>JALPQD010000007.1:1260123-2460123 GCA_023101885.1 Typhlomys cinereus | reverse complement strand
ATCAATCGCTTTGAAGAGGAACACAACAGACATATGGAGGAGTTGAGAAAAACAGTGCAAGAAACAAAAACTGGCATAGAGCAGTTAAAACAGATTCAAGCAGAGTTTAAAACTGAGCTAAAAGACAAGTTATCTTCAACCCAGAACTCCACAGAGAGTCTTATCAACAGAACTAATGAAGCAGAAAACAGAATTTCAGACCTTGAAGATAAAGTGGGAGTACTAACCAGCTCAATGGAAGAGGTTGTTAAAGCCAAAAAGATACTTGAGAGAAATATCCAAGAGATATGGGACACCCTGAAGAAGCCTAACATGCGTATTCATGGAATACCAGAGCAAGAATCTCAAAATACCACCCCTGAGGAAATTTTACAAACGATCATCAAGGAAAACTTTCCTCATCTAAAAAAAGAGAGGCACATCCATATACAAGAGGCATTCCACATCCCAAACAGATACGACCAAAACAGAAGCACGCCACGGCAAATAATAGTTAAAAGACTCCACATTCAAGATAAAGAACTGGTGCTGAGAGCTTCAAGGGAGAAAAAACAAGTCACTTTTAAAGGTAAACCTATTAAAATAACAAATGACTTCTCAGTTGAAACAGTAAAAGCAAGAAGAGCTTGGAGAGACATACTTCAAGTATTGAATGAGCAAATTATGTCAACCCAGGCTGATTTACCCTGCAAATCAACTATCCGTCATGATCGAGGGAGAAAGAAAAATATTCCAACACAAAGACAACTTAAAGGGATACATGTCCACCAAACCAGGCCTTCAAAAAATGCTAGAAATGATACTCAAGCGTGAAGAAAAAAACAGGCATATCCAGGAGAACAGAAGGCAAATATAACACCATTAAAAGTGAAGCAATATACTTATAAAAACTACTAAACATAATAAATGTCTGGAATTAAAAATAGTTTCTCCATTATAACACTAAATGTTAATGGAATTAATTCACCAATCAAGAGACACAGATTACAAACTTGGATTAAAAATCACAATCCATCAATCTGCTGCCTGCAGGAAACCCATCTCACCACAAAAGCACGCTCTAAAAATAAAAGTCTGGTCAACAATTCTACAAGCAAATGGAAGCAGAAAACAGGCAGGGGTAGCCATTATGCTATCAGACAAAGTGGACTTCAAACCAAAGAAAATTATAAGAGACACGGATGGATACTACATTTTAGTGACAGGTACAATTCACCAGGAAGACTTCACAATACTGAACATATATGCACCCAATACGGGCCCCTCCACATTCATTAAGAAAACCCTACAGCGTCTGAAGCAAGAAATCAACCCCCAAACGATAATTCTTGGGGACTTCAACACCGCCCTCTCAACATGGGATAGATCAACACTTTGGAACTTAATCAAACCCTGAAAGAAATGGACCCTACAGATCTCTATAGAACTTTTTATCCATGCACCAAAGAATACACATTTTTCTCAGCAGCACACGGAACTTTCTCCAAAATAGATCACATATTGGGCCACAAAACGAATCTCCACATATACAACAAAGTTGAAATTCTAACCTGTGCCCTATCAGACCACCACGGCCTAAAGCTGGACATCCACAACACATCAAACAAGAGAAAATACACTAACTCCTGTAAACTTAACAATAT
Source organism: Typhlomys cinereus (assembly GCA_023101885.1). Taxonomy (NCBI): domain Eukaryota; kingdom Metazoa; phylum Chordata; class Mammalia; order Rodentia; family Platacanthomyidae; genus Typhlomys; species Typhlomys cinereus. The sequence goes on along the minus strand of JALPQD010000007.1, from coordinate 2,458,480 downwards.
GATGATGAATGAGAACTGGATTCAGGAAGAAATTAAAAAGGAAATTCAAGATTTCCTGAAAGCGAATGATAATGAAAATACAACTTACCTAAATCTCTGGGACACAATGAAAGCTGTTCTAAGAGGTAAGTTCACAGCTCTTAATGCCTACATCAAAAAAATGTAAACATCAGAAATAAACAACTTAACAATGCAGCTTAAAGCTTTAGAGAAACTAGAGCAATCTGATCCCAAAAGTAGTAGAAGAGAGGAGATTAGCAAAATAAGGGGGGAAATATCTGAAATCAAGATTAAGAAAATGATAGAAAAAATCGACTAGTCAAAAAGCTGGTTCTTTGAAAAAATCAATAAGATTGATACACCCCTAGCTAAATTAACCAAAAGCAAGAGAGAGAAAACCCAAATTAACAAAATTAGAAATGAACATGGAGTTATCACTACGGATACCCACGAAATCCAGAGAATTATAACATCATATTTCAAAAACTTGTACTCTGTGAAGTTTGACAACACAAAAGAGATGGATGAATTTCTAAGTAAACACAACCTACCTAAATTGAATCAGGAAGTTCTGAATTATTTACATAGTCCTATAACATACAAGGAAATTGAAGAAGTAATCTCGAATCTTCCCACCAAAAAATGTCCTGGGCCAGATGGATTCAGCACAGAATTCTACCAGACATTTAAGGAGTTAATAATACCAATACTCCTTAAACTGTTCCATCAAACAGCAAAGGAAGAAAACCTACCAAATTCCTTCTATGAAGCTAATATCATCTTAATCCCAAAACCTAATAAAGATTCACTTAAAAAAGAAAAGTGTAGGCCAATCTCTCTGATGAACACAGATGCAAAGATTCTCAACAAAGTCTTTGCCAATCGGATTCAAAAACATATCAAAAAGATCATTCACGGGGACCAAGTAGGCTTCATCCCCGGCACACAAGGTTGGTTCAACATATGCAAATCAATAAATGTAATTCATCATGTAAACCAGTCCAAAGTCTAAGACCACATGATACTCTTGATAGATTCAGAAAAAGCCTTTGACAAAATCCAACAGCCTTTTATGATCAAAATGCTAGAGACTGTAGGAATGAAAGAAACCTTTATCAATATAATAAAAGCTGTATACAACAAGCCCACAGCAAGGATTATGCTCAATGGGGAACAACTGGAAGCATTCCCACTTTTATCAGGAACTAGACAAGGCTGTCCACTCTCACCCCTTCTATTCAATATTGTACTTGAAGTCTTAGCCGAAGCCATAAGACAAGAAAGGGACATAAGAGGGATTCAAATTGGCAAGGAAGAAGTCAAGCTATCCTTATTTGCAGATGACATGATCTTATACCTGAGTGATCCCAAAAACTCCACCAGGAAGCTCCTGGAACTAATTGAGAAGTTCAGCAGGGTGGCAGGATACAAAATAAATGCGCAAAAATCAGAGGCCTTCCTATATGCCCAGAATGAAAGAAGTGAAAAAGCCCTGAGAGAAAAAATCCCATTTACTATAGCCCCTAAAAAAATGAAATACCTTGGTATAAACCTAACCAAGGAGGTAAAAGACCTTTACGATGAAAACTTTAAAACTCTAAAGAAAGAAATAGCAGAAGACACCAGAAGGTGGAAAGACCTCCCTTGTTCCTGGATTGGTAGAATCAACATTGTAAAAATGATCATCCTACCAAAGGCAATATACGAATTCAATGCTATATCAATTAAAATCCCAAAGCAATTCTTTAAAGAAGTTGCCCAAACAATCTCAAAATTCATATGGAGGCACAAAAGACCCAGACAGCAAAGACAATCCTGAGTAACAAAAACACTGCTGGAGGTATTACCACACCAAACCTTAGTCTATACTACAAATCCATAGTTATAAAAACTGCCTGGTACTGGCTCCAAAATAGACACACAGATCAATGGATAAGGGTTGAAGACCCAGATATGAGCCCACAAAATTACAGCCATTTGGTCTTTGACAAAGGGGCCCAAAGAATCCAATGGAAAAAGAACAGCATCTTCAACAAATGGTGCTGGCAAAACTGGATCTCCACATGCAGAAGATTAAAGCTGGACCCATACTTGTCACCATGTAATTCCAAATGGATCAAGGACCTTGATATCAGGCCAGAGACTTTAAAAACCATAGTTGAAAGGATAGGGAACTCCCTCGAGCTGATTGAGCTAGGCCAACATTTCCTAAACAGACATCTAATGGCACAGTCACTGCTACCAACTCTCAACAGTTGGGATCTTGTGAAATTAAAGAGCTTCTGTTCAGATAGAGATTGTAACACGAGCTCAAAGGCAACCCACAGAATGGGAGAAAATCTTCACTAACCACATATCTGACAGAGCTCTACTGTCCAGAGTGCACAAAGAACTTAGAAAACTAAACTCCAAGGAAAACAATGGCCCAATTAAAAAATGGGCCCTGGAACTTAAAAGAAACTTTACCAGGGATGAAATTAAAATGTCTAACAAATATCTGAAAAAATGCTCCACTTCCTTAGCCATCAGGGAAATGCAAATCAAAACTTCCCTGAGATATCATCTCACCCCGGTCAGCATGGCAAAAATCCACAATACAAACAACGACAAATGCTGGAGAGGATGTGGAGATTGCTGGTGGGAATGCAGGCTCATACAGTCACTCTAGCGAGCCGTCCGGACATTCTTAAAGAAATTAAAGATTGAAATGCCATATGACCTTGCTATCCCACTTTTGGGAATAACCCCCCATGCAGCAGAGGTTTGCCTTGATAGCACAAGCTCGACCATGTTCATAGCAGCACTGTTTACAATAGCAAAGTCATGGAATCAACCTAAATGTCCAACAGTTGAGGAGTGAATAAGGAAATTGTGGTACATCTATACAATAGAGTACTACTCAGCCATCAAAAATGATGAATTACTGGAATTTGCTGGGAAATGGATGTCATTAGAAACAATTATATTAAGTGAAGTATCCCAAACCCAGAAAATTAAGTGCCGTATGTACTCCCTAATAGTTGGCTCCTAGTACCAAACTCACCCAGCCCACATTGAGACACTCAAAAGTAAGCCTACGTAATACAGTAACTGCAAGGATTTTGAACAAGAGAGATGGGGTAGGAGGGCCACACCAGATACAAGGAGAGAGGAGACCATGTTACAGCAGAGAAAATAGGCCTCCATCAAGGTCTGCAAGTAAGTAATGAGAAACCTGGTTAAGTTCACAGACGTTCTTTCCTGATCTCACCAGAAAGGGAGGGCATATAGTCTAGCAGATAAAAAGTAATCATTTTGCAAATGGGTGATGGACCCCTCCCTCACTGAGGTTTCCTACTCTTATTACATCTACCCTTGAATGTGCTATTATAACAAGACTCCAGTTTAACAGCTTTTTGTCTCTGGCCAGTGCCCATCAGGATGGAGTGAAGGGCATTGCAGGAGCAGCAAAACTGCAAAAGAAAATCAACAAACCACAATCCAGAACTTCAGAGACTATATCAATCACATAGAACTAGGCCAGCCTAATCTCTCCCCATCCTGGAGCTCAGGGACATTTGCGGAAGAGGGAGCGGTAAGATTGTAAGAGCAAAAGGATGGGAGGAACAATGATTTGCAAGATTCTCAACAATTGTTGAGGCCAAAGCAATCATAATGGAACTTTGCATGCCCTGCACAATGTCCAGCGCACTGTTGCCCTCATAAAGTCTAGCATCTGTTAAGGGCACCAAGATCCCTGGAGGCAAGGGATTGACAGTGACAGTAGTGTTTCTTATGCTTAAGGGGAACAAGAGAAAGGGCTTATGGAAATGCCACTGGGTCCTTATATGTCATCGGAGAGGAGGACCCAGTGGAGAGTCAGGCATACACAATAAAGGACTCTCTGGGAATTGGGGGGGAGGCACTGGGGGATGGGGTGGGAGAGGAGGGGTTTCGGGGGGAGGAGGGGGGAGGGAGGGAACCGGTAAAAAATTTTAAAATGTATAATTACATTTTTAATAAAAAAATGCACCTTGGAACTTTGAAAGAAACTTTCCCACGATGAAATTAAAATGTCCAATAAATACCTTAAAATTTTTTTCCACCTCCCTAGCCATTATGGAAATGCAAATCACAACCACCCAAACAACAGAAACAACAAATGCTGGAAAGGATGCATTGCTGATGAGAATGCAAACTTGTATAGCTTCTCTGGAGATTAGTATGTGATTCCTAAAATAGTTCAAAATTGAAACGTTATATGACCCAGCTATAATACTTTTGGGAATATTTCCAAAGAATGCTTCATTGAACTATAGAGACACATGTACATACATGATCACTGCAGCTCTATTCACAATAGCAAATGCCCAACATTAGATGAATGGATAATTAAAATGTGGTATACACACACACACACACACAGTGGAATAGTATTCAGCTATCCAGAAAAATGACATTTTTGTGGTAATTGGATGGAGTTGCAAGAAGTTATACTGAGTGAAGTATCCCAAACAGAGAAAGCAGATTTTGCACGTTCTCCTTTATAAGCAGAATGTAGCCTCAAAATGATGTACTCAGCGGGAAATTTTTTTAATACCCACAATATCTATAGACAAACATAACTTGAGGGTAGGGTAAAGAAGAGCCCACTTTCTTGGGGAAACTTGTAAGGTGGTAAGATGTAAGATCCTAAAGGTGGTATGAGGTACTCCAGACCAAGATGCTCCAGCCAAGACGGAAGGTACCCAGAAGGTCACTGTGATAAGAACTTCTACCACCAAATCTACACAATAGTCAGTGTATCTATGTTTTTGCAAGGGCTAATTAGTATCTTAGAAGAAAGACCTGGTCTCAGAAAGTGTCTCAGGGTCAGGTTCTGGACAAAGGAAGAGAAACCTCCTTACTTGCGAATTTACCCACCGAAGAGCCACATAATGTTCAACAGAAGTCTGAATTCTCTTACCAATACAGGAACCTCAAAGGGAATCCTCAGGTACTCACAAGTAAAAGGATTGGAAGGGGTGGTGGTGGGACATAATAGGAAGGATGAAGGGAAGGGAAGGTGGGAGAAAAGTGTGTGGATAGAGAGGGTGGAAGTGGAGGGAAATTGGGGGAGGGGATCAGGATAAAGACATAAATCCAGTCTATTTATAAATTAAGAAAATAAAGTGCCCAAAACCAGATGGGGAGTGCTGTCAAAGGAAAAATCATAACCACTCTAGATAAAATAACTTTGGATGATAAATTAGCAAAGTATTGGATATAATCAAAAATAAATGACACTTTTGATATCTGTTATCTTGGTGATCTTAATCCTATTTTTCCTACCTATCTTCACAATTTTATAACTTCCTAAAGTTATTATACTTCTTCCTTATTTAATCTGCTTTAATCATTTGTTATTTAATGTGATTAGATTGATACTACAATCCTTATCTCAATTTCTCTATAATATAAAAGTTTAAGTTTTATGAACCAAACTCTCATGTCGCCCAAGTTGGCCTAAAAAATTGCTATGTAGATGAGAATGTGCTGAACTCCTGCTACTCCTGCCTCCATCTACTAAATGCTAGAATTCCAAACACAAATTCTTGATTCCTTCCCTCACAATAAATTTGCTTCTTTCAAAGTGTCTGTCACCTCAGGAAAACTCAATTCTGTTTCCCATTGGCCTTCTCTCTCTCCCATGGCCAATATCTCTACTACTGCTGAAAATGTCTCATACCTGGTAGCTCTAATGCAGTGTCTTTCTTAATAGCTCTCTCTTCAGCACAGGTGTGAAAATAAGTTAACTACTGAATGAAACAATACCAAGACAGTATTCTCTTTGGCTTCAGACATACTTCCTATGATCAAGAGATTAAGCAATTTATTACCATATACTTTTCTTTCTGCTGCTCTGAGATAACAATGAAACAAACAGCTTGAGGGAGAAAGATGATATTTATTTGGCTTACGGTTCCAAAGGGGAGACATAATACATTAAAGTGAGATTCCCATAGCAGAAGACGTGGTGGGCAGCAGAAGCTGGAGTCCATGCAGGTGACTACAGACATCAGGGTGGCAGAGATCAAGCAGTAACCTCGGGAGAGCAGTCTGCTAGAGGAAGCAGGGTGGGGCTACCCAATCTCAATCCCACCCTCTATGATAGACCTTCCAGCAAGGTTCTACCTCCTAAAGTGGCCACGACCTTTCCAAATATCAATATCCACTGAGGATTCAAACACATGAATCTGTGGGGGACAATTCGCATTTCAAATTATGGCAGTATATGTACAAATAAATATGTACATATACATGAACCTATACATATATATATGTATATATATATATATATACATGCACATATGTGACTATATAGTCACCAACAGAGATAGGATATATTTATTTATTATTTATTTGACAGATACAAACATGTGACATGGTGCATGGGTAGAGCTTAGAGGTCAACCTTCAGAAGTCAGTTTTCTCCTTGCAGCATGTGGCATCAAGGAATCGAACACATGTTGCAAGGTTTGCAAAAAGGCACCTGAGCTGCTGATTTGTCCCTCTGGCTCCAACAGAGATATGGCTTTTATAACAGTCCCCTCATCTGTGCTTTCTGCTTGTGCTCTATTTAATCTACATTACATTCCCCTTGTTCACAAAAGTCTAAATGATTTCTCAGTATAACTTTGACCTAGAAATATTAAATGTGGCCTTATCCTAGGCTTATTTTTCAATCTAGTGAAGTTCAAGACACTAAGAGTTATGATCTCTCTCTAACTTTTCTTTCATACCTGGCTGCACGGGATTAGGTGAGTGATTAAAGCTTTGTCATTTGTTACAACTCTCTGTAGTTGATGATCTTTCTCAACTGAAAATTACTGATTAACATAGGTCAAATTAATGTAGCATGCAAATTAATAAGATAGAAACCAAATTTTACATAATGTGCCTGGACTTTAAAGGATATTTTTGCTATTGAATAATTAGATTTTATTTAGGATCTAAGAAAACTTAATTCTGGAAAAATGAACTCACCTCACAGCTTTTCCACAAAGAAGAATCACAATTTATGATGTCTTTTGTCTTAGTTCTCCCTGATTTGAAATGCTCACAGTGTCTTAAATCTAGAATTAAATGGTTATATGTAAATGATGAAAGATATGCTTTGGAAAGACACTTAGATAAATCATATTTGTATAGATTAATGATCAGAAGCAAGGACCATGGATTTTAAGTCGGATTCTTTGCTTGAGTTATAAGCTTGTCTGTTAGTAAAATTTCTTAATGTCCAAGTGATATTCTTTTGCTTTAGAACTTATACTCTGAAGTGTTTTTTGAATGCAATAGACACACATTGTTTTGCACATAATGACTGTTCAATGCATGGAAATTATAATTGTCAGAATATGAAGATAAACAAAATGGTTCTTGAAGAGAGCATCAATAGGTGCTTTCCTGTTTAATAAATGTTTGCTTTGAATCCAGTAGGGAACTTTCATTCTTTATGATTTTCATTTCCTTATCACATTATGTAATTTGATTCTTGATATTATCATGAGATTCAGAAATCTTATCCCAAAGCAGAGCTCATCACTGTAGTTATTATTTGATTCATGGTAGATGATCAAGAAATAGTTTTAAGTTGAAAGTTTCAGACCATAAAACATAGACTCATTTGAAAAAGACTTCCCATATTGCTATTGCAGGGACTTAAGTTCTAGCTAACCATACCTTTGATTTTCTGCCATATACCACATATACAAATATAATGGAAGTATTAATATAAATTTATTTATAAATATAAATGCACTATTTTATATACAGCACGTATCATTGTAACATTTAACTACCATGAATCTGAGTCATTCACAGATAGTCCCATACACAAATCATGCATTCTTCCATTACCAGATGTAGCAATGGGCACTGTTTGTACAGAGCTCACTAGCTGTTGAATTTTTCTACTCAATATTGGTTCTTAGTCTCATGGAGAGGGAGATTATTTGCAGAGAAACCATAAAAAATTAATGTCATAACCACTTGCCGAAAAAAGAACAAATTCAGAAGTCTTTTATGAAAATACTATGAACTAACAAAGTTAATAAGTTAGTTTATATACTAGTCATTTTGCTGAGTACAGAATTATACTTACTATAATTTTTAAATGCTACATACTCCATTTTTTCTAGTTAACTTAGCTGTTCATCAATGTCAGAATTAGACCATCACAGTTATTTCTATACCAAACAGCTTCTTCTTTTGCTTCCCCTTTTTCAGGCTCTCACATAATAAAATACCTAACTCCTAATTTTTTCAAACATTTTTGATGCCTTCTTACATCATAGCCAATGAAAGCAGTCTTTGCTATGTAATCATCACTATTGTGGATGACATCTAAAGGGTTCCTAGGCCACATGATCAAGACCTGGTCACCAGGGACAGGTAATACTGAGGAGTGAAGTGGTGATACTTTCAGGAGAAAGTGAGGTCTAAAGGCATGTCCTTGAAAGTGACCTTGGGACTCTGCTACTTTTTGGCTACCATAGCATGAAGAGCCCTGCTCCATACCTTCAGAACTATGCCCTGAACATTACTGTAACTTACTGTAACCCCAAAGCAATGGATCTCACAGATTAAGTGCCAATATCTCTTTCAACCATAAGCCTAAAAAAAGCCTTTATTCTTTTTAGTTTGTTTTCTCCGATTTTTTTTCATATTTACTTATAATTTTTTAATCCTTGTGTGTGTGTGTGTGTGTGTGTGTGTGTGTGTGTGTGTGTCTGTCTGTCTGTCTGTCTGTCTGTATCAGAGGGCACTTTATATATGCATGGAGGACCAATAGTGACTTTAAGAATCGTTCTGGATTGCTTCTACCTCCTATTAACTTCATCCTGTGGTTTCCCTTTCTGAGTCCGAAGTACAGATTGCTATCATTTCCTTCTGGCATTTTTACATGTTATGTGGGATCGAAACTCACATCCTTCTGCTTATGAGGCAGAGTCTTAACCCCTGAGACATCTCCTCAGTCCTTCTCAAACGTTTTTGTACACTAATAGAAAGCTAACTAATATGCCCATGTAATACTAGCACAAGTTAAGAGTTGGAATACTTATTTAGTTGTGCCTTTAGTGGACTAAAGTTTTAAATTCTACTCCAGGGTCTGTTGTTACATTGCCCACGTGCCTTTCTCTCTCTTCCCCATTCTTTGGGATGAGCAATGTGTAATTATTTTTTTGTGGAGGGAATACGAATAAATATAATAGCTACCAGTAGGACTCCCTAACATCCTCAGAAGTTGCATGTAGGTGGAGTGGTAAGGAGAATGATAGCATGTTATACTAAATTCTTGTTCTTGATACCTATGATGTACAATACTCATGTGTACAATATAAACCTAAAAGTTCTGAAAAGAGTTTCCACAAGGGCTTAGAATTTACTGTTTCAATAGTACCACATACTGATACTTTCATTTATGAAAAATATTTACCGTGGTTTATATTCATATTGAGGTCAGAACTATAGAAGTAAAAACATACTAAGTGTGAATGATATATATGTATGAATTAATATGCATATATGAAGCTATATTCCTTATGCATACACACACATGCACAGGAGCATGTTGATGTGCTGTGTGTGCATGTGTATATCTGTGTATACATGGACTCCACTAAGCTAATGTAACAACCATCTTTATTACTTGGAAATGGTCATTGAACGGGAACAGTAATGTCAGTTCTCACCATGTGATCATGAATTCTGGAGAGGTTTTGAATTTCACTTTTTAATTTTTTATTCTTTGCCAATTTCAGGCATAAACACAAAGAATTTATGTGTTTTTACCCCTTACTATTCAATCCTACTCTACTTCCTGTTCCACTCCATATTTTTTCTTTTCTAGCCAGTCTCCCCCAAACAAAACACCCTTTGTCATATATTCAATTACTGTATATTAAATAGTTTTATATTACTTTAAATGTTATCTTAAAATTATATTGTCTATGGAGCAGGAAAAAATTACAAAAGGAGAACATATGTAGCATAACACATCTATGGGTAACTGAACAATTATGAACAACTATTAAGATGGGACAATTACCATCTTGTCTAATTACTAACCTGCTGCATGAAATTCATGACATCTTCTAACTCATGAAGAAAAAAATGCATGTGATAATAATAGAATTGAGAGGAACAGAATGTTCATTTCTAATTATTATTTGTTTATTCTTCAGTTCGCACCCTCACGGATTCCCCTCAGCCAATGACTGCCAACATCTCCAACATCTCCGATATGTCAATCAAAGCTGGGTGCAGTGTCCAATTTGTTTTTTTTTTCCTTATTTTTATGCCATTATGTATTATTACCAGAAGTTACTGAAGAGAGACTAGTTTCTTGGCTCACAACTTCAGAGAGATTCAGTATGTAATTCCATTCCTTGTTTTGGGGCAGGACATCTTGGTGGTAGAAACATATGGCAGATTCAGAGAGTCAGGTTGCAAATGGAGTAGATGAAGACCTCACATACTTGCCCCTAGTGAACTGGTCTATGCTGCTCTCAAAAGACATCACTTGCAGCACTCAAAATATGAGCTTGTTTTGGAATATTTTATGACCCATTAATGGAAGTTGAGGGTACACTGCTGGAAATGGGCTGCTATTCAGAATATTAAGAAAATACTTAGCTTGACTTAGTAAATGGTTTTGCCAAGGGTTAGAGGATTTTCAGAAGTATATTGAAAAGAATAAGTGATTCTAAGTAAATATGCTTTAGACATCTGGGTTATTTTATACTTATCAACCTTCATGAATCTTATCTAAAATACAAAAGAAGAAGAGCAGAATCAAACAGATATAAATTGTATCTGTACAGGTTACTCTTCTCTCTTTGAGACACCACTCAGATTCCAACAGTTTAAGGAAAGAAAGGGAGATTTATTCAATTCATGGTTCTATAGTGGAGATACAGTCCTTCAAGGCAGAAAGGACAGGGCTGACATGCAGAGGTTGGAGAAGGTTGAAGTCACTGCAGACATCATGGAGGCTAAGCAGTGTTGCACTCACTAACTCATGCAGGGTGTGGCTCGCCAACCTCAAAACCCACCCTCTGTCATGTGCCTTCCTCTAGCAAGTATCTACTTCTTAAAGGGGCCATGACCTTCCAAACAACTAAAGATTCAAACACATGAGCCTATGAGGGACAACTCAGATTTAAACCAATGACAGTATCATATCAACCTATTGGTCATAAATGAATCTTGAAACTATATAGAAGGTAAGTACAAATGTACTAGATAACAAGGCCATTAGAGTCTTTAGGTTACTACTTAATGTTAGTGCCTCCCTTTCTCTTCCACTACCTCTCCAACCTCTATCTTTCATTTTCTTTTTTCTATTCTTAAACTGGAGTTTGAGTTATTCTGCTTCCTTTGTGAGGCCATCAAAAGAATTATTTCTCCCCTGGTAATGGTGTTTATCTTTCATGAAAGTTATGCACTTTAGGAAAATCATGTGATGAAATCATTCTGTGATATTGAGATTGTTTGTTTTCCTCCATTCCAATCAGGCATTTTTGATAGGTTAATATGAGAGTATTCTCCCCTTTCCCCACCAGCCTGGAACTCGCACAGTCCAGCCAGGACTCACAGTTACCTAGGTAAGCTCCTCCCACCCAACCCCAAACCCCAGGCCAAATAATTCAGTTCAGCGGAAAACGCACAGAAATTGAAAGAATGTCTTAAGAGTTAAAACAACCATGCCCAAGTCAAAGTGCAAATCCATGAGAAACAACACCCACTGAAGAAACTCCCACTGAAGGAATTAATCCCATAATGATAGATTCTAACCAGAATAAACCCATGGAAAATAGCCAAGAAAGCCTGACCCAGGCAAACGACTTTCAAAACTTGATCATTATCATGTTCAATACTATGAAAGAGGAAATCTGGGTGGAATTAAATAACTGCATCAATCACTTTGAAGAGGAACACAACAGACACTTGGAGGAGTTGAGAAAAACAGTTCAAGAAACAAAAACAGGAATAGAGTAGTTAAAATAGATTCAAGCAGAATTTAAAACTGAACTAAAAGACAAGTTATCTTTAACCTAGAACTCAACAGAGAGTCTTATCAGCAGAACTAACAAAGCAGAAAATAGAATTTCAGACCTTGAAGACGAAGTGGGAGTATTAACCAGCTCAATGGAAGAGGTTGTTAAAGCCAAAAAGATACTCGAGAGAAATATTCAAGAGTTATGGGACACCCTGAAGGAGACGAACATGCGTATTCATGGAATACCAGAACAAGAATCCCAAAATACCACACTTGAGGAATTTTTTCAAACGATCATAAAGGAAAACTTTCCTCATCTAAAAAAAAGAGAGGACCATCCATATACAAGAGGCATTCCACACCCCAAACAGATATGACCAAAACAGAAACTCACCATGGCAAATAATAGTCAAAACACTCCACATTCAAAATAAAGAAATGGTGCTGAGAGCTTCAAGGGGAAAAAAAAGCAAGTCACTTTTAAAGGTAAACCTATTAAAATAACAAATGAATTCTCAATGGAAAAAGTAAAAGCAAGAAAAGCTTGGAGAGACGTATTTCAAGTACTGAATGAGCAAAAATGTCAACCCAAACTGATATACCACACAAAACTATCTGTCATGATTGAGGGAGAAAGAAAAATTTTCCAGCAGAAAGACATCTTGAAGGGATACATGTCCACCAACCCAGGCCTTCAAAAAATGCTTGAAAAGATACTCAAACTTGAAGAAAAAAATAAACATATCCAATAGGATAGAAGGGAAGTGAAATACCACCAAAACATAAACGTCAAACAATACACTTACAAAATTCACTAAATATAAAAAATGTTCAGAATTAAAAATAATTTCTCCATTATAACATTAAATGTCAATGGTATTAACTCGCCGATTAAGAGACACAGATTACAAACTTGGATTAAAAATCACAATCCATCAATCTGCTGCCTGCAGGAAACCCATCTCACCACAAAAGATAGGCACATCCTAAAAATAAAAGGCTGGTCAAAAATTCTGCAAGCTAATGGAACCAAAAAACAGGCAGTGATAGCCATTATGCTATTGGGCAAAGTGGACTTCAAACCAAAAAAAACCATAAGAGACACAGATGGATACTACATTTTAGTCACAGGTATAATTCACCAGGAAGACTTCACAATACTGAACATATATGCATCCAATATGGGCCCCCCACATTCATTAAGCGAACCCTACAATGTCTAAAGTGAGAAATCAATCCCAAAACAATAATTCTTGGGGATTTCAACACCATCCTATCAACATGGGATAGATCAACAGCTAAAAAACTTAACAGAGACACTTTGGAGCTTAATAAACCCTTACTGAAATGGACCTTACAGATCTCTATTGAACTTTTCATCCACACACCAAAGAATACACATTTTTCTCAGCAGCACATGGAACTTTCTCCAAAATAGATCGCATACTGGGCCACAAAACGAATCTCCACATATACAGGAAAGTTGAAATTCTAGCCTGTACCTTATCAGACCACCATGGCTTAAAGCTTGACATCCACAACACAACAAACAACAGAAAATACACTAAGTCCTGGAAACTTAATACTATGATGCTGAATGAGAATTGGATTCAGGAAAAAATTACAAAGGAAATTCTAGATTTCCTGAAATTAAAGAATAATGAAAATACAACTTAGCAAAATCTCTGGCACACAATGAAAACTGTCCTAAGAGGTAAGTTCATAGATCTTAATGCCTACATCAAAAAAATCGAAACATCAGAAGTGAATAACAATGCAGCTTCAAGCTTTAGAGACACTAGAGCAATCCGATCCCAAAAGCAGTAGAAGGGAGGGGATTAGCAAAATAAGGGGAGAAATATCTGAAATCAAGAGTAGGAAAACAATACAGAAAATCAACCAGTGAAAAAGCTTTTTTTTTTTGAAAAAACCAATAAGATTGATTCACCCCTAGCTAAATTAACCAACAGCAAGAGAGAAAAAGCCCAAATAAACAAAATTAGAAATGAAAATGGAGGTATCACTTCTGATACCCAAGAAATCCAGAGAAATATAATGTCATATTTCAAAAACTTATACTCGGTGAAATTTGACAACACAAAAGAGATGGATGAATTTCTAAGTAAACACAACTTACCTAAATTGAATCAGGAAGTTGTGAATTATTTAAATAATCTTATAACATATGAGGAAATCGAGGAAATAATCTCGAATCTTCCCACCAAAAAATGTCCTGGACCAGAGGGATTCAGTGCAGAGATCTACCGGATATTTAAGAAGCTAATAACACCAATACTCCTTAAACTCTTCCATCAAATAGCAAAGAAAGGAACACTACCAAATTTCTTCTATGAAGCTAATATCGTCATACTCCCAAAACCTAATAAAGATACACTTAAAAAAGAAAGCTACAGGCCAATCTCTTTGATGAACACAGATGCAAAGATTCTCAACAAAGTCTTAGCCAATTGGATTCAAAAACATAACAAAAAGATCATTCATGGGGACAAAGTAGGCTTTATCTCCAGCACACAAGTTTGGTTCAACATACGCAAATCAATAAATGTAATTCATCATATAAACCAGTCCAAAGTCCAAGACCACATGATACTCTCAATAGATGCAGAAAAAGCTTTTGACAAGATCCAACAGCCTTTTATGATCAAAACGCTAGAGACAACTTTAAAGAAGTTGACCAAACAATTTCAAAATTCATATGGAGGCATAAAAGACCCAGGATAGCAAAGACAATACTGAGTAACAAAAACACTGCTGGAGGTATCACCATACCAAACCTTAGTCTATACTTCAAATCCATAGTTATAAAAACAGCCTGGTACTGGCTCAAAAATAGACACACAGATCAATAAATAAGGGTTGAAGACCCAGATATAAGCTCACACAATTATAGCCTTTGGATGTTTGACAAAGGGGCCCAAAAAATCCAATGGAAAGAGAACAGCATCTTCAACAAATGGTGCTGGCAAAACTGGATCTCCACATGCAGAAGATTAAAACTGGACCCGTACTTGTCACTATGTAAAAGACTTCATTTCAAATGGATCAAGGACCTCGATATAAGGCCAGAGACTATTAAAACCATAGTTGAAAGGATAGGGAACTCCCTCGAGCTGTTTGGGCTAGGCCAACAGTTCCTAAACGGACATCCAATAGCACAGTCATTACAACCAACACTCAACAGATGGGATCTTTTGAAAATAAAGACCTTCTGTTCAGATAAAGAGATTGTAACACTAGCACAAAGGCAACCCACAGAATGGGAGAAAATCTTCACAAACCAAATATCTGATAGAACTCTATTATTCAGAGTGCACAAAGAACTTAGAAAACTAAACACCAAGGAGACAAATGGACCAATTAAAAAAATGGGCCTTGGAACTTAAAAGAAACTTTACCAGGGACGAAATTAATATGTCTAACAAATACCTTAAAAAATGCTTCACATCCTTAGCCATCAGGGAAATGCAAATCAACACTTCCCTGAGATATCATCTCACCCATGTCAAGATGGCAAAAATCCACAATACAAACACCACCAAGTGCTAGAAAGGATGTGGAGAGAGGGAAACTCTCCTACATTGCTGGTGGGAGTGCAAGGTCATACAACCACTCTGGAGAGCTGTCTGGAGATTCTTAAAGAAGATATAGAATGAAATGCCATATGACTCTGCTATTCCACTTTTGGGAATAACCCCACATACAGCAAAATTTCACCTCGATAGCACAAGCACAACCATGTTCATAGCAGCAGTGTTTACAAGAGCAAAGTCATGGAATCAGCCCAAATGTCCAACTGGTTGATGAGTGGATAAGGAAAATGTGACACTTTTATAATATGGAATACTACTCAGCCATCAAAAATGATGAATTAATGCAATTTGCCGGGAAATGGGTAGAATTAGAAACCATTATATTGAGTGAAGTATCCCAGACACAGAAAATTAAGCTCTGTATGTACTCCCTAATAGGCGGATCCTAGTACCAAATCCACTTAGAGACACTCAAAGATAAATCTCTGTAATACCTAAAGTAACTGTAAAGATTATAAACAGGAGGGATGGGGAAGGAGGGTCCCACCAGAAACAAGGAGAGAGGGGACCATGTTACAGCAGAGAAAATAGGCCACCATCAAGGACTGCAAGTAAGTAATGAGACATCTGGTTAAGTTCACAGTCTTTCCTTCCTGATCATTTGCAACTGATGGGTTATGATCTCACCAGAAGGGGAGGGCATATAGGCTGCCTGATAGAAAGTAACCATTTTGCAAATGGGTGATTGACCCCTCCCTCACTGTAGTCTCCTACTTTTATTCCATCTAACTTTGAATATACTCTTATAACAAGACTCTAATTTAACATGTTTTTATCTCTGGCCATGGGATGACATCCAATACCTGTCAGGATGGAGCCAAGGGCATTGCAAGAGCAGCAAAACCAAAAAAAAAAAAAAAATCAACAAACCATAATTCAGAATATCAGAGAGTCTATATCAACCTCCTGGAACTGGGCCAGCCTAATCTCTCCCCATCCTGAAGCTCAGGACATTTGCGGAAGAGGGGACGGTAAGATTGTAAGAACACAAGGATGGGAGGAGCAAAGATATGCAAGATAATCCACATAAGTTAGGGCCGAAGAAATCATAATAGGACTTTGCCTGACCTGTGCTTTATCCAACACATTATTGACCACACAAAGTCTAGCATGGACTAAAGGCACTAGGATCCTTGGAGTCTAGGGACTGACAGTCACAGTAGTGTTCCTAAACTCAAGGGGAATACAGGAAAGGGTTCTGGGAAATGCCCCTGGGTCGTTGCACCTCATCGGAGAGGAGGACCCAGAGGAGAGTTTGTCATGCTCATTAAAGGATGCTTTGGGGATTGGGAGGGAGGCACTGGGGGATGGGGAGGGAGGGAGAGAGGTAGGGGAAGCAGGGGGTTCGGGGGGAAGTGGAGGGAGGGGACCAGTGTACCTGTTAAGTTTGTATGAGCGGAAATAATAATAATAATAAAATTTTAAAAAAATAAGAGTATTCTCAATTGCATAATTGAGAATGTTCCCACTTTCCCCTTCATACCAACCTGGGATAGCTTCAATATTTTTATTTAAGGTTCTTATGTCGCTGAACTGGATATGAGCAGGTGACTGTCTGTATTCTCTATCACTGATTACATTGCCCATGTATACATTGAGGTAGACATACATGGAGCATTATGAGTCTTTGATTTCTCACTTTCTATGTCAAAGTTTTATATCTACTATGAAAACACAATCATTTATTTAAAATCCAGTTTACCCAGCATTTTTTCTTGCTGAAATATTTTAATTTTGTATGACTGTCAATTTTAGAAATTATTCTTTTGGAATAAATCAGCTTTTAATAAAAACAAAATATAAGCAATATAATGTCAAGCTTCATCTCTTAATCCTTTCTGCATCTTTATTTTTATATAAGGTTGCTTTTTGAATTAATTGACTTTTATGTAATCCAGTCTCCTCTTTTGCTTCCCATGTTGACTAATATGAGCATTACTGGCAGTTTTTTCAATCATTTTAAAATTTTCTATGAAAATTCTATCCCACTTTGGTCATTTCAGGACTACAATGTGTATTTCATATCAAATTAAGACACTGCAATGAAGTTGGACACATCCATCAAAAAGTTTTAATAATATCAACATACAAAGTTAAGTTGTGAATTTAAATTGATGGTTAAATATTATCAGGCCACCCAAATGGCATTTCCAGTTCATAATTTTCTGGCTGTGATTGCAATAGACAGGCTGTCTCTCCAGCAGCATGATAAATGAAGAGAACAGAATATGGAATTTGGGGATGTCCATGTCCAATATCCAGCAATTATAAAGTACTTGAATCAGGCAAATAAATGATGGAACCTTTAAAGTTACCACCAGTCAAAAATAATTCCTGCTATATTACTGTTATGTGGGGATATTTTAAGACCCATAGTGGATTGACTCAATACTTATACAGTACTTTGCAAATAAAACAATTTACTGTCATTTAGCTATTGATATAATTGGCCTTATTATCACAGTGATTATGCCCTTGATAAAAGCAGTCTTAAATTTGGAAGTTTGTCTAACTGGTTTAGTTAGACAGCATTAGTTTGTATAAACTAAGATATGATATAAATATTCATTGGTTGAAGAGATGAATGACCTTGCATGCGTTATATAGTTCAGGAAGTGGTATATTTAATTGTTCTCTGCTCTTTTGCTACTTCATCACAAAAATACATGAGAGATGATCGCATGAAACATTAATTTTGGACTTGGACAGATTGAGGATTCATAAATGCCTCTGGAAGTGCTTGACATTCTAAATTCCAATCAATGGCTCCATGTGTGATATTAGGCAACAATAAAAATAGCTAGGATTAGAAAATAAAAAAAAAAGTTTGTGCTGGGTAGGAGCATGGATCTCCTCCCTCCCACAGCAGCCTGCATAGTATCTGGCTCTGTGAAAATTAGCCATCGGGAAGGAGTGTGCTAGTCAGTTAGTACTGCAGTGAATGGCCACATGCCCATGCACACTTGAATAACACTAATGAGATACGAAGGTAGGAGGGGAAACTGCTTGCAGAAAGGCACAGAGGGAAGAAAAATCAGAATGGGTCATGCCCAAGCAAGGTACAAAGAATAAATAAAAATATTATTTAAATACGTCAGTGGCAAAGCAACAACATAATCAGCACATGTAAAACTTTCTAAAAGCTGAAAAGAATTGCTATATTAACTCTATATTTGTATTTAAAAGAACTGTATATTTATGCATTATACAATGAGCATGTCTATAATTTCTTTAAAAGATACTCCAGGTAGAGTTTCTTTAAGAATACAAGCTATACTTCCTCCCGCCCACCTGTCCGCCCTACCGCACTCCCAGTCCTCCATCCCAGGTGAGTTCGTCCAGGCCCCCAGGTGGCCCTGTGTCCTAGGGATACCCAGGTTGCCTCCAGTTTTGCCTGGGCCACGCCCTGGGCCCCAGCCCCTTTCTTCCTCCTGCCTGCCTGTCCGCCTGACCAGACAGGACTTGCTCACATTCTTCCATCCCTGGAGCTCGGGTGGGCCACTAAGCCAAGTCCCAGGTCCCAGGTGAAGAATATTGCCATCAACATCAGCCCCTCTGCCTCTCCGGCCCACCGGGGACCCATGCACGTGGTCCACGGAAGACACACTGCTACTAAGAATTCAATAGAGACCAAAGGAAACTCAAGCAAAGTTCTAAGGGTCAAAAGCCATACATCTGAAGACCTCTACAATCATCCTATCACATGGGAGAAATTCTTCACACCAGCCAAAGATAAGTAAACCTCCTTTTTTTCACCTTAGTGTTCCTTTCTAGTATTAATCACTGTAGATTAACTTTTCCATACAGCCACCCCAAAAACATATGCATCTCCAGGGAGTACACCACTCACCCTCACATATCACCAAGATACTACATCGTAAAAGTACACTACCATACTAATATTCACCTCCTGTCTACTTAACCTGACTTAACTGATGTACTAACAGCCCAATAGCCTCACCTAGGAAATAGCAATAACAAAAGACAAACTTATCCAACTCCAAGGCAAGCACTAGTAATAGCTGTCCAAGTGTAGTAATACCAACTAAATCAGTTCAGTCAAAAACACACAGAAACTGAAAGGTCCTAAAAGACAAAACAACAATGCCCAAGTCAAAGTGCAGATCCATGAGAAACAAAACCCAAGAAGACCAATCTCCCACCAAACGAATTAACCCCATAATGATAGACTCCAACCAGAACAAATTCACAGAAAATAGCCAGGAAAGCCAGACCCAAGATAACGACTTTCAAAGTATGATCATTACCATGATTAATACTATGAAAGAGGAAATCCAAGAGTAGTTAAACAACCACATCAACCACTTTGAACAGGAACACAACAGGCACTTGGAGGAGTTGAGAAAAATAGTTCAAGAAACAAAAGTAGGCATAGAGCAGTTAAAACAGTCTCAGGCAGAGTTTAAAATCGAACTAAAAGACAAGTTATCTTCAACCCAAAACTCAACAGAGAGTCTTATTAGCAGAACTAACGAAGCAGAAAATAGAATTTCAGATCTTGAAGACAAAGTGGGAGAATTAACCAGCTCAATGGAAGAGATTGTTAAAGCCAAAAAGATACTTGAGAGGAACATTCAAGAGATCTGGGACACCCTGAAGAAGCCTAACATACGCATTCACGGAACACCAGAGCAAGAATCCCAAAAAACCACACCTGAGGAAATTTTTCAAATTTTCATAAATAAAAACTTCCCTCAACTAAAGAATGAGAGGCCCATCCAAATACAAGAGGCATTTTGCACTCCAAACAGATATGACCAAAATAGAAACTCACCACGGCAAATAATAGTCAAAACTCTCCGCATTCAAGACAAAGAAAAAGTGCTGAGAGCTTCAAGAGAAAAAAAACAAGTCACTTTTACAAGTGACTTTTAAAATAACAAATGACTTTTCAATGGAAACAGCACATTAAAGGATCCTCCGGGGATTGGGGGAGGGGAGGCACTGGGGAGTGGGGAGGGAGGGATGAGGGAAGGGTGAGCAGAGGGGTTGGGGCAGGAGGAAAAGGGAGGGAACCGGTGTACCTATTAAGTTTGTATGAGCAGAGATAATAAAAAATGTTAAAAAAAAAGAAGAGCTTGGAGAGACGTACTTCAAGTATTAAATGAGCAAAAATGCCAACCCAGAATGATATACCCGGCAAAACTATCTGTCATGGACAACTTGAAGGGATACATGTCTACCAAACCAGGCCTTCAAAAAATGCTAGAAAAGATACCCAAACTTGAAGAAAAAAACAAGTATATCCAGGAGGGCAGAAGGGAAGTATAATACCACTAAAACATAAATGTCAAACAATACACTTATATAATCCACTAAACATACAAAATGTACAGAATTAAAAATAATTTCTCCATTATAACATTAAATGCAAATGGCATTAACTCACCGATTAAGGGACACAGATTACAAACTTGGATTATAAAGCACAACGCATCAATCTGTTGCCTTCAGGATACTCATCTCACCACAAAAGATAGGCACATCCTAAAAATGAAAGGATGGTCCAAAATTATGCAAGGTAATGGAACCAGGAAATAGGCAGGGGTAGCCATTATGCTGTCAGACAAAGTGGACTTCAAGCCTCCCAAAAATCATAAGAGACACAGATGGATACTACATTTTAGTCACAGGTACAATTCACCAGAAAGACTGTAAGGTCCATTTCTTTAAGGGTTTGATTAAGTTCCAAACTGTCTCTGTTAAGCTTTTGACCTGTTGATCTATCCCATGTTGAGAGAGCGTTGTTGAAGTCCCCAAGAATTATCGTTTGGGGGTTGATTTCTCCCTTTAGATGCTGTAGGGTTTTCTTAATGAATGTGGAGGGGCCCGTATTGGGTACATATATGTTCAGTATTGTGAAGTCTTCCTGGTGAATTGTTGGAAACATCAGAAATAAATAACTTAACAATCCAGTTTAAAGCTTTAGAGAAACTAGAGCAATCCGATCCCAAAAGCAGTAGAAGAGAGGAGATTAGCAAAATAAGGGGAGAAATATCTGAAATTGAGATTAGGAAAACGATACAGAAAATCAACCAGTCAAAAAGCTGGTTTTTTAAAAAAAGTCATTAAAATTGATACACCCCTAGCTAAATTAACCAAAAGCAAGGTAGAGAAAGCCCAAATTAACAAAATTAGAAATGAAAATGGACGTATCACTTCTGATACCCAAGAAATCCAGAGAATTATAACATCATATTTCAAAAACTTATACTCGGTGAAATTTGACAACACAAAAGTGATGGATGAATTTCATCTCTTTAAGGAGCTAAGAACACCAATACTCCTTAAACTCTTCCATCAAATAGCAAAGGAAAGAACACTACCAAATTCGTTCTATGAAGATAATATCATCTTAATCCCAAAACCTAATAAAGATACACTTAAAAAAGAAAACTATAGGCCAATCTCTCTGATGAACACATATGTAAAGTTTCTCAACAAAGTCTTTGCATATCAAAAACATATCAAAAAGGTCATTCATGGGATAAAGTAGGCTTTATCTCCAGCACACAAGGTTGGTTCAACATATGCAAATCAATAAATATAATTTGTCATATAAGCCAGTTCAAAGTCCAAGACCACATGATATTTTCGATAGATGCAGAAAAAGCATTTGACAAGATCCACCAGGCTTTTATGATCAAAACGCTAGAGAAGGTTGGGATGGAAGGAACCTATATCAATATAACAAAAGCTGTATACAACAAGCCTTCAGCAAGGATTATATACTCAACAGGGAAAAACGTGAAGCATTCCCGATTTGATCAGGAACTAGACAAGGCTGTCCACTCTCACCACTTCTATTCAATATTGTACTTGAAGTCTTAGCTGAAGCCATAAAATAAGAAAGGGACATAAGAGGGATTCAAATCGGCAAGGAAGAAGTCAAGCTATCCCTATTTGCAGATGACATGATCTTATACCAGAGTGATCCCAAAAACTCCACCAGGAAGCTCCTGGAACTAATACAGAAGTTCAGTAGGATAGCAGGATACAAAATAAATGTACAAAAATCAGTGGCCTTCCTATATGCTCAGAATGAAAGAAGTGAAAAAGCCCTGAGAGAAACAATCCCATTTACTATAGCCCTTAAAAAAATGAAATACCTTGGTATAAACCTAACCAAGGAAGTAAGAGACCTTTATAATGAAAAACTTTAAAACCCTAAAGAAAGAAATTACAGAAGACACCAGAAGGTGGAAAGACCTCCCATGTTCCTGGATTGGCAGAATTGACATTGTAAAAATGACCATCCATGGGGCTGGAGAGGTGGCTCAGGGGTTAAGCCTCTGCCTTGCAGGCGGAAGGTCCTGAGTTCGGATCCCAGATCCCACGTATAGACGCCAGGCGGAAGCGGGGGCGGCCTGCGCTTCTGGTCCTGGTAGGGCGGAGCCTGTGAATCCCGGGGCAGAAGGAGGTGGAGGCGTCCATGGTGGTTCGCGAATTCGTCCGTGGTTCTACACATACACAGACACACACACACGCACGCACATACACACGTACATGCGCACGGTTGACTAAATAATAATAAAAAAAATTAAAAAAAAATGACCATCCTACCAAAGGCATTATACAAATTCAATGCTATACCAATCAAAATCCCAAAGCAATTCTTTAAAGAGGTTGACCAAACAATCTCAAAATTCATATGGAGGCACGAAAGACTCAGGATAGCAAAGACAATCCTAAGTAACAAAAACACTGCTGGAGGTATCACCATACCAAACTTTAGCCTATACTACAAATCCATAGTTATAAAAATAACCTGGTACTGGCTCCAAAATAGACACACAGATCAATGGATATGACCCTGCTATTCCACTTTGGAAATAACCCCCATACATCAAAAATTCACCTCCATAACACAAGCACAACCATGTTCATAGCAGCACTGTTTACAATAGCAAAGTCATGGAATCAACCCAAATGTCCAACAGTTGACAAGTGGATAAGTGGAAAGGGTTGAAGACCCAGATATAAGCCCACACAACTACAGCCATTTGATCTTGGACAAAGGGGCCAAAAAAAAAATCCAATGAAAAAAGAACAGTATCTTTAGCAAATGGTGCTGGCAAAACTGATCTCCACATGCAGAAGATTAAAACTGGACCTGTACTTGTCACCTTGTACAAGACTTAATTCCAAATGAATCAAGGACCTTGATATAAGGCCAGAGACTATAAAAAACATAGTTGAAAGGGTAGGGAACTCCCTTGAGCTGATTGGGCTAGGCCAACAGTTCCTAAACAGACATCCAATAGCACAGTCACTGCAACAAACTCTCAACAGTTGGGATCTTGTAAAATTAAAGAGCTTCTGTTCAGATAAAGAGAATGTAACATGAGCACAAAGGCAACCCACAGAATGGGAGAAAATCTTCACTAACCACATATCTGATAGAACTCTATTATGCAGAGTGCACAAGGAATTTAGAAAACTAAACACCAAGGAAACAAATGGGCCATGTAAAAAATGCGCCCTGGAACTTAAAAGAAACTACCAGGGACGAAATTGAAATGTCTCACAAGTATCTTACAAAATGCTCCACATCCTTAGCCATCAGGGAAATGCAAATAAAAACTTCCCTGAGATATCATCTCACCCCAGTTGGGATGGCAAAAATCCATAATACAAACACCAAATGCTGGAGAGAATGTGGAGAGAGGGAACTCTCCTACATTGCTGTTGGAAATGCAGGTGAGCTCTCTGGAGATTCTTAAAGAAATTAAAGATTGAAATGCCATAGGACCCTGCTGTATGGGAATAACCCCAATACAGCAAAAATTCACCTCGATAGCACAAGCACGACAATGTTCATAGCAGCACTGTTTACAATAGCAAAGTCATGGAATCAACCCAAATGTCCAACGGTTGATGAGTGGATAAGGAAAATGTGATACTTTTATAATATGGAGTACTACTCAGCCATCAAAAATGATGAATTAATGGAATTTTCCAGGAAATGATTGGAAGTAGAAACAATTATATTGAGTGAAGTATCCCAGACACAGAAAATTAAGCACTGTATGTACTCCCTAATATGTGGGTCTTAGTACCAAACCCACTTAGAGACACTTAAGGGTAATTCCCTGTAATATCTACAGTAATTGTAAAGATTATGAAGAGGAGGGATGGGGAAGGATGGCCATACTAGAAACAAAGAGAGAGGGGACCATGTTACAGCAGAGAAAATAGGCCACCATCAAGGACTGTAAGTAAGTAATGAGACAGACTTTCCTTCCTGATCATTTACAACTGATGGGTTATGATCTTACCAGAAGGGGAGGGCATATAGTCTGGCAGTCAGAAAGTGACCATTTCGCAAATGAGTGATTGACCCCTCCCTCACCGCGGTTTCTTACTTTTATTACATCTAACTTTGAATAGACTCTTATAACAATACTCTAGTTTAGCAGGTTTTTATCTCTGTCCAGGAGGTGACATCCAATATGCATCAGGATGGAGTGAAGGGCATTGCAGGAGCAGCAAACCTGAAAAAAAAATCAACAAACCATAATCCAGAACATCCGAGACTCTATATCAACCACTTGGAATTAGGCCAGCCTAATCTCTCCCCATCCTGAAGCTCAGGGAAATGTGAGGAAGTGGGGGTAGTAAGATTGTAAGAGCACAAGGATGGGAGGAGTAATGATATGTAAGATACTCCACACAAGTTAGGATCAAAGTAATCATAATTGGACTTTGCATGCCCTTTGCTATGTCCAACACACTATTGACCCCACAAAGTCTAGCATTTGCTAAAGGCACTAGGATCCTGGGAGGCCAGGGATTGACAGCCACAGTAGTATTCCTTTGCTTAACGGAAACACAGGAAAGGGTTCTGGGAAATGCCACTGGGTCCTTGCACCTCATCGGAGAGGAAGATCCAGAGGAGAGTTTGGCATGCCCATTAAAGGATGCTCTGGGGATGGCAGGGGAAGGCACTGCACCGGGGAATGGAGGGGGAGGGGGGTAGGGAGTTGGAGGGAGGGAGGGGACCAGTGTACCTGTTAAGTTTGTATGAGTGGAAATAAAAAAAAATCAAGTATAGAGATGCAAAGTTAAAAAAATTCATGCTAGAATATGTATTTAACCTTCACTATATAGACGGAAATGTACAATGTTAATAATTTATGAAAAACAATGGCATCTAAATCATTCCTCAAATATTAGACATCTTTTTTAATAATAACATGGACATGATACAGTATCATATTGTAATCATGAAAGTCACTCCTTGAGAAACCTTGCCTTAGAGACTAATTTTCACTGAACTATGACTTGGCTGTAGAGCAGGTAATCAGCAGCACACAGGAGACATACATGTGGTGTATTTTAGTGAAAGAATAAAATCAAGAGACATATAAGAGGAAATAAAGGTTTGTAAGGCTAAACAACAGATTAGTGGGGCAGAAGTTGACTGTGAGAAAGAAAGCGTTCTCCTCCTCCTAAGTGATCTTCCATATACGGGCATCCTGAAGTCAGCTTCTTAAACAGCGTAGCAAGCCTTTATGGGCGCACTTCATTCATTGCTTGACTCATTGCTGTGGCACAATATCTCAACCAAAGCACGTGAGAAAGACCAGTCAGCTTGAGCACGCAGGTGACCGTGAGCTGTAGGGTAAGGCATGGCGGTCGCTGGGCACCTGGTCCACGACAACCTGAGTCAGGAAGCAGCGAAAGATGAACGCTGGTGCTCAGCTGTGTTCTCATTTGTATCAAGTATGAGACTAGTGGCTGTGAGACACCGCTTGCTGCCCAGGGTGCAGGTGTGCCTGCCCAGCTCAGCAGACGTACCCTGTACACTCCCTCACATGCATGCCTTGATCTAGAAGGTTCTTCCCGCCATCTCCACATGCTTGTCTTCCGGGTGACTCTAGGTCAGTGCTGACAGTGGTAGCCACCACAGTCACAAAACTGAGCGTAGATGTTTTAAAACTGTGACAAAGGTAAGTGGCTTCTGAACATGCTAAGCCCAAAAGTGAATTTAAAATCAAGTGCAGTATGAATCCCAGGCAAGGCAGTACTTATCAGTGCTACATGCTACTTCACTGAATGCACCCTTGGGTCTCAATATGCAATATATGAACTTGCAGTGATCACACCATCAACGCACAAACCCACCTAAGCTGACTGAAACACTTTAACTCAGAGACTAGATGTTCTTTTTCCATGAACTCCACTGTTTTTGTTTTGCTTGCCAAGTTTTTTGCTCTTATAAAAACATAATAGTTAATTATCAAAAAGGCTTTAAATATTTTCCTGCTGCCATTCCTCAGCATGCAGTCCTCAAATTAGTACATCTTTGATTGTATTCTCTTAAGATGTTTGATTTTAACAATTGCTGTTTAAGTTGCTAATTAAGTTCCATTAAACAATCATAACATGAACTTTGGCTAGCAATAAGAACAGAACCACTAATAGTTTCTTAAACGACCTTGGATGTACTTTTGCCATTTTGTACTTTGCATTAATAAGAAGTTGGGTTTTCAGCAATAACAATAACAAAGTCAATATGTCCTTCAGTAGCAAATATATTTCAGACTTAGTTATTTACATGAAAATAAAAACACATCCATCTCACTAGTATAAATATTCACTTTGGTTTTAATAAGCTGTTAAATTATATGTATACCAAGAAGTTGTATTAAGACAATAAAGTCAAAAAATACCTTATAATTTTGTTGGTGTATTATTAATAGATATTTTATCTGTATACCTTTCTCTACAAGCCTGAGGTTGTGCAAATTTTTCTTAACTCAAAGGATTTGCAAGTGGAAAAAGATTAAGAAGCCCTTTCCTAACCCAGATTTTTCATGTTCATGTTCCTATAATTATATTCCTATCTCTCAGGAGTATCTTCTGTGGTCATAGACATCACATATCTAGGACATGAAGTCACAGACACTTCATGCTTTTGCAATATAAGGATCATTATTCCATCTCCATAAACTGCCATTTATTCTGGATTAATGCTGCCATTTTTTTCTAGTTCTCCTTTCCTCAACAGTGTGTTTTTCAACTTGACTATCCTAGAGACTCTGGGAGATTATAGCAAACAGTCGAGCAAGGATAGTGATTTGCAAGTACTGAATGGTACGGGAAGAGATTGGAAGGGAACAGGTAATATGCAAGCCAAAAAGTCACTTTGCCTAGTTTATATCATTCCCTAACCCCTTAATGGGCTCTTTAAAAATGCATATTAATAAAACATTTCTTGATTTAGCATGCATCTAGTTTCTTGTCCCCCTTAGTTCCCCAAGATCATTCATTACTCTCATATGTCATCATTACAGTAATTTCTACACTTAGCACTTTGTTTTTAACCAAAATATGTTCCAAAGGCAACTTTTTTCTTATTGATAACATTTTCCTTCTGTTACAAAAGCGATGTCCATGACATGACAAGACCTCTACCTTTACAAAAACTGTTAATTATCAGACCAAACCTGGACCTAAAGCCAATGTTCAAAAGGAGTATAAATTCCTTGGGTGAATTTTAAAGAATTATCAAAGTACATATATTTCTCATTCTTCTTCAGCTTTGCCTGTTTCTGTCTATAACTTCATCTTCAGGTTTGCATATCTGGGAAAAATCATCTCCAGCTTTCAAATCTTAACAACCAAAGTCTGAATTTGGAAACTCTCCCTTTAGTCTGCAAGGCTAATTTCATTATAGTCTTCTTCTTGGTGCTATTGTCTACTCTACATTTATTAAAGAAACATGAGTAGGTTCTTTGCATGGGGCACACACATGCCCATGTTCTCATCATTGTTCCCTTCAAGAGAACTCAGGACACACGTGGATTTGAACATTTGTTTTGTTAATTAGGAAACAATTATCTAACAGTGTTCAACATTTGTTTACTTCTGTAGCCGGTGAAAAGAATCATAATTCAGAAAATTAGGCCCTTCTGTCTCACTGAAGTACAAGAACAGAGAATTTGGATGGAAGAATTCTGTTATTAATAATAAATGCTGAATTTCTGAGTGCTTATGAGTCAAATAAAAGTCAAATTATTAGATCCTTGAAATCCATTTCCAATGACACAGTGAGTAATGAATGCTCAGGTGAATCATCTCCTGAGCTCTGACCTTTCCTAACCTATGTTAACTTGTGGAGATGCTTAATACTTCTGTCTAGCTTTTGCTAGCTTTCTGTCTAGCAGGATGTGTTTGGAACTCCAGTAATCTAAGCATAGCTGACCGTCTCTATGTGGTATTATCAATCATTGATCTAATATTTTGGCCCTTCCTATAGCTTACACATTGTGTAGCTCATCTTTTTATCTAGTTCTACTGTTTACAAAATTCTGAGTTTTTTTAATGCTTTGTCTTTGTGATATTACTGTATCAAGGTGATAGGATGGATCTGATCCAGAATTTGCTTGGACTATGGAGTGGGCTTGGATCTAGTCTGTCTGCATGTGATTAGCTTTGTAGCCATAGTAGTCTGTCTGCATGTGATTAGTTTTGTGTCTATTGGTGAGTTGAAGGGTGTCTCTGATCTTGTTAATTTTACCTACAGATTGAAATAATATCTATGCCATATTGCTCTTTTAAAGAGATGTGAGGTAAGCGCTAAGTACTTGCTTTACATCAGGTTGAGTTTTTTCTCATTATATAATCTCTTTGTTCAACGGCTCATGATACTTTGTAGACTGTAGGCCCTTGGGATTTTATTTTATTGTTTGATGAATATAGTATGAGACCTAATGATTAATTATGCCTATCCAAGTTCTTTTTAAAACAAAATATTTTTATAAGTCTTTCTTTATTCTTCACCTGTGCTAATGCAAATATAAGGTATTGCTTTCTCCAAGAAAATTCAACACAGTCAGGGATCTAAAGATTTATTTTGTTAATTATTTTCTGTTAATTATACTTTGTTAACTATATCTATATTTTATTAGTAGTACAAACATCTTTGGAGCCATATATATATGTGTGTGTGTGTGTGTGTGTGTGTGTGTGTGTGTGTGTATGTGTGTGTGTATATATATAAAATGTGTATTCTTTAGTATGCATTTTAAATTCATTTCATTTTTCAAGTCACACAATTTTTACATACATAGAGTAGATCCTTACATTGATCTACTCTACTTATTTATTGTCATGCATTTTTCAAAGTAGCTTTCACATCTGCCTTCATACAGACTCACTGGAGTAAGCTGAACGGGGATCTATCAATCTGATTTCAAAAGGAAACACACTGATGGAATTATAGTGACAACAGAAAAACACATAACCAGAGTCAGAACTTAGGTGTTCTGATTCTGGGCTCTTAAATTGTGAATCGTGTCTCTGTTGCCACTGTGATATGGTGGCAGAAGGGAGTCAGGAGGCTTGCAGTGCAAAGTCAGGGCTTGCCTAACCCTTGTGGTGCTTACCTGCCCTGTGCTCAAACCATCTATAACTGGTGTGCTTCAGTTCCCTGGACAGCTCATCTCGGGGACAGGTCAAAGGAGGACATGTTTAGAAGACACATAGTAGAATATGGATTGAGACACATGGATTTTTTTTTACTTTTACCATAGCTCACACAATTATTTTATTTCAGAAGCATGAACCTCAATTTCTATTGATAAATGAGAGATGATTCTAATATGTTCAAATATTTATAGGATGAGACTCTCTTGCCACCTTATTTTACTCTTATGGGGGTACTGTTGAGCTTATCCTTTCTTCACAAGTAACAAAACTAAGACATCCTGAAAGAGCTTCTCTGTATGTTGCTGATAACAACATTGCCAAACTCTTTAGGAAAAAAGGGGCTTATCCTTGTTTATGACTGTCACTTACATTGCATGACATTACATGACGTTACATGGCTGGAGTGTTCATGCCAACATCACGAGCACAGGGAACAGGCCATACCACATCCACTGTAATGCTGAAAGAGGAACGATTTTCCCACCTGCTGGCATGCCTGTGTGCCAAACTACTGGTCCAGCTCTCTCCATCCTTTTCACCTGCCCGTGGTCCCTCTCTCTTTGACTGAGCCTGGAAGCATCGATCAGACGTCTCTCACACATCTACTTATGGCTTGCCTTAAGTACCAATTCTTTCCTGATGTGTCCAAAGCCACAGACTCCAACTGTTGAGTTGACAACCATATCTAACTGGCATACACATTTAGGGAGGTGATTTTCCCAAGCTCCTCCTGTGTGATAGCTTATATATACGGCACCAGAAAAATTCTGCCTCCAAGTCTTTTTTTTTTTTTTTTTTAAACTTTTTTTTTTATTATTATTATTTATTCAACTGTGTGTATGTGCGCGCGCGTGTCTGTGTGTGTGTGTATGTGTGTGTAGAACCACGGACGAATTCGTGGACCACCATGGATGCCTCCACCTACTTCTGCCCCGGGATTCACAGGCTCCGCCCTACCAGGACCAGAAGCGCAGGCCGCCCCCGCTTCCGTCTGGCGTCTATACGTGGGATCTGGGATCCGAACTCGGGACCTTCCGCCTGCAAGGCGGAGGCTTAACCCCTGAGCCACCTCTCCAGCCCTACCTCCAAGTCTTAAAGTCTTACTATGAAAGCATTCTGACTCTCTAATAAGGTCTCATGCTAATCAGCATCCTCTGTTACACTTTGTCAGATTTTGACTTCTTAAGCCATCTGTGAGGAAGCAAGTCTCTAAACACTGGTCTTTCTATCCAATGAACTGACATCCCCTGTGAATCTTCAGTTTGCTTTGGTTCTGGTGAGGAAGTACTGTCCTTACACAGTGGAGATGGAATCATACTGAAATTTATAGGTCTATGGATTCCAAGGAAAGTGTTCATATGGTCCTTGCATACCTTACCCTAACCAGATCAAACTGTTTGATTATGTATGCATTGATTATGCATTGATTGTATATATATTAACTATGGATGCACTGATTATGTATCGATTATATATCCATTATGTATGTATTGATTATATATCTATTGAGTCACCAAAGGAGAAATGACAGTGAAAAAAAGAGACTGGGGCAGTCAAGAAGGGTAATGGCAAGAAATAGAACAACTAAGGCAAGATTTACCTAGATCTGTAATGTGAAACCTTCATTTTCTAATAATGTGAACTTGGGCCCATGGGCCCATTATATGCATTATTTTATAATGAAGAAGTAAAGCAATATTTGGAACTGTCACATGCAACAAGAATATCTACGGATAATAATTATGTTAGTTCGTGCATCCAGAAAGGGAAATGTGCTGGTTGTAACTATAAACCATTCTTTGAAGTTATTAATCTGCATGCTTTCTATATTCCTTTCTAAAATATTTCCAAAAGTCCCTTATGTGGTTAATGACAACTTGGTAAGATCTACAATGGTCTATGAGGCAAGCCTTTGGACACAGGTATAAGAATTCTCTGCTTTAGTCTCTAGCCATGCCTCTAGGAGATTATGTTGATCATGCTAATTGAGATGGGGAGACCGTCTCAGCTGTAGGAGTATGGCTGGTGTAACTGTTTCCTGGACTGGGAATTCTGTACTGTTCCAAAAGGAAAAAGTGAGCTCAGCAGATAGCATTCATCCTTCTCTACTTCTTACCTACAAATGTGAGGTGACCTGTTGTCTCAAGGTCCCCAAATCGTGACTTACCATGATTGACTGTACAGCAGGCATTATGACTCAGAATAAAACCTTTTTCCTTTAAGTTGCTTATGTTAGAGTGTTTTATCACAGCAACAAGAAAAGACTCTACGACACTCCCACTTCTCCTAGATAAACTTGTTCCCTTCAGTGCTCTGTCAAGCTGGGCAGAAGGACAATGTATGACAAAGTTCATGTGTATGTCTGTGAATGAGCTTCAGGTGGGTCAGGAGTTCCTTACTTGCTTATTTCTTGCATGACCTTTAGCTGTGCTGCTTCTGGTTACTTTCCCCTGATTCTGATAGTTTTGTGTCTGTTATAGCTTCTAGCTGAGCTACTGTGGAAAGATTTTTTTTTTTAATTTATCACCTCACTTAGAACAGAATCTCTCAGACTGCATATGGAGAACAACTGAGAAGTACTAGTTTAGTTTCCAATACAAAGCTACAATGCAGACTTCCCTTCATGGCCAATGGGTACAGAGACAAGTAATGTGGAATTAAAGTATAGTAATTGAGAAGAACTGAAGTGAACAGAAATGAAATGAAATTGAAGTACACTTATTTTCCCCTCACATTGGAGGGTAAATTATTGAACAATTATTGCCTGTCTGCTTACTCCTGGTGGCATGTGTGGAAGTTAGAGGGCAATATTTGCAAGTCTGCATTTGTAGGTTTTAGGGATTAATCTCTGGCCATTAACCTACTTGTACCAACTGAGTCATCTCACTGATCTATGACCTTATTTTTGAGACAAATCTTCTCATTAAACCTGGAACTTGCTTTTTCTTTTATAGACTGACTTATCAAGACCCCAGAATCTGCCTGTCTCTAATTTCCAATTCCTTGGCACATCCCACCATGCCTAGCTTTACAGATGGGTTGCTCGGTATTTGATCTCAGGTTCTCGTGACTCTGAATATTTGTGGAGTTGGGGTGATCATGCCTTCTCTCACTCAGCTAATCTTTTTTTTTCTGAGACCAATTTGTCACCATTTTTAATAAAGAGGTCCTTTTCAGGAAGTTACATTTTAAATTTGTACAGTACAAAATTATTCCATTCATCCTTCTGATGGAGCTATTAGGGGCCATTAAGTACTATTAATCAGGTCAGAGTAGACTGATTCTGACATTCATTTTTGTGTGACTTCCCTTCTGAAGGTCACTGGAGAAAGCGATTGGTCTGTTGATTGTCTTTCCATGATCTTCTGAGTGTACCAGGTATGGCGATGCATTGCTGGGGCTCTGATGCAACCTTGGTCTTCCATCTCATTTTGTCTTAGGAGAACATGGGTTGGACAGACAGGCTTGCAGTTGGCACACCCTTTCTACTCTTTCCTCTATTTCTTGTCTGCAAATGCAACATGACCACCGAAGGACCAACCACTATGACTTCTCCATCAGAAAGGACTGTGCAGTCTGAGCTGTGAACCAGAGTAACCTCTTTGGCTTAAGTTGCTCAGAGGACTGCCGTTGCAGGAGGCAGAGCTTGATCTGGGAGGATGTCTTGCTATTCAGCAGCTAATTTCTTTACTAATGATAATCGCTCACTTAACTTTCCCGAGATTTCTAATTTGACCAAAGGAATAGAGCCAAGGAAATATTTGAAATTTATTGTAACTTCAGCACCACTTGCATTCTGATTTCACTCATGAATTGCTTCAGAATGTTCGTTAATGAACAAAGACAAGTTTTTAAATCGCAGGTTGATTATGGGTGGTTACTTTTGGAATTTTTCTGTGATTCTCTCACATACACACTCTGACTTTGTTCCCATTGATCAGCAAATCTGAAGGCCCAATGTTCATTGAGTCTAATAGCCCGTGTAGTGAGGTGCCTAGTAGCAGGGGATCATTTTGCAAATCTACTTAGCACCAGGTTAAGAGGATTTCAAGAAAGCAATAATAACAAAAGAGAGGAGGGTAAGTGCTGCAGTTTGCTTAAACCTCTCCTTCTCTCTCTGGCATTTAAAATGTTGCATGTGCACCTCATCTCATTTCTAGCAAGGCAGCTGAGCTCTGCTAGCTTGCCTTCCTGCCAGTTCTGACCCTCTGGCCACTTGAAAAGGGCTACGTGAAAAATCATCCTTTATTGCTGACAATTTACAATTTGTATGCAAGAGACTTGTAGATTCATTTGGGCTTTTATATTTTTGAGGCTAATACTATTTCTCTGTAATTGCATATTCCCACGGGATAACACGTAAGAACGTAGTCTCTGCAAGTTTCAGATACATGTCCTGGCTGATCCATGCAGCTTCATACCTGGTGACTTCTATAGAGAGTTTTATTATAAAAGAAAAGGATGCTTAAATCTAACTTGAGCATCCTTTTCCCAACTATACAGCCTGGCTTTGACTGGCAGAGTGTGTATATGTGTATGTGTGTGTATGTATGTGTGTGTATGTGTGTGTGTGTATGTGTGTGTGCATGTGTGTATGTGTGTGAGCATGTGTGTATGTGTGTGTATGTGTGTGTATGTATGTGTTTAATGACTGTCCACTGTAGTATGTGTCATTTTCTTGTCGTTGGTGCCAAATACCATGTAAGTCAGCACAACTACCTTTCAGTGAGCTACTTAGGTACAATTCTAGATGAAGCAAGATAAATTATTTCCAGATGCCTTCCTTCTATTGGCATAAAAATTTGAAAAACTTGCTCCCATACTATTGTTAAATATTTTTTATTTTTTGTTATGATGGTGGGAGAAATGTCACTTTTACTATTAATATGTGATTCATATTTTTATTTTATTTTATCATCATACTTTTTAACTTATACTGCCAGAGTTTAGTAGACATATTCTATCTTCTGCAACAAACTAACAATTTGATGTGTGTAGGATGCCACTGGGACATCTTTATGTTTTACCAATGAAAATGCTGTTTGGGTGTTATTAAGTACAAGGACTGAGGTAACTATATTTCCCATGAGCTTTTTCAATCTTATTTGTCCCCTTTAAGTATTTCGCCGCACTGAATTGAGTTGGTGTTATAGAAAAACACCTTTAAAATTGTCTCCTAAAATCTCTTGAAAGTATTTGGCTTCTTCTGTTTTATAGCTTACAAATTAACAGTCATATATATTACATAATATATATACATATTTGAAACAGATCCTGTCAATTTCATGGGAAATATTAGACATATTATTCTTTTTTTAATTTATTATTATTATTATTATTTATTCAACTGTGCGCATGTGCGTGTGTTTGCGCGCGCTTGTGTGTGTGTGTGTGTGTGTGTGTGTGTGTGTGTGTGTAGAACCACGGACGAATTCGGGAACCACCATGGACGCCTCCACCTCCTTCTGCCCTCCGCCCTACCAGGACCAGAAGCGCAAGCCGCCCCCGCTTCCTCGTGGCGTCTATACGTGGAATCTGGGATCCGAACTCAGGACCTTCCACGTGCAAAGCAGAGGCTTAACCCCTGAGCCACCTCTCCAGCCCCAGACATATTATTCTTAAGTTTAAAATACATTACTTTAGTTTAATGTAAATCATTTCCATAAGTTTTGCCTCACTTAGAATCTTCACGAGGTAATCATTGTCACCTCAGATGTAGATGAATAGCAAATGGATCTATTAAGCTTCAAAGTTTTTGTTTAATAAATCTTAGTTTATACATAAGGTTATTTAGCAAATCATAAATTGGAAGATGTTCGGTTAAACTTTATCAGGTGAAGGTCCAGTAACTTTTAGTAAGAGTAAGAGTCGGTTATGGCATGAGATGCATCTCTTCAAAAAGGAGATGGAAATTAAGTTTCCTTAATTAATTGTTCCTCTGGAAATTAAGTTTTGTCATGACTCAAGTGCAGCCCCGGCAACCTTGCTCATACCTTGCCTTCATTCTGAGACCTGCTTAGATCAAAGTTTAACGAATTCCTCAATGACTACCTCCCTTCTTCCTTCCAGATATATTTGCTGTTAGTCAAAATACTCTCACACTGCTTTGGTAGTATGTTTCTTAGCATTTTAATTTCTGCCTGTATTCTGACTGTGAACCATAAGAGACAAGCATCGCGTCATGACTTGGCTTCTCTGCATGGCTCTCACCTTCAAATAGAGCATCTTGTTTGTTCAATACCGTGATTCTGAAGTAATAAACCTGCATCCAGCAGCTTCCTTTCTGAATAGATTTTTGAAAGATGCTATGTTTTGAGTATCTATATTCTCCGATAATTAAAAATTATAAGCCTGACTTTGAAACTTTCATGCTATGAATTGCATAGAAAGATTATTCCAGGGAAGGGAAAGAAACACACACACACACACACACACACACACACACACACACACACACACACACACAAATATACAAAGTCTTTAAAGAACTCAACACTCAACCAAAAAATATCCTTCTGCAATGTAGGAGACGTAATTGGAGACCCGCACTGCACAAAGAACAAAGTGAAAGCAATTGTGAAAAGTGTGGTCAGAAACAGAAAAGTGGGGTTTCCCATGGCCCAGGAAACACTGCAGAAGAGGGGGCAGTAGGAATACAAGAGTCTGAGGTTGAGGGGAATACACACGGACAGACACTTCCGTTTACATCAGGGTTGCCATGCCCAAGATCTTAATACAGCAAATCACTTCCACAACAACTGACCTGTCTAAAGCTCACATATAGAAGGGATGTTGTCAAAAGAAGTGGTGTCATCTTGCAAGACTGGGAGGGACTGGTGCGTGTCATGAGACAGGGAGATTATTGATTCAGTGAAAACCCTGCTGGTAGGACCATTGCACTCCAGTCACATGCCAGTGGATCTCCAAGCGGTAGGTTGTGGGGGTAGGAAGGAGACTAAACGGGAAGGAAAAGGCATATGGGGTGGAGGAAAGTAGTGGGTAGGGTATAAAACATAAATTTATTCTACTTGTAGATGAAAACTTCAGAAAATAAAAGTAAAAACTAAGTTATTCTAAGTTGGTGTCCATGGAAGTACTTTGGTACTCTCACTTTTCAGTATCAGAATGAGGGGTGGAAGGATGGCTCAGGGTTAAGGCTCTGCCTCCCAAGCAGAAGGTCCTGAGTTTGATTCCAAGAGACCATGTAAAACAACCAGGTGGAAAAGACTCCTGAATGTTGCCTGTACTTCCAGCCTAAGTGGGCAGAGCCTGAGAAGTCCCAGAACCAAGCAAAAATGAGGTAGAAACAATCTAGGATAATTGTTGAAGTCACTCTTGTCCTCTCACAGGGACATATGGTGCTCTCTCTCTCTCTCTCTCTCTCTCTCTCTCTCTCTCTCTCTCTCTCACTCACACACACACACACATCCACACACAATAAAAAAAATAAGTCAATATCAGAATGAAGGGAGACTCAATCAATACACCTTTCTTTGCCTAAAGTTTGTTTGTAGCACTGACAGAGCATTTCAAGCTGCCATCCAAATGCAAACAACAATAGGCAAAAAGGAAGTCTTAAAATGTCTTAAAAGTTTTACAGGGCAAAGAAAGTAAATACTGGATAGCTTCTCTAGTTGAGGCATAGTGATGTCTTTGCCTTCAATATTTGAAGACATCTTCTTTAAAATTCTTAAAGGAAATTTAAGTTTAAGTTTGTATATTTTTGCCTGATACAGACTCTTCCAGACTTTGGAACTCAGTTTTATCTTTGTGAAGAGTCTGTAGTTGTATTTTCAAGCATTCATTTAATAAACAATACCACCAAAATCTGCCCCCTCTCTTTGTTTTAGACTCCTTGATACCACACAACAGAGTCCAAGTATATTTTATTACTAGAGCTATTGCATTTTTAGAATGAAAAGATAAGAAAACAACTAGGTGTTTTATACAGCAAATGGAAAATTGGAACTACTGTGTGGGAAAATTTTCAATTATATTTCAGAAGCTAATTTCAAATGTGAATGTAAAGTTATTCCGTTAAGAAATATCAGCAGTATAAAAGTGATAGCCTTGGAAAATATTTCACATTTTTAATAAAGTTCTTAGGCATGTTGTCCTTGCTAATTTCCTTTCATATATGTGTATATTATATATAAATATGCATATATGTGTGTGTCTATTTATAAAAAGGAAATAGTCTTGTGTTTTAGCATGAATTTTATGCATTTTCATAAAATTCTTGT
Organism: Typhlomys cinereus; assembly: GCA_023101885.1. Classification (NCBI taxonomy): domain Eukaryota; kingdom Metazoa; phylum Chordata; class Mammalia; order Rodentia; family Platacanthomyidae; genus Typhlomys; species Typhlomys cinereus. The sequence continues at coordinate 2,420,147 of JALPQD010000007.1, read as the reverse complement.
TATCTTTATGTAAAATCATCTTAATTACTGAGTAAAATTAATTTTATCTTCATGTTCATTGATGGAAAATCACAGTTCTCACCTTAAAAAAATATTCTGGAAGGATATGTATGTGACATGTGAACACAAATTCTGTCGACCCCAAATTCCATGTCCCACCCAGCATGATAGACATTTTCATAAAGTTTCATTAATACAGAGCAAAGTGATTCATAAATCAAGACACTTCTCAATTAATTGTTGGAAACATCAGGTAGGTGGCTGCAGAAAAGCTGGGGTTGCCGTCGAATGCCTTAGAATGCATGTGATGACATTATCAGCCTTCTGGTCGATGGAAACTAGAAGTCTGCCTGTACATTCCAAAGACTTCATTTAATAGTCACACAGATGTTCGATCACATTCAAAAATAGATTATAAATGGCTACTGAAAAGGCTAAAGATGGTCCAGGATGATTGAAGCTCTGGATTTGCAACATTCCAAATTTTCTACAATAATGAAGTTCCAACCAGTCTGTCATTCTCTTGGGTATAGCTTCTCTCCAAGAACTTCCATTCACATGATTTTCTCTGAACTCGATTGCTAATCGACAAAATGTGCAAATGCCAAGATAATGGATACGTTTTAAGTGTGTTAAATACAATACAGTCTCAATTCTACTAACTTTGTGGTTAAATACATGCACACAGCTAATTCTTTGTTCTAGATAGTGTATCTTTTTCTGAAAAAAACCCTAAAACTTGCATAGTTGTATTTGATAGTTTATATACGTAAACAAATGACATTTTGATTTTTTATCAGTTTTTAAATTTCTTTTAAAGCAACACAAAATGCAAGTGGAATTATTAAAAGTCAGAGTCAGTACATTCAAGCATACAATTACAAATTTGTATAATTAAGTTCATTGTGTCATTTTTATCTAATGAAATTTAATTTATTAATCTCAGTGCTTTATTTGGTACAGAGAACATTCATTACTTACTTGTGTATTGTCAATAATTATACTTCTCCAAAAGCATAGAAGAAGAAACTTTTTGCTCTTAAATTCAATATAACTTCTTTCATATTAAAAAATATCTGAAAACTCTTTTGGTCTCTGCTTTATTTTTCAGCACTTGTGAAGCATTCTCTTTTTGTTGGCACTTTTTAGCTTTCTTACTCTTTTTAAGACATATAACAAACAAAACCAAAGTGATATTAATGCTTGTTACTTCTGTGACTGAGAAGGTAAGAGAAGACTAAGTGTTAGATCATGAGGTAATGTGAAAATTCATCCATTTGTTTCTTTTCTCCTGAAATCTCCAAAATTTCTTTATAAGTTAATGAGAAAAAAAATAGGAGAGTTAAAATACTTGAAATTCACCTTTACATTGAAGCATTATACAGACTGGATAACTTTGACATATACTTGCATTACCGTGGATCATTAGGAAAGTTGAGGAGAATTTAAAATCTGACATGGCATTTGAGCTTGAAATTAATCTTGAATGTCAGGCAACCACATTTTTATAGGTAAATAATGAGAATATCCATAACTCAAATGAGTGGCATCCCTTCTAATAAGAGGATGAAGCTATTTTCACTTCATTTACACAGATCATAATGCAAGAGATTATATTATTTTTTTTTCTTTGCTCTGGTAGAGTACCTGACAGATCAACCTCAGACAAGAAGACTCTATAATAAATAACTGACACAATCATGTGACTAGATCTTATTTCATTGTAAAAGCATGAGACTGGTCATATCTCAATGGACCAGGAAGCACAGAGTTAGGTCTGGATAGAAAGAAAGGTATGTTTAGCCTTTCTCCACTAATGCTTTACCACCTGAAGATTCAACAACAACATCCAAAAAATTTTAATGCATTGACCAAACATTCAAACACCTGAGACTATGGGGAACATTTGACTTTATGATTGTAACATTCTGTGTGTATCTTCATGGGTTCATGATTATTTCATAATGCAAATGCATTTAGTCCAACTTAAAAAGTTGAAAAGTCTTTGAGTTTCAGCCCTATTCAAAATTCTGAAGTCAAAAGTCCTCTCTGAACTGCAAGGAAGGAAACACCAAAACTGTAAGATTCTGTAAAATTGAAAAAAAAATTAGATACCTCAACATCTGGTGACATGGAGTAAACGTTTCCATTCCAAAGGTGAGGAATGTGGGAATTTCAAGCAAACACTACAGCAAGGCAAGACTGAACCAGGCAGAAGACACTGAACCCTGAAGCTCATTTCCAACACCCAGGGCTCAGGAGTTCGTCATCTGGCTCCGACAGGCTTGTCTTGTTCTGCCCTTCTAGCTCTGCTGCCAGCTACTCAGTCCCTCTCTTGTGTGGCCTACAAAAGTTCAAATAGCCCTTGGTAGACATCCCAAGTTGCCAACATCTCCTACATCCCCACGTCACTTAAATTTGGATTTTACAGCTGCGCACATATCCCAGGTTAATGAAAGGAATCTAACCCTGCTGCGTTATTTCCTGGCCTCAGTGGTTTTGGTGATTTTGCCTGTGTCTCCTGCATTCTGCAGGCCAGCACTATTATGTGGGCAATGATTGTGCATTCTGCTGCCAGGTCATGCTGTAGCCTGGTCGACTTGGACCATGTCTACAGATACAGAGAACTTGGGCAGCTAAATCAGGAGAAAACATTTCCCTAAGTGACAAGAAATTTTTTTTTAAGTTGGAGTGATTTTGGGTAAGAGTACTTGTGGGAGTATTTTCTAATCAGACCCCTTCCATCCCCCGCCCCACTCAGGTATTCTTCTTTCAATTGAATAGTTGGGAAATGAGCTTTCACTTTCATATCCTGATGGTCATATCTGACGGTCAAGCTTCACAATCTCTTCAATGACACTAACCTGTTCATCAATTACATTCCCAGCTTTTCTCTTAGGAGCCTACCTAATTTGCAACTTCCCAGAGGTTTGCATGTCTTTCCTTGCCAGACTGCAGTGTTTTCAAGTCTTTCTGTACTGCTTTCTATCCCTCTCAGAGTTAATCTTGCTAAAGGAAGTGAGATTAGCTCTGCTTGGCCTAAAATGTATCCACCAAACAAAGTAACCCATCATTGATGATTTCAGCCTGCTTAGATTTTTTAGACCATGAATGGAATGTTGTGGGATTCTTTTTTTTTTTTTAATTTTATTTATTTATTTATTTATTTATTTATTTATTTATTTATTTATTTATTTATTTATTTTTTGTTTGTTTGTAAAATCAAGCTTTATTGATAAAATGCAATTCAGAATATCTTACTAGGAACAGCAACAGGCCCAGCCAATCATGATAGCAAAAATGTGGCAGTCTCCCACCAGATGCAGGAAGATGCTGCTTTATCAATTAGTAATTAAATGTAAGGACTTGTAAAAGAGGTGCAAAGAATCAAGGCATCTCAGCCCCAAGATTGACGTTCTTATGAATATACTGTGTTACCTGCAATAGTCATGGCCACAAGGAGAAAACACCCTAGAAGACAGTAAGTGAAGGGGACGGCTTTCTCAACAATGCCAATTCCTGCCAGAACATTAAGATAGTTTCCCACAACTCCTTGGATGTACGGTTTTGTGAGATTTTGAAATTATTCTCCATAATCATGTGCACATCTGAGCATCTAGCTGAGCATCTAGCGATGTGGCTGCTGCTCTCCCTATCCCCACCCCAAGTCCATACAGAACATGACTTGAAAGGGCTATGCATCTGTTGCATCACACAACAAGCCAAACATTTCTCTTATCATTGATAGAGATTTTAAAGCAGTTCATAATTAAATATGAGCATTTTGTACAAAGACAATTACACTTTACAAAAAAAACAAAAAAAAAACCCAAAATCATACAACAAAAATTGCTAGAGTCTGTCTGATTTACAACATGAATTATGATTTGAAAATCATGTTTACATAAGTCTCAAATTTACAAAAAAAATTCAGTTGTGGGCTACTTGTTATACTGCTGAAGTTCTCTGGTGTAATCACTCTCACCCGTCATATTCCCTTTCTTAAAGTTGAAGATGGATGTTGAAAGGTTCAACAAAGTTGAGCTGTACTCTCCTTTGGAGGCGAAGTAAACTCCATGGCTAGATGAGTAGTTTTACCACATATCATCAGTTGATGTAGAGTTAGTGTTGATACTTTGGGTGCATTTGGAAAACAGATCAAAATCACACTCATGTTGTCTCGACTTCCCTTATATAAACAGGTGTCCACTACTTCATTGGAAACTGTCTCAAGATCATCAGTGACTTCAAGTCTGGATCTCACAAAATCACAGAGCTCTTCATTTCCCATAACATCCCAGATACCATCACATGCAAGAATAATAAACTGATCATCTTCTTCAGATCTTTCACTATCGTGGACTTCAGGCTCTGGTGAGACAAGCTGCTCTGTAGGACCTTTTCCATGGACACATTTGTAATCAAAATCCCCAAGAGCCCTGGACACAGCCAGAGAGCCGTTCACACACTGAATCATCACAGAGCCGCCTGCATTCTGAATTCGCTCTTTTTCCAGCAGATTACTTGGTTTGTGATCTTGTGTGAAGAAGTGAACTTTCCTGTTCCTACAAAGTAAACCTCTCGAGTCTCCACAGTTAATGAAATAAGTATGCTGGGGAGAAATTAAGACCCCCACAGCTGTTGACCCACTTCTATCTGCACCATGTTTCTTCTCTGACATAACTCTCATGTGTTCATCAATCTCCAGAAAACCTGTTCTGATTCCATTCTTTGCATTTTCCACAGAAGGTGCTCCTGTAGCCCCTTTAAAATCCTGGTTATTGGTGATGTGATCTAACAAATGCTCACAACAGTGTTCGGCAACCTGAGAACCAGCATGCCCATCATACACAGCAAAGAATGACCATGTTTCAAGTCCACTTGGCAAACCGATCACAGCTGTATGCGCATCCTCCATTTCAACTCGCCAACCTTGCATGCTACTTAGGCCATAGCGCAACCCATCCCTGCCCCTGGGCATTATGCTTTTCCATCTTTGGCTTGTCTAAAAATGCTCCCATTATGTCTTGATCCTCTAGGTCTTGGGTGGTGACATTTTCAGACCGTATCTAAGAAGTGCAGTTGGTGGAAGGCTCTCGACACCCAGCTGTCTCTCAAGAGAAGGATCCAAGTTTATTCAGATTCTTCTAGCAGAACAGAACCGAATTCGGGAACCACCATGGACGCCTCCACCTCCTCCTGTTTACTCTGCACCTGGATTCACAGGCTCCGCCCTACCAGGAGCAGAAACGCAGGCCGCCCCTGCTTCCGCCCGGCGCCTATACGTGGGGTCTAGGATCCGAACTCAGGACCTTCCGCCTGCAAGGCAGAGGCTTAACCTCTGAGCCACCTCTCCAGCCCCTGTTGTGGGATTCTTGACCAGAATGTAACATGAAGGGTCCAAACACTGAAAGAATTCTACCTCCCTTCTGAAGCCTAATGAGCTGTGTTTCATTGGGTTCCCGTTACCACGCGAGTGTCCCCTGGGTCAGGCCCATGAATTTGTGCTAACAGCATCACGGGTCTTCTCCAACCCCCAACTAAGACTCTTCGACGTTCTTCCCACAGACCAGCTCCAAATGCCTATAAACCACATGACAGGTTCACCAAATCAGCGACTTCAATTCTCAGTATTGATTTTCTCTAGCGGTTGCTTTCTTACTGCTCTGGGAGAATACAGACAGCAGCGAGATACAGAAAGACAAGATTTAAAATGGAATGTGATTTCAGAAAAATCAACCTGTCATGTGGTGGGATCAGGGCTTATGTATAGTGGTAGAAGCCTAAGGCTGCTTGCTCCCAACTACTGAATAAGAAGCACACAGGTTTGGGATAGACAGGAGGCCACATCATACCCATCAATGTGAACATCCAGAAACTTATTTCCTCTAGCTAGTGTACACCTCCTAAAGGTTTCACTTCTTCTCTCTGATTATCCTGCTTCCACCTCTGCGTGTGTGTGTGTGTGTGTGTATGTGTGTGTGTGTGCGCGTGTGTATCAGATAGCACCGCGTGCCTGTAAAGGCCCAAGGGTGACTTCAGGTATCACCTTGGATTGTTCTACCACCTTTTAGCTTTGCTCTGGAGTTTCCCAGGCTCCTTCTTCCAGGACTGCCGTCATTTCCGCCTGATTCAGGACCTTCTGCTTTCGAGGCAGAGGCTTAAGCCCTGAGACATCTCTCCAGCCCCTGCTTCAACATCTTGAGTGCTGGTAATATTGATGTGCACAGTCATCTCTAGTATATGTTGTGTTGTAGATCTACACCAAGGGCTTTGCGTGTGCTAGGGCAAGCAATGTCTCACCAGTGCTACATTTGCACCACTCTTTCTTACAAATTTCATCAAGCTCTTAGGATGTTTGCTTCTGCTTTGTCTATTCCAAACCTGTCTCTCAAATGTGCCTATTGTTCATTCTACTTATTGCATCAGTGCTTCTCAGAATGAAATTCCAGGCTCTCTTCTTGCCCTTTTCACTGAAACCCCTTTCATATGACACTTAATGTAGCTAATCAAACCTTTGTATCAAGTAATGGAGTGAGATTTCTCTTAAACATGTTGATACTTGTGTTTTTCCACATATATTAGTCTTGCAAGAAACAACTATCCCACTGGAGAGATGGCTCAGGGGTTAAGACTGCCTCTCAAGCAGAAGCTACTGAGTTTGGATGCCAGATCCCACCTAAAAAAATGCCAGGTGAAATTGTGGTGACCTACACGTTCAGCCCTGGTGGGCAGAACCTGGGAAATCCCAGAGCAAAACAAAAAGAAGGTAGAAGCAATGCAGAGTGATTCCAGAAGTCATCTTTCGTTTTCTGCAGGGACCCACAGTGTCTTCTAATACACGCACACACACACACACACACACACACACACACACACACACACACACACACACAAACTCATACACATACACAGACACACATTCATGCACATACACACACTCATATACACACAGAAAGAAGCAACTGTCTAATGTATTGCAAATATTAATGAATATCTAACACATATTTGAATGCATAAGTAGCTGCCTAGTCTGAATGCAATGAATCTACCTATTTATTATGCCTCTGCAATTTTCTCCAAGTATTATTTTTTTAAGTTCTTACATGGATTTTCATATTGTTTCGATGAATTTCTTTTTTGGCCTCCCAGGTAAAAGTGGGGCTTGCCCTTTTCAGTTCACACAGTAACTTTTCTCACTGCCAGTACACACTCGGTTTCTTGGAACTACTTGAGTAGCACGAAGCTTCTCTGGGGGGGGGGAAGCAGTCCCTGAAATGGAAGGAGGCTGGCTGCTGCACTGGATGAATTTATACTTTACAGGGATAGGATGTTTGCCAAGGCACCGAATCCCCCGTGCAGCAATAAAGGTTGTAAACCGTCATTTGTTTTGGACATGTAATGAACAGCTTTTCTTATAAAAATCCAGACTGTTTATGGAGCACTCTGGAAAGGACATTAGGTCTTAATGAGCTATTTAGAGAAACAGGAAGGTGAGTAAGATAACATATTGTGAGAGACTGAGCAGCTGACTACACGCTTTTTCTCACTCTGAAAATAAACAAACCCAGTCCCAGAAAAACTAAGAGATCCCCACAGATTAGGACCAGTCTTGTTTGAAGAAAACAAAGCAAGAAATCTCCCCAGGCTTAGCAGCTGCTCCTTTTCTGTCTTCCCATGGGCATCAGAAATAGGAGAGGACCTGGACACTTGGAAGGGAGCGATGCGTCAGGTACCTCTGACTGTGTTGCAGTTATGTAGAATCTAGTGGATGGACACACAATCCCAAAGATTCTGTAAAGGCTCTGAAATCGCTCTCCTTTGCTATTGAATTTAACCTTTCCCTTAAGCGTACTTCAGTTTCATTGACATGGTACGGTTGATCTGTGTCATTACCAAAGATGAATATCCACATCCATTAAATGGATGAATGTTGCATGCCTTATTATGGAAGTCCCAATACTCAGCCTCTAAATATACTCAAAATAATCAACCGAGTACACGAGCTATTTTCCCGTAAATTTCAGATAATGCAATCTTCCATCCTTCTAACTTTAGCTCTGTTAGAGTTCCTGACAGTATCACAGTACAAATGTATACATGTGAGAATTCTCTTTAAGTGTGTCTGAATTACATTAGTACAGGAATAAGAGGTGTTTTCACTGTTGGAAGATTTGTTATTATATTTTCTGACAGTGGGGCTCTGGATCTTTTTCATCAGGCTTTTCAAAGAGAATTTGGACAATTGCAGTGATGCTGATTCTGAGATGAAACAGATCAGCCTCACATAGTCACTGCCACGGAACACAGAGAGTCACACTGCTTCAGAGCTGTGCAGAGAGACGGCCTGTCCTGAGGAAGCCTTGCAGGTTTACAGCAGAACTTCAGCAAGCAAGACCCAGAGGGCAAAAACTGACCCAAATTGCTAAGTGTCACCTTTTTAAATTCTCTGTCTCACCGGTGTTACAGGACTGTGGTGGGACTTGGTTTTTCATGTAGTTCCATTTTCTTTTACACTCCCCCCTCCGCGGCTTCCTTAAACAGACTGTTTGATTCTAAAGAAAGGAGGGAGGAGGAAGAATCTTACTTCAATTCCAGTCGTCTAGTATATCATCTTTTACACAGTTGCCAGATATAAATATATACTATTGCAGTTTGCCTACATGGTTGCTGATAAATCACCATCCAATGATTTAAGGGAACAAGGGGTTTATTTCCTTACCATAGTCTGGTTACAGTTCTCAATCCAGCTTGACAGGAGAGCAGGCACCACCACCATAGCCAAGGGAAATGGCTGCACCATCTCTACATAATGGCGGAGAGAGGGACAATCCTTACTTGCCAGATCAGCATGTCTGCTCAAGTGTATACAAGGATGGTGGCTCTCTTAACCAGCTTTCTACATTTTATTCCAGGGCCTAGTCCCACACAACAGGACCTGGGCCTTCCTTATCAGCTAGAGAATCTCTTGCAGGTTTGCTCTGTGCTTAACTCAACCATTTAATTTTCTACAAATGTGTCCAGAGCTCAAACTCTCAACTGTCAAATTGACACCTGTACTTAACTATGATATATACATAAATAAATCTGAGGAAAAGTAACACATCTGTGTTGGATTTAGAGGGAAATTTTATAGAAAAATGAAAACATTTCTAAAAGTTAGAGTTTTCTTTTCTTTTTTCTTATGTGACTATGAATCATATTTTTGGTTAAGGGACCAAGAAGTGATTTCTAGGAGGGAGTAAGTTGTATCCTTTCTAACTCAGGATTGTTATACATGTCAGTTTCATATAAGAAGTATCAGTTTTAGATGTTGGGATGTCATAGTTAAGAACAGATGTCAACTTGACTGTTGAGTATTTGAGCTCTGGGCACATTTGTAGAGAATTAATGGTTGAGTTAGCTCAGAGCAAACCTGCAAGAGACTGTCTAGCTGATGGGGAAGGTCCAGCCCCTGTTGGGTGGGACTAGGCCCTGGAATAAATCACAAAGAGCTGGTTGAGGAAGTCGGCATCCTTTGTACATTTGGCCAGACATGCTGGTCTGGCAAGTAAGGATTGTCCGTCCCTCTCTCAGCCATTATGTAGAGGTGGTGTGGTCAGTTCCCTTGGCCTTGGTTGGTGTGAGCTTTCCTGTCAAGCTGAACTGAGAACCGTAACCAGATAATTGTAAGAGAAAATAAACCCTTGTTCCCTTAGGCCATTTGATGGTCATTTATCAGCAACCATGTAGCCAAACTGCAACATGGAGTTAACAGATTGGTAAGTTAAAGATGAGAAAAATATGTTTTAAAATAAGATTTTCTATTTTAATTAGAAATTTTATTATTTAAGATTCTTTAGAGAAAATGACCAGGAGATATAAATGTATCTAATTTATAAATAATAGGCTCAAGTGATATAGTGGCCAGGAAGTTCAAAATATTTAGTAGAGTTGATGTTATGAGTCAGGGATAAACTTTGTAGAACCGAACTGATATTTTCAAACCTTTGTCAACAACATGGTAGAATTCTTAAGATAGTGGTTAACTTGTTGGATTGAAGACTTAGCTGATTGGATGAATCTCATCCATGTCAGAAAGGATAGTTTTTCTTTCCTGAATCAAATGTGGGTATCATCCATGAACATTGTCTTGAAAATGGGTAGGATCGTGTCTGACCAACTATCTAGACATCTTGAACTAAGACAGTTGAAACTTTTCGATGACAAATAAACAGATCTCAGCAGTATATGAGTGCAGAAAAGTGGAGTGAGGTTGGAAGTGGGTAATGATAAGTGGGTAAAGCCAAGACTAGGTCAGGAATATAGTCTATCTTCTCTTAGATCTGCATGGTAGTCTTTATCCTAGGATACTGCTTCATGAAGGCATTTGCCAGTTTAAATAAAAAAGATTTTACATGATTGTTTGTATGCATTTTTATTTGTGAGCAAAATAGAAAGAAATCAAGTTGAAACAAAGTCTTCCAAGTTTGGGGAACTTCAAGCTTTGCCAAAGCTTACTTCATTGATTTCAGATTGGAATCGGTTTTAACTAATATCAAGACTAAGTTTTGCAAGCCTGAGAAATATGGTTTTTAGAGAGTACACTTATCTAAACATGAAGACTTTCGAGTTAGTTTTTGAAACTGGAGATGTAAAATTGTGCCTAAAAGAGAAATACTTAATAGAACCTGAAACCATATCATAAATGGTTACTAAAAAGTTTAACAGATGAATTATCCTTTTAATCACAGCAATCATATCAATGTTGAGATATAATTATTAAAATTACAGTGACTTGAAATGTCAGCTTTCATGTGCACTTGGACACAGACCTGCTTAGCACAATCTAGTCAATGTCTGAGCATTTAATAATTAGATACCTAAGGAACCGTATTTTACACAGGTGATATATGCCAAATTCTGGGCTTCCTGCTGTCAAAAATGATACTTTGAGAAACTTTTCCATAAACGTGTCTTGTAAATTGTGGCACAACTTGTGAAATTGTTCCATAGTTTATTTAGAACTTGTTCTTGTGAGAGTTAAATAACTCGATTATATTTTTCCTCTAATTTTCTTCAGATGAAAAGTCAAGAGACAAATATCCTTGCCTTAAAAATACTTCCTGATTAAAAACTTACACCTGGAAGAAAGATAATACCGAGTAAAGGTTCCAATGTTCTGGAAGACAGCCGACCATACTGATTTTTTTTTTATTTATTCAATTGTGTGTGTGTGTGTGTGTGTGTGTGTGTGTGTGTGTAGAGCCACTGGCGAATTCGGGAACCACCATGGACGCCTCCACCTTCTCCTTGTTTACTCTGCCCAGGGATTCACAGGCTCCAGATACCTCATGTACTTACATTCCCATCTTTCATAAGGAAGAAAATAAAGTTGTGAGAGATTTGGTTGGGATTACACAGTATAAGTTTGGCAGAGATGATGAAACCAAACAGATACTATTTTCTTTTATTTAGAGGCTATATCATGATAACTTGAAATGATTATGTAATAACTTATAAAGGTAGACTTGATCCATTGTCACCACCATGTGGAGAGAGTATTTAGCTTAGAAATGATCAGAGTGGTGGTGGAAACACTAGATATGGTCCCATGACAATATTGTGTGTCCAAGGATATAATGCTATTCTTTAGATTGAAAATCCTTGAAGTGAGAGTAGCCCTTGATGGAATAAACGCAGCCAAAAATGGTGAAAAGTTTCTTTTAACATAGGAATACTTCTAATTATATCTCCCATGTTTATAGAAGAATGCATTCCACCCGCTGGGAGACAGCACTGAACACATTGCATGCTGGGAGAAGATATCTTTTCTCTCGAAGTCTTGTTTATAAGTTGGCACTTCATCTGAATGCGGTTTTCACAACGTCAGTGTCTGAGCAATGAAATACCTGGAATATCCATGGGGTGGATCTGTTGTGGGTCTGTTCCACCTTTCCATTTAACTCAGGTATTTCCTTCGACCTGTATTAATATCAGGTTAGTCACAGATCACTGGAAGAAATACTCGGTTAATCTTCATAGTGTTGCTTGATTTACATATGAAAATGTATCTGCATGTACTGCATGCCCAGAGCATGTATCTATGTTCTTCTGAGATGGGAAAGGTCTTGTCATATGCAGAACTTTGCAGCAAGGACCATATCATGGGTTCTCTCTTTGTCATTATATTCAGGTACAATGTGCTGCCCTTTACTTTATGGTGTTAGTGTAACGTTCGTCAAATATCTGATATCCCATAAAAATAGTATTGACAGTGCTGACCCATGAGTCTCCAATACTATTCACCTCCTACCTCTGAAGAGCCATATCTTATCTCAGTCTATGGAAAATGTTAGCCAATTTTTTCTCCTTTTGATTTGAACCTAGATAACTTTGATTTAATACTATTATGCATGTACTAAAGGTCTACCAGATGGCCCAAGTATCCTTGGGCTAGCAGAAAATAGAAAACCTAGCAGACTTTAAATCTGAAAAAAATATGGTCTTGTGACTTCCATTTGAATACAAACAGTGTTTGTTACAGTTTCTAATAGGAACAGGACTCATTTGCCACATGGCTGTATTGTATGTATCAAGGTCATAAAGTACCCTTTCTCTGCAGGATAGCCCGTCTGGCATACTAGCGGTAATCAGAGCTGCTAATTCCTCACTTGGATGTCCAGAAGTCTACTTTGTTCAACAACTTTCATCTTTTCCTTTCAGAGATTGTTAAAATTCATGGAAATAAGAAAAGAAACTATGTTCATTCCTCTATCCCTCAGGCTTCTAAATGCATATTCATTTCTACCATTTAATCCGACATGAGATAGCATGGAATATTTATTATGGTGTGTGTGTTTCTGTGCATGTCTGTGTGTATATAGACATGTACATGATCATGCATGTGTGCATATCTGAACATTTCAGTGTGTACATGTTGGCAATTGCTTGCCATGGCAACTGAGTAGGGGTCAGAGGACAACCTCGGATGTCTGTCCGTACCTTGACCTTGCCCTGACATAGGGTTTCTTTTGTAGTCATTTTCTACTACATTCTTTTTTTTATTTTTTTAATTTTTTTATTTATTCAGTTGTGCATGTGCACGCATGTGTATGTATGTATTCAGTTGTGCGTGTGTGCGCATGTATGTGTGTGTAGAACCACGGCGAATTCGGGAACCACCATGGACCACCTCCACTTCCTCCTTGTTTACTCGGCCAGGATTCACAGGCTCCGCCCTACCAGAACCAGAAATGCAGGTTGTCCCCGCTTCTGCCTGGCATCTATACGTGGGGTCTAGGATCCGAACTCAGGGCCTTCCGCCTGCAAGGCAGAGGCTTAACCCCTGAGCCACCTCTCCAGCCCCTCTACTACATTCTTTAAGCCAGCTGGCCTCGGGTTTTTGGAATTTTCCTGTCTCTGCCTCCCATCTCACTGCTGGCGCTCTGGGACTAGAGATGTTGACACCGAGCATCTGCTTATTCTAGGGTTTCAAATTCACAACATTATGCTTGCTTGGCAAGTGCTTTTGCTAACACATCCATCTTCCCAGCCCATGGATCACAGTTTGAATATGTGCTATCTCACCAGAAAAGTGTACCTTTCATCCTTTCTGACCTCCCATGGTAGTTACTTTCCTGGGATTTTGCATGTTGGTATACTATACCTATTATAGTAGCTCATGCCAGTCCAATTCTTAACAAACTGCCATAGCAGTTCTTTGATTATATTGTACTTGTGTATGACAGAGAGTGAAAATAGGAGTGAAGAAGAAAGAGAGCGAGAGTGAGAGTGAGAGTGAGTGAGAGAGAGAGAGAGAGAGAGAGAGAGAGAGAGAAAGAGAGAACGTGCATGCCATGGGATAGATGAATATGGAGGTCAGAGCACAAATTTTAGAAGTCAATTTCTCTTTCTACCTTGTGGGCTTTGGGAACTGAATGTGAGTCACCAGGTTTGCATGGAATGTAGCTTTACTTGCTGGGTCAGCTCACCATCCCTTTTACAGCACAGCAACCCTGATGGCTCCATCATTCTTACTGTGCACCAGTAGTGACAACACGTTTTTACGAAGTGACTGACACATAGTCTGTACATGGATGCCAAGTTTTATGTTCTGATAAAGTGCTTTGTTTGATGATAAGTCCCCATTAGTCATAACAACCCCACCTCACAGACCTTCACAGATCCCCTATGCATGCTGTAGCCTATAATCTTGTTTTTCCCTACCAGGCTAAGCATGTCTACCTGGGTGGTGTCCTAATAGAACCCTAGTTACTATCAGTCTTGTGTAGATGGCAAGTTGAGGCAAATCCTAAGAAGGACCATACTGTTTTGGGGAAAAGAAGACTCCATGGAAACCCAGAGTAAGTCCATCTCTGAAGAGTCACCCTCCATCCCATTTATCAGGAGGACCTCACTGTGTCTTAAGCTGATGTAATAGAACTGACTGCCTGCATCAACAGTGCAAACTTCTGAGGGACTAAGATCCTCTCAAGTCCCTGTCATCGGCTTTTGCCCTTTGTCTTTAAAGAAACTACACTCCTCACCCTTGCGGATAACCACAGAAGTCTTTGGAGCTACACACTGAGATTTGGGCTGGCAATTAATCAATCTTAATTTTCACTTATTTTTCCTTAGCAGTACCCACCTGATTCCACTGTCACTCATCACTGGCGTGCTTGCTTCTCTCTGGTGGGATCTCTTAGCTCAAGGGCAGGCAAGTGTTAATCAGCACATCCCACTTGTTGCTAGACACACAGTGTGGCCTTACTGGCCTTCAACAAGGCATCCTCCTGGGTGGTGAGAGAGCGAATAGTCTCATTCTATAATTCTGTTATGTGAGCACTTTCTTACATGGCTACTAATTCCAACTGTCCCAGTTATTCCCCATGTTACTGAGAAAAATATATGGTCAAAGCTAATTGCAGCTTACCCTTCGGGTTCCAGTTCACAGTACAGCTTGACAGATGAATTCATACCAACTTCAGGAACCGACGGAACTGAATGTAACTATCTGAAAGAATCACTAATAGAGGGGAAAACTTTCTCACATGCCAGTCTGTGAGTCTGCCAAAGTATGGCAACTTGTTTTATGAGTTATCTACATCTTATTTACCTGTCCATGGAGTAGTCCTGCTCATTGTGGTCTTAGTCTCTCCTCATCTGTTGGACAATCTCCCACGGGCTTATTCAGGGCTTACCCTCAGTACTCATTCTTTATCGATGTGCCCAGAACTCAGCCTTCACTTCCCAAGCTGCCACCTACACCTTGTCAGCACACCAGCAAGCAGAGTGTGAGTTCTCTGAGAAAAAAGGCAAACCCTTGCAGACTGACACTAAACGATGTCTTCCTCAGCTCCACAGAAAAGCTTTCTAGAGTGCATCTTGAGTAACACAATTTGAGAGTTCTGGAGGACAGAAAATCCAGTCTGTGCTTCTCTTTGGGCTTGGCTTCTGGTGAAACTCACATAGAAGAAAGAAAAGTCCCAGGAGTCCTTTCTTCTTTCTGAGGATGGTGGTTCCATTGGATCAAAAGTTCATCATCATGACTTTAATCAGTTCTTTAAAGTCCTCATTCACCTGCCATTACAGGGAGATCAAACTGCACGTGTTGGGAGTTAATAGTCTGTTATTTCAGTTGTCAAGGTTACCACATCATTAGCCACTGAATGTATCTCACCTGGGGACTTGTGGCAGTCCTCAGGGAAGGGCCCCAGGTGAGACTGTTTCCCAAGAAGGCTGGGCAGAGAAGTCTCTGGGTCCTGACGCTCTGAGCAGCCTCCCCACCGTGCTCCATTGAGAAAGATACACTCAGCTGTCTCAGCTGTAGGGCAGTCCTGGCACAAGTTTAGGCTTCCTTCCCAGAGGGAATCCAAGTTCCTCCACATCGGGTTAGAGGTGTGCAGAAGGGCAGCCAGCTCTCCAAAAGGAGGAGGGTCCTGCAGGGCTGTCCCAGACAGAGACCTCTCATACCTTCCTGAACTCTGGTTTGTTTCTACCCCTCACAAATGGTACTGTTCTGTCAGTACTGCCTCCTCAACTTTCCTGCAGATATTGATAATTAGAGTTGTCCCCAGGAAGCTTCCAATGTATGAAACTTCAGTGTTAGAGATCACTCCAAAGGAGATAGCTGCTACTGCAGGAAAGTAATACAATTACAAAAAACAAAATAAAATAATTCAAAGACAAGACTTTTATTTTTAGTTTCAGGTTAAGAGTTTACACATCAGAAAAATTCATAAAACAGTACAACATTAACCTCCTCAATGTATATACCCATAAACCTTTTATTAACTAGGCCACCAAAGTGACATAAATATAAAATTATAATCACTATTAAATATGCATTATTGAATAATATCATTAATGAAATAGGTCTTTTTATCAACCAACGATTTCCACTTGTAAATGCAAACTCAGTAAATTATGATTCAGGGAATAATAAGCATAAGAATTAAAATGCAAAATAAGTGCATTCTTTATTCAAAGTCCTGCACTGTGCTAAAAAATGATCTGTATCTTATTTGGAAGGAACAACTGGAAAGCTCTCCAAATATTTCCCATGATATATTTCTTAATATTACTAATTAACTTGTATTTGGCTATTTTCATTGTCCTTGGTCAGAACAAAGTCACTTTGTGTCTACACAGAGCCCTCCCTAAATCCGAGAATAATGTCGAAACAGCTGGGTAGATAATCAAGCAACACTCCTTCAGATTCTGAATTCCAAAGCATGATCAGATGTCATACTCATAGCCTTTTAAATTCCTACAAAACACCACAATGTAAAATTGATATATCATCAAGACCACAAGGACTCAGAGTTCTGTATTTGTGACTTACCAATACACTTCAATTTGGTGGGATTTTTTTCAATGGGAGGTAGACATGGCTGCATTGCTCATGTATTCAGTCTCTGGTGTCAGAAAAGAGACATCGTAAGTTACCTTCCCAGATTGGAGCTGTCTTTGGCCACTGAATTTCTTTAAGTCTCAGTAACTTTGTTTCTAAACTAGGATTGATGATAATTGTACTCTTGTATGAAAGAATTGTGTGATAGAAAATTATTATTTCAGAGTCCTCCATGAAAGA
The DNA here is from genome assembly GCA_023101885.1 of Typhlomys cinereus. Lineage (NCBI taxonomy): Eukaryota > Metazoa > Chordata > Mammalia > Rodentia > Platacanthomyidae > Typhlomys > Typhlomys cinereus. The sequence continues at coordinate 2,403,073 of JALPQD010000007.1, read as the reverse complement.
TCAAGAGCGATATTTTACTGTGGAGCTGGAGAGGTGGCTTAGGGTTAAGCCTCTGCCTTGCAGGCTGAAGATCCTGAGTTCAGATCCTAGACCCTATATATAGACGCCGGGCGGAAGCCAGGCGGCCTGCGCTTCTGGTCCTGGTAGCGGGAAGCCTGTGAATCCCGGGGCAGAGTAAACAAGGAGGAGGTGGAGGCGGTCCATGGTGGTTCCCGAATTCGCCATGGTTCTACACACAGACACAGACACACACACACACACACACAGACACACACACAATACACAAACATGCAATACACACACACACAATACACACACACACAACACACACACAATTGAATAAATAATAATAAAAAAATTAAAAAAGAGAGATGTTTCACTGATATAAATGATGCCTATCTTTCATAAATTAGATTTTGTTTACTAAAGGAACTTTGAAGACTATAAACACTTAGATCTAATTACAGGTTTTCTAAACTACTACCACATGAGTTATAAATTCATGATTAATGAGAACTAATATTAATTGTTGTAGCAAAATTAACATAGTGATGTATGAATAATTCTCACGAAAGAATACAATTAATCTGCATTTTTCTTTTTTTCTACCTATAGGAAATCGAAGGTAGGAAGGAAGAACAAATTATATAAAATCAAACTACTGTGATATAGTGGAACAAGGTGCTAAATTTATAAGTTTATGAATCTGAGGTTCGTTTTACTTTCTAATTCTATAACAGCTTTGTTAAGATAATAGAATGATATGAAATAATTGCAATATTTATTCTCTAAATTCTCATTAGAGTAAGGACATGGAAATAGAGTTATCAATATTAACATTCACAAGAAACCAGTTGGCAAAGAAAAGACTGGAAGCTCTTCCCTAGATTCTATGCTTTTGGGTATTGTATAAAAGTCTGGCGTGTGTAACCTCAGAAGTTGGGTGCTTGGTAATTGACCTATGAAAGATCATGAGACCTTGGTACTCTTTTGTGAAACATTTTTGAGCATCTACCTTTCCCCACTGGTCCACTTCCCTTCTTGGGAGAGACCTTTTGGTTTTAAATAAACCATCTCTATGTCTACCTTTAACCCTGGGTCCTTGGAAGCAGTTTTTTGTCCTGGAATGTGGGAACCTAGAAACATTAGCAGATATCTTTGGGTTCTAATCTTTGTCTACAATATCTTAACATAAATTCTCTTTCAAGTCAACATTTAAAGGTGCTCACTTGGTAAATTTCCCATGCACAGCTCTCAACCCCAGGAATTTTCCACCCAGGGAAGTTACAGCCCACTGGCTTTGTGAGTTTTTATGTAGACCAATTTACAATACTTACGTTCTTAATCTCAAAATTGCTGCCAATTTTGTGGTCTGTAACGAGAAACTAAACTCTCTATGGGCCAAATGCCAGAAATTATTGAAACGAGTATTCTGGGGCCTCAATTTCAACAGAATGCTGTCCTAATGCTGCTCGCCATTAGGATTTGCAGGTAACAGCTAAGTGGAATTATAAAAGCAGTCATTACGAGAATGTCATGTTGGCATGGACCTGCGATGATGATTCAGTAGCTAAGACCACTTGCCGTGAAAGGATCAGGACCTGAGTTTGAATCCTATCACCATGTGTGGTTGGGGGTTGTCACAGTGCGATCATTGGCACGTGCTGGCTGCCAGTCTAGCTCAGGTTCGGCAACACTGCATTAAGTGAACGAGGTAAAGAGTGATGGATCAGGGTTCTGTTGAATGTCTTCCTTTGGCCTCTGCTCACATAATCATGGGTGTGTATGTCTTTGTACACACTTGCACACCACACATACATGCACCACACTCATGTGTGTATGCATGAACATACACAAGCAAGAGAGCTGGGTAGCACTAGTGTTTTATTACTTAATAAGTATGTAGATTAAAATAGATTGATAATATTTATTTTTGCATGTTGTATGCATGCGTATGTGCATATACCCATGTGTGTGGGTCACTAATGTGAGCATGCATGTGGAGAGCAGAAATTAGCATCAGATATCTTCTGCTAGCTTGTATTCTGAGGAATGAGTTTGTTTTGTAGTTGGGGGCGACTATATAAGGTTTGACTCACTAAAGAAGATCAAGGCAAGAGCCAGTACATGTAGCTTCTTAGAAACTGCCACCTTATTTTATCTTTTTTCTGTAGTCTTCTTTTATGATATTCTTGATTTCCTCCTGTCTGTTAGGTGGAGGCTAAACCTTATCTCAGACCCAGGGCTTTCTGCCATCCGAAAAGATGACTTTGACCACGACTTTCTGCAGACTTTCAGAGTGCACTGAACCAGGACATGCTGCAGAAGACTGAACAGCGCTTCACCTGAAAGCAAGCAACTTGGTGTATCGTGTTTCCTTGTCCACATGTTGATCAATGATAGCTTTGGAAGCGTATTTAATACTTTCTTGCAGCCAGTTTATTTCTGATTCTCTCTGGGGTGGGGCCTTCCATCATTGTGCCACCTTAGACATTTCATGACAATTTCCCACTCTCTTGCTTTTGCAGTATTTGAGAACTCAGTCATGTCCAAGATCTAATCATCAAGACCGCTATTCAGAATCAGACGCATTATTTATGTGTGTTCATTTGGACAGTGTGAGAAGTTGAGACAATTGCTCTTGGCAGATAATGTCAGAAACGGATCTGTGTGTTTTTCTCCACATGGCTTCAACCTTCTAATCTAACTCATTTATTACACTGAAGCATGGAGAGAAAGAAGAAGAAAACTCAACCAGTTGCTGAAAACATGATGCTATCTGAAAGCACAGATAATTTGTTTTACCATGTGAGAAGAAAGCTGTTAATGGCATAAGTAGGTTGGGTCCCAAATTCCAGATTCTCTTGTATTTTATGCCCACCAGTACTCTACCCATGTTTGTCGAGAGTTGATGGCTAAGGCCACAGGACTTTGGAGTAGAGGAAAATGAGAAGGCGTGAGCTGTAGAGTCAGGTAAGATCGAGTCTGATGTTCATGCACAATGATTTTGGCTTTGTAACCATAATCAGAGCAGTTATTCTTTCATTCCATATGGATTAAAGGGTAAATAGTGCTAGCCTAATGTACAGTTAGTCTCATCTGTTAACTTGGCCCTCAGGAGGTGGGACTCTTGAGCCCAAATATGAGGAACAACCTTGTTGGGGGGGGCATTCCCTGAGCAGGTGGAAAGGATGGAGAAAGCTGGAGTATTTAGCAAGTTCATGCACAGTGGTTCTTCTCCTCCATCTTTGCTGTGGATATCATAAGGCCGGTTCCTTGGACTCCTGATGCTGGTGTGGCTCACCCAGCCTTGATGATCTATCACTTGGCATTGTAAGCTGCAAAAAAATTGCTTGATCCCATAAGATTTTTGGTAAAATACTCTTTGCAGTAGCAACAAAATTATGGAATGAGAATGAAAATTAATAATGTCAATATTGAAATAAATCATTGACAAAAATGGCATGTAGAAGGTTCTAGAATTTTGATATGATTCTTGCATTATTTTTCTCTTGATGTGTGATTTACTTTTGAGGATTCGTATATGAGTATGTCCAGATAAATGCACGTTATGTAAGATTTTAGCAAATAGCATGACACACAGACACATGTTCAGGATGGCTGCAGATCAAAATTTTGTATACAGTTTCCAAAGTGTGCCTAGCAAAACTTTGCTCTAAAAATCGATTTGATGCATATTAGTTCACTTTTCATCACCACTAAAGATATTCATTTGATGGCATTAACCATGACCATATTAGGAGCTGGGTTATGCAAGTGACAGAAAGATTATAAATTCCATATCACTTAATGATAGATATATTATAATGAGTATGTCAAATGAAGAGCTGAAAAATATATCACAATATGGTAAGCATGGTATAAATCTTGGGAATAGATTTCCTTGATCAAGAAAGGAAAGTTTCTTGGCTTCAGAACTGATCACTTTTTTTAACACAGTTTTATTTTTAGGGAGAAGTGAGTTATCTTGTCACTAAGAGGATGGAAACCAGAAGTTAATGATGCTAATAGACATGTCTGTCAGAACTCTAAGATGTGGATTGTCTTTCCCATTTAGTCTGTTAATTCAGTATAATGTCAGACAAGCTGCTTATCCATGATGATCTTTATTCTCACAGCCATTTTTATGAAGCAACTAACACATCAGCACAACTCCTCCCATAGGCCAATTTAAAAGTAGAAGGTTAGTGCTTATAAAGGCTGTAGTAGATTTAAGCACATCTATGTAGAAAGCATCAGGTGCCAGGGCACTAATGATCAAAGAACACTTAGTGAATGTGCTCTGGTGGCTGCTTATTTGCATGAAAGAATTAGATTAGATTCCTGCCTTGCATCATTAATAAAAGTAAATTTCAATAAAGTTAACATAAGTTAAAAGGAAAAAAGACATTAATATTTCAGTATAGAAAAGGAGATTTGACTGTTAATTCTAGGTAAATTGAAATCTCAGGGATCTGACTGAATTAATTGACTGCACCACACATCCCCCCATATATACATGCATAGGTACATATGCACACATGCACACAAATGCATGCATGCAGATACACATGCACCACACACATATACATGCATATATACACATGTACATGTACATACATACACATATATCACACATGTTTACATGCATATAAACGCATACATACATGCAAAAATGCACACACATATATACCACAATATAGGCATACATACATATGCACACTCCTATATACATGTATATGCACACAAATTTACATGTACTTAGGCAGTGGTTAGAAGTGTCTAGAAGTGTCAACTTAACAGAGGAAGGATTGAGCTCTGGACACATTTCTGTAAAGAATTAGTAGCTAAGTCTAGATCAACCATGGAGAAGATTGACTCATTGATGAGAGGAGACCTGGCACACAGTGGGTGAATTTTTCCTAGGTAGATGGTTAGATGGCGGGAGCTGGCTCAGGGAGTTGTCTTTCTTTGGCATTCTTGGACAGACATGTTTCTGGAATGTGGGACTTTCCCCTCTCTCAGAAGCCCTGTGGATATGATTGTCTATATAATTGGTATTGATATGTGCTGTTTTGTCAAACTGGACTAAAAAATGCAACCAGATAACTTAGCCAGAATAAAATCCCCTTTCCTTCTTAAGCCAGTGGACCATGAATTTATTGGAAACATGGAGACAAAATGCAACATCATGTATGTATATATGCATATATACACACAAACACATATAAACATGCATATACATACTCATAATTCATATATATGTACACACATATACATGGACAGATAACACATATATACATGCATACACATGCAAACTTACACATACACTTATATACATACCTATTCATATAAAAATTATAGAACAAAGTAATTTTGAACATGTGATCAAAAGGCCACATAAAGAATGTTGAGAGATATATATGAATCCTTCAAATGATCAAGATTATTGCCTTAAGAAAGTTGTCTGACTACAGTAATAGGAAGTCTAACCAAGGCAGAGTTTACAAGATTCCAAGCATTGAATGTAGCAAATAATATGTGGATCACTAATGCAGATATGGCTTGTTAAAAGAACATTGGCTCACAATTGCAAGTGGATTAAAAATAGACAAAATATAAAGTCTAGATGTTGACACATAGTATTTGTACCAATTTTTGAAATACTGTTCATATCAGTGCCTGGAATGTCTCCCACAGGACCATGTTTATGAAAGCTTTTCTGCGGCTTCTGGTGCTGTCAAAAGTGGAACCAGGTACCTACTGGCAGCCCTTGGATGGTATGACACCACTAACCATTTCACATCTGGCAGTCTGTGAATTTTCTACCAAGATATAAATTTCCACTGTGATGATTTCTTATCCCTGTGCATGGAGCTGCATCCAGATGGCGTGTGTTCCTCACCAGCAAACCCTCCCTCTGTTGTTACAACCATGCAAAAGAAATTGCTACTAAGAAATGAGATTTGTTGCTGTGATAGACCTGTGTGCTTCACGGGTTTGTGAAAAGGTTGTGGTAAGAATGAGGAAAATTTTGGAGCTATGAGCTGGAGGAGCCCCAAAATGCTCTACAATGCTTAATGGACCATTTTTTTTAATGGAGTTTTGGAATACCAGAATGCACTCAGAAGTACAAACAATGCTTAGGGACTTGGTTAGCCCAATACCATAGTGGAAAGTTCTGGCAAAGAATCTGCCTGTATCCTGAAATGTCCTGAACTTACAAGCGAGTCTGAATTCAAAAGCAATGAATTAAAGATTTGTGAAGAAATATTTTAAGAGAGTTTAAAGTTTAGTCTAAAACACAGTTGCTGCTTGCTGGATGTAGTCATGCTTATAGTGAGAATAAGCAGGAAATAGAAAATGTGAAAAATATGCCTATGTGTAAGTGAGTGTCTTTAAATTTCAGACTAGGGAGATTCAATTGTCCAAAAGAAAGGAAATATATTAGACTGGGACAATAGAGAGGTCAATTGGAGCCTAGATCCATCCCATCAAAGGTCCCAAGGTGTAAGAAGTCTTATGAACACACAAAACTTTCTTTTAGAAAGAGAAGGGCTGAAAAGATGGACTGAAAGGTGCCTGCTGGAAAATGAGGAACTCAGGATATGTGTTGCACATTTCTGCTGAGCAGGCACTTGAAAAGTGCTGCAGCCATGATCCAAGAGATCAGGGATCATGTCAAACTGGAAAAGAACCTTGTACTGCTCTGTCATGAATGCAGAATGTGAAATCATGTTGTCATGGAAGCTTGCACTGAGTTTTCAGAAAAAAAAAAAAAAACCCGTGAGGCTAGGCATTGTGTAATCAGGTTGGATAACCCTAAAGAGATGATGTGAAGCTTGATGTGCAAAGCTGTGACCTGAAAAGTCGGAGCAAAGTCAAAGACACCAAGGACATGTGGCTCGAGCCAGGCCAAGTGGTCTGCACCCATCACTTGTCACAGACATGGGATTGAAAAGTCCACCGAGAGCTGCTGGTACCACTGCGTACCCAGGGCTGGATATGGAGTTGGGGATTCAACGTCTGTGCTGCTGGTTGTCAGTTCTGCTGTGGTCTGATCTATCCTTTATAGTCTGGGTCTTCCTCTTCAGAATGGGAAAACATATTGTGTGCTATTATATACTTAGATATACAGAACTTTTATGTTTTAAAACTGACAGGGAATCACAGTTTAGGAATTGCTTTGAATCTCAGAGAAGAATTGGGGCTTTGGGCTTTTGAACAGTGTTGGAACCAGAAAGCACGTGAGAATTTTTAAAGTTGGGCTGAATGCATTCTTTATGTTGTGAGATAGCTTAAGCCAGTGGGAGGCAGGGATGGAATGTTTTGATACAAGTCAGTGTTTCCTCTCAGGATTTCCTCCTAATACTTGGAAAGTTGTGGTAACTTTAGGAGGGGTAGAATTCTGCAGAAAGAGGTCACCAAGGAAGGGGACGGGGCCCACATTTTCCTCGGCTCCTTCCTTTCTCATTTTCTACATTCTGCTCCTAAGATAGAGTCACTACCATGCATTCCTACCAGCGATCATGCCTTAGTCAGATTAATTAGCTAATTTTTATTTTAATTTTTCAATAGTGAAGTTGTATATAAAGGGGACAAATGAAACGAGACATATAAAATAAAGTCTCTGCAGATTTTAAACATTTCTTTTGTATATCTAACTTTGGTGTTTCATTGAAAGAACACTTTCAAATGTTTCTGGTTGCTTTCTACAGACTTTCTTTAAGATTATTTTCATTCTTTAGATTTTCATACATAAATACTGTGAATTTATATTATTTTCACACCATATTCCTCAATTCTTTGTGCCTTTTTGTCCCATTACGATCCTTCTTCTCTTTTTGTCTTCCTCTGTTTTCATCTTTCTGCATGTGGGACCATGGAATTTCATCTGAGTTGTCTTTCATGGCATGTGACTGAATACTTTCTGGAGCATGAATTACATAGTAGTGGTAATGACACTGAAGAAAACATTCCTCCCCTACCCACTCACGAGCATTGACTCTCAACAGTCTCTTGTGCAGATGTGGGGCCTCTTGAGATCAGCCCCCTTCTTTGCATGTTGAACTGTTCATGGACAAATCCAGTGTAGGTCATGTGAATGCACACATAGCTACAGTGAATTCATGGATACAACTGCCCTGTTATGTCCAGAAGATAATGGCTGGCTGCCCCCTGCTTCCTTCAGGCTTTTACAATGTTAACACCTCTTTCATGATATTCCCTGAGCCTTGGGATGGGAAAGGTTTCTTTATAAGCTTTTTATTTATTTATTTTCTTCAATGGATGAAAATATTTATCTTGAATCACAACATCCCATATCATTTATGTGAAAAGAATCAATTCAAGGGCAACAGGATTTTTTTTTCATTTCATACTTTGATCACTAAGTACAATAGTTTTGAAACTCCCTTATTATAGCAAAAGATTCTAGAATAATATTCTGCATACTACATACAAATTGTAGAGGACCATAATAGCAGAAAGTGATGTTTGGGATGTCCTCTGCTAGGAAAAGCAGTTTCATCCTTCGATAAAAGGCAGGAGAGATTGAGGGGAATTGTAATCCTTGGCTTTCATGGAAAGATAGAGGTATAGAAACCCGCTGATGTCAAGCTCACTGGTGCTTTCTGAAACCCCTATGGGGTAAGACCACCACCTGAGATTACCATGATTTCTGGTTGGAATTGGAATGTCTCATGTATTAAACTGTCTCTCTCTGCCAGTGTTGAAAGTGGAAGGATTTGACTCACTGGCTCCAAGGTTGGCAACCCAAAAACACACTAGAAAGTAGGAGAGCTTTTCCATAATCCTACCTTCCTGTCAATCACAAGTACCACACTTGGATTTGCATACAGATTCCCAGATCCCTGATTATAGATGAAGTCTGGTGGGACTGGACAGTGTCGTCTTACCACAGGCAGTGGGATTTCCCACCTGTCTTGGCCAGCGGTTTTCTATATTTCCATCTTTTTCCATCTTTCATATTTCCCAGCCCCAAGGCAGCTTCATGGATCCTTGCTCTGCATCCAGCATAGTTAATGAGCTGGCCATGAGCTTCAGCTAGTTCAAAGTACAGAGTACTGATGATTACTCTGTGCTGCTGTGAGACATCACTGAAGTCCAAACATCTTAAGGAGAGAAAAGGGAGATTTATTCAGCTTACAGTTCCAGAGGGGAGATACAGTCCTTCATGGCGGGAAAGGCATGGCTGACTGGCAGAAGTTGGAGGCGGCCCGGTCACACCCTCCGTGGAGGCTGAGAGCTGAAGAACTGCCACTGCAGGTCTCTCCTAGAAGTCGGCTAGAGCTAACCCGCCTCACGGCTCGCCCCCTGTGACTGCCTTCCCCCAGCAAGGCCCCACTTCTTAAGATGCCATGATCTTCTCAAATACCTGAAGATTCAAATGCATGAGTCTGTGGTGGACACTCACAGTTCCAACCATGACACCCAGTATAAAAACTATTATAAAGAGTGTTGCTCTTCCTTAATGTTTGTATAGATCTTATACTTTGCTCTAGACCAGCCCACACCTCACTTCTGTCTCCAACGATTTAGGGGAGCAGGTGAGCCACGAGGGCCGATGCCTCTTCAGAGGTGTCCAGTTCAATCATTGCCAAGGTAGACCAAGTTTCTTGTCATTATTATGTCTTATAGGATACATCCATAGCCTGTGGCACCTGGAACTCGCAGTGGAGGAGAGCAGTCAGCACTGGCATTCATTCTCCTGGAGGAGCACCTTGCTGAATTCAGGATATGTAATGCCTGATGGGCTGTATCCCTTCCATGTTTAGCACATGTATTGTCCTTCAGGAAGCTAACTCTGCATTTAGTTCTTTTATTTAAGGAAATACCTACAAGCATCCAAACTCAAAAATCAGCAAAACCATGATGTTTTCTTGCATAAAAAGTTTCAAAAATCAAACAGTCCTTCCCTATTCTTCATTTTGGCTTTCTGTCAACTGGTTACCATTGTATTGACTTACTAAAGCAATTGACTGCACCAGCCCAAAGGCGATCTTACACTGTGAATCTGTGCTGATTGTAGTAGATGTAGCTAAACAAAAGGAATGCTCACAAAATTGAATGAAAAGTAGAACACAAATATACCAAGCAATATCAAACTGTGTGAAAACTTGAGGATTTTTTTAACATTTTTATCATTATTTCCGCTCATACAAACTTAGTAGATACACCGGTTCCCTCCCTCCCTCCTCCTCCCCCCAAATCCCTGCTTCCCCTCTCCTTACCCTCCCTCCCCATCCCCCAGTGCCTCCCCAAACCTGGAGAATCCTTTAATGTGCATGCCAGACTCTCCTCTGGGTCCTACTCTCAGATGACATACAAGGACCCAGTGGCATTTTCCTGAACCCTTTCCTGTGTACCCCTTGAGCATAGGAACACTGCTGTGGCTGCCAATCCCTTGCCTCCAAGGATCTTGGTGCCTTAGCAAATGCTAGACATTGTGGGGTCAATAGTGTCTTGGACATTGCGTGGGCATGCAAAGTCCAATTATGATTGCTTTGGCCCTAACTTCTGTGGAGTATCTCGCATATCATTACTCCTCCCATCCTCATGCTCTTACAATCTTACCGCCCCCTCTTCCGCAAATTTCCCTGAGCTTCAGGATGGGGAGAGATTAGTCTGGCCTAGTTCTAGGTGGGTGATATAGAGTCTCTGAAGTTCTGGATTGTGGTTTGTTGATTTTCTTTTCCAGTTTTGCTGCTCCTGCAATGCCCTTCACTCCATCGTGATGGGCATTGTATGTCACCTCCTGGCCAGAGACAAAAAGTTGTTAAACTGGACTCTTGTTATAAGAGCACATTCAAAGGTAGATATAATAAAAGCAGGAAACCACAGTGAGGGAGGGGTCAATCACCCATTTGCAAAATGGTTACTTTTTATCTGCCAGACTATATGCCCTCCCCTTCTGGTGAGATCATACCCCCTCAGTTGTAAATGATCAGGAACAAAAGTCTGTGAACTTAACCAGGTGTCTCATTGCTTACTTGCAGTCCTTGATGGAGGCCTATTTTCTCTACTATAACATGGTCCCCTCTCTCCTTGTTTCTGGTGTGGCCCTCCTACCCCATCCCTACTGTTCATAATCCTTGCAATTACTGTAGGTATTACAGAGATTTTTCTTTAAGTGTCTCTAGGTGGGCTGGGTGGGTTTGGTACTAGTAGCCACCTATTAGGGAATACATACGGCGCTTAATTTTCTGGGTCTGGGATAACTCACTTAATATAATTGTTTCTAGTGACATCCATTTCCCGGCAAATTCCAGTACTTCATCATTTTTGATGGCTGAGTAGTACTCCATTGTATAGATGTACCACAGTTTCCTTATCCACTCATCAACTGTTGGACATTTGGGTTGATTCCATGACTTTGTTATTGTAAACAGTGCTGCTATGAACATGGTCGTGCTTCTGCTATCGAGGTGAATTTTTGCTGTATGTGGAGTTATTCCCAGAAGTGGAATAGCAGGATCATATGGCATTTCAATCTTTAATCTCCTTAAGAATCTCCAGACAGCTCGCCAGAGTGATTGTATGAGCCTGCATTCCCACTAGCAATGTAGGAGAGTTCCCCTCTCTCCACATCCTCTCCAGCATTTGGTGTTGTTTGTATTGTGGATTTTTGCCATCCTGACCGGGGTGAGATGATATCTTAGGGTAGTTTTGATTTCATTTCCCTGATGGCTAAGGAAGTGGAGCTTTTTTTAAAGATATTTGTTGGACATTCTAATTTCATCCCTGGTAAAGTTTCTTTTAAGTTCCAGGACCCATTTTTTAATTGGGCCATTAGTTTCCTTGGTGTTTAGTTTTCTATGTTCTTTGTGCACTCTGGATAGTAGAGCTCCATCAGATATGTGGTTAGTGAAGATTTTCTCCCATTCTGTGGGTTGCCTTTGAGCTCGTGTTACAATCTCTTTATCTGAACAGAAGCTCTTTAATTTCACAAGATCCCAACTGTTGAGAGTTGGTAGCAGTGACTGTGCCATTGGATGTCTGTTTAGGAACTGTTGGCCTAGCCCAATCAGCTCTAGGGAGTTCCCTATCCTTTCTACTATGGTTTTTATAGTCTCAGGCCTTATATCAAGGTCCTTGATCCATTTGGAATTAAGTCTTGTACATGGTGACAAGTACGGGTCCAGTTTTAATCTTCTGCATGTGGAGATCCAGTTTTGCCAGCACCATTTGTTGAAGATGCTGTTCTTTTTCCATTGGATTTTTTGGGCCCCTTTGTCAAAGATCAAATGGCTGTAACTTTGTGGGCTTATAACTGGGTCTTCAATCCTTATCCATTGATCTGTGTATCTATTTTGGAGCCAGTACCAGGCTGTTTTTATAACTATGGATTTGTAGTATAAACTAAGTTTTGGTATGGTGACACCTCCAGCAGTGTTTTTGTTACTCAGGATTGTTTTTGCTATCGTGGGTCTTTTGTGCCTCCATATGAATTTTGAGATTGTTTGGTCAACTTCTTTAAAGAATTGCTTTGGGATTTTAATTGGTATAGCATTGAATTTGTATATTGCCTTTAGTAGGATTGTCATTTTTACGATGTTGATTCTGCCAATCCAGGAACATGGGAGGTCTTTCCACTTTCTGGTGTCTTGTGCAATTTCTTTCTTGAGGGTTTTAAAGTTTTCATTGTAAAGGTCTTTTACCTCCTTGGTTAGGTTTATACCAAGGTATTTAATTTTTTTTCAGGGCTATAGTAAATGGGATTGTTTCTCTCAGGGCTTTTTCACTTCTTTTATTATGGGCATATAGGAAGGCCACTGATTTTTGTACATTTATTTTGTATCCTGCCACCCTGCTGAACTTCAAAACTTGAGGATCTTTATGTTGCCAAATGTAAATAAAGGAAGAAAATCAGAGTAGCACAGACTGAAACCATGCATAATTTATTATTTATTTAAATTTATTTATTTATTTGTATGAGTAGGTGTATGTGTGTGTGTGTGTCTCTGTGTGTGTGTGTATGTGTGTCTGTGTTTGTGAAAGGACATTTTTCGTGCCCATCAGAGGGCATTTTGTGTGCCCACAGAAGGTCAAGGGTGACTTTAAAAATAACTATGAATTGTTCTACCTCCTATTTGCACTGCTGTAGGGTTTCAAAGTTTCCACCTTCCAGGGCCTAGTCAAGGTCAACGACATTTCTATCTAAAATTTTTTGCCTGGGACCCAGTATCCAAACTCAAGTCCTTCTGCTTGAGAGGTAGATATTTAATCTCTGAGCCATCTCTCCAGCCTTAATGGACATTTCTATGCTTCTGATTTACATATGGGAATTTTGGAAATATTTGCAAAATTTCACCCATTAATAGAAGATGAAGAAAATGTGATTTAGGGAAAATAGCTCCCTTCTCTTAACTGTTCATGTGTCAAGTAGAAATAACAATAAAGGTTTAATACAAAATTGAAAGAGCTAAAATCCTAAGAAGACCAGAAAGAATATCTTGACACCCAGAGAAGTGAGAAACCTCTAGAGAAAAGAATGATACCCACTGGAAACAGATGAAAATTACTTCCCAAATTAGGTGCAGGCTTTAAGCTACTAGAGTTGTCAGAGAAAAACTTTGTGTTTTAAAATTTTTCTACTCTGCCAAGATGTCACTCATGAGTATGAAGGCAGCAAGAAGGTATTCCATGTTTCTCAGGCTTGAAAAATTTCCCTAATGTTCTATATTTAGACAATAGGCTGTATTAGACCAGCTAACCCAAGGCATCCTTGATTTTATTAGCTAGACATGGCATGTATTTTCTCTGTCTCTCTGTCTCTCTCTCTCTCTCTTTCTCTCTCTTTGTCCTAAAGACTTGATTCCCATATCCACAAATGTCAGCATGATTAATCTCTAATATTTTTCCCCAAAGTGTCCACATGTCACAGATTTTTCAAAAGAAACAGAAAGAAAAAGATATTTCTGTAAATCAAATGCATAGTTTTTAATAATTGATGTAAAATAGCAAATAAAAGCTAAATTAAGATTTCAACAACATAAAATTCTATACAATGAGAACAAAGCACTATGCTAAGGCAGTCAAAGAACTGTATCCTTTTCAGTGTGCTTGCTGGAAAAAAGTATATTGTGATCAGACTCCATACCATTTGTTTCTATGAAAATGCAAGTTTCCTAATGTTTTCTAGTTAAACTCATCTTTCTTGCACAGCCTTCTGTATCTGTTGCAATGAACAATTGGGACTTGGAAGTTTCCTCTGGTCAAATTTGCATTTGACCAAACTGTGAGGTCTTGGGAAATTTCTTACACATCACTTACTCATTAGCAGAACAAGAAAAATTGAACCAGACCTTCCTGTGTCAGTCCTTAGCATCAATGGGTTAGTGTATGGTACCACTCAAAGTCATATTTATTCCATAGCAAGGGCTATGTAAATGGTAGCTAGATGGACTCTGCTTTGTTTGTCAGCTTAAGTATTTACATAAGAGACAGCACAGGTTTTATTTTTTTTCACTCTTACAGACTTAGCAGGTACACCCGTCCCCTCCCTCCGTCTGAACCCCCACCGCTCTATGCCCCCCTCCCATTCCCCTCCTTCCCCATCCACCAATGCCTCCCCTTCTCATCCCTGAAGCATCCTTAAATGTGCATGCCCAACTCTCCTTCGGGTCCTACTCTCCGATGACATACAAGGACCCAGCGGCATTTCTCAGAACCCTTTCCTGTGTCCCACTTAAACATAGGAACACTACTGTGGCTGTCAATCCCTGCCTCCAAGGATCCTAGTGCCTTTAGTCCATGCTAGACTTTGTGGGGTCAATAGTGTGTTGGACATTGCGCAAGGCATGCAAAGTCCAATTGTGATTGCTTCGGCTCTCACTTGTGTGGAGTATCTTGCATATCATTGCTCCTCCCATCCTTGTGCTCTTGCAATCTTACAGCCCCCTCTTCTGCAAATTTCCCTGAGCTTCAGCATGGGGAGAGATTAGGCTGGCCTAGCTCCAGGTGGTTGATATAGAGTCTCTGAAGTTCTGGATTGTGGTTTGTTGATTTTTTTTTCCAGTTTTGCTGCTCCTGCAATGCCCTTCACTACATCCTGATGGGTATTGTATGTCACCCCCTGGCCAGAGATAAAAAACTGCTAAACTAGAGTCTTGTTATACGAGTATCTTCAAAGGTAGATGTAATAAAAGTAGGAAACTGCAGTGAGGGAGGGGTTAGTCACCCATTTGCAAAATAGTTACTTTTTATCTGCCAGATTATATGTCCTCCCCTTCTGGTGAGATCATAACCCATCAGTTGCAAATGATCAGGAAGGAAAGTCTGTGAACTTAACCAGATGTCTCCTTACTTGCAGTCCTTGATGGTGGCCTATTTTCTCTGCTGTAACATGGTCCCCTCTCTCCTTGTTTCTGGTGTGGCCCTCCTTCCCCATCCCTTCTGTTCATAATCCTTGCAATTACTGTAGGTATTACAGAGATTTATCATCGAGTGTCTCTAAGTGAGTTTGGTACTAGCAGCCACCTATAAGGGAATACATGCGGTGCTTAATTTTCTAGGTCTGGGATACTTCACTCAATATAATTGTTTCTAATCCCATCCATTTCCCAGCAAATTCCATTAATTCACCATTTTTGATGGCTGAGTAGTACTCCTTTGTATAGATATATCACATTTTCCTTATCCACTCGTCAAATGTTGGACGTTTGAGTTGATTCCATGACTTATTTATCTATTTGTCTTTGCTTTTTTTTTTGATGAAGCCAAGTTTTGGTCCATATTTTGGCCTGTGTTTCAGCTCTCAATTCTCCTGCCTCTGATTCCCAAGTACTGGCATTACATCCATCTTTTTCATTGATTTGATAATAAAAATGTGAAAATTGTACATTTTGATGGGATAATATGGTGTTTCTGTACACATGTCCATTATGTAACATTAGAATTTAAATGTGCATATTTTCTTCATATACTTTTGTGGTAAAATATTCTTTCTTCTGTTTTTATTTTAATGCTGAGTATGTTATTATTACCTATAGTGACCTTCCCATTAGACAATAGAACTTATTTTTCTGTAACTAAGTGGATAGATTTAACCTAGAAGATAATAGCCAATGTATGCTGACAATGAAACATCAGTGACAGAAGGTAGAGAGGCCATAAATAGAACGCAGCCACATGTCAGTGGGCTTAGGAGTTCATTTATTAACCATTTCCATTTCACAGTATCCAAATATTTTTATAGATTCAATGTTATTCCTGTCAAAATTGCAATGCCATTTTCTTTCATAAAAAAGTTCTAAAATCTTAGTTAAATCACCAAAAAATCTTTCTAGGCAAAGCAGTCTTCAGCCAAAAAAGAACAAGAAATATCGCATCCTACTATGTGTTCTCGAGACTACTGATATATATGTAAATACAATAGCATGTTATTGGAACACAAACAGATGCAGGAATGAGCACCATGCACGGAGAGTTGAGAGGAAGTGTAAAGGCTCAACATACATATGCTGATGCTGACAAGGTTGGAGGGAGATGGCAAGGGAAAGACACTCTTCAGACAGCTGTGCTGAAAGCAGCAGAGCCTTGGACAGACATGTCGACTGAACACTAATCTCATCCCATAGGTGAAAAAATCAACTCAGAACTGGTAAAAGTGAAATCTGGAGCCAGAAGGTACAAAAGGACTAGAAGAAAATGGAAAGTGCATCATCTTCATAAAGAGGTTGGGATATGATCCTTCCTCAAAGGACTCAATGACCTCTGAGTGTGTGGTCTCACAGTGATTTTCAATATTTTCATTTGGAGTCATGAGAGGCTGAGAGAGCGAGTTAAGAAATTCTTTTCCTGACTTATTTCTGGATGAAATTATTGAAACTGATGATATTTCTTCTTTTAATGGTTATGAAGTTCACCATGATAACACTCTCTGCTGGACCTTTTGGAAGGATCTTAGTTATTTGTTTCTATTTACATGCACACAATTGCATGGTTGCACACTGTATACATATACATTACCCATTTCTTTTTCAGTTTTGGCAATGTGTATCTGTCACAGAATTAATCCAGTATCAACCTTATGGACACATGATTTGTGTTTTATATTTATGCTCAATGAAGTAACAGTGGTCTGTTTTGCATATGATGCTGCTTTATTTCTTGTTTGGTAGCTGTCGTTCATTAGCCTTGATGTAACCCTTCCATCAGTATGTTCACAAAACAAGATTTTAATTCAAATGCTCTTTCCTGACTCCAGTGTTGTCCAATGTATAATATTATTCTTTATTTATAAATTTGTATGTGGCTGTTTGTAAAGTATTTTTTATTTTCAACAAGTATTTTCTTTTTTAAAAACATTTTTATTATTATTTCTGCTCATACAAACTTAGTAGGTACACCAGTTCCCTCCCTCCCTCCTCCTCCCCCCAACCCCCCTGTTCCCCCTCCCCTCCCTCCTCCTTCCCTCTCCCCCTCCCGCAGTGCCTCCCCCCCAATCCTGGGAGAATCTTTTAATGTGCATGCCAGACTTCCTCTGGGCCCTCTTCTCCGATGACGTACAAGGACCCAATGGCATTTCCCTGAACCCTTTCCTGTGTTCCCCTTGAGCATAGGAACACTACTGTGGCTGTCAATCTCTTGCCTCCAAGGATCTTGGTGCCTTTAGCAAATGCTAGACTTTGTTAGGTCAATAGTGTGTTGGACATTGCGCAGGTCATGCAAAGTTATTGGATGGAGTATCTTCAACAAGTATTTTCTTTTCTCACATTTTGAGTTTAGATCTTGTTTCTTGGCATTTAATCAACTCAATTATCAATTTAATTATTATAAATTCTATTCTTACTGATTACTAAAAAGTGTTTTATATTTTTTCTTCTTTTTTGCAGAAAGTGGATTGCCTATTGAAATATGCAATTCATATAAATTTAAATAGGAGTCATTCTTTCCTGTCTTCCCCCTGCATTCCACATCTTGATATGCAATAAATAAGTCTTGGATGCCAAAGTTGCTTTAACAGGAAAGTAGAAGCTTCAAATAAGCAAAATGACTTCCATTTTTAATAGTATGCCTGGAATAATCTTGAATGTTAGTAAATGAGGTACCATAATTCCAAAATTTTAAATGCCTAATTTCCATATTGTAATGCTGACAGAGGCAACAATCTCAGATTCCAGAAATTTTATAGTCCTTAGTCAAGTTCTAATGAACAGTTGTTCTTGACTATACAGAGATGACATTTATTTCTTGCAAGTGAAAAGAATGCATTAAAACTACTTCTATAGCTCAGCCTGCTTTAAATATCTTTCTTCCATAATCCCAGAAGCAAATTTTTTCTTAAAAATAAATAATGTATTACATATATAATATATATGTGAAAATAAAGCAAAATTAAGCTTAAGGATAAAGTGAATACTGGAAGAAAATAAAATTAGAAAACGCAGTGCCAAAAGAAAAAAATTCATAAAGATGGCATGTTTACTATTTTTATGTCACATTTAAATGCACAGAAAATTGCTAAAGTATGAATGATAGCTCTCATTCTAATTGCATGTCAAAGCTAGATTATTACTTACACAACTGAAATCATTTAAGCAAATATAAATTTAATTTTGCTGCTATCAGCTGTTTTTCAAAAATAGGGCTTTAGCTATGAAAATTCTTTTGTTCTTGTTATTGACAGCTTCTCTATTTTTATCATTTCATGGGAGAGTAACTTCAATATTCCTCCATCAACTCAAAACTAATTTTAAAATAAAGTCATTCATATTTAGTTTAACATCATAAAGAATTAATAATATATATGGGTGAGTAGAACACAGAATCTAAGGTACATAGTAGTTATTGTGTAATAAGTGAAATCAGAGACCATGTCTTTTTTTTGACTAGTTCACGTCTGTTTATTATGGTGGCTTGCACATAAAAGATAATATTAATTCTTGAAAAATAATATGTATTTCATGACAAGTTCAACAGTGTGGGCTTTTATGGTTCCTCATTAGTTAATTTTCCTTCCCTTTTTCAAACACTTGAAGCTGCTGACAGAAATTCAGGAAAAAATCAATTACATCGACACATATCAGAAGCAGTAAAGTGAAAATTATTTAGCATGAAGAGAAATTGTGTGACTCAGTGATGTCATCTGGCCTCAGATTTAAAGACATTTGCATTAAATGTCAAGCAGTGTTATTAATAGTAAAATAAGAAGTTTCATCCAATGTAGGATAGCTGTGCCACAGGAGAAGAACAATGAAAAATAAGAATCCATTATTTCAAAGGCCAGGAGAGTCTGACAATTAAAAAAAAAACTCAAATAGCAAATTCTAAATACTTGAGAATCTGACGATTCTGCATTCTGTTTATTATCAAAGTTACCTAGCAAGAAGATTGAGAAAAGATTAAAATAAATTAGTTACTCCAATTGCAGGGTAAGTAATGGAATTAATTATTTAAAGAAATATATTGATGATTATCCATTTACAAAATTTTAAAAAATGTTTTCTATTAAATTATTTCTATTAAATTATAATAAAATATTTCTACTAAATTAATATTGATAATTAATAATTAATTTACAAGTAGTCTATGACTCTCAGTTGAGCTCTATACCTGAAAGCTGAAGTTTGGGGAGACGGTTCATAGACAATAATAGAGAGGACTATTACTGCATCACAATAATAGAGAAGATATTACTGCATCGTAAATTGTTCTTAACATTGAAATTATGTTTCAGTGATTTTCAAACAAATGGTCTGAATTGCAGAGGAAAAAAGTATACCACAGAGAGAAGATTCTTTTACAACTGCGAAATTCTTTTCTATTTTTATCATGGGAGAGATTCTGTCTGGAGGTTGCCCGTAGGTCAATACGCTTGATGAAACACCTGCATATGGTAGGCGATTGAACCTCACTGCCCCTTTTTAAAAGAATTCTTCACAAGCCTGTGAAATTCCTGCTAGTTATGCAAGGAGAATTCACCTAACTTAGGGAATTGCTAACTGTGGCACTCTACATCAAGAAGTCAAATTATGTACAGGTGCACAAATGTATACATGTATGTGTGTGTGTGTATATGTACATGTAGAGACCTAAACTTGACATCAGGCAATTTCCTCAGTCATGCATTGAGCTCAACAGTTGACTGAACTAGCTAGCCAAGTTGTATTAGGGGGTATTCCATTGGTGGGCACCAGGATTATAAGTGACTGCAATGCCTGCCTGTATCTTAAATAAGTGCTGGAGAATCTGAACTTAATCCTCATGCCTACATGGCTAACACTTTATCCACTGGCCATCCCCTGGCTTGAGGGTTTTAAAAGACATAATTTCAGCACTATAAAATAAAGGATATCTACATAAAAAAGCATGTAATCGGTTCTGTTTTTATTTTAATCAGAAAGTGTTTCAAATTCAAAGACTATGTAAATGAGAATATGTAAGTCAGACTCTTGAGAAATACAAAGTATTCAAGTGAGAAGACACATGTACAATGTGCTTTAGCATAAAGTAAACCTTCGCAGACCCAGAGAGAAATGGTGTGAACATATGGAAAAGAAAAGGATTACTGATAGTTATGTGAGAAAAACGTACATATGTATGGAAGCAAGATGTAAGATCTGGATACTAGCCTGTATCCTGAGGAATTCATAATTTATACAGTTATGATTAATAACATTGAGAAAGAAGGTAAACCATACTTATGAGAGACAGGTAGTGAGGGATGAATGATAATGTGAGAGCTCCAGCTCTTGAATAGGACTTTAAAACAATTGGATTAGATAGACTTACTCTTCCTGATAATGCCATTTTAAATAAATTTCCTTTTTCTGTTTTTCACTATTAAGCAGCTTATTAAAGATGGGTAGCTAGAGCCAGGCACAGACATTTCCATGGGTCTAATAACATGACTAGGTAATATGCAGTTGATTTGTTAGTAAAGTTTTCCACAATGCAAAAATAAAATACACAAAACAAAACAAACATATACCTGAGTTAATTTTTAGCATATCTTCAGATTACTCCCTTAATGTTTTTAATCAAATTTGAAGCTATTTAAAGAAAAGCCAAAATCTGTGAACTTAACCAGATGTCTCATTATTTACTTGCAGTCCTTGATGGTGGCCTATTTTCTCTGCTGTAATATGGTCCCCTCTCTCCTTGTTTCTGGTAAATTCACAGACTTTCCTTCCTGATCATTTGCAACTGATAGGGTATGATCTCACCAGAAGGGGAGGGCATATAGGCTGCCAGATAGAAAGTAACCATTTTGCAAATGGGTGATTGACCCCTTTCTCACCGCAGTCACCTACTTTTATCCTATGTACCTTTGAATATACTCTTATAACAAGACTCTAATTTAACAGGTTTTTATCTCTGGCCAGGGGGGTGACATCCAATACTCATCAGGATGGAGCCAAGGGCATTGCAGGGGCAGCAAAACTGAAAAAAAAAATCAACAAACTATAATTCAGAACATCAGAGACTCTGTATCAACCTCCTGGAACTGGGCCAGCCTAATCTCTCCTCACCCTGAAGCTCAAGGAAATTTGTGGAAGAGGGGGCGGCAAGATTGTAAGAACACAAGGATGGGAGGAGTAAAGATATGCAAGATTCTCCACACAAGTTAGGGCCGAAGCAATCATAATAGGACTTTACATGACCTGTGCTATGTCCAAGACATTATTGGCCCCACAAAGTCTAGCATGGACTAAAGGCACTAGGATCCTTGGAGGCTAGGGACTGACAGTCACAGTAGTGTTCCTAAGCTTAAGGGGAACACAGGAAAGGTTCTGGGAAATGCCCCTGGGTTGTTGCATCTCATCAGAGAGGAGGACCCAGAGGAGAGTTTGGCATGCACATTAAAGGATGCTCTGGGGATTGGGGAGGGGAGGCACTGGGGTATGGAAAGGGAGGGAGTCGGGGGAGGTGGAGGGAGGGAGGGCACCAGTGTACCTGTTAAGTTTGTATGAGCGGAAATAATAAAAAAAGAAAAAAAAAAGAAAAGCCAAAATCTTAAAGGACAACCAAAGACACATTATAAAACCCTCAGTAAAAGATGGGGCAGGAATGATAAAGGGGCACTGGTAGAGTTGGTGGCGGAAAGGATGGTAGGACTCAGGCTCTGGGGAAACACACAATCCCTATGAAAATTCTCTGAGAAATATGAGATCCTCAGATACACACTGTCCCAAAATGTGAAGAAAAGAAAGCTCTCATCATATCACTTTCTACTGAATAAAAATACCTATTCATTGTTCAGAATAAAAAGACATTCAACACAAATTTGGAAGCAGCAAGAGATGATTATAATCATTAAAGAAAGTCTCATGATTAGGCTCCAAATTCTAACAGGAGTTATGTCCACAAAATGAAGAAGAAAACTATTAATGAAATCCAGTACACACTTACTTTTCTATTGCTGAAATGTAAACTACTGCACATGTAGGAGCTTGAAAGAACATCAGAGGTACACAGGAATCGCTTTATCTGTGGGCCAAGAACATAGAGTTCCACAGATCCTCAGCACAAGATCTCCCTTGGCTACAGTCTAGCCTGCACTAGAAGGTGGCTTTTACCCAGGCTGCAGAGGCAATCAGTATCTACAATCTTTGCCTATCCACTGAAGTTGGTGACTGGTGAGAAAGTCCGCTAAGGAACAAAGAAAGGTTTTCCAACCAACCCACATCCTTTGTTGCAGCTACTTTCTTGACAGAGTGGTATGATTTGCATATGACTTGCCCTCTACAGGCTCAGTGTTTGAACACTTGGTATCCACGTATTGGCTCTGTTTTGAGGCATTGTGGAACTTTTGGGGAGGGCAGTCAAGTTAGCAGAAGTAGAGCTTTGGGGAGAGATTTTGAGGTGACACTGTAATCTGGTATCTGATCTGCCAAGAGAACCCACAACCCTAAGTGCCCATTGCCCTAGGCCAGACTGTTCTCCACGCCTTCCCTGGCATGATGGACCATATTCTCTGAAATTCTGAACCAAAATAAATCCTTCATAAGCTGCTTCTGTCACATAGTCTGTCTGAGTGATGAGAAAAGTAATTGAAATATGGAACAAAGAAATACACATGCACTTTCAGAAGGAACTTATCAAAAGGGATTGGTATGGACGTAGTGTAACCAGATCACAGGAATGAGAGAATAGCCTGTAAGAGAAAGGTAAAGTTGAGTGTACTGATGGTTTCATGCATTTCCTTAACTTTCACTATTCAGAATAGTATGGAGAAACTAAACCGACAGACTAACAATTCCCCAAACACACAATCTGCAGTAGACATTGCAATCCCTCTTTCTTAAAAATGAGGAGAGAGACAAGATTTTCCAATAATTGCAAATATTAAAGACAGGGCCCAGAGCAAATTAGATAAGTAAATCTGTTTGACTCAGCGTGAGAAGCAGAAAGAAATTTTCAGAATTAACATACAGGTTTCTTCAGAGTCAGAAAACCTGTAGTGTCTACAGTGCTCCAGGTAAAGAGAGACGTAGAAAATCAACTCCAGAAGTCGAACAAACAAGAACTTCTGAATATTAAGAAATATGTTAACTTAAAGTTAAATCTTTAGCAAGAAGAGTGAAAGGTCTAATACATTCCTGAAGGGAACAGGTAAAATTGATAAAAGCAGATGGTCTCTGGGGTGGACGGTCTTCCCCAGGAGCATTCAAAGCTGGGAGGCAATGAGGCAACAAACATCGTCCCTTGCAGGAGAGAACATGACCCAGGGTTTCCAGAGCCTTCCATGTGCTCCTGCAAGCAGAACAGGAATATTGCCCATGAGGGCTACTTTTGACTCTTACTGAGTGATAAAAACCAGTCAAGCCACAGCAATATTAAATTGAGAGATCCAGGAGTCTGGAGATTTAATCAAAATAAAATAGTTGAAAAACCAGTTCTATTTAAATGGGATAAAATGCTTGTAAATCATACATAAAGGGTAAAGGCTTTCTAAAACTTTGGCAATGTAAGCTTAATAGTCTAGACAACATATACATCCATCAGGAGAATAGACATAAAAATCGACATAATAGACAAGATTGTCCTTTTCTGTTATGTAAGGATAAAAAAAATCACATTCTAAAAGCTAAATCACAGAACATAAAAGCAAGCCCACATTTACCTCATCTTATCTGAATCTGTCATTATGTTACTCTTTTAAAGATAGAACTCCATGGTAGAAATATCACCCTCAGGGTGGAATGTTTAAGAAAAGTTTATTTATACTGTAATTTAAGTTCTGGGTTTCTTTGGTGCATAAACTAAATACTTCAAAAATAAAAAAACAGTATACAATTGTGAAATGGAATCCCTTTTGGTTGAAATCATTTGCGTTTGATAAGCCTTATAGACTTATATCACCTTATAGGATATGTGCATCATTTAGAAACCATTAGCTTAATGAATTTCAATAAAAATAACTAAGAAATATATAATCCATCTGCCTTTCACCCACCAACAGACAGTGGGGTTGTTTGGATTTAAGATTATAGAATTTGATTTTTTCAAAGTTTTATATTCTTTTAAGTACTGTGATATATAGTACACAGGTATCAAATCGATAGGTGTAGGCTGAGCTTTGGGCACAGCTGTGCAGAACTGAGAGGCGAAACCCTGAGCAAGCCTGCAGGAGATTGTCCGAGGTAGGTGGATGACCCAGCCCATGCTGCGTGGAACCGTCCCATGGTGGCCCGGATAGAGGAAGTACAGGAGAGAGGCGCCTGACCCTCTTCCTCCTGTCCCGTGCTGGCGAGGTCATTGCTCTTTGCTGTCGTTTCTGCTTCCTCTTGTCTGTTCTGCTGCCCTTCGCTGTTGCTGGTTGTCATGGTTTGGTGTCATGTGTTTGGCAAGGTCATGGGACCTTGAGAAGTGGAGCCTCGCTGGAGGAAGGCGGTCACAAGGGGCGGGCCTTGAGGTGGACCGTCCCATCCTACCTCCAAGAGCTGCCTTTGCAGCGAGCCGGCTGCAGCTCTCAGCCTCACAGATGGGAATGATGTAGCTTGATTCCAGCCAGGCCGCTTCTGCCCCGAAAGACGGTACCTCCCCTCTGGAACCCTAAGGTGACTAAATCCCCCCCTCTCAAGCTGATTGACTTTGGGTGTTCTCTCACGGTGACAGGTAAGAGTCACCGTTACTCTGCTCTTCCTTGTCACCACTATGTGGTGACTTTGCTGCACAGCAAATTGACTGAGGTTCGAGGACGCTCTTGGAATCTTCTGATCTTAGCATTAGTCTGGGGCTGCTGGGAGACTTTCCAGGAAAACTCTGGCTTCACCATCAAACTGAGGCTTGCTGAACTGTTCCACTCTTGAACTGAGCAGATATGGGCAGCTATTGTTGGCCTACTCAGATTTTACCTTGTAAATCAATCCAACAGAGTCCCTTTTTATGCAAATATATCCATTCTGTTGGTTCTGTTCCTCTAGGCAACATGGATAGCACAGCACTGTTTTGAGATCTGGTTATGACTGTAGTTGTAATTTTATTTTGTCACGAAATCACTCCAGTGAATACTGGAGTTGACGGGTCATTGCAGCCATAGCTCTTCTTATGATCTGCAGTCATCACCAAGAGCCTCCCGATTTTTATCCACTCTGCACACATCTGTGAACATGGTGACATAGCTCTGTCTTCCTTTCAAATATTAGAAGACTTTGGCTCCATGATGAGTGAGTTGATTCACTTTGCTGCTACATGCGTCAGCATCATGCTTCTCCGGGACACCTGCACTCACTCTAGAAGCACGCAGCTGTGTGCTTACATCGTAATAGATCAAGACCACACCATGAACACGACTCATGCTGGTAAGAATGAGGAGCAGAGAAACTGCATTCACTGCCGGTCAGGGGCAGGATGGTAGGGGAAAGGCAGCTTGATTTTTAATCTAAACTTATTTTTGCTATTTACCAACTACTCTCCTCAGTATTTATCCTAAAGAGCTGAAAACATGTATTCAGCTGGCTGTTGGTAAATCCCTGCAATCTTAAAATATTGGATGATGAAGCAGAAGCAATGTGAGCTGGAGGCTATATTGTATTATGGCAATTTCTTGGCAATCTCAGTTTCCACAAAAGGAAAGACAGAAAGAGACAGAGAGAGAGAGAGAGAGAGAGAGAGAGAGAGAGAGAGAGAGAGAGAGAGAGAGAGAAGGAAAGAGAGAAAGAAGGAAAGAGAAAGAAGGAAAGAGAGAAAAAAACAAAAAGAAAGATAAATGAGAGAGAGAAAAAATGAGAGAAAGAAGAAAAATGAGAGAGAAAGAAAAAATGAGAGAAAGAAAGAAAAATGAGAAAGAAAAGTCAGAGAGACAAAGAAAGAGAGAGAAAGGAGGGAAAGAGGGTGAGGAGGAGAGAGAGAAGAGAGAGAGAGGAGTAGGAAGAGGAATGAAGGAGATAGAGAAGAAAGGAGAAAAAGGGAGGAAGAGAGGGAGAAAGGGAGCCAGGGAGGAAGGATATATTCACATGAAACATGCATGTGGACATTCGATGAAATTTTATGGAACTTTGAAGCAAATGAGATTCTTTGTCAACAGTAAGGTGGCTAAGTAGGATCTGGCACATTGCAAGAATGGGCATTATCCTCCCCTAAGAAGTGACTTAGCAAACCATGAAGAACATGGATGGAATCTGCAGTGCAGATACCCCAGTGAGAAAAGAAGCCAGTAGGAAAAGGGAAAAGGGGCCATGCTGTATAGCTGCTGACACCAACTACATAAAATGTAAGAAAAGGCAAAAACTGTGGACATATTAAAAGGTTGAATTTTTGTTCGTGAGCCACAAAGGAAAAAGCTCTTTCTTGTGCAAGAACAGTGCAGTCCATGCAAGCAGTAGATCGACTCTGAGGGGAGGTTCTGGATGCAGCGCTGGCTGGCGTGGCTTGCAGAGGGCACAGCTAAGGCTGCAGTGATGTCTTGTGATGCAACACCGCTGAGTGCTGCCACCTGAATTCCTTGCAAGTTTGATTTTTAATCAAATTCTGATTTTCACATGTCCAAAGACCCTTTGCGTTTGCCAAATTATCTGCCATCCCCTACGGTCAGATATATGTTCCCAGATGGGATGCGAGTAGACACTTTAAGATGCCATGTTCTAAGCAGCGGTTTTCATTTTTCATGTTTCATTCTTACTTCTAAATTATTTTAACCATGTTGACCATTGCGATTGTGGTTTAGATTTTCTTTTTGCTAATAAAGTTAAACAACATTTTGGAATCTACATGTTTTCTTTGTAGTAATGTCTACTCAGACCCAGTACTGAATGTTTATTTGCATGCTATCTTGCTGTTCAGTTACAGGTATTTACATTTGTAGATATTGGTTATTTTTCAGGTGTGTGATGGCTAGTCATTTTTGTCTGTGATGGTAGGTAGGTGCCTCGCTTTCCTTTTGTTGAATAAAAGGTCCTAATTTTATAAAAGTTCAATTAATATCCAGTTTATCTATTTTTCTTTCAATTTTACATTTTTGGGTAATGCATAAGATTTCTGTGACAAATACAATGTCAAGAAAAATCACCTTTATTTTTTTCTTTTTGTGAGTTCCAGAGCCTTAGCACGTATTTCTAGGCTCTTGATCCATTTAAATTCCTTTTCAAATGAAAATTTAGTTATCATGGTGCCATTTGTTGCAGCCAAGAGAAACTTTGAAAGTCTCAGTTATTCTACATTAATACATATGAATAATAATTACTGTCTGCATTTTTATGTCTGTAATTATTTCATTAAGAGTTTACTAGAGTCTGTATTGTAATATATAAGTTAGTTATGAAAGTCAGTAGTTTGTTTTCATACATTTGTTAATCATTAGAATATCTTACTTTGTAAAGTGCTCATTCAAGTTTATGTTCCATTTTCCACCTGAGAAGCACTAATGTATTAATAAGTGCATGCCTGTAAGTGAAGTGGATGTATGTTACCAGCAGTGTCAAGCATGCATGATTCCCTAGAGGTCATAAGTCTCCAAGCAGTGTCATCCATACATGATTCCCTAGTGGATGAATGTCATGAAGAGTGATATGCATGCATGATCCCCTCATACCTGAAAAAGAAACGCTGGAGTGCAAGAGAGAGAAGACAGTCTTCGACAGCTACTGATGAGCTGCTTCTGAAATATCTAGAGTCCTTGTCTTACACTCAAGCAAACAAATGTTAAATAAATAATGTGCAATAAACAGAAGTCTAAATATACAAAGTAAAATTCACTGATGGCTGTGTAGGTGAATATTGCAGACCTGACATATTGCTAAGATCCTGAAGGGGGTGGGGAGCAATGCACTCAGCCACTACACTCTGGACACGGCAGGACCATTGCATCGATGAACTCGTGCAGCTGTGTCCATGTGCACAAGTCTTGCACAGAATTTGACTTATCGGCATTTCAAAAGGCAGAGGAGAGACCTCAAGAGGCCCCACACCTCCCTCAGAGACAACTGAGGGTTGGTGTTGATGGTCATGTGTTCCTAGGGCCCATTAAAAAATGCTTGTCCTGATGACGATTCCACAGTCTCACAAGTATGCTCTTGCTCATGATTAAGGTTTTGAAGCATATTGTGATTTCACATGAAATCAGTTCCATGACTTTCTTTGTCTTGCCGACTATTAGTTGGCTTTTTAAAACACTTTATGCCAATATCAATGAAGCAACAGAACATCTGGACGGAGATCACTTTGAATCTATGTACTTGCTTGGGAAGAATTATCCTTTTACAGTACCGTGTCTTTTTATCCAAGCTTGGCACATATTCACATGTGCGTTCACATAGCTGCAATGCACCGTGTTTATCCCACATGTTAACACCTTTAATGCTTATGTTACTCAGCTTCATGTTCTGTCCATTAGAGTTCTCAAAGGCCTCACCAAATCGCCCATTTTTCCCTCTGTCTGTGGTCATTGTCTGATACAAAATGCTGGTCTCTTCCCTGTGATCTTTACGTTACTCTTCCAGGAAAACAACCCATTTTCCTAATTTCCTGAGGAGCATCCCTCACTTTGCTGAACTTTCTCCCCGTTGCTCTGGAAGTCGGGACCATGAGTGACGTCTCATTGCTCACGCCTGCTTTCTCGGTCGGCTCTGGCGGTCACACGTACTATGTGGCTCACTTTAGAATATGGCACCAATACCTCAGTAAGGACCCTAGCCTATGTCTTCAGCGGGTGTAGAGCTTCCTTCTCTGAATTCCAAGCAGTGCTATGCTGCCCTGGCAGACATTCATGCGTGGTTATGTGAGGAAGCAACCTGGAAGACCTCACGGAGAGGTGTGGCTTCGAGAGTCCAGGGAAAGAGCAGCAGGATAAACAAAGCCTGGACTCCAAGCCTCGCTCTGAAGTCCTCCCTCAGCCACTCCACACTCTCGCACTGCCATGCGAGATGGCACTCCCATGGCATTGTCATGTCCCAGCTCTGGCAGGCATCCAGCAGACATGCCTGAGCCTGTCCGCCACGTGATCTCCTGACTGGACAAGCATTGATTGCTGTTTTTTTATTATGTTATTTTATTTATGTTTTTATGTGTGTTTGTGTGTATCTGTGATTGACTGCCTGAGTGTATCAGAGGGCACTGTATTTGCCTGTGGATGCCCAAATGAATCTTTAGGAATCACCCTGGATTGCTGCTGCCTCTTCTTTACTTTTCTCTGAAGCTCCCCAGACCCTGCCTTTCAGGCCCAGAAGTCCAGGCTGCTGCCATTTCTGCCTGGGGATTTTAGTTGGGATTCAACATCCGAACTCAGGACCTTCTGTTTAGGAGGCAGAGGCTTAACCTCTGAACCATCGCTCCAGCTCATCCCTTGCTGTTAAAGCCATTTTGTTTATTCAGAGAGTTGCTTCGTGGGAGAAGGTTTTTAAAAGATAGATTGACAGTTTGCATAAGGATGCTGCTGTGATTCAAAGTCCAACCAAACCACACAGCACCGTCTGAGATCAGGGCGTATTTAAGGGTCTGATGCACTGTGAGGAACCAGAGAAGAAAAGACCTTAATAGTGAACTGGAAGAACGACTGATGGAAACGTTGGCCTCATGTTCAAGGGAAGATTAAATATAAGTGTTTCTAATAATAGACTCATGAGTCTAGCTAAGGAAAATGTCAGAAAAGAGGGGTTTAAGGTCCAGTGGGGATTTTGAATTTGCAGGTGCCCAGAAGGTGAGAAGTGAGTAATCCCAGAGAGTTTCTCTTTCCCATGTTGCCTCAATCATCCAGGGACAAATAATTCCACAACATTAAGGATGTTATGCATGCACGGACATCACTGCATATTAACAATGCACAGAATCTGAGAGTTTTTAGCTTTTAGAAATAAGTTCATTTGCATACGTTTGACAAATTCAAGACTAATCCAGACAGATTGACCACTATCCTGCAAACTGCTGAGCTGCATAACTCAAAAAAAAACCCAATTCTACTCACATCCTTTCTTTTCTTCCATTTGTGAAGGAAGATAGGCCTGTGGTAGAGATATGTGAAAGTCTGGCTGTCAAATTGAATCAGTCTGCCCAGTAGTGTCGCAGGCAGAAACAATCTACCAGGCCTAATCGCAGAGGGGAGTACCATCCGCAACACGTGGATTCCTCTTTCTCTGTCTCACTCTTCTTTATTGTTACAGACACGCTAATGGCAAATCTGAGAAGGTTCTTTGTGAGTCACGTTAGGGCTGTGATTGTTCAAAAAGCTCATTAGCGATTTATGAAGAGCGGTAAAACTCATTTTCCCTTAATGTGAAATCACTTCAGCCCGTCACCAGAGGAAGAATTGTTGAGAAGAGAATTGACCACATACTGATTCATTCTTTTCTTAGAAAAAAAAAATGAAGCCAAGAAAAAGTCTCTGTGGGAAAAAATATCTTGCAGTAATGAGGTATGCATAACACTCTGTCAGAGTTAAGCCCTGGTTAATGTGAGTTTCTGAATTGGGCTACTTGTCTCATTGCCTGTTGCAGGTCCCTCTCAGGTGGACCTCCTATGTATCAGAGAGTCCTGGACTCGGTATTAAATGAGGAAGACGAAGGAACTGTGGGAGTAAATGAAGTCACACCCAGAGACAAGGGTAGGCACGCTTGGGATAGAGTGAATGCTTGGCATTTCCTGGTGGTTGTTTTAAATCTCAGTTGCTATCCCAATGCCATATATAGCCTTACCTCTTTTCAAGCCTGAATAACTAAATTCACCCAGTTTCACTACAGCCTCTGTGAGTTTATTCTACACATAGGTACAGAGACTTAGAGACTTCAATGGCTAGAAGGATCTGGCTCCTCTATTTTGAGCAGCAAGAGATGTTGATCAGAGTGGCTAAGCATAATGTTCTGAGTCAAACATGCGGTCGTCTTCCACTCGCCCATATGAGAAACAAAAGACTTGCTTCAAAGCTCATCAAAGTTGTTTTATGCCATTTTAATGTGAATTTCACATTTTTAAT
Source organism: Typhlomys cinereus (assembly GCA_023101885.1). Taxonomy (NCBI): domain Eukaryota; kingdom Metazoa; phylum Chordata; class Mammalia; order Rodentia; family Platacanthomyidae; genus Typhlomys; species Typhlomys cinereus. The sequence continues at coordinate 2,371,701 of JALPQD010000007.1, read as the reverse complement.
GTGAAATTTTAATGTGAATGCATTCAGTTAAGGCTTAGCATTTAAGCATCAGTATTTCATCAGATAATGTCTCCATAGCCTTATCTTTTGAGTAGCATATATGCATATGCTTGTGTGTGTACATGTGTCTGCAGGTGTTCGTGCATGTGTTTGTGTATAAATGTGTGGGGGTATATGCATGTACAGCTGTATGTTCAGGCACATTCACGTATGGGTGCAGATACATGTGTATGGATGCTTACATGTGTGTGTTTGTGTGCACGTGTGTGGAGACGTATGCATGAACATATGTGCACTTGTGTTTCTGTGCATAACAGCATGTGGGTATATTCATGTAAATGTGCTTGTGTTTGTGTGCATACATGTATGTAGGGATGTGTATGCATTTGTTTGAATACATGTGGGAGTATGCGTGCATGCATGTGTATGTGTATAGATTACCACATGTGTGTGCTTGTGTGTGAGCTTAGAGGCAAGTTATATGTGTCTTTCTCAATTGTTTGGCACCTGATATTTTTGAGATGACCTCTTATTTAATTGGGAGCCTGATCGTTTACCTAGAACGAGTTAGGCCCCAGATAAAGGATCCTGTCCATCTGACCATCTTCAGCATCAGGTTAGAGTCATGCCACTGGGACCCCGGATGCTGGGGATTGGATCGAGGTTTTCAAGTCTGTGCATAAAGCACTTTATGTAAACATGTAAAAGCATCTATCCACCCTCTCTTGCCTACTCTGCATCACAAATCCTTGGCTTTCCATTCACCCTTAATCTTCAGCAGAGGGGCTGAGGTAGTAGGACTTCAATCAGGAAACTATCATTGCTTCCAAAGTCACTCTCTGACTGCTAAATTCCATTTTGTTTTAAAGATGAGGATGTTTGCATAGACGTTTCATTCTCACAGTAGCATCGAAGGGAAAGTACAGAGGATTCTCAGGCATCCAGGCCTCACACTCGTCTGACATGGGACACCGTCAACATTCTACATCAGAGTCTTATGTGGTTTACAACTTTCATTCTTGGCACGTTTGGGGATTGAACAAGGGCCTTACTAGTGGATAAGCTGTCTATGCCAGAGCTTCAGCCCCATGGGCTACAAGTTACGGACTGCTTTGACTCATCATAGTAACCTAATTTCCCATCCCCAACAGAGTTCCCTCTGGGTGGGAAGCAAAGTCTTTGTTTTCCTTCCATCATTCCTCAGCATGAAGTGTCAGATAAACACATTTTCTGATTGTGTTGAAATGTGTGATTTTAAAAAACTTGCTGTTTCAGTAGGCAGTTTGAGCTTTATAGAAAATGGATATTAGCTTGGGATTAGGACAGGTTTTATATCAGTTTCTGAAATGGCATTATATATATATATATGTTTATATATATATGTATATATACTTCCTATGCCAAATTATGCTCTTAGTATGAATGATCCTAAAATCAAAATGTTGATGACCTCTAAAAAGCAGTGGAGGTTATCTACAACAGTAAATAGTCAGCTAAGATTCCACTAATTTGTTGAACATGAGCAAACAACTATTTCCATTGTATGAAAAATGTGATTCTCCTTAATAAGAGGTGTTGCAGTTCACCTGAGTTGTTGCTGATAAAACACCATCAAAACACTTAAGGGAACAAGGGTTTATTTCCTCTTATGATTCCTGGTTATAATGTTTGCCCAGCTTGGCAGAACTCACACCAACACCAGAGAGAAGGCAAACTGGTCACATAAAATCCACATAACACCCAAGATAAAGATTATCCTTTCATACCAGACCAGCATGGATGGCCAAGTGTACATAAGGTTGCTAACTTCACTAACCTTCTCTCTTTATTCTATTTTAGATCCAAGTTCCACCCACATAGACTGAGCCTTTTCCATCAACTACACAATCTCCTGAAGATTTACTCTGGGCTCAACTCTACAAATGTGCCCAGAGCTTGAACCTTCAGAACCATTGTGTTGACACCTGTCCCTAACTATGACAAATGAAAGCATAATTTCCACATGGATAGATTTTTGAAAGAAACTTCTTTATGATTTATTATCAGTAAATGTTTGCTTGGTGTATCTATTTTATATATCTACATACCTAGAGCTGTGAAAAAATGTCTCAGGAGCTAGAGAGCTATTCAGTGGGTAAGGCACCTATAAGGCAACTATGCAACCTGAGTTCAAACTCTAGAATCCACAAAGTAGTAGGAGAGAGCTTACTTGCAAAAGTGTAAAGTTATAATTTGACCTCCACAGTGTTCAGTGACATGCACCTTATCTGTCTTCTCCTCTCTTTCTCTTTCTCTTTCTCTTTCTCTTTCTCTTTCTCTTTCTCTTTCTCTTTCTCTTTCTCTTTCTCTTTCTCTTTCTCTTTCTCTTTCTCTTCTCTTTCTCTTTCTCTCTCTCTTTCTCTCAAATATATAAATGAAAATTAAAGTATTTCTCAGGAAAATGATCAAAAGACCTCTGACTAGGATTTGCTGAAATGATAATATTCACTCTTTGCTGATGGGAATGTGAAATAGTGATGTTGCTATGCAACAGGTGGTTGGTTTCTCCATGAAGCTGAGTATAAAAGCTTGAATACCTTCTTGCCCAGTAATTTAAAAATTGGAAAGAGACTGTTAGAGATATTAGTTGAAATTGAAAATTATTCTTACTGTCAAAATGTTAAAACTGCTCAAATGTCATGTCCGTCTACAGAAGAATGTATATATAGAGCACAGTGTAGACATGCAATGGTCTTCATGAAGCTCAGAAAGGGATGAAGCTCTGGGGCTTGCCATAGCATAAATGAATCTTGAAGCACCCATGGTCATTGGCATTGGCAGCCTTGAGTCACGGATGGATTTCTGGATAATGGTGAATCATCTGATTGAAAATTTAGTGTGAAGCTTATTTTCCAAGATGTGATTGTGAAGCAACTAGTAGATCCTAGAGTCATGGGGTACTCTGACAGGCAGAGAAATTTCTAGCTCCTTTCTGATTCACAGGCCCACAGGTGCTGGTAGAAGTTACATCTCTACCACCTTAGCTATAATGGAGCCCACTTTGGTCAACTCTTCCCTTCCAGTTGAACATCAAAGTCACAGACCGTAACCTTGTGTTAGATGATTTATCCACAAATGTTTGTTCCACATGGGCAATTTCACATAGATTTTAACCCATGCTTGTGGCCTTCAGAAGGGTCACTTAGAGGAATCAGATGACTGTGTCCAGTAAGCACTGTAAGTGGACGAGTGACCAACTAGTAGAACAGAGAACATAGTGTACGTTTCGCTCACAAGAAAAGGTAACATCTACTAGCTAACGTAAGATTTGTCACAGCCCTCAGGGTTTTGTTCTTTCTACTCCAACAATGAGGGGAGTCGAGGCTCAGAATAAAGATTTCAAAACTGACATGAATTTCTTTTGTTTTTCTACTGACATGTGTTTCAAGAGAATATATAAGCAGGAAATCATACGCTATGAATTCCCTTGAGTGGGATAAGTGGATCAATGGGTAAATTTAGTTATTTGACAAAATGAAGGTTTTGCTAATTAATACATTCATATAGATTCTATCCTAAATTTAAGAAATCGATATTAACATCAGAATATCAATTTAGATTATAAATTATACATTTAACTTATTATTGAAGCAGGAAAGGATATACATAAATGTAATTTCATAGAAAATATATAAAAAAGCTACAAAGAACATAAACATTACTCATGAAAACTTTCTCTGTGTAATAAGAAACAACAATTTATTATATCTTAGTAACATGTGAGAAGTATTCAGGAAGTTGACTAAGAATTGGTGATTGCAGAGTAGAAAAGCCAGAAGGAACCCTGGGGTCCACAGAAGCAGACAGGCAGGAGGGCAGGAGGAAGCGGGATGGATTGATGCAGGGAAGGGAGGCAATTGGGACGGAGAGGGAGATGGGGGAAAGCAGGATAAGTACGGAGCATGCAGTAAAACTAGAAAAGTAAAAAAAAAAAAAAAAAAAGAATTGGTGATTGTTTGTTAAACACATTAGTAATGAGAGGATGTCCCACTTATTATAAGATGGAAGCCAGGATCCCAGCACATCCAGGCTACAGAGAGCAAGACATTTCTCAACGAAACAAAACAACAAAATATAAGAAGTCATTCACACTTTCTAACTCACACAGTTCCCTGTGGAGGAAGACAAATAGTCTAGGGTAATGCAGATTTGGTTTGGTCAGTATCACATGTATGAAGAAAATTTACTTAGACTACATTAGGCCTTGTATGGTTTGAAATCACCTGCACTCTTCCATTAACAAGGCTGTTAACAACCAATATTTCTTCATTTCACTTCCACATATTGCTACAGACCCTGCTGTTTTTGTTTTTTTCAAAAGAATGAGAATAATTTGCTTTTTGAGTTTAGCTCAGATTCAGCACGTGAATCCCTGATGGTCAACAATTGCACCAACAGTTTGTTGCTTCTTCTTTGCCCTTTGATATACAATATGTGTTTGCTTATTTCTCTCTAACTTCTCTGTTATGCTATAAACAACTTCACATCTTGACATATCTATGGTTTTGTTTTTTTCCTTCAATAATTCTTCAAAGGAAGAAAGGAAGGAGGGAGGGAGTGAAGGAGAAAGGAAGGAAGGAGGGAGGAAGGAAGGGAGGAAGGAGGAAGAAAGGGAGGAAGGAGGAATGGAGGGAGGGAAGGAGGAAGGAGGAATGGAGGGATGGAGGGAGGAAGGAGGGAGGGAGGAAAGAAGAAGGGAGGAATGAGGGGAAGAAAGAAAAGAGAGAGGAAGGAAGGAAGGAAGGAAGAAAGTAATGAGACATCTGGTTAAGTTCACGGACTTTCCTTCCTGATCATTTGCAACTGATGGGGTATGATCTCACCAGAAGGGGAGGGCATATAGGCTGCCAGATAGAAAGTAACCATTTTGCAAATGGGAGACTGATCCCCCCCCCCCCCCGCCTCACTGCAGTCTCCTACTTTTATTCCATCTACCTTTGAATATACTCTTATAACAAGACTCTAATTTACCAGGTTTTTAATCTCTGGCCAGGGGGTGACATCCAATACCCATCAGGATGGAGCCAAGGGCATTGCAGGAGCAGCAAAACCGAAAAAAAAATCAACAAACCATAATTCAGAACATCAGAGACTCTATATCAACCAGCCTGGAACCAGGTCAGCCTAATCTCTCCCCATCCTGAAGCTCAAGGAAATATGCAGAAGAGGGGGCGGTAAGATTGTAAGAGCACAAGGATGAGAGGAGCAATGATATGCAAGATACTCCATACAAGTTAGGGCCAAAACAATCATAATAGGACTTTGCATGACCTGTGCTATGTCCAACACATTATTGACCCCACAAAGTCTAGCATGGACTAAAGGGCACTAAGATCTTTGGAGGCTAGGGACTGACAGTCACAGTAGTGTTCCTAAATTTAAGGGGAACACAGGAAAGGGTTCTGGGAAATGCCCCTGGGTCCTTGCACCTCATCGGAGAGGAGGACTCAGAGGAGAGTTTGGCATGCACATTAAAGGATGCTCCGGGTATGGGGGGGGAGAGGATGGGAGAGCAGGGGGGTCGGGGGGAGGTGGAAGGAAGGAGGGAGGGTACCGGTGTACCTGTTAAGTTTGTGTGAGCGGAAATAATAATAATAATAAATAAAATAAAATAAAAAAGAGAGAGAAAGGAAGGAAGGAGAAAGGAAGGAAGGAAAGAGGGAGGAAGGAAAGAGGGAGGAAGGAAAGAAGGAGGGAAGAAGAAAGGAGGGAGGAAGGAAGGAGGGAGAGAGGGAGAGAGAGGGAGGGACCAATAAATTGACTACAGAATTGTTACTAGAAGTGAGAATAATGATAAGCAAATGTAGGTTTAGCATTTTGGACAGTGTAAGTAAAATGTCTCAGGTAAAATTCACTCTACTTGACAATGTTTGGCTAACCCCAGGGGACACATCAAATAAATGACAAACTGCTCCATGAAATAAGTTCCTTGTCTTTTAAAGTAAGTATCCATTCTGAATAGGAAATATTTGCTTGCAGCAATAAGAAAAAAAAAAACAAGCCAAGATGTCAACCAACCAACGGGGGGAAAAACCCAGGAACATCAGAAGCGCCAGGCAGGGTCTGCAGCAGTATGTGGAAGTGAAATGATGTGTTGCTTGTTAACCACCTTGCAAAAGGAAGAGTGCATGTAGATTTCAAATCATACAAGGTAGAAAGGTAAAGAGCTATGGAATGAGATGGTCTAATGTACATTGATGCTTACTTTGAGAAGTCTGATTCTAAAGCAAATAGAAAGGGCTTTCTGCACATTGCAACGCCTTTGCCCTGGAGTAGCCATGGAAGTGTAAGGAACAAGATCTGTAAATTCACAGGGATATTCACTATTTTTTTAAATAGAAGGCCATGTACTGAAGGTATCTAGCCAAAAATGACCAGAGTTTGAAACAAGACTTGAAGAGTATAATGTATGAACACTTTATTGCCTCTTTGTACCATTTATTCTTCAATAAAATAGAATTATTTTTTGCAACAAATTTACTATGTATCAGAGTTGATAACTGTAGTGTTGTCACCACCTTACATTATTATTTGGATTTGTAACAACAGATAGATATATTATTCTGGCTTTCTGAGATATTAGAGGATTTAGATTTATAATCAAAATATTCACTAGTATTTTTGTACTGTGAGAAAAATGTATATCTATAGAAGTCAATTTCAAGAGAATGTGTTAGATACTATAGAGTTTATAGAAGCCATAAGTTCAAGGGAACATTACACATCCTTTGAAATGTTTTCTGACTTCGCTCATGCACTATGAATATCCATGTAACTACAATGGCTCACCTTTATTTACTTTGAAGTTTACACGTGTACAACAGTATAATAACAGGGCAAAATAAGTCAGAAAATGTACAGTTTTTCCTTTTGCAATACATGAACTTTATATCCTAGGATCTGATCTGGTCGATTTTCTCATTTTAAATTGGATATAACATGGTCTTCTTCTAAGGTGTTTCTTCTCTTTTTTGAGAAATAGTGATCATTTTCATAATATGGGACAATTTGTGTGTATCAGTATCTCTGTCTCTCTGTCTCTGTCTCTCTCTCTCTCTGTCTCTCTCTCTCTCTGTCTCTCTCTTTCTCTCTCTCTCTTTCTCTGTGTGTATGCAAAGGCAGACTTCTCCTGGAGATAGACCTCAAGGCCCACCCCTTGTGACTGCCTTCCTCCAGCAAGGCTCCACCACTCAAGGTGTCACGAACTTCCAAACACATGAGACCGTGGGGGACGCATTTCAAACCATGACAACGGGTAAAGCCAACCTGTAGGTCCCTTGAAAGAGAAACTACCACAATTACTACATGTCTGGCTGGGTGTGAAAATAATTTGGATATCTTTTCAAGTCAAGTGCATTTTTTTTTACTGTCCACCCCAAAATCCAAACTAACATTTCATTGCTGATGCCTGATTATCAGCTTCAAAATGTTGTTGATGACATTCATAAGCACTAAATAAAGTTAGACTTGGGCACGTAAGGACTTAAATTTTGACGATCACTTTGTTACTTGCTGCCTGTTCTCTTGTTATAAACATCTGTCTCTTGTTGTCTGCCTCCTCGCTATCATGAACATTTGTCAGACATCTGAATCAATGGTACAAAAATGTCAGAAGACAAGCGTTTCATAGTGTTCAACGTGTTTAAACTAAACTTCTGACAAATCTATATCAACAGTGTGCTGCATTTATTTTTTATTAACTAATACTTTGTTCTTTGTCATATTCATATAAGAACACACTGCATTCTGATTACTTACTACTACCTTCTAGAGTCTCCCTCCCATCCCCGTTAATGTCCCCTCCCCAATATGGGTCCTTTCTTCACATTCATTTCTTTTTTGCTCTCCAAAACTTGCTAGTATTGGAGAAGGAAAGTTTGAGCTTCCATAAACTATAAGCTTACCAACCAGCCACATGTTCATAGTCAAATAAGGACTTGGTGCTTGAAAAGTTCTCAAGCTTCAGAGATCACAAGACTGCATGACTATTTGCATATGTCTCAAAAGAACTACACTATAGCAGTACTGAAGCAGCATTCATGTACTAAGTGGTTATATTTCAAAATTTAATTATTCATAAATGGTTTATTATACATGCTAACTATGTCAAACACTTGTTATTGAGATGAAAATTGAGCTTGATGAAATGAAGTTTATGAATTCCATTATCAGAGCTAAGCTTACACTCAGTTTCCCTACCTATTTTTGTGGTACCTATGGTTTCTTACATAGCTATGATTATGAAAATGAGATTTATTGAAAAGCATTCAGCTATGAGTTAGAATAAAGAAAATCAGACTGTAAGCATACTGAAAAAAGGAGAATTGGACTTAGAATATCTGTTTTGTTCTCTCTTTAGTCCTAGATAATTTATCACAAGTGTATTTCTAAATATTATGAATTATGAATGTGTCTACAACTTCCTTCTGGAGAAATAACCAAAATGTGTGCACTAAGTGGGAACCATGAAGGACTAACTGAAGCCAGCAATTGCTTCCACTTTTTTTTTTATCAACATCACCTAAACCCTCTGCCTCATTTTTCTTAGGCTCCAATCTTAAAGAATCATCATTCTTTTTCATTCTGAGCTTATTGCAAAAAAAAAAAAAAGGTCTATGTTTTCATAGACATTATTTCCCAAAACCATAGTGCTTGGTATGATACTAAAATGACCATCTGTTAAGTGTGCAGGTGAGGGAGATAATGATAGTGATTATGACAAGATGTGTAATGGTTACTCTTCTCTGTTGCTGTGAGAGACACGTAAAGTCAATAACCTTAAGGGAGAAAGGGAGATTTATGCACTTTATGGCTCCAGAGGGGAGATACAATCTTTCATGGGGAAGGCGGCATGTCTGGCTGGCCCAAACTAGAGACAGGCTATGTCACACCCATCCAAGAAGCTGAGAGCTGCAGACTGCTTGCTGCAAAGGCAGACTTCTCCTGGAGATAGACCTCAAGGCCCACCCCTTGTGACTGCCTTCCTCCAGCAAGGCTCCACCACTCAAGGTGTCACAAACTTCCAAACACATGAGACCGTGGGGGACGCATTTCAAACCATGACAACGGGTAAGGCCAACCTGTAGGTCCCTTGAAAGAGAAACTACCACAAGGGAGAAATATAAGATAGAGCTGAGGACATTGTGGCTGAGGAAGCCATAGCGTAGCCTCCATGGGAAGAGCAGAGCAGAAGAAACAGCTCAAAGTCAGCGAGAACAGGGAATAGCCATTGTAAACTGGAGGAAATCTGCAGACAGACCCTGGACAAAAAGGGGCTTCTACCTTTTCATGGCCTTCAGACATAACTTAGATATTGATAGGGGAGTAAGGCAGTACATGATGGGGGAAGGTGAAAGAATGTCATTAAGATAGGGAGATCAGATCAAGCTATGATATTTAATTCAACTATTTAATTTTATTTAATTAACAGCTTTATAGATCAAACTAGAAACATGTAGTTTGCTTTCTTGGGTAAGAATGATATTCTGTTTAATTCTTTGTGAGGATAATAAGTATTATTGTGTGTGAGAAATATGATCCTAGTGGGAGAGAAGAAGAACACAATTGTTTCATGATGTCCAACCAGTCATGGACTCCTAGTGGATTCCAGCAATGCCTAACTGCTCCCGAAGCCTGGGGTGTTGTTCAGAGTCGCCGATGGGTCCTGGTTGATTAGCCTTGCGAATATAACGTGGTACTAGTGTTGCATAAGAAAATCACTGTTGCAAAAGCAAATACAGCAGTAAAGGAATTATTCTATCTCTTACTCTTTTGGAGTGTATAAGAGGGCGATTGACAGAGCCCATTGATGCCTTGGAATAATCTGGATGTAAAGCTTGCAAAGGTATTGTAATCACAGCCATGCTTTGGAAATTAGAATAATCAGGATCCCAATGCCTATGTGCTGGCCTGCACAGCAAGCAACATAAGTGCCCAATCATCTCCCAGCCCTGACAATAATCACTGCACTGTGGTCCTTTATAAATTACTTTCATATTTTTATAGTATTTCATTTTCACCTGCCATGTACAGTATAAGAAGGCAAGAATTCATTTCTTTTTTTCATAGCACCTGCACAACTTTCCATAGACAGGGTCAACTAAATATGTATTGAATAATGAATGTTTTTCAACAGGAAGACGTAAATGCTAAAAATTCTTTGAATGATATTCAAGTAATATGGACACAGCTTTTTACATTTTTGCTAATACATTGTATTTAAATACTTACATAGCAAAATAGCCAAGTCCAACTGACATTCTCTTATCTCTTTCAAATTTTCAAATATTGTCTCCAACATATGCAGAAGTTTCACAGAAAATGGTTGCTGAAGGAATAAATGAGGAATGAATAAACTGAAAACAAAAATTTCAGCTAAATAGAGTCAAAGGAAAGAAATTAAACATACCACATACTTCCCCAGATTTTCATTTCTTGTCTTCTTTACCACAAAGTTGCAAAGGGAATATTGTTACTATAAAAATATTTAGAATAATCATCATATTAGTTTCATTTTGTGGGAAAATATAATTTAATAACAATGCAGTTCATAGTCCTCTAGTATCTAAGTCTTTATCAACAAAATGAATTGCCATTTTTAAAAAAGCATGTCTTATCAAATTAATATTCTTGAAAGTCTTACATATCTATAAGCTATATGAAAATGAAAACTTAACAAAACACTTTTGTTTAGAAAACAATCTTCAATGTTTCCATCATTCATTTGAGAATATGTATTAGGGTCTACTAGGAGTTAGAACTCATATTAGTAAATTATCGGAGAATTATGGTAAAAATTGTAAAATATTGTTTATGTGTTGGCCCTCTTTGGTTTATATAGTCTTGCCTTTATCTTTCGTACACTAACTTTATTTTACTTTTTAATATTCTATTTATGTATTTTTCATGTGTGTGTGTGTGTGTGTGTGTGTGTGTGTGTGTGTGTGTGTGTGTATCAGAGGGCACTGTGTGTCCCTGTGGAGGACTGAGGTGACTTCGGGAATAATCCTGAATTGCTTCTACCTCCTTCTGGGATTTCCCAGGCCCCACCCACCAGGGCTGGAAGTGCAGCTGCCTTTTTTACCTGGTGTTTTTATGTGGGACTTGGAATCCAAACTCAGGACCTTCTGCTTGTAAAACAGTCTTAACCCCTGAGCCCTCTCTCCAACCCACTTACATTAACTGAAACATACACACACACACACACACACACACACACACATACACACACACACACACAGATTTCTTTTTGTCATCAGCACTGGAGATACCATTAAATTGTTCTTTTTGTAGTTTTCTAAATATTTTTGAACATTTAAAAGGTTGTTCTACTTTTTCTTGAACACAGACCACATCCACAAACATATTAATACAGCACAAAACATACATCACACTTAACATATACAGTGACACATTGAACACAGATATGTTTGAGACACATACAATCAACACATAGTACATGTCACGCCTACCCACCTTACATGCATATAGCACACGTGCATGACATGGCATGCAGCACATGGTACACAGTCCTGGGCACAGTTTCACCACAGACAGAGTTAAATCAATCCAGATATTTGGTCTTGCTGCTTTGTGCCCTGACACTTACACGTCTTCCACACTCCCTGTCATAGTGCATATTTTCTTCTACTTCCCTAGGATGCTATGGAGGTCACAGGTTTTCAAACTTGGTTTGTATTATTTTGCCACCAAACAAAATGTTCCTTGTGCATATGTGGTTGGGTTAAGCAAACTCAGTCCTCATACTTCTTCTATACATGGATCAGAACAACAGTAACAACCGTGCTCTCCAGACGCTGCCATCAGAAGGGACCCAGTGAAAACCCAGTGGACACTCATGCAGAAAGACAAGGAAGTAGGAGAGAGACTGGCAGGGAAGAAGGACTGTACTGGAAAGAGGAGTCGGAAATAATTGGGAAATAAGGCATGAAAATACCATAATTTCATTATATTCATGTATAAAACACTAATAGAATTAAAAATAAAGACAGAAATTGTAAGTAAAATGACTATAAATTTCTTCTTCAAAAGCAATAAAAATACATACTTTTTTCCTGTAATTTAAAATTTTCAGAAGCATTAATATTTGAATCTTCAACAACATTAAAAAATCAGAGAACTTTTGCCATAGTATTTTCTTTTTTATATCTTAAACTTGCTGAACTTATCAAAGACGCTTAATCAAAATTTTTAAAGAGAAATAAAACTTAAAGTTCACTAAATCGCGAGAAGACATTAAGTTACAATAGTATCTCTCTTGGATCAAGCATGGAGATTAATTTTTACCCAAAAGCTCCACTTCTGAAAATGATATTTTGATTTCCTTTGGAATTAAACAAAGATTTTACTTTCCTATTAAATAAACCAATTGAATAAATAAAAATCAATCCTTTTGGAAAGAAAAACAAGAACAACAGCCACTAAAATCAACCACCTTTCTCTTAAGGAAATTCTGCTTCTAGACTACATGGGACAAAAGACTTGGTAAGATTGTAAGAGCACTAGGATGGGAGGAGTAATGATATGCAAGATACCCCACACAAGTTAGGGCCGAAGCAATCATAATAGGACTTTGCATGATCTGCGCTATGTCCAAAACATTATTGGCCCCACAAAGTCTAGCATGGACTAAAGGCACTAGGATCCTTGGAGGCTAGGGACTGACAGTAACAGTAGTGTTCCTATGCTTAAGGGGAACACAAGAAAGAGTTCTGGGAAATGTCGCTGGGTCCTTGCACCTCATCGGAGAGGAGGACCCAGAGGAGAGTTTGGCATGCACATTAAAGGATGCTTCGGGGATGGGAGGGGGAGGCACCTGGTGGATAGAGAGGGAGGGGAAAGGGGAGGGGGGGAGAGGGGAGGGGGGAGCAAGGGGGTTGGGGGGGTAGAGGGAGGGAGGGGATCAGTGTACCTGTTAAGTTTGTATAAGCGGAAATAAAAAAAGGAAAAAAAATAATGTTCTAAAAATGTTAAAAAAAAAAAGATTTGGTATCGGGAATGAAAAAGCGTAAAACTCTTAGGCTCTTAGAAGACAAAATAAGCAAGCCTATAACATCTGAGCTGATCAATGATTTCCTCTCCAAAGGTGCATTTGGGTAAAGACTTTAGGATGCACACATGAGCAGGCATAGAGACGATGTGTAATTATAATTGGGCCCAGGATGATTCTAACTAGGGATGGAGGTGAAGTTCTGAGATGGAGATTATGTCACATAGAGTCATTTAGTCACAAAGTAGGTAAAGAGCATAGCGAGATTACTCAGTTTCTTTTTTTTATTAATACATTTTTTATTATTTCCGCTCATACAAACTTAATAGGTAGACCAGTTCCCTCCCTCCCTCCTCCTCCTCCCCGAACCCTCTGCTCCCCCTCCCCTCCTTCCCCATCCCCCAGAGTCTCCCCCCCAATTCCCAGAGAGTCCTTTATGCTTAAGGGGAGCACCAGGAATGCCACTGGGTCCTTGTACGTCATCGGAGAGGAGGACCCAGAGGAGAGTCAGGCATACTCAGAGTTTCTTAATATCACCTCTTTCGTCTGCAGTGACTTTTTTAGTTCTCAATATTGTGAATGTTTTGTTTTATTTTGTTTTCTGGCCACTTTGTCTCTTCCCAACATCATCTCATCAGTTCTTCTTTTGAATGGCATAATAAATAGCTCGCCTTTTAAATCCTTCCATCTAGAATCTTCTGCATTAGTGGTTTCCTGCGGAGATGGTGTTCTTTTCAATATCACTTCAGAATGCAAACGTTAGTCATCTCTGATTGAAAGCAGAATGATACTTCATTCTAGTACACACATTTAAAACTGAAATTAAACACATTATACTGTTTAGAAAGGGAAAGAAAAGCACTGCTGTTAAAGCAACTTGATTTCACAAACTAAATTAGAACTTCACCAAGAGACTCTAAAGGGGTCGAGGTAATTTTCTGAAATTGGCTGGGCAGTTATGTCTCCTATTTGTCATCTCTTTCAAAGGTGTGGAAAGCACACCATGAACATCATATTGGGGACAAAAAATCATCTTTTCTGTGGCCTGAGAAAGCTTTCATCATTTCTACTGCTGGACTTGGAATTTTCCAAACAATTTGGATAAAAGTAACTATTTGCTATGCCCTAGAAAACCGAAGCTCTCTGAAGTCCTCTAAATTTGCACTAATCATTTGCTACCTTACCAATATTTTGTTTAATTCCATCTCTTAATGGGAAAGTCAAGGAGGAAGAGCTAGGCTAGCTAGAGGCCTTTCAACAATGAAGGTAGGAGCACAAGACATGAGGACAAGTCCCCATGAATTAATTAAACATGATAAGAGTTTTGGGACACATATTCAATTTGTGTACATCTCAGGCATCCAGTCTTTCAAATGGCATCAGTAATAGTGCTTATTTCAAAGCGTGGCTTAAAGGCCTGAATAAGAGAAGAATAATAATAATGTAATGACATCTATTCTTTAAAGATCACTCAATAAAATTTTGGATTTTTTTGTGCCTTTCTATTCTCAGGTCATGTGAGAGATGTAGGCAAATCCTCTTAGGGTTATAAATTATGACTCCATACTATGTCATTTATTAAACAGGTGGTCACAAAAGAAACACACTCCATACAAGTTAGGGCCGAAGTAACCATAATAGGACTTTTCATGACCTGTGCAATGACTGATGTATCAATGACCCCCCAAAGTCTAGCATGGATCACAGGCACTAGGATCCTTAGGGGCAGGGATTAACAGTCACAACAAAGCTCCCATACTAAAGGGGAGCACAAGAAAGGGCTCTAGGCAATGCTATTGAGTCCTTACACCTCATTAGAGTGGAGGAGGCAAGGGAAGTTTGACATTCACACTAAAGGATGCTCAAGGTATTGGATGGGGGAAGACCGGGGCACTGGGAGAAAGGGAAGGAGGGAGGTTAAAAGAAGGGGAAAGGGGGAGGAAGCAAGGGGGTCCTGGGAGGGGTGGAAGGAGGGAGGGGACCAGGGTACCTATTAAATTTGTGTATGTGGAAAAAAATAATAATAAATTTTAAAAAAAGAAACACTGACAAATACTGACAATATGCATTTGCAACCGTTAATAGGGAGATAGGGAGTATTGTAAGTTTTATAACGTTCATATATTCATTATGTAAATTTGATGGAAATTTTATGTGACAACTTCACTGAACTATTTTCGATCTCTAGTGAAACAATCTTCCATTTTTCTTTGAGGATATTTTGATCAAAAGTACCATTGGAACCCAAGGGAAAGTTAAATAGATTACAATCTGATGTGGATGAGTCTGACCCTGTAAACTGAAGGTGTGGCTAGAACAACAAAGTGATCTTTTCATGATTGGAGGAAACTTACACTTAACTGCTAGGATAGGACTTGGTGTTTTCCTTTCTTCAGACTTGAGCTGTTACAGAGGTCTTCCCAGGTCCAAGAGACTGATGTCTTCAAAAGGAACTTGTACCATTGTGTTACAGTTGCATTGTGGTGTCAACTTAACAGCTGCAGACTGTTTGGGGTGCACCTGTGGAAGGTTAATCATTGGAATGCCCCCTGAACAAGTCTGAAGGTACTTGACTGATTGCTGTGGAGAACCCAGTCCATAGTGGGTGGTACTTTCCAGTGGTGAAGAGGATAATAGAAGGTGCAAGGAGGAGGGACTTGCTCTTTCCTTATCTGGTGTCAACTTGCTGTGGAGTCCACTCTACCTGTGTCGTTCACTTTTAGAGCATTGTGGCCCTCTTTGTTGCTGCTGCTTCTGCCTTTGTCCTTGGCTGACTTGGAGTTTCAGGTTTTATACCATGTTGTTGCTATTCCCGCTGCTTTTGAATCTTGGTCTCTAGACCTTGTCACTGTTGGCTGTTCATCTCTGATGTCGGAGCCCAGCGTCTTTGATCCTCCAGAGGAGCAAAGGCTTGAGACCTTCTTGGGATCATTTGGCTTTGTGGAACATTCCAGCCAGAAAAGAGGCTGCTGCAGGTGGCTACCTTGAAGGACACTATTTTTATCGTGAGTTATTTTTTAATAAACTTACTTATATATATTACATTCTATAGATTCTGTTTCTCTAGAGAACCCTGACTAATATATAATGTTTTTTTCTGGGTTTCCAATTAGCCACTTGAAGATCTTAGAACACTGTCATATTCCATCAATTCAGGAGCATTCCTGTACAGTATCAGTCATCTATCCATCCATCCATCCATCCATACATACATCCATCCATCCATCCATCTATCTATCTATCTGTCTGTCTGTCTGTCTGTCTGTCTGTCTTTCTGTCTGTCTGTCTGCCTGTCTGTCATCTATCATTTATCAATCTATCTTTCATCTATCTCTCTATCATCTATCAGTAAATCAATCTATCAATCAATCTATCAACTATATCATCCATGTGGTTATCATATCTGTATGTTTTTTGCATATCATGTGTATCATCTACCATCCCTTATCATATTCATCACATATATCTGAGTATCTCTATGATCTGTATCTATCATGTATATTGTCTAACTATCTAAATCTCTTCATCATATCATCTATTTTGATAATTCTTCTTTCTCTATCTAGCTATCATCTTTTCTGTCCTTTATCTCATACGTGTATTCATTGATAGATGATAGATGGCAGATAGAGGAATATGACACTTTTTCTCTGAAGAATCTTGATGAATGTATCATTAATAATCCAAGGAAGAATCTTAAATCAAGAAAACATAGGAATGTAATATCCTTTGGTGTGATACACACTGTAAAAATGTAAACAAAGCCAATTTGCATTTGTTGAAGAGCATTATTGACAGTTGAATTCCTAGATCACTTTCATGAGCCGTTTGGTGGAAGTGCTGAGTCAGCACAATGGCTCCTCGCTGTCAGGTGTTATGGCCTTATTACTGCAACTCTTCTCCTGAAAGCAGGTTCCCATTTCATGGTCAGAAAGACCGTGTTTGTTACATTTGTGTTTTGTTTGGTGACAACGTTGTTTCCAATATCTCCAAAGGCCATTGTATGTTAACTAGGAAATTCTGGACACAGGAGCCTCATCCAACCAAAAACACTATTGACTGTGTGTTTTGCACCAATATATCTGCAATATGTAATGACTGGGTGCTCTTCACAAAAACAAGAGACACAGTCATGTGCTGATCACGGGGTGAGCACATGATCAGAGACTCATGGGAATTCAATACCATTTCGGTACCTTCAGTAGCTTTACACTTGAAATTGTGATTGAAGACAAATAAAATCCTGTGAAAAAATCACTCATAATTATTTAACAGCCCATGAATTTCAAGATTCCATTTTCTGTGCATCAGCGAGCAAAACTAGACTGTAAAATCTATTTTCCAGACATGAAAGCTTTGGAATAACATTAATTTGTGTAGTGAACAACAGAGGCAGGATTAGGGAACCATTAGGCCTGTGATCAGACTCTCCAGTGTTATCTAAGGCACAGCCCTGTATGGCAGAGTGAGGCCCAAGAACCAGGGGTGCTCAGCAGCAGGAGAGCTCTGTCGGTGAGAAGGTAAACGATTCAGCCATTATGCAAAAACAGTGTGGAAGTCCCTTTCAGAAATCAAAAAGAAAAACAGAACCATTACTATTAGTCCAGCACCCTCAGCAGTATCTCAAAGACATACAACAGGTGGTTCCCCACACATGGGGCAATTGCTGGATCTTGCTGCAATTTTACTCCATTTTAAGTTAGACATTTTTCACTTCTATCAGAAAACATCCTAAGAGAAAGGGTCACTTAGCTCCTTCAGAATGAACTGAACATGAGACATGTAGTAAGATCCCATTAATAAGCAAATGTTTGAGATGCATGGATTTTGATAATGTCTTTTACACTTGCTTTGGATCAGATGAATTTTGCAAAGATTCATTCCTCTTCACCTTACAAAATTCCAGGAGTGCTAGCCCAGTATTCCAGGGAGAACACACTATGGATCCCATTCACATTGGTGAGGATATTGTTATGCTTTTAAAAACACACAGCATCTATTATGTAGTCAGCAAGCAGCCATTTTGTTTGAAAATCCAGTAATTTGGCAGCTACTTGTTATCATTACTTAACGAGTCAAGCAATTTCCACTCTAAGTAATCATGTCTATTTTTTGACATACCTAAATACCCCAGCAGTTTTAGTTATCATCACAAATTTACCCAGAAGAACTTGTATGCATGGAGAAATGTCCCTTTTTTCTGTTTTCTGAGAGACTGCTATGCACTTGCATCTCAGTGCTGAGGTGTCTGATCACCAGAAGTCACAGATGGAAACACCCAAGGAAGAGTTCAATGCAGATGGATCTTTCTCAGTGGAGTATCACATGTGTGATTGACGCCCAGCAAACATACAACAGAATGGTTCTTCCTGGCTCTAAGGGACTCTCCCTCTCTACTTAGAAAGCTTATTTACTGCACTGTACTGAGGCTGGGCTGGGCCAGAGACTAGAATTGATGAAAAACATGAATCTATTTGTGTTCTGGCTGGATTATGATCTCTTCAGAAAGAGCATACTCTCCTGTAAATGTTATTGCTGCCTATTCATTGCCATGGAATTCAATGATCCCATGGGAAATATCAAAGTGCAAAGAACAGATTTTGCTCTTGGAGTCTGCCTTGTTCAGACAAAGTCAGTAACATTGGGTTTAAAGGAGGAAAGACCATCCAGCTATCAGGCAGGACTAATGGAAGATTTCTGGTATTCTAGTTCAAATGAGAATCCATAAGTAGCATGTGACCCTTGTATATCTACCACATGGGAAATAAAGGGAAATTAAATTGGCATCAAATATTTTTACTTGTACTGATATGCTATGAGTAAAGACACTACCTTTTGTTAGTTAAAACAGATTGTAGTTACAGATTCCCTTCGCTCTCCATCTCTTCTTCTCACTTACAAATAGCTTTATCGAATACTGCTATAGACTCATTTTGGAAGTAATTATGCAGTACGTTTTGAAATGTTTTTAAATGCAAAATTCTCCTAATCATTTCTTTTTTTTAATTTTTTTTTATTATTTATTCAATTGTGCGTGTATGCGTGTGTGCGCGTGTATGTATGTATGTGTGTGTAGAACCACGGGCAAATTTGGGAACCACCATGGACGCCTCCACCTCCTCCTTGTTTACTCTGCCCCAGGATTCACAGGCTCCACCCTACCAGGACCAGAAATGCAGACCGCCTCCACTTCCGCCTGGCGTCTATACGTGGGGTCTAGGATCCGAACTCAGGACTTTCCGCCTGCAAGGCAGAGGCTTAACCTCTGAGCCACCTCTCCAGCCCCAGCTCCTAATCATTTCAAAAAGCATAATTTCTAAAAGTTTTTCCTCTTGTTCTTTTTAAGGTTTCTGTGTGTATATGAATGTGCAAATCTTTCTGTGTGCTTGTGCACCTGTGTGCATAGCACATACAGAGGTCATTACTGATGTACCATCATGCATTTTTTTGTTGAATTGTTCGTTTGGCTCTGGGCAGTGTCTCCTATTGGCCTGGAACAAACCAATTAGGTTAGAATGGCTTGCCAATAATTCCCAGGGATCCTTCTGTCTCCTACCTTCTAAGCATGTATCACAATGGCTGACTTTTTAATGTGGATACTCCAGTTTAACTCATGTGCTCATGCTTGCAATGGAAGCACGCTACTAACTGATCAGGAA
Organism: Typhlomys cinereus; assembly: GCA_023101885.1. Classification (NCBI taxonomy): domain Eukaryota; kingdom Metazoa; phylum Chordata; class Mammalia; order Rodentia; family Platacanthomyidae; genus Typhlomys; species Typhlomys cinereus. The sequence continues at coordinate 2,351,994 of JALPQD010000007.1, read as the reverse complement.
ATACTTCTGGAAAGCTGTGTTTTGTATTGCCTTCTTATGAGACTAAAAAGCATATTTCTTGGATCAAAATATTGGGCTCTATGCTCATAATTTTCAGAATACTGGTTTGTTATTATGTATCTATCATGAGATATTATATCTTCCGCGCTAAAGACATAATTAGAATATAAAGGACTAAGTGGTTTCTTTGAAAATTCAGGCATCTGGAGGAAAGGTTTTACAAGTGAAGTAGAAAAGAATTTAGGCTAGGTCTTCTTACTACCAATGCGACACATCATGGAAAGTGCTGGATCTAGCCAATCTGTAGGTTTTAGGTATATTTTGTAACATTTTGATGTAATAGGCTGGGACCAAAAAAATTGAAAGAATGATACAAAATCTTTTTGTCTTTAAACACATTTTAGAATTTAATCTTAAAGCAATCCATAAACATGTAAACTGTACCCATCTGTATTAGTTTCATCTTTTCATTGCTAGTTGCAAATGACAATTTATAGGAGCAAGGGTTTATTCTTGCTTATGAGTCTTGGTTACACACATCGTCATAGCAGGAGAGTTCATATTACCATCAAGAGCTCAGGGAACTAGCTACAGCACAATAGAGCTGAGAGAGGGATACTCCTCAACTGCACGCATCATTGTAAAATACTGAACCATTTCCCTCCATTTTATCTAGCGGCAAAGAGAAAAGTCTTACCCATTATGAATGGATGCTCCCATATCAATTAAATAATCTTCCATATGCTTGTTTAGGGTGTACCTTAACTACTAATAATTCACAAAGAATTAGCCCTCAGTTTTGAGGTTGGTAACTGTATCTAACTCGCATACCAGTACTGGTGTATCCTCTCAGATTCCTGTACTTATTTAAAATGTGCAAAGTTCGGTTACACGTGTATGCTCTGACATTTACTATATCTTATGGTGAAAACTTTCAAAGCTCTTTCTTCCAGCTTCTGAAATTTCACAGTGATTTGTAATGATCGATAGTCACCCTTATAAGCAATAACACAAAGAAATGTCTTAGCTTCATTTATGTTAATTCTTGATACCACCTTTCCTCATCCCTTACCCACCCCTAAATTCTTTGGCCTCTGAAAACCACCATTCTATTCTCCCACTTTATAACATCATCTTTTTAAAATTCTGTGTGACTGAGACCCTGTGGTACTTGACCTTTTATGACAACTTAGTATTTTCATATACCTTTATATGCATAGTTCTTGGTATGTCTTTATATTAAAATCTAAACAACAACAAATAATATCCTGACAAGGACAAGATTTGAAATACTGTCACATCCATTTAAAATGACAACAACAGCATGCTTTAGTATAAATATCAATGTGTTCTGACATTGAAAAACCTTTTTTGTCCAATTACTTAATGTTCATATCAAAGATGGCGAAAAGACCTGGGATGTGGAAATAGAACATGAAGTCCTATCCTGCTGCTGTACAGCCCCAGAACCTGGCTATGTCACTCACCTACTGATCATGTTTCCTTCTCTAATTTGAGGCTGATGCAAACCTTCCCCTGTTAATGTCCGTATGTGCATGCATGCTCTTTCAGAGACTGAAAATTTAGATAAGATGAAATTTGTAAGCGTACTGGAGGGTCTAGCATTACTAAAATGTCAGGTGAATCTTAATGACTAGCACTCGTTTCTACCTGAAAAGACAAGAGCACCTTGCAATTAATTGCTTCTGTCTTCTAAGATAACCACTGCTGTTTGGCATCACAGTGGGGGCTCCCAGTAGAAGCAGCCTTGCTCTCATTGCATCTGCTCTAGAGAAATCAAGAAATAATTACCTTTTTATTTGAAGACGTGATTGATGTAACGGCCTTCCCCGTGGCTATGGAGAGATAAACTGGGCCATGGAGAATAACCTGGGTTTCATTCAGCCTTGATTACTCCTGTTGCAGGGATAATTTGAGTTCAGGACATAGAGTACCACAGCTGATTAAAGAGAAGACCTTGGGCACATCAACTCTCAGACGTCTTGATTACAGAAATGGTGGGCTCCCAGTCCTTGCTATAAAACAGAAGATTATGATGCTCTGTGTTGCTGAGGCGGGTTTCTTCTTCCTGTGAACACAGGAGGAAGGGAGTATGATATTCAGAATCAATGTCACACACACAACAGAAGCACGCTCTAGTTAAACACTGTTTCTCAAGGAAATGGCAGTGTCCTATTCTAACAAATGACACAAGAGAATAATTTCAGAAGTGGGTTTTTGGAAAAATGCATTTATGTGTTAGTGTCATTGATAGCTGCATGCATATCTAAAATGATCAATTGGGAATTATCACTAACCTTTCACCTTGATAATTTACAAAAAAATTTATAAGCCTTGAAGTTTTTAAACATTTCAGCGAGAAGTTTCTACTTACTTGGCCCTATTCTTATATTTAAAAATATACTTAAGGTAAATTGAAAAGTTAACCAAGTTTTGCAAACTTTAATCAGGTAAATAGGAGAGGCAGACTTGTGGATGATGGTAGGCAGAGACACTGTTAAATTTGATACATGCCAGTGAGACATAATAAGAAGTGAGTATAGTTTCAGTTCAAAACACCTAGGAAGAATTTTAACCACCTTCATTGTCTGCAATGAGAAAAATTATTTTTCTGCCTATATATTTCCACTTGCTATTTTAAAAGGTGCATGGCAGATCCCTCATTTAACATTTTGAAAAGTTTGCATGTTCTATATAAAGGTAGCAGGTTTGTCAAATATTTGAAAGCATTATCAGCGTGTTGGTCAGTTTCATTAACAATGCTAACTGCAAAGAAAATTTATCAGCGGGAAGGAAGAAAATTTGCAAAACACAGTATATAGATGCTTGGTGATGCTATGATCAGGAGACCTCCAAAACAACTTAAAAGACAACTGATTCATTGTGGCTCATAGTCTACCAGTATTTCATCTCCATAAGGGGGAGAAGATGCTGTAGAGCTCAGTGTTCGAGGATAGTGACATAGAAAGCTCTACAAATCATTGACAACTGGGCGGCTGATAGTGAGACTAGAGCCAACAGCTGGGTACAATCTTCCTTCAAAAGCTTAGTTCTGTGACCCAGCTCCAACATCTGGACCTAAAATAGTGTTATCAGCAAGGGAACAAATTTGTACACACAAGAATGTGGCATCACAGATTCAAACCCTAACAAGCTTCTAGTCAGACTTCAGCAACAGCGATAAGTGAAAACAGTTTGGAGAAGACCATGAGTCAAATGTCACAGAATGAGTTAGTGCTACACATGTGAACCATGCTTTTTAAATCTCGATGCCTTTAGTTTCCAGTGGCTAAACAGTAGTAACTAGTGCAGGGTCAACAAGATAGCTAAGTGAGCAAAGGCACTTGTCACCAAGACTAATGAACTGTTTGATCCCTAGAACCCATGGAGTAGAAAGAAAACTAGTTCCTCCTACACATTGTTCATAAGTCTCCTCCATACATGTGCATAATGTGTGTGTGCGTGCACATGCACAGAGTTCATAAATGTGAAAAGAATAATAATGTGGAAAATGTGTAGCATACTTACTTTGTCAGATAAACAAAATATTAAAATATAAGTTGGCATATATGTATAGCCAGACTTGTTCATATTAGTGGTGATGATACAAACATATCTGCTCTTATTTTGTACATTCATATGTGTGTGTGTTTGTGTGTGTGCATCTGTGTACCTGTGTGTAGAAGAGGGCATTTGAGTGTATGCGTGACTGTGGAAGCCCAAGATTTATTCTGTATTGCTCCAGCTTCCTTATTGCTTTGCTCTGTTGTTTCTTAGGCTCTGCCTTCCAAAGTCCGAGTGCAGGCTGCTGCCATTTTCTGCTTAGATATTTCATATGGGACCTGGGATCTGAACTCAGGTCCTTTTGTTTATGAGGTAAAGGCTTTAAACTGTTAAGCCATCTCTCTTGCCCAATATGAACATTTCTGGAATTCAATATTTGTCTTCTAAAGCAGAACATATTCACTGATTAGAAGGATTCAGTCCAGAAGCATTCTGGAATTTTATTGGTCATGGTTTCTGAGATCCTATGTGGTTTATGAATGTGATATATTTAGATATATAATTTCATTAGGTTGTTCCACCTGAAGTGAATATATATACATGTTTTACCTTATACTCAGGTGCATATATGTGTTATATATACACATGTTCCTGAGAGAGAAAAAGATTGGGTTGTTTTCTATGATTTCCCCTTTGCAAAGATAATGTGAAATTAGCATATTGTGTGTTTATTTTAAAAGTTAAGCACAATATATAATATATAAAATTTATGATAAAGCAAATCAAAACATTAATGCCAAACAAAGTATTATATTTATAAATATATATTATGCAACATACTTATATATATAATGTAATTTGTTTAAAATCTTAAAAGGTACAATGATAAAAATTCCAAATGCTATTCTATAATTATTTCTTCTGTCTTTTATATTTTGCTTTGAACAATATGCTATAACCAATTTATTAACAATTATTATGCTTCCCATAATGTCATCAGTGTGATTCAGTGATAGATTATGCTCCTTTCTCTCACTAATTTGTTCAGTACACATGAACTGTTTGGAAATATAAGTCAATGAAAAGAGTATAATCATTTCTTAAACTAAAAATGCCATTTCCACATTAACTAGCTATCCTACAGTGTAGGATAGGTTTCCAAAAGAAGTGAAATCATCGTCATGACCTTGAGCCATCTACACATTGATGTTATCACATGCAGCACAGCTCACAACTGTCCAGGCACAGAATCAAGACAGGTGTTCATTAGATATGTGAATAAAGAAAATGTATATGTTAACCTAAATGAATAAATTTAGCTTCAAAAATAAATGAAATTTTGTCTCTTACAGAAATGGGATGGTGATAGTCTAAGTGTAATAAGCCAGATACAGAAGGCAACTAATATACAATCTCATACATTGACGTTGAAATATGGATCCCATGAAAGCAGAGAGTTCAGTAGTGGTTAATGTTCTGGGAAGGGCTTAGGAGGGGAGAGAGAGAAATTGTCAGGTACAGAGATAAACTCAATGGGAAAAATAACTTCTAAATATTTATAACATTGTTAGATGACTCCGACTGATATATTTCAAGGTAGCTAGTGCTAAGGATTTTGACTCTTCTTAATAGGCAAAAGCAATAAATGATGGATATGGTGATGGTGATGACATCATTCTGACCATCGCACAGCCTGTAGTATGAATAAAAGTGCTTCCTGGTGCTTAAAACCCAAATATCTTAAAATTACAAAGGGCTTGATTGTTTGATATGTGTCTGTAATTCTGATTGGAAAACTAGGGGAACATAAAGATATGAGGCTAAACCCACTTCAGCTAACATTCGACAGGCCTCCTGAGTTGGAGTATATGCTGTGATTTTTTTGTTTATTTTTTAAAATTTATTTAGTGTGTGTGTGTGTGTGTGTATCAGAGGGCACTGTGTGTGGTATATCAGAGGGCACTGTGTGTCCCTGTGGAAGCTCAACGATTACTTTGGGAATCATCCTGGATTGCTTCTACCTCCTTTTTGCTTTGTTCTGGGATTTCCCAGGCTCTGCCTTCCAGAACCAGAAGTGCAGGCCACCATTTCTGCCTGATTTGTTTATGTTGGACCTGGGATCTGAACTCAGGACCTTCTGCTTGTGAGGCAGAGTCTTAACCTCTGAGTCATCTCTCCAACACTATTTTTTTTAAAATGTAGTTCTCTCATGAGGTTAAGGACCAACTGTTCAATACAGAAGTAGTAACTAGGAATGAAAATTAGTCACTAATTATGGAATAATTTGTAAAGTATGCAAGAAAATAGAGATTAAGTGTTAGAGAGTCATGGGCACTGAAGAAAATTATACATGCACAATGCATATTAATCTTCCTATGCTGGCACTGAGTGATTGGTGTGATTTTAATTATCAGTACTTTTATTGAGCTGTGAAAGATGTCTCACAATAGCCTGAAGAAGAAAAGCCTGCTGCTCTCTCCCTATTCTATTCCTTTGAATATAATTTTTACTTAAATTAACTGTTTCCTAGTGTAAGTGTATAATTCTCAGAAAGTAATAGACATGATGCCTGCAAATATAGCCATAAGTTTTACAAATTTTTGGGAAAGGAAATTGAGTTTGTTTTACAATCTCATGAAGAAGACCTGGAGATGTGCAGGGGCTAGAGAAATTGATGGGGTATGAGCTTTGTGAAGAAGGACTTTTCATTTTACTTCCTGATTCTTCCTGGAAGCTTAGAACCCACTTCTGCATAGGTAGTGGGTAAGTGGTATTTAAATGAACAACCACATCAAGTATGGCAGTTACTTAGAAAGCACAGGATCACCCACTGAAATTTAGGCTTATCAAACTCCAATTGCACATAAAGCCCTATATTATGTTTCATGAAGGGAAAATGCTTGAGATATTATTATCACCCAGCTTTTATCTTCTCCTTGGTGAAAATTTAAGTATCGAACAGAACATGAGCTGGTAAAAAATGACAAACCTATAACAACCTATGGCTGATTCTGTAAGAAAAAAAAGCATAGATGTTTTACTGAATAGCAAAATTATGTCAAATTTCAGATTATATCAACATGCAGAGCTTAGAAATCTGTTTCCTATCCTATGATTTTATGCTCAATTTTTAAAATTGGATAGATTAATTAAAATTATATTACATCTAAAATGCTGTTTGTTGATTATCGAGCATGCAGTGGGGTGAAGCCTTATATTTTGTATTTTCTATCTTATCTGAAGCCACTTTATAGCCTCATTAATCTGAATTAAAGCACTGATTCTTGCTCCTCATCAATGGCCTCTTTCTCACCTCTAGCAGAATTTTTAATTAGAATGACCTTTTATAGTTCTTCTACTTTGATAACTGGAGCCTAGTTGCAGACCCAGTCTTCACAAGTACTCCTGTCAATAGAGACCACAGAATGATTTAACATTCCAGACATACCTCCTTCCTGTCACCTGCTATGCATGCTATATGCATGCATATGCATATAATACTAACTCATTTCTTCCAAAAGCAAGCTTTATCCTTTACAAAAAAAATCCCTCCTTCCAAAGATCTTCATTTTCACATGGAAAATACATTTTTTTGGAGAGTTCTTTATTTCTCACCATTCTCATAGTTTATCTTCAAAATCTATAACATATTGGATGATTCTGTCTTTAAACACCACTAATTATGACAGCTGAAGTCTTTTGTTTTTATAATTTCCACAGAACTTTTTATTTAACTTATTTTACCAAGCAATGCTTAACATTGTCAACACTCTATAGAAAATTAAGTGAAAGAATTATCTATTGCATTATATATAATATTTGCTGACTTTTTAATTAGGTTAATATATATGATGTAGTTTTATCCACTTTAAGCAGATATTTTGTTAGTATTTATATTCACAAGGTTATGTAATCATTACCACTGTCTCTCAAAACTTTCTCACTTTCTCAAAAAGAAACTTGCACTTACTGAGCAATAACTTCTTCCCCTTGTCTTGCCATCTAGTGGTTACGTGCCAGTATTCTTAATATTTAAATGAATTGACTTTTACTACATTACTTCTTTGGGACAAGTGTCATTCACTTGGCATAATCTATCCGGAGACTTCAAATTTGTAACATGGGTATGCACTTCCTCTTCATTGATGAATCATATTTACTTTTATGTATACAAATATATATCCATTGATAGATGCTTGAATGTTTTCTGATTGTCATTTATACCCCAACTTTTTCATATTTCTGCTTTTGAGCCTTTATTTCTAGTACCAAGGAATGTCTTCAATGAACTCCTTATTGTTAAGTTGATTAAGTTGCCAATTTGCATCTTAATTTGATCTGCTAATAACATTCTTCACATGGGTCACTACAAAGCATTCTTCACTAGGTTGCAAACTATAAATAATATGTTGAAGGCATGATGGGTGTTTTGCAGCATCAGGGGGAGAAGGGATTGGAAGAATCTCTCCCCTTGGGAAGACAGGAGAAAGCCTTCATGGAAGCTTCAGTCAACTACTGATATTATCTCCATGAGACACTCTTATTGAGATGATCCAATTGTCTCACTGGGCTCTCTATCTGAAATATCCCTTGAAATGCTTTAGAATATCATTTCTGTTTTAAGTACTGATAGTGACATCTAACAAAATAAGCATGTATGAAAATTTCAGCATTTTTCTCATTTAAAATGTAGACTCATTCCCAAATTTTCTTCTTCTTTTTTAAATTCTATTTGTTTATTTTTTTTCCCAATCATACAAGCTTAATAGGTATCCTGGTCCCCTCCCTCCCTCCAACCCTCCCAAGTCCCCCTTGCACCCTCCCCTCTTTTCCCCTTCCTTTCACCCCCTTCCTCCCTTTCTCCCAGTGGCCCCCTCTTTCCCCCTCCCATTCCCTGGACTCAAACTTCTCTTGAGTCCTCCACTTTAGTGAGGTGTAAGGACTTAGTACCATTGCCCAGAGCCCTTTCTTGGGCTCCCCTGTAGTATGGAAACACTATTATGACTATTGATCCATTGCTTCTAAGGATCCTAGTGCCTGTGATCCATGCTAGAATTTGGGGGGGGGTCATTGACATGTCACTCATTGCACAGGTCATGCAAAGTCCAATTATGGCTACTGCGACCCTAACTTGTGTGTAGTATCTTGTATATCATTGCTCCTCCCCATCTTTAGGCTCTTATAATTTTACCGCTCCCTCTTCCGCAAACCAAATTTTCTTCTTGAAACATCAAAATAAATAGAAAAAATGTTCTTTCCTGTTCTGTTGCAAAGAAGGACACTTTGGTGTTTATTTTATTTCCCATTGGTTTTTTCTGTGTGTGTGTGTGTGCGTGTGTGTGTTGGTGCACATGTACATGCATGCAGAGGTGTGTGGATGCCTAAAATTGTCTGGGAATGTCTCTTGATCGCTGTCATCCTTATTCAAGTGAGAGGATCTATTATTGACCATAGAGCTTGTCAATCCTTGATGACCTAGTTATCTGGCTTGCCCCGGAGTTCCCTTGAATCACAGGCCGACTGCCAAATCCTTAACAGATTTGCAAGAGCTCTAGGGTCCAAACTGCAGTTCTCTGCGAAGGACGCCTTTTGCATGTTTGAATTCCCTCCTTAAAATGTACTTCTAAACAAATGTGGCAAGCATTTGGCTTCATGATGGTTACAAATAAGATTTAACAGCTAACAATACAAATAAATCCTGCAGGTGGTAAGCAATGGTCCATGCCCTGAACAAGCATCCTGATTTTCAACAGGCTATGAGAAGTGTTGTTGAACTGATCTGTTGCTCCCAAAGTGTTAATTAAAATTACAATATTGCTATGGGGCAGCCAAATACTCTGCAGCTCACGGACAGTTGTGATGAAGTCTCTCAGAGTACTGTAATCACAATGATCTATTGCTCTGATACCGATACCGTTCCCTTGAAGCATTGCATTATTCTAGTGTATTTCAGATCACTAGAAGCCTGAGGCATGTATTTATTTCAAAACATCTTTTTTTCTATCTTTGTCATGATTCATCCTCTCTTTAATTTGTTTAACTTGACTCTGGTTGTCCCTCAGACTATGTCTTTGACAAGTATTCTTCCAGTACTGTGACATTGTAGTGTACACGCCACAGCTGGATTAATGTCATCTGCCTTCATAATTGGTTAAGATACTTCATTCCTCAGCCCACAGGAGAATAGAGATATGGCGTAAAGAGTGCGAAAAGAGAATGTTTGTTAGCAACCTTTGTGAGCTTGGAGCTTCCCTCTGGGATCATCAATTTCCTCATTTGGAAAATGTAATTTTTAGAACTCTTAAGAGATTTTACACAGGTAAACTGCTGAAGTCAACCATGGTGGTACCTGACACCAAGCCGTCCACTATGCCATGTCTGGTCATTTTTTTCTTCCTGTTCACTTAGGATACCCTCAGGCCCCTGTGTCTGATCTTACAGTGGCTGATGCCAACCCTAGCAGGTTTGTCTCAGCAACTTGAAATGGAGCAAACAATTAATGGGAATAAGAATCTTCCAATTTTCATTGTCTTCCACAGTATCCATCATAATAGCTAGTTTCCTCAAATAACCATCACACCTCGCACGTTATCTAGCACACTGATACAAAACTGAATGTCATTTTGCTCAGGACAGACCCAGAGTGGTCCACAGAATGGAAAGAGTTGTAGTGGGTCTCTCACTGTTTTAGAGGACTAGGTTCCCAGTGAAATCATGTGCTATAGTTTCTAGCTGGCTTGAAAACTAGATGGCTGTAGCAGTTACTCTTAACTATTGCTGTGAGAAAGCACCCCAAGTCAAGCAACTTAAAGGAGAAAGGGAGATTTATTCAGCTTACAGTTCCAGAGGGGAGATACAGTGTCTCATAGCTGAGGTGGCATGGTTGGCTGGCCAAAGCTGGAAGAGGCTACTTCACTGCAGACATCTCTGAGGCTGAGAGCTGCAAGACTGTTTGCTGCAAAGGCAGACTTCTGGAGGTAGGGTGGGATTCATCCACCTCAAGGCCCACCTCTGGTGACTGCCTTCCTTCACCAAGGCTCCACAATGGCATTTCCTTGTAGTCATTTGAGAACCTATATGTAAATAAATAAGAGAACAAAGCTGAGATACTTCAAGCCAATTTGGTTGCTTCCTGGTATGGGAATATAACTCAGAGGGATAAGCCAAAGAGTCAGGATGAAATGTCTGTCAATGACATTTCATTTGAATAAACTTTTTGGAGGCAACACCATTTCAAGTTCACATTTCTTTCATGATTAAACATGTGTACAAGTTTACAATATGTTGCTGGTGCATTTCTTTTCCAGTTGTTTTTGTTTGTTTCTTTTATCTTTTGAATTGGGATCAATTGGGTCCCAGTCCACTGTCACACTGTTTAAACATTATTTAATTTTTTTCCTAGTTTTTCAAGCATATTGAGTATCCCTGCCCCCTGACCGCCCCACATGTTCTGTGACTTGAGCCGTCACACCCAGTGTTAGGCCACTTTGGAGTTTATATGCTCATCTTCATCATCATTTCTTTAATTGCAGTTGGTTTGGTATTTATTGAAGTTGATGTGCAGAATCTACACTTTCCAGAATTTTTTAAATATTTTATGTTGAAGAAAGCCATTGATCTCAATGTTCTTACACTGCATTTATAAGGCAAAAACATGTGCTGAAATAAATTAGAATAAATACTACTAAACTGGTGTCATATTAAAATCCTCACATTTTGTATCAAATGAGTTAGGTATTTTTTCTTATTTTTGGCATATAATATACATAGTTTATATTCTGAATCACGGCAAGTTAGAAAGCACATCAATCCGGCAATGAGAACTTCTAAGTCTATGCTAAAATCACTAAACTAATAAAATTTAATTCATCTTTTAAAAATGGCATTGCACTTATAATGACTTAACTTAATTTGATTTATCATAATGTGATGAAGCCTGGCATTAATTAAATCAAAACTCAAAGGAACTATATAAGTGAGCTTAATTATTAATCATTTTCAGAAGATGAGGATATTAAGGCAAAGAGAACTGAAGTCATTTGTGAAATATTGTAGAATCCAAACTACATTGATCTAGGGCTCACATTCTTGTTCTTATTTTGTACTCGACCTGATGTTTTTGTTTTGACCACTAAAGTCATTTGAAAAGCCACAGTGTATAATAAACTTACAGTAAATAAAAATATCTAAAATTGTAAATATAAATTTTTAAAGATATATTGCTTTTTAAAAGCAAAAATATTAAATCTGAGATATTTTTATGTTATATCTGCAATTTCAATGGGGAATGCACTGATATTATCAATGGATGTTATCAATCGTGATTAAAATTTAGGACAAACATAATAGCTGAGGTCATCCATAACCAACCCCCATCAATGAACTGTCTAGAGAAACTTTTAGTGTCAGGCACTTGACATTTTCTTTTAAGCTGTCTTCACTACAGATGGATGTTTCAAATATATTATTTTACAGTGACCCTAGATCCAGCTATGCCTAATCAGCCCAACATGCTCTTTGAAAGTTTCAGCAGCCAGTTTGACGTCCTTCACGTCCTGACACGTCAAACACATGTCAGAAACATGGGACTGCTTACCAGGGTGCTCCCTGCAATGATATTTCACATGTTTCTTAAATCTCAAGAGACATTATTATATGTTTAAGGATCAAAACTCCCAGTATAGCCCTTTCACCCCACCCCGCTCTGCCAGTCCGGACACGCAAGCGGTCCAGCCGGGCCTCACCCTGAGACTTAGGTAAGTCTCCGCCCATGCACTGCCCACCAGGACCCCAGATCAGCCCAAAGGGACCCGGCTCTGACTCCCACCATCCAGCCAGAGCCGCGCCCGGGGCCGAGGGAGGAGGAGGACATCCCCCTGCGCCCGGGTCCCGCCCCAGCTGCCCTCGGGTTAAATAGCTCCACACCGACCCCCCACCCCCCATCCTCCCTTTACCCCACCCCGCTCCGCTGGTCAGGACACACGCTCGGTCCAGCAGGGCCTCACCCCGCCACCTAGGAAAGTCTCCGCCCGCGCCCGCCCACCAGAACCCCAGGCCAAATAATTCAGTTTAGTGAAATTGAAAGATCTTAAGAGTTAAAATGACAATGCCAAAGTCAAAGTGCAAATCCATGAGAAGCAACACTCAAGTAAACAAATTTTCCACTGAAGAAATTAATCCCATAAAGTTAGACTCCAACTAGAACAAACCCACGGAAAAAGGCCAAGAAAGCCTCACCCAGGCTAACGACTTTCAAAATATGATCATTACCATGTTCAATACTATGAAAGAGGAAATCCGGGAGGAAGTACATAATCGAATCAATGGCTTTGAAGAGGAACACAACAGACATTTGGAGGAGTTGAGAAAAACAGTGCAAGAAACAAAAACTGGCATAGAGCAGATAAAACAGACTCAAGCAGAGTTTAAAACTGAGCTACAAGACAAGTTATCTTCAACCCAGAACACCACAGAGAGTCTTATCAACAGAACTAACAAAGCAGAAAACAGAATTTCAGACCTTGAAGATAAAGTGGGAGTATTAACCAGCTCAATGGAAGAGGTGGTTAAAGCCAAAAAGATACTTGAGAGAAATATCCAAGAGATATGGGACACCCTGAAGAAGCCTAACATGCGTATTCATGGAATACCAGAGCAAGAATCTCAAAATACCACCCCTGAGGAAATTTTTCGAAAGATCATCAAGGAAAACTTTCCTCATCTAAAAAAAGAGAGGCCCATCCATGTACAAGAGGCATTCCGCACCCCAAACAGATACGACCAAAACAGAAGCACCTCACGGCAAATAATTGTTAAAACACTCCACATTCAAGATAAAGAACTGGTGCTGAGAGATCAAGGGAGAAAAAACAAGTCACTTTTAAAGGTAAACCTATTAAAATAACAAATGACTTCTCAGTCGAAAGAGTAAAAGCAAGAAGAGCTTGGAGAGACATACTTCAAGCATTGAATGAGCAAAAATGTCAACCCAGGATGATTTACCCTGCAAAACTATCAGTCATGATCGAGGGAGAAAGAAAAATATTCCAGCACAAAGACAACTAGAAGGGATACATGTCCACCGAACCAGGCCTTCAAAAAATGCTAGAAATGATACTCAAGCATGAAGAAAAAAACAGGCATATCCAGGAGAACAGAAGGCAAATATAACACCATTAAAAGCGAAGCAATATACTTATAAAAACTACTAAACATAATAAATGTCTAGAATTCAAAATAGTTTCTCCATTATAACACTAAATGTTAATGGAATTAATTCACCGATCAAGAGACACAGATTACAAACTTGGATTAAAAATCACAATCCATCAATCTGCTGCCTGCAGGAAACCCATCTCACCACAAAAGATAGGCACGCTCTAAAAATAAAAGGCTGGTCAACAATTCTACAAGCAAATGGAAGCAGAAAACAGGCAGGGGTAGCCATTATGCTATCAGACAAAGTGGACTTCAAACCAAAGAAAATTATAAGAGACACGGATGGATACTACATTTTAGTGACAGGTACAATTCACCAGGAAGACTTCACAATACTGAACATATATGCACCCAATACGGGCCCCTCCACATTAATTAAGAAAACCCTACAGCATCTAAAGCAAGAAAACAACCCCCAAACGATAATTCTTGGGGACTTCAACACCGCCCTCTCAACATGGGATAGATCAACAGGTCAAAAGCTTAACAGAGACACTTTGGAACTTAATCAAACCCTGAAAGAAATGGACCTTACAGATCTCTATCGAACTTTTCACCCACGCACCAAAGAATACACATTTTTTTCAGCAGCACACGGAACTTTCTCCAAAATAGATTACATATTGAGCCACAAAATGAATCTACACATATACAAGAAAGTTGAAATTCTAACCTGTGCCCTATCAGACCACCATGGCCTAAAGCTGGATATCCACAACACATCAAACAAGAGAAAATACACTAACTCCTGGAAACTTAACACTATGATGCTGAATGAGAACTGGATTGAGGAAGAAATTAAAAAGGAAATTCAAGATTTCCTGAAAGTGAATGATAACGAAAATACAACTTACCAAAATCTCTAGGACACAATGAAAGCTGTTCTAAGAGATAAGTTCATAGCTCTTAATGCCTACATCAAAAAAATGGAAACATCAGAAATAAACAACTTAACAATGCAGATTAAAGCTTTAGAGAAACTAGAGCAATCTGATCCCAAAAGTAGTAGAAGAGAGGAGATTAGCAAAATAAGGGGAGAAATATCTGAAATCGAGATTAAGAAAACGATAGAAAAAAATCAACCAGTCAAAAAGCTGGTTCTTTGAAAAAAATCAATAAGATTGATACACCCCTCGCTAAATTAACCAAAAGCAAGAGAGAGAAAACCCAAATTAACAAAATTAGAAATGAACATGGAGTTATCACTACGGATACCCAAGAAATCCAGAGAATTATAACATCATATTTCAAAAACTTATACTCTGTGAAGTTTGACAACACAAAAGAGATGGATGAATTTCTAAGTAAACACAACCTACCTAAATTGAATCAGGAAGTTTTGAATTATTTAAATAGTCCTATAACATACAAGGAAATTGAAGAAGTAATCTCGAATCTTCCCACCAAAAAATGTCGTGGACCAGATGGATTCAGCACAGAGTTCTACCAGACATTTAAGGAGTTAATAACACCAATACTCCTTAAACTGTTCCATCAAATAGCAAAGGAAGGAACACTACCAAATTCCTTCTATGAAGCTAATATCGTTTTAATCCCAAAACCTAATAAAGATTCACTTAAAAAAGAAAACTATAAGCCGATCTCTCTGATGAACACAGACGCAAATCGGATTCAAAAACATATTAAAAAGATCATTCACGGGTACCAAGTAGGCTTCATCCCTGGCACACAAGGCTGGTTCGACATACGCAAATCAATAAATGTAATTTATCATGTAAACCAGTCCAAAGTCCAAGGCACATGATACTGTCGATAGATGAAGAAAAAGTTTTTGACAAGATCCAGCAGCCTTTTATGATCAAAACGCTGGAGACAGTAGGAATGGAAGGAACCTTTATCAATATAATAAAAGCTCTATACAAAAAGCCCACAGCAAGGATTATGCTCAATGGGGAACAATTGGAAGCATTCCCACTTCGATCAGGTACTAGACAAGGCTGTCTACTCTCACCACTTCTATTCAATATTGTACTTGAAATCTTAGCTGAAGCCATAAGACAAGCAAGGGACATAAGAGGGATTCAAATCCGCAAGGAAGAAGTCAAACTATCCCTATTTGCAGATGACATGATCTTATACTGGAGTGATCCCAAAAACTCCACCAGGAGCTCCTCAAACTAATTGAGAAGTTCAGCAGTGTGGCAGGATACAAAATAAATGTGCAAAAATTAAAGGCCTTCCTATATGCCCAGAATGAAAGAAGTGAAAAAGCCTTGAGAGAAACAATCCCATTTACTATAGCCCCTAAAAAAATGAAATACCTTGGTATAAACCTAACTAAGGAGGTAAAAGACCTTTACAATGAAAACTTTAAAACCCTAAAGAAAGTAATAGTAGAAGACACCAGAAGGTGGAAAGACCTCCCTTGTTCCTGGATTGGCAGAATCAACATCATAAAAATGACCATCCTACCAAAGGCAATATACAGATTCAATGCTATACTAATCAAAATCCCAAAGCAATTCTTCAAAGAAGTTGACCAAACAATCTCAAAGTTCATATGGAGGCATAAAAGACCCAGGATAGCAAAAACAATCCTGAGTAACAAAGACACAGCCAGAGGTATTGCCATACCAAACCTTAGTCTACAAATCCATAGTTATAAAGACAGCCTGGTACTGGCTCCAAAATAGACACACAGATCAATGGATAAGGATTGAAGACCCAAATATAAGCCCACAAAGTTACAGCCATTTGGTATTTGACAAAAGGGCCCAAAGAATCCAATGAAAGAAGAACAGCATCTTCAACAAATGGTGCTGGCAAAACTGGATCTCCACATGCAGAGGATTAAAGCTGGACCCGTACTTGTCACCATGTACAAGACTTAATTCCAAATGGATCAAGGATCTTGATATCAGGCCAGAGACTATAAAAACCATAGTTGAAAAGATAGGGAAGTCCCTCGAGCTGATTGGGCTAGGCCAACATTTCCTAAACAGACATCCAATGGCACAGTCA
Organism: Typhlomys cinereus; assembly: GCA_023101885.1. Taxonomy (NCBI): domain Eukaryota; kingdom Metazoa; phylum Chordata; class Mammalia; order Rodentia; family Platacanthomyidae; genus Typhlomys; species Typhlomys cinereus. The sequence continues at coordinate 2,335,269 of JALPQD010000007.1, read as the reverse complement.
CTGCTACCAACTCTCAACAGTTGGGATCTTGTGAAATTAAAGAGCTTCTGTTCAGATAAAGAGATTGTAACACGAGCTCAAAGGCAACCCACAGAATGGGAGAAAATCTTCACTATCCACACATCTGATAAAACTCTGCTGTCCAGAGTGCACAAAGAACTTAGAAAACTAAACACCAAGGAAACCAATGGCCCAATCAAAAAATGGGCCCTGGAACTTAAAAGAAACTTTACTAGGGATGAAATTAAAATGTCTAACAAATATCTGAAAAAATGCTCCACTTCCTTAGCCATCAGGGAAATGCAAATCAAAACTTCCCTGAGATATCATCTCACCCTGGTCAGGATGGCAAAAATCCACAATACAAACAACACCAAATGCTGGAGAGGATGTGGAGAGAGGGGAACTCTCCTACATTGCTGGTGGGAATGCAGGTTCATACAGCCACTCTGGCGAGCTGTCTGGAGATTCTTAAAGAAATTAAAGATTGAAATGCCATATGACCCTGCTATTCCACTTTTGGGAATAACCCCCCATACAGCAGAGGTTCACCTCGATAGCACAAGCACGACCATGTTCATAGCAGCACTGTTTACAATAGCAAAGTCATGGAATCAGCCCAAATGTCCAACATTTGACTAGTGGATAAGGAAACAGTGGTACATCTATACAATGGAGTACTACTCAGCCATCAAAAATGATGAATTACTGGAATTTGCCGGGAAATGGATGTCATTAGAAACAATTATATTAAGTGAAGTATCCCAGACCCAGAAAATTAAGCACCGTATGTATTCCCTAATAGGTGGCTCCTAGTACCAAACCCACCCAGCCCACCTAGAGACAGTGATTACAAGGATTATGAACAGGAGGGATGGGGTAGAAGGGCCACACCAGAAACAAGGAGAGAAGGGACCATGTTACAGCAGGGAAAATAGGCCTCCATCAAGGACCCAAATAAGTAATGAGACATCTGATTAAGTTCACAGTCTTTTGTTCCTGATCATTTACTACTGAGGGGGTGTGATCTCACCAGAAGAGGAGGGCATATAGTCTGGCAGATAAAAAGTAACCATTTTGCAAATGGGTGATAGACCCCTCCCTCACTGTGGTTGCCCACTTTTATTACATCTACCTTTGAATGTGCTTTTATCACAAGACTCTAGTTTAACAGCTTTTTGTCTCTGGCCAGGGGGTAACATACAGTGCCCACCAGGATGGAGTGAAGGGCATTGCAGGAGCAGCAAAACTGCAAAAGAAAATCAACAAACCACAATCCAGAACTTCAGAGACTCTATATCAACCACCTAGAACTAGGCCAGCTTAATCTCTCCCCATCTTGAAGCTCAGGGAAATTTGAGGAAGAGGGGGCGGTAAGAGTGTAAGAGCAAAAGGATGGGAGGAGCAATGATATGCAAGATACTCCATACTAGTTAGGGCTGAAGCAATCATAATTGGACTTTGCATGCCCTGCGCATTGTCCAACACACTGTTGACCTCACAAAGTCTAGCATCTGCTAAAGGCACCAAGATCCTTGGAGGCAAAGGATTGGCAGCCACAGCAGTGTTCCTATATCTAAGGGGAACACGGGAAAGGGTTCAGGGAAAGGCCACTGGGTCCTTGTACGTCATCGGAGAGGAGAGCCCAGAGGAAAATCAGGCATGCACAAGGACTCTCTGGGAATTGGGGCGGGAGGCACTGGGGATGGGGAGGGAAGGAGGTGGGGAGGGGGAGCAAGGGGTACGGGGGGAGGAGGAGGGAGGGAGGGAACTGGTGTACCTAATAAGTTTGTATGAGCTGAAATAATAATAAAAATGTATTAATAAAAAAAAAACTCCCAGTACAAGCCTGGGTTGGCTAAGAGAGAGGAAAGAGATAAGTTTCCTAATGCCTTTTATATTCTATGTATACTCTTTTGAATGTGAGATTGTAAATTAGATCTGTACATGGTAATCTATGCAAGATTTTAATTTCATCTTTAATTCTTTATGTCAAAATAATTTTGTTACTATGGAAAATCAGTAAAACTGTGTAGAGTCCCCAATGCCATTTTCTCATCTTCCATGTAGTAGTTCAATTATCAAAATTAAGGAGTTGGTAGAAAAATTTTAACTAAACTATAGACTAGTCTAATTTTGCTGGTTTTCCTCTAATGTATTGATGATCTAGATCCTTAGATGCAGTTATCATCTCTGTAATGTATGCAGTGGCTTGTAACAAGCCACTGCATACATTACAGAGATGGACTATATGTGATGCTTATATTATGCTGAAATCTTTTGATATTGGGAAGGATGTGTATATGTATGTCTGTCTGTGTCTGTGTGTAGATGTATGTGTGTGTAAATGTATGTATGAATGTGTATAGATATACATATGTGTATGTGTATAGATGTACATATATGTGTGTATGTATATAGATGTTTATGTATGTAAATGTACATATGTGTCTGCATACAGATGAATGTATGCATGTAATGCTATTTATGTCACATAAACTTGCCTAAAGGTAAGGAGATATGACAAATGAACTTATCACAAAGATAATTTAAAACAATGACTATAATGGAAAGATGCAACATGCACAAACTTGTTTTTTTGGTTATAGCTATAGAAGTAAAAACTTTATGAATTTGATTGTGCATATGGTATTTTAATGGGAATTAAAATATTATTTTCTTAAATGCTATGATTGCAGAGTAAAGATGAAGCAGTTCTCATGAACTCATGTGGAAATGGTGGTGAATGGAAGATAACAGAACAGTAGGAGAATCTGTAGCCACTGTTACTGGAAGATCTGACAGACATAACACCCCTCTCATGAAGATGAACATGAAGCTTCATGCAATACGCCATCAACTGTTTTTATTACGTGACACTCTGCATCTGACGTTAAACAAGGGGATGGGCCAGCAAGATAGATCATGGGTAAGGCCTGCAATGACAAACATGAAGATCCCAGTTTGAACTCCGAAGCACATGCTGTGAAATAACTGTGTTTTTCTGATATCCACCTGTGTATCATGACAGGGCATGCATTGCTCCCTCCCTCCCTCCCTCTCTCTGTCTCCATCTGTCTTGTTTTCTTTCTCAGTAATAAACAAATACATCTACAAATTATGAAACCTGCCCCCCCCTCCGCCCCGCGCTTGTGTTCCTGGTCCTGGTGGGCAGAGCCTGTGAATCCTGAAGCAGAGTAAACAAGGAGGAGGTGGAGGCAGTCCATGGTGGTTCCGGAATTCGCCCGTGGTTCTACACACACACACACACACACACACACACACACACACACACACACACGCACGCACGCACATGCACACACACATACACGAAAATTGAATAAATAATAAATAATAAAAAAAATTTTATGGGCTGGAGAGGTGGCTCAGGGGTTAAGCCTCTGCCTTGCAGGCAGAAGGTCCTGAGTTTGGATCCCAGATCCCACGTATAGACGCCAGACGGAAGGGGGGGGGGCTGCGCTTCTGGTCCTGGTAGGGCGGAGCCTGTGAATCCCCGGGGCAGAAGGAGGTGGAGGCGTCCATGGTGGTTCGCGAATTCGTCCGTGGTTCTACACACACACACACACACACACACACACACACAGGCGCGCGCACATACACACGCACATGCACACAGTTGAATAAATAATAAAAAAAATTTAAAAACTTAAAAAACCTGCCTAAAGGTAAGGAGATATGGCAAATGAACTTATCACACAGATAATTTTAAAAAATGACTATAAGGATAAAAAGTGTGATGGGGAAAACACAAATCAAGGACAGATGAGAGAATGGAGAGTTTGTGGTTATCTGTGTTGGGACTCTTGGGAAAGAACAATATCAGGTTAGGTGTCCATTAGCACATGAATGAGCAAAGAAAGGTATAAGCATGTGCACAGATTAGAATATACAAGGGCATATAGGTAATGCAAAAGAATCAGCACACAAAAACAATCTAATGTAATATGGACAACAATATTATGTAAAATGGGAACACTTGAAATTCAGAAATCTGATTACTGTGGATGGTTCTAATATACATATACTGTGCAAATATGCAATGGAGATTTATTCACTCATAAAGAAGAATTAAATGATATTATTTGCTGGAAAAATGTATGGATGCACCTTGAAACCCTCATATTAAGCGAGATATGCCAAATTTAGAAGGGTGGCATGTCATGTTTTCCCTCATTTGTGTGCTGTATTACACACAGACACATAGACACTCACACACATACAACATAAAAGCAGAAGGAGAGCTGGAGGAAGAGGATTAGGAAAATGAAGAGGGAAAGGAGATGTGGAGGAGGAGTATGCTTAAAGGATATAAGTCCCAAAATAAATTATCTTCATGAAATAGAGTACTATGTACAATGAATACAAGGAAAGATGTTTAAAAAGAAAGATAATACAAATTTTCAAATCTGAAATAAAATTAAGAAAATATGAATAAAATTCATAACTAAATATATAAAGTTGCTAGAAAATTATAAAAGAGAAAAGTAGCAGCAAATATATCTCAAGTAACAATGGCTGAGAATTTTTTAAAATTAATACCAAGACTTTTTTTCAAGAAGTTAAGATAATAGGAAGTATCATAGATACCACAACAGTTTCTATCTATACACACTACCTTCTATGGGAAACCAAAGATAAAGAGGAACTCTAAGGAGCCTGAGGGAAAACATCTTATCTTTAGAGAAATACAGATAAGGACCACACTGGATTTCTCATTTAGAAAACATTCAGGCAAGAAGATAATGCTAGGAAATACTGAAATCCAGAGAGACAAAACCAACTCTCACCCTGTGTCTGTGAAAGAGTGTTACAAAGTGAAGGAGCAATAAACATAAATGAGGCCCTGGGGAACACTTCTTCATATGGGTAGAAAGCAAAACATTACAGAATTTCCTTAGAAAGCAGGAAAATGATATATATCAGGAGTAACAATCAAGATAAGAAGGGCTTCAGAGATGAAAGGGTTCAATACAAAATTAAATTATTTTTCAAGTTTTATTTGGTTTACCCAATAATTCTGTGTAGACTAAATACAGCAATAGTGTATAGGGGTGGCTGTAAAGAAAAGCCATTCTTTGAAAGCATCATATAGCTAGAGAATCATATATCTAAAGTAAAAAAGAAAATAGAACCAAAAGAAATTATATATACATATGTCCATTTTACAATGAGTCCAGATTTAGCATAATAACTAGAAAGAAATCAAAGATTGATTTCACTAATGAAAAATAATAAATAAAGTAAAATAAAGTAATTCAAAACTCTGTCTTGTAGGAGAAATTGCTAGAACATAAAAACAAACAGCACTCTGGGTGAGAATATTTGCCTGCTGTACAGCTGATGAAGAATTTGAATCAAAACTATAAGATTTGAGGAGATGGCTCAGTCTTTGGGGTGATTTCTACACAAGCAGAACAGGATCCTGGTTCCCCAACACCCAGAGTGGCACACAGATGTAATCCCAACACTAGGAGAGGCAGACACAGGAGGGTCTGTAGAACTTGCTGTCTAGCTAACTTTTCTAGTCAAATCCATGAGATCAAAGTTTAGTGAGGGACCCTGGCTCAGAAAAGGTGATAAGGGATTGGGGGGATGATTCAATGGTTAAAAGCTCTTGCTGCCCCATGCAAAAGTTGCAGAGTTCAAATCCATGGATGCCACATAAAAATGCCAGTGGGCACAATCCCCTTCCTGAAGCTTCAGTTTAGGCAAGTAGAGACCAGGAATCTCCAGATCAAGATGGCTATGTAGCCAGGCTAACTGGGTAGCTTTAGAGACATGGTCTCAAGAGGATGGAATAATAGTTGAGAATGATTCCCAGTAGCAACCTCTAGTCTCTATGACATATGTACAAACATGCTGTCATGATTGGACAAAGGTGTCAACTTGACAGTTGAGGGTTTGAGCTCTGTGCACATTTGTAGAGAATTAGTGGTTGAGTTAAGCTCAGAGCAAACCTGCAGGAGATTGTTTAGCTGATGGGGAATGCCCAGCCCATGGTGAGTGGGACTAGGTCCTAGAATAAAATACACAGAACTGATTGAGAAAGTTGGCATCCTTGTGTACACTTGACCAGATATGCTGGTCTAGCAAGTAAGGATGGTCTCTCTCTCTCAGCCATTATTAATGTGGTGATGGCGTAGCCAGTTCCCTCGGCCCTGGTGTTGGTACATGCTCTCCCGTCAAACTGGACTAAGAATTGTAACTAGCAATCAAGAGAAAATAAATCCCTTGTTCCCTTAAGCCATTTGATGGTGATTTGTCAGCAACCATGTAGGTGAACTGCAACCTATGCACATGTCTGCTGACATACAGGTGCACGCATCCATAGTCATGCAGGTGCTGTGCTGCCCACATACATATATATGAAAATAAGAAAAGTAAAAATATATAAGGTCCAGAACTATTGAGTCAGACTCTCAACATCTACTTCTTCTGTTTAAATGCAAGAGACCTGTGCATGTATATGCACAACATTAGTATGCACACAGATGTATGGGGAACACATAAATGCAACATAAGAAAAACACACCAATGTGAAGTGGGCTGAACAACTCTGAAAAACATACCTGATTCACATTAACATGAAAACGAGACAGCGTGACATTTAGACAGCTAAGTGTGACAAAGGGCTTTGACGCAAAAAGGTCTTTTAAGAACTCTGGGGCATGGCTGTGGGAACATAAAACTGAACGTGCAGCCTTGTGTGGGACCTTTAGGAGGTTTCTAGCTGAAATACAGACTGCCTTGCCGTTTCACCTAGCACTGCACGCCTAAACGGAGTCTACACTGTTCACAAATACTATGCCCACTCAACATCCTTCACAGAAACATTCATTACAGCTTTATAAATCACTTCCCTTAATGGAAAAGATCAAAACGCTCTTTACAAAAGAGGAGTAAACAAATAGCAAGACAGTATGTGGATGAGGAAACAAAGAAAAGCTACACTCAAGAAGGCAGGTGAGACAGCTGGTGTAAGAAAAACGTGGAACTTTTGGAGCCATATGATGTCTATAACACCTGTTTGCCTTTCCAGCAAGTTTACTTGAATTTCACTTGACATGAGATGTACCAGCTGTACATTCATGCTGCCTGTACTAATGCATGACACTGGGCAGCTCATTTACCAGGTAAAAAACTAGTCTCTTTCTTCCACAAGGCTACTATTATGTTGAACTGAAAGAGGCAAAAGGCGGCACATGCCCAATACAGTTTGCACTTATCTTTCTGAACATTGACCTCAAATATCATCTTATTTGACAATTTTCTGTCGCCAACACTCATGCCAATCAAATCTGCATCCCACATATGTATAAACTATTTAATGCAATGAAAACTTCAAAGTAAATGTTATATATTCTTATAGCTTAATTACATAGAAAGAGTTCAGTACAAACACTGTCAAAGAGAGTAGCTTTCTTACATTTGCTTTTTGATGGGTTTTCCATTTGAAAATGTGAGGTGAGCTGTGAACAGACATTTTGGCACTTTTAAAATATAATTTTTCCCTTTTGGCAAAGAAAATGCTAATTTCCCTGATTTAACAATTGTTTCTTCCACTTTATCCCTAAGAGTGGTTCTGATTTTTCCCAGCCTAAAAAGATGAATCTCAGTCCCAGATTCTGACTTTAACTTCTTCTAAAACTTGGATAGCCTATCTTTTATCATTTACTAGCATAAATAGGGTTCTTTCAAAATTATTTCCTTAAACGAGGCAGAACAAACCCAAGTCATCAAATATAGTTTCAACAATGAACTTCAAGGCTACATTTGAATACTTCCTCAAATGGCAACAATTTATTAATGTCAGGTTTAGGAAATCCATCCATTTTTCCTCCTAAATGGAGGGACAGTTAGTGGATGGTACTCCCATGACTTGGCACCGAATGAATGATTCCAGTAGAGTGTAGTGCTCTGCATGAAGGGACTCACTAGACGCCAGAAGGTGGCTGTGTGCTTTCTGCCTGTGCAGAATTTGCCTCCTTACACAATTTAGGCTGATGAGATGGCAATTACATCATCAGGAACTAAATGGCACACAGTGGCGTTTATGATTGTGCTCTGCAGCTGCCATCCCTGATCTGGCAAGCTGCCTCTCCCTTTCTTTGCTTTCCTTATGGTGGCTGCTCTATTCGGGAGATGCTTCCATACTACATGAAGAACACTGAGAGTAAGGGTTAGTACCTAGGATGAAAATTTGCTGAATCTTTATTCAGAAGCTAGGAAAATACTTTCCCACATATGTTATTGCCACCAACACTGATAAAAAAATGTTCTGAACGAGACTTAAATTTTCTCAAAATCAGAAAACATCAGAAGTGAAAGAATTCCTTATGCAAAGAATTATTAATTTTTATTTTTGTTTTGCAACTATGATTACATTTTTATTGATAGAGTCAAATCCAAATACTGAATCCAAATATAGGCTCTTGAACCAGTAATTGAAATGAAATATTCATTTCATTATATTAATAATTATACAGATTTAAATTTGTATTGCAAAACTTACTGATATAGTTGACCAATGTGCATTATTTTAGACACACGAATCCCATGAAAAATTTTTATTTTATTCTTCTTTTATTTATTCTCACTTTGAGAACCTTTTTCATGAAGGTAGAAGGGAACCTTCAAAAAATTACTCTGGTTTTAATGTCTTTGTTATGTGTGACCCACTGAGTTTAATAAGTGTTGCCTGCACTGATATCTACATGAGCACTTGCTACAGCCTAGGTGATATATCCATGACAAGAATTCTGAAGCAAGTGAATATCCTTCCCCCAACGAACACTAACCATCAATATTCATTTAGAAAGCATGCAGGCCATATGAGCTCTTCCAACATTCATGAAGCTCTGTTCCAGTCTTGTTTGTATAGCTCTTGTGCAGGTAGCCACAGAGCAGTGAATTCATGCATGTAGTGGAGTAATGCCCATAGTGTTTGCCTGACTTCTCCCCACCCTTTCTGGCTCATATACCCTTTTGTTCCTTTCTTTCATGATATTCCCTGAGACATGGAGGAAGGGGAGGGAAGGAGACTTGAATGTCTAGAGTATTCTACATGAAAGAGTATTGTTGATTTGCTTTGAATAAAGAGTTCTAAAGCTTTCAGGGTAAGGAGAATACTAACTTTCAGTGTGTCCTGGACTGGAGGGCATTACGGAGATGGGAGAGGCACAGTCTTCAGAACTGTTTAAAGAAATGGATCTAAAGCACTGTCAATTCAATTTGCTTTTCTTTTCAGAAAATGGTCTAGTCCTCAAGGGTCAGACTGCTGTAAATTGGCCATTCTTCTATCCTAGCCCTATAAGAAATAGATTAGATTGGTCTGATTCCCAATCTAATGGATTTTCATTTGAAAGGTAATTTTTCATTGTTACCAACTTGGGACCTGTACAAAGGGATACAAATCCTGCCACCAAGCCATTAATGAGAAAAGGTCATAACCTGACCCACCTCTTCCTGAGAACTCCCTGAAAACCATAGCTGAGGATGGTTTCAGGTACTTATCTTAGCCTTCAGCTTCAACTCTAAATAATATTCATATAAATTCATCCTGCTTATTGAATAGGCCTGATCTAGGAAAAATATTTTTCATTGAAAAGTTGAGTCGGTCCTCTAACTCCATTTTCTTTCTTAACTCTGTCACATTCAGTCAAGATTTTTTAGATTCTTTTAATGTTTCATACCCGAGTAGACTAAATTTATGATATTTTTTCACCTTAATTCTCAATATCATCCCCACTCCTTTTCCTATCACAGCCCTTCCTTTTTCATTTGTTTTTGTAGGAGGAACGGACCAGGCAGGACTGTATTATCTGTATGGGCTGCATGCATGAATGCAACTTCACCAAGCTAGAACCTGCTGCCATGCCTGGTGCTGACATCAAATTGGTTGGCTGACCAACCCAGATAGGACAACTCAGCAAACTCTCATGCTGAGACTTAGGGACTGTGGGTGGGGTCTATAAACAGCCGGATACTTACAATAAACGAGCCTGTAAGCCTGCAAGTCTGCGAGCCTGCAAGCCTGCGAGCCTGCTTTGCCACTCATCTGACTTCCGTTGTCTGTGGTTGCCTCCACACCTGCTTACTCCTGCCCCCAAGGGTCTCCGTGGGTCCTCGAGGCTGTGCATCTGGTGCCCCAGTGTGGGGCTTCCACGTGGTCCTTTCCTTCTCGCGGCACCAATGTCAAGTACTGTGCCTCCTTCGGCAGTTTTTTGATAAGTTGGCCCCTTTAATGTTCTTTACCTTCGTGAGAGGTGAGCGTGAAGGTCCCCTTCCCTTTCTCTATGTTTGTCTGTCCATGGATAGGGAGGTACACATTTTTGGCTCTGGTTCGCCAGGCGTCTCCACATAAGGGTTGACCCCCCAGGAGACGGAACCCAGGTGTGTTCTCCTGAGGGACCCTCCTCCTCCAGAGACACCGTGTGGGCATACAACCATGGCCTAATGAACCACGGAAGTTCCCCACTAAGCACAAGTCATTGGGGTCTGATACATTCCTGTCTTGTCTGTCCCTCTTTAGTCTCATCTCTGGTCTTTAGAAAAATGGGCAACCTCTCCTCACACTGTAAGGAGCTCCAAATACATGCCTCATTTCCCCCTGTTAACCTGCCTACGCTTCGCCGCTGCATGCTAGGGGTATTAGGGCCAAAATCCCTCACTCCTCAGACAGGGAAGGAGAGGATGAATCTATATCAGTACTTCATAAACCCACATGGTTAGATCAGGCAGAGAAGCCCCCAATTCCTGTGAGCAGTTCCCCCCCCCATACCCTTGCTGAGAACCTGCTTTTTGTTACAACAACTGGGCCCAGCCCTTCAGCCCCGATGGTGCCATCTTCACTATCAGTGCCCCAAACCCCTATGCTCCAGACGTGCTCATAGTTTTCAAACTTTCAAACTGTGGAGAGAAGCTTTCCCTGTTAATGTAGGACCCAATGAGGCCAACCAGCCTTGGGTGCCTACCCCGCTTGCTGATCGTTCCCTGATTTGTAAGGTGGTCAATGAATCAGGTCCTGACTCCCTTTATTCTGAACAGGTTCAATTATTAATTTAATTATATTGCTTAAGTGTTTCCTTCAGCACATCTCTCAGCAGCGCTCCATCAACGAGACCACGCTACAGATGCTTATGGCCCTTGAACATCCAAGCCATGTCGCCCCTATGAACATAGTTCAAGCTTGGATTGCAGAGATTTGTGAGGCCTTGCTCTAATCTACTATCCATGTATCTGACATGCCTTCCAGAGGAGAGGTCCTTCGAGGGCTGGTAGTCAATGATGGGTAAGATCCTGTGAGACAGGACAACCTAAGGCAGGCACGGTCCATAATGCTGGACGCCCTCTGAGGCGGGGTCAACAAGATCAGAACAAAGGACTCTGGCTCCCGCTGGCTGTCAAAATAAGTAAAAAAGGATGGATATGTAGGAGGAATGGACCAGGCAGGGCTGTATTAGCTGTATGGGCCACATGCACGAATGCAACTTCCCCAAGCTAGAACCTGCTGCCATGCCTGGTGCTGACATCAAACTGCCTGGTTGAGAGGACCAACCCAGACAGGACAACTCAGCAAAAGCTCACACTGGGACTTATGGGATGTTGGGCTGGGGCATATAAGCAGCCTCATATTTACAATAAAGGAGCCTGCAAGCCTGCGATCCTGAGAGCCTGCTTTGCCACTCACCTGACTTCCGGGGTCTGTGTCATTGACTCCATGCCTGCTTACCCCCTCCCCAAGGGTCTCCCTGGGTCCCCAAGACTGCTACAAATTTTGATTTATTTTTTATTATCATAATCATTATACAATGGAAATAATGCTGAAATTGCAGTAAACCTCGGAACTCATGGCTCTTGCTGTACATTTATTTGTGTTCATTAATGCTTTTTCAATTAAGTCCATGGAAGCTGCTACCCCACAGGTGTTAACAAAGACAACTGAGGGGGATATCTTCCATAAACATCCCAAGAAAGCATTCAGGAATTTTCCAGAAAATACCATGTGGGCAAGTTTTCTAAATACACGGGTCTTAGGGTGAGGCTTGGAAAAGAATACAAAAGTTAAAACAAACACACTTACTAAATCTCTTTTATCAGAAAGAAAAATTAACAAAAATGGGGTACCTATGAAGTTTGTGTGAGTGGAAAAAATTACACTATAAAAACATGAAATAGAAGCAGGAAGCAAAATGAGTTTTTTCAAATACATTTAAGATGTCCACCTATTCTTGATATCAAGTTGTAGCTACATAGTGCTAAGGAACATAGTAATATCAAAGGTTCAGAAAAACTTCATCATGGTTCTAAATGATGGTAAGTCATGTCAAAATCTTGCCTTCTTAAATATGAATTGTAGAAGCTACTGTCAAACTGTCCCTACTATGTTTTAGGTTCACAAAGAGCATAGACATTTTACCAGTGCTACATTCATCCTATGTTTCACTAAGGTGAAAGATGTCCTTTGAACACCAGAGATCTCATAAATGGAAAATTACTGTAACACAGTGGTCCCATGCAATATCTCTTGTTACTAGAAAGACATTTTCCTTAAGCCACACAACCAATGTATACAATAAACTATGATCCTCACACTCAAGGTAATTAATCTCAAATTGTTCATAGAGGAGAATCAGGCATAAAAACAAGTCTTATTTTAATTCATAAAGAAATAGCAACAAGGGCACTAAGTGAATTAAACAGCCATCTGGCCAGGTCTAGCTCATGGTGGAAAAAATCAGAGATTGACTAGCACCATCTAATATGTCTTTGCAAACTGAGCCCTGGTTATATGGTCCTAGATGATGCTGGCTGATCATATGTGTTCAATTCAATCCCATCATCCCTGCTGTTTCTGAAATACTTTCTGTATAATGTTTTCTGAAAGATCACCTCCTAATGTGCAAGGAACACTGATTTCCCCTGACTCCACCTGCCAGGCCCCTAATTTCAGGTTAGGCTATTAGCTTCAGACCTTAGTCTTAATGTGAAGTATAGAAAAACTGTGCTGTTCTAGGTGCCACAATTAACACTATTCATTTAGAAGATTTCTACTTTCAGAAAAAAAAAGTTCTGAAAATTAGATGTCAATGTGTTTCAGTAATGGAAGAAAAGGCTATTCCCTACAGAGAATTCCCTGGAAATGTAACAAGGCCATAAATCTCAGTGTAAGTGGCACTTTAGAGAGTGTAGTGTGATTCTACTAATTTCAGAAATACAGTAAGCATTGCTGAAAGGGAAGGTATGACTTATTCAAGTTAATAGACCTTGCTGGAAATAGGAGTAGACCTTCATTCACTCACTGGTTTGTGAGTTCATTCAATAAGCATTTGCTAGCTACATCTCATGTATCTAGAAAAGTGTATTCCCTGCACAGACAGGAAAGAATCAAGGGGGAAAAAAGAGCTTAGATACAGGACAAGTCATCATGCCATTTAAAAGGAAAATTCATTCTGGGCATTGCAGTGAGTGTCCACAGTTTCAACACATAAGAGGCAGAGGTAGGGGAATCACAAGCTGGAGTCCAGTCTGAGCTACATAGTGACCTTGTGACAAAAGTATTAAATTTTGAAAGAGTCAAATTCAAAGTACTGGACACATAAATGTATAGTGAGCCTTCGTTCCTCATTCTGTTGCGTCAGTATGCAGGTCCTTGTGCGCACACGGTACATCTGCACTCTACTCCTCGTATTCTTTCCTTTAATAGAATACACTTCATGAGAGAAATTATCTTTATTTGGAATTTTTTATGAGATACCTATTTTGGTGCTATATATATACTAAACATTATCATTCTGCTTTTATTTTGAAAGTTACAGTGATTTAAAAACGTACATTATGTACAACATTTAAAAAAAAAAGAAAACTTATGAACACAATGTGTTTTCCTTAAAGACAACAGAGCATTGTTTAGAAGTTGAAAACACTTTGCCTTTCCCTCCATTCACACTTCAGCCCAGAGCACCTCGCTACGCTTTAATTGCCACACCAAATCTTTGCTTGTAGTTATCATTTGACTACATGTGTACAAAGTACCATCATGTCCATTGTGAGTAGTGATGGAAGAATGCTTTTAATGGCTTAAATTAAGAGTAAGAAAATATTCAGCTATCTACTTTTCTGCAATGTCACACACACACACACACACACACACACACACACACACACTTATCGCATACATTAAAGTATTTTTAGTGAACGTTATTCCAGTAACATGGTAATTAATGTCATTATCCCAAGAATGAGAAAGGCTGCCATAATAATTCTATTGCTCTCATAAGGCAGCACAATTAAATAAGTCTTGCAGCTATCCACTTTCCTGACTGTCAACATTCCTATTCCTTTCTGTCTATAATGCATGTCTCAGGCCAATGTGATATTTTTCAGACTGCATGTAAGAGACATCAGAAGAGGCTCAATATTTTCTCCCTCACATTTTCCTCCCTCAAAACCGCTTTCCCTGCATTGTATGTCTCCTATTGGTCTGTGTGTTTTCAAAACACTCCAGCTGATTAGGAGGAAAGCATTTAAGCTATGACACAGTTGTGGTCATCATGACTGTTGATGACCAGCAGCCGCAGGAACGTATGTTTATGTGTCGACTGTGAGTTTGCACGACTGAGTGGGGCGTCTGTAAAAGCTTCTTCCCTAAGGGAACCTAAGGGAAAAAGCAGATCCATGGGCAGTTAGAGCCACTAAGAATTAAGGGACTAGATTCATTGTGACTATTTTATATTCACTCATCATCTGAAAACAGCAATCATTAAGGTCTGTTTGTCCATCTTTCCTGATACATGAAAAAAAAAACCCAATGAAATCAGCAGCCAAGTATAAGCCTAAGATATCCAGCATTCATACGATAATTGTTATCTTGCCAAATGTCTCCTGTCTTTAAGGTTGCATTAAAAACTCCAGAAATTTGGTAATATTAATATCAAGAAGTTCAATAGAAGCTACAGTAATTAAACTATTTAATTAAATTTATCTAATTCAATTCAATTTATATAGAATTTATTAGAATTATCTAAATTTAGGCTAGAAAATTCCAAAGAAATAGTTAATGCTTATTAAATGCTTGCAAATTATATTTTCTAGGCTACTGGATAGACCAGGCAAAATAGCCCAGTGGTTAAAGGTCTTGCTGCCAATCTCAAAAATTTAAGTTTGGTCTCTAAAATCTATGTTAGAACAAAAAAATATGTTTCTGTAAGTTTGTTTTTCCAAATGCTGTGTGATGGTACACACACACACACACACACACACACACACACACACACACACATTTTAAAATAGCTGTTAAAACTGTTGCCAAATGGACATAAAAGAGTGTTAATAATGTAGTTTAGAATAAATTTTAAAAGTCACAATTAATCTTTCATTAGGCAAAAAAAGTAGCTAAAAGAAGAAATAGGTGTGATAGAATCATATGTATCTACATGTATGCACACACACATTCTGTCTTAATTGAAAAGGACAATACACATCAGCGCAGAAGGAAGGATGGCTTGCTTCTTTCTGCCTCTGACTCTGGCCATCCCTCTGCTTATGTCCACTTGTCCCACGTCGTACACTGCATGCTATAGTGACCACTCTCGATCTCTCCTAGGAAAGAACAAATCACCTTCTGTTTATATCCTCCATCAATCTGAGAGAGTAATAGGCTATTTCCTCAAATCCCAGAATGTGTCCAGTTCAATTTAAGCCCTGGTAGCTGCCAAGTATCCAAAGTCAGGACAAAAAAGGTAAGATACGAAGACCATGGTTAATAAAACATAAAGTACCTAGATGAAGTTTCTCAAATTTATATTCTGTTTTTCCCATTCCCAATAGAAGACGTGATATTTCTTTCATGGGACAGAAAGGATTCCACCAGACTAGAGACAGAAAGTGTTGGTTTTACTCCATTTAGTTGTGGATTCTGTAAATGACTCCAGGATAAACATGAAAGTGCAGATGTCTCTCAGAGACATTTTACTGAGTTTAGTCCTGTGTTTGGAAGCACGATGTTCCCTGTGCTAGAGTGTAGTTCAGCCCTATATGATAAATATAACCATGTCCATAGGCTGAAGAAAGATTCAAGGCCCCGTTCTCATAAACACACCTGCTTCTTAATGGGTTCTGAATATCATCAGTGAAAATAACAATTAGTGAATCTTTTTCTACATCACACAATTTTTGGTATACCAACAGATAATATGGTATATCACATATTTTCAGGAATTCTATTTCAATTGTAAATTTTTTTAAAACTTTTTACACATTTCCATTACATTACTTTCCCCAGTAATTTTATGTCCTGTTTCAGATGACACTATATTTTCTCACTTATAAGTTTGACCACATATCTTATGTGTGTATGCAATGCTTTCTGTCAATGACACCGGATTGATCTTCATGATTAATGACCTCTCTCTCTCTCTGTATTTGTTTCTCTATACAATTCATTCCAGTCAGACCAGAATCACCTGAACTTTCTTTACTTCTTATTTTATTGAGAATATGAACAAAAAAGAATACAATTGCCTTGCCTCTCTTTAACTCATGCTTCATTTACCAATCTGCCTATAGTTCGCCTAGACCCACTATCATATCTCATGCACAACTTCGGATACCGACTCTCTGCTCCTCTCTAAAGGAAGATTTCATAAATTCCCTGTGTTCTGTGCCTTCATGATTGTTGGAGAGATATCATGCTGTGACAGTGCCTTAATCATAATTCTTTCAAGACTGTCTATCTTTCTCGCCACCATAAAATTGCAGAAATGACACTGTCCATACGAAACAGTAGGTCATCCCTAGAGGTGTCTTTCACTTACAAATCTACTCATCAACACTGGTGAATAAATTGGGGTACTGTTCCTACTCTTGCCTTCCTCATCCCGCGTGAACTTGTTTCCCTCAGATTTTCACCCCACTACTCTACTCTTCTAAATCTCATAAACATCTTCATTTAGTCAATTTCAAGTTTTTTTTTAGTGTTTCAATCACTGTTTTCACTACTTTGGCTCTGCAATGTGCCCTCAAAACCAAGGGAATAAAGCAGGAAGTGTTGAAACTTTACTAGGTAGGGTCTAGTTAGAGGCCACAGGGCCTTGAAGACTCACCTTGAGGGACTAAGAGGTCCTGGATTCTTCCCAGTATCCAGACGAACAATTCCTGCCACCGTTAGCTTCTGTCTTGCCATAAAAGTGATGCCTTCCTAACATCTCTCGCTTTATCCTGCTCATGGGATATTTCCATGTTCCTGAACCAGTTTTTTATTTTTCTTTCTGATTGGCACAGATTTTAGTCACTTCACTCAGTCTTCAGACTGTACTGACTGCTAGAGTTCTATTTCTAATTCAGAATTTCTCAGTGGAGTTTCAAACTTGTGCCTATCATAGATGCTCTTTTATTGTAGGTCCAATACTTGAAAGACAACATACAAGACCAGTCTGTTATCTTTAAATGGTAAAAACATCCTTGGGTCTTCCCCATAATTATGAAGAACGTGCATTTCTTTTGTTCTCTACCTGGAGACATTCTCATTTCCTGCTTTACTCACAGGGAGTAGGCTGCTGACCATTTAGAAGGTCCTTATCTGCCTGTCTCTTCCAGATACATTCTGTCAAAATTACTCCTCTTCACTTTCAGGGAATACTATCTTTCACACTAACCTCAGCCCAGTCGTCCCAAATTGGAAATGTTCCCTCATATAATT
Organism: Typhlomys cinereus; assembly: GCA_023101885.1. NCBI lineage: Eukaryota > Metazoa > Chordata > Mammalia > Rodentia > Platacanthomyidae > Typhlomys > Typhlomys cinereus. The sequence continues at coordinate 2,317,550 of JALPQD010000007.1, read as the reverse complement.
ATCTTCCTTCCAGTTGTTCTGTGTTCTCAACCAGTTGCCCATGCGCAACCTGGGTTACCTTAAGAGAAATGACATTGCTTCTTTGGCAGAGCTCCCTTGGGGATGTCAGGTCCAAAGTCTACCCTTGCTCACCGGGCCTGACATGAACAGATCTTTCCTTGCTCTGAAAGCCCAGGCCTGACGGCCAGCCCCTCCTTCCTTTCCTCATCCTTCTGAAATCATGCTGGCCTTGCTCTCCTCCTCAAATTCACCTCAGGTCAGTAGCCTTTGTGTTTCTCTTCTTACACAGTCCTTAGCAAATTTGCATAGAACTGGTTTTATTTTTTTCTTTTAAGATGCCTGCTCAAACATTTCCTTCTCAGTAAGTTTCCTGGTTCCTTTGCCTCAAATAGTCTCTGTTGCAGTTTACTTGTATGCAGCGGTAAATTCATGGCCAAAGTGCTTAAGGAAGCAAGGGGTTTTATTCTTTCTTACTATAGTTCTTGGTCCACCTTACTGTTGTTCTATGGCCATACCAAATCAACAGGATTGCTGAGAGAGGGGAATTTTTTTAAATTGTCAGATAACAGGTCAGTGCAAAGAATACTGAAGAATGCCCAAGGACTGAGTCATAATAGGTTCCACCCACTATGGGGTGGGTTTTCCCACATCATTTGGACAATCTCCCACAGCGTGCCTTGGGGCTTGCCTTAACAACTAATTCTTCACAAATGTGCCCACAGCTCAGTCATCAATTGTCAAGTTGACACCACATTTTTAATTATCACACACTTTAAAGTCACATACTTCACTATGGGACTTAAAAATAATATTATATTTTAATTGTTTATTTCACCTTTCTGGCAGTATTATATATCTTGTATCTTAAATTAGTTTACCTGCTAATTGCCATTATCTTAGAGTCTTAGAAAAGTGCACATCATGAATGTTAAATTAATGCTGGACCAGTAAGCAAAGAACTGTGTGTAACAATTTATTCTACAACTCTTATTTTGAAGAATATTATGGTGGCTCTAGCTTTTCCTTCTACATTTTTGCTGTGGTGCTGTGCCCAGACTAAAATCAAGCATCTATTGTCTAAAATCTGCTTTCTTGTCAGAAATGTGTAAGTATTTCTGTAAGGTAGATAAATATTATGATAACAGCTGGTATTCTTTGCTCTTATGCATAACAAATGGTATGTTTACATGCATCATTTCATCTCATATGCAAATGAAAATTGTTTATATGCTGCACTATTTTTTTCACTGCTTTGGAGAAATAATAACTGAAAACAAATAAAGCAAAATTAATTACCATTGATCAGCATCATGAATGAAGCTGTTAATTCACTCTCAAATCTGTTGGACTCCCAAACTCACACTATGTACACTAACTACCTTTTGAGACCACAGTCCAGATTTGATGTCTCCATGAATAACTGCAGAAATTATCTCTAGTTATAAAATTTTTACTTCATTTGGTTCCATGCTGATATTCAAGTGCATTGCTCCTTGAATTTAATTGGTTCGATTCTGACATGAACTTTAGGTAATTTATTTAAAAGTTAATTTAATTTTGAGAATATGCATTTAGCAAGTTAATTTCCCATAAATGCTCCTTGCATCCTGACATCTTGGATGAGGATAGCTTAGGCTCTTGCAAATGATTTCTCAGATCCTAAAGCTCCAATTATCAGATTTACTCTTTTCATGAGGAGATAATGTAGGTATCAGACTCATATCTTTCAAGACATGAATGAGCAAAAGACAGACTTACAGATATCCACAGAACGCAGTGCTCTTCTTTTTGGGTCAGATGGAATTCTGGTTGCATTCACCTCCTTGTAGAAAGGCCTGGACTTGGAGTTCTAGTGCTCCTTGGGAACAATGCTCCACGTTAGCTCCAACTGGCTCTGCTTGGAGATACCAACTGCCTCCACAGACTACGAAGAACTAAAGAGAGATGAGAACACACAGTGGAAACCTTAGGGACTAGAGCTCGATGAGTGAAGGCAAATGCTCCTATCAGTGGGGTGGCACTGGGAAGGACAATTTAGTATGCCATACCTATCAGTGGGGTGGCACTGGGAGGGACAATTTAGTATGCCACAGAGGCCTGAATCCCCACAAGAGTAGACAGCCAGAGGGGACCCTGGGGTCCATAAAAGGGGTCAAGCAGGAGGGTGAGAGAGAGAGTGGAATGGATTGATGAGAGAAATGGAGGGAGATGAGACGGAGGGGTCCAGGTGTAGAAGGCTTGCTTGCTCTCCAGTGCAAAGTTCAGGGTGGAGTTTGGGGAGTGATTGACTCCCGAGGGCTTTGAACTCTAAGCGCGTTAATGAGATGTTCATCAGTGAATGGGGCATTGTGTGGCAATGTGAACTGCAGAAGGGAGTGTCAGGAGAGCATATTAAAGTGAACATCTGGTCCCCACACTCTTCCCCTCTGCTTCCATCCCAGGATGGGATGTGGCGAGCAGCTTTCATCTCTCATGACGGTTAACTTTGGTGTTCTTCTCTTCCCTGGCTCTAAGCAGTGGAGAGAACCCTTTGGAGGAAGACGCCTCTGTATCTCTGAGCCCAAATAAGCTTTCCCACAAGTTGACTTGCTTAACCTGGTACGTTGTTGTAGCAATGAAACTGACTACACAATTGCATATTTACTCAATAAACAAAAACGTGAAATCGGCATGGTACGATATGGTGTCACATGGACATCAATATAGTGATGCACTTTTGGCATGATTATGATCTGAAGATATTGAGAAGCCATGTAAATTTTTCATGTGTTGAAGATGCTTTCCGTCCTATTCCCCAGCTATCTCTTGTATTACTTGCAAAGCACTGTTTCTCTTTTTTAACTAACTTGAAACGAAATGTATGGCTGCAAAAGTGTAACAATTAGCAGATGAATGAACACGTGAGCGAATGAACTCCAAGCACTTAGAGATTATCTAGGAATTAGAAATTTAAAATTCATATTAATGGAGAAAATTGGCCCCAAGATCACCGGGTCACATTTGCAGTTAATGTGTGCCCACTATGAGCTGTCCAGATAAATTTGATTAGGTTGACTTCGACAAACAATCAGGATGCAGCCAACAGCAGTGCAGGAATAGCAAAACTGAAAACAACCACAAACCATAATTCAGAATGCTGAAGACCCTACAATATTCACCCAGAAACAGACCAGCCAAATCTCTTCACATCCTAAAGCTCAGGGAACCTTGCAGAAACTGGAGCAGCAAGATTATAAGAGCCTAAAGATGGGGAGGACCAATTATATGCAAGATATTCCACAAAATACAATGTATTTGAAAAATTTAGGAACCAGGCCCCTGGTATGAAATTCCTGTAATCACAATCACTTGTTTTATTCATTCATTCATTCATTCATTCATTCATTCATTCAATTTATAACCATATTAAGTACACATCCCTGCTTCCCTCCATCTCCCCTCTCTCCCATACCATACCTTCTTTTCCTCAATCCCTCCCATCCTCCTGCCTATATGCGTCTATGGACCCTGGGGGTCCACAGAATATGAATTATCAACATCTGAAGAGATACATTGATATTATTTTAGTATCTTACACATGTAGCTCTTTAAAAAATGCATCTTGTAAGTAGCAAGACATCTGATGCAGCTCACTCTTACTTTCCTTCCTGTTCACTTGGGACTGAACAGGTGTGATCTCTCCAGTCAGGGAGGGTATAGGGACTGTCAGTTAGATGGTAACCAACTAGCAAAGGGGCAACTGATTCCTGTCACTGCTGTGTTCTACTCCTATTCCTCCTTCTACCTTTGAGCCTATTCTTATATTAAGATTTATGTTTAAACAGTCTTTTATTTTTGGTTATTTAAGTTGACTTCGACAACCAATCAGGATGCAGCCAACAGCAATGCAGGAATAGCAAAACTGAAAACAACAACAAACCATAATTCAGAATACTGAAGACTCTACAATATTCACCCAGAAACAGACTAGCCAAATCTCTTCACATCCTAAAGCTCAGGGAATCTTGCAGAAACTGGGGTGGCAAGATCGTAAGAGCCAAAAGATGGGGAGGACCAACTATATGCAAGATATTCCACAAAGTCAGGGCTGCAGCAACCAGGACATAGCCACAATGTGACTGGACTTTGCCTAACCTGCACAATGGCTGACATGTCAACAACCTCCCAAAATCTATCAAGGATCACAGATGAAAAGGCTTCAAGCACTAGGATTCTTAGAGGCAAGGGGTTAATAATAGAATTCCTGTGCTAGCAGGCAGCCCAAGAAGGGGCCCCAAGCCATCGCTAGTACAGCAGACTTAGAGGGAAATTCATTGCCCAAGTAAATTAGATGCTCTGGAAAATTGGAGGGAGAAAGCAGGAAGCACCAAGAAAAGGGGAGGGAAGGAAAAGGGGTGAGAGGGAGAGGGGGAAAGTAGGAACTGGGTGAGAATGGGATGAGAGATAATGGGGCAGGGGAAGGGGAAGGGAGAAAAAGAGGGGTACCTATTGAGCTTGTATAACTAGGCACACACACACATATATATATCTATATCTATATCTATATCTATATCTATATCTATCTATATCTATATCTTGCTAGAACTTTGTGCAAAAAAGTCCTGTCTTAGTTAGTGGAAGGTTCTGATTATTTACATGTCTTTGAGTTGTACTATATGAGGCAGAGGGCATTGCAAACCTGAAGGATATTTCAGTCTGATGTTTGCTTAGCTTAACTGAAATTTTATGCATATGCTGACCCTCTCTCATGAAATACAGGAGTGTTCAAATTTCAAAGCACAGAGAATATGCCCTTGCCTGTGGAGAATGTTCAAGGTGGGTCCAGGTTATTTAAAGTGGCATGAACTATTCTGTTTTCCAAGAGGCCAACTCATCTTAAGCCAGCTGACCTCCATTTTCTCTACTTATTTGCCAATTCTCTGGTTACACATATAAGTATTTCTAGGAAATCAATCTAGCAATAAAAATGGTCTCTCTGCCCCCCCCATGCTTTCTGTTCTTCACAACCACAATCGTATCCATACCAGAGCTGGCATTTACTTAGAAATGAACAGTGACCAGCTCTGTGGTCTTCTCTTTTGCAAACCATACACTTGCTTTCCTACATTACAGAAAAACCGACATTGTCAAATGTTTCTGTTATTAATTGTGGTGAAGTTGCGAGTACCACACAAACTAAATTTTGAAGATGGGATGCCAGTCTTTACCACCAACTTGACTAGGCATAGAATTACCTTGCAGACACCTTTGGGTTCATCTATGGAAGGTATTCCGGGGGATATTTGATGAAGGGGGAAAGACCAGGTGGTCCTGTGACTTGGTGTCTCGGAATGATTAAAGGAAGAAAGAGCAGAAAGCGACCTGCACGTCAGTCAGGCTTCTCTCCGTGCATCATGGCTGGTCACCTCGTTCTGCTTCACAGACTCTCTGCTATGACTCACTATGTTTTCTTAAACTGTGAAACAAAATGAAGCCCTAAACGACCTTATGGGTTATTGTGTCACAGCAGCAAGAGAAATCAGATGTAGAAGACACCAGCTGAGGACTGACTCTGGTGTGAGTTTGTGCACAGGACCATATTGAGTGTTAAGTATTTCTTTTGTCCTTGAATACTCCAGCAGGCAACTCCTGAATATGTAAAATCCCACCTATTAGATGGAAGATAGTTGAAGTATAGTCAGCATACGATTTACAAGTTATTGAATGTGCCAAGCACTAGAAAAATGACATTGATTCAAAGAGAGGATCACAGGCCTAGGCGTTGTTCTAACAATGTGTGCTTAAGAATCCAGCCACTGTATGCAATAGATAGATAACAAGAAAAGAGGATTCGGTTTACTTTACGGAACAACTTACCATATCGAAAGCACCTGTGTATGCGTTCATACGTCACGCACCTTAGTTATATCCACGTGGGGATCACATCTGTTGCTCTTTAGATGCTAAGCATTAAGTACCGTATTTCACTGAAGTGTTCATCTCAGCATCTCTGTGGCAGGGGTTCTCCTAGGTTCTCTATCCATTATAATAAGCTTTGAAGGAGTGATTCCCAGATGGAAACTGTCCTGTGAAGCATGATGGTTTTGATCCCAAACCACAAACACTTCAGAAGCAACAGGACAAAAGAAACTCATCTCAGTTACTACCAAAGAGGAAAGAAAAAGATGGACAGTTACCCTGATGAACTGGAAGCCTCCATGGATCCAGTCAGACTTGGATACACAAATCTTTCAGTTTAAATTTTCTTTAGAAAACCAATAGAACTGCATAGACAACTTTTTATTACATCGTATAAAAAAGCTATAATGTGTATTATATAATTTATGTAAATAATTTTATAAACTTTAGAATACCATGTAAATGTACGTTTCTATCAGTTCTTACCTAGATATCATGTGTGTGTGTGTTTGTGTGTGTACATATGTGTGTGTATGTGTTTGTGTATGTGTGTATGTGTGTATGTGTGGGTGTTTGTGTGTGCGTGTATGTGTGTGTATGTGTGTATACGTGTGTGTATGTGTGTGTATGTGTGTGTGTGTTTGTGTGTGTATGTATGTGTGTGTGTGTATGTATCTGTTTGTGTGTGTATGTGTATGTGTGTGTATGTGTGTGTGTGTGTTTGTGTGTGTATGTATGTGTGTGTGTGTATACCAGAAGACACTTCAGCATGCATGCCTGTGGAGACCCAGGGGTGACATCAAGAATCATCCTGGGGGCTGGAGAAGTAGCTCAGAGGTTAAGCCTCCACCTTGCAGGTGGAAGGTCCTGAGTTCGGATCCCAGATCCCATGTATAGACGCCGGGCAGAAGCGGGGGCGGCCTGTACTTCTGGTCCTGGTAGGGCGGAGGCTGTGAATCCCGGGGCAGAAGGAAATGGAGGCATCCATGGTGGTTCAATCATCTGGATTGATTTACCTCCCTTTTGCTTGCTCTGAGGTTTTCCACACTCTGCCTCCCAGTGCTGAAATTACAGGCAGCCACTATATCCAATCCAGAATTTTTATTTTTTATTTGGGAATTCAGACTCGAGTTCTTTTGCTAGAGAGGCAAAGGTTTTAACCCCCAAGCCATCTCCCTAACCCAAGGAGAAAATAAATGATATTAATTTTTATTTTGGCATATGCATGTTAATGTTCTTGCAGCATGCATGCGTTTGCATATGTACGATTTTATTCAGACATCAGAAGAATCACTGGGTATCTTCCTCAAATGCTCTCCATGTACATTTTTGAGACATAGGCTATCACTGAAACTTATCAATTTTGATCAGACTGACTGGCTAACATGACCTAGGAGTCTTCCTGTCTCTGTCTCCCCAGAACTGAGATTACAAGTATGCGGCACTGTGCCTGGGGTTGCTTACATGGACACTAACATTCTGGTTTCAGTTTCTCATGTGTGTGCGGCAAGCACTTTACTACCCTCGCCAACTCTCTAGCCACTTTTAAAGAGGTAAGCGATAGCATTTGTGCCTTATACAATGAAACAAGCTAAGAAACTGATTAAAATGATATGTAGAGGCTTGGATGATGGCGGTCTTGGTGCAGTGCTTCTTGTGAATCATAATGACCTTAGTTTGATCCCATCCTCAACTACCACACGGCATGATGTGTGAGGGCAATGCTTGTGCTGGGAAGGCAGAGATAACATGAAGCCTTGGGCTTCGTAAGCAGCCAGAGAGCACTTGGTCAATTCCAGACCAGTGAGAGACCCCATCCCAAGAAAAGTTGGATGGGACCCAAGAAACAATAACTGAGATTGCCCTCTGACCTCCATAGACAGATATAAGTTTGTATGTACCCATGCACAACACACAACCCTCCACCTACATGTGCACACATACACACACACACACACACACACACACACACACACACACACACACACACACAAAGTCATGAAAAGAAAAGGTTTTAGAATTTCAAAGATCATCTGTTAAACCTGTCAACATTCCTGAAGAGAGTCCCATAAATCTGAAAGTGGGAGAACTCACAGCAAAGGAAAAGCAGCCCCTGTTTCCTCCCAGTGGAAATCATCTGACAGAAATTACTACTGGGGTTCGCCTGCAAGAGAACAGTCTGGAAAGCAGGGCTTCTGTGTCTTTGCAGCCTAGCACTCACTTTATTCTGGCAGGACAGGCCATGGTATCCACCGTGGCTCTGCCCTCGCACTGCAGCCATTCTTTCCTGGCAGGTTCCACTGAGAGGTAGATGCGAGCCAGGTTTCTTCCTCCACCTACGTCATTCATCGTTGGAGGCTTTCTTTCAGGCCTGGCAGGCTGGGAACACTGAGCCCCGTTCATTCTGCTTCAGCTCACATACAAAGTGAAAGAACTACCTAAATGAACCATTCAAAAAGAACAGATTTACCTTTCCCACCTTGCCAAATACCTGCTCACCCAGCAGCAGCATCTCTCTGAGAGTGGCTGAACTCTGCATTTCAATCACTGGTCCTGGGCACGGGTTAGTTCTGCCCAGAAGAGGAGATCTGACAGAAGTCCGCGAGCACTTCTCGTGAGTAATACCCATCTCTGGGAAGGAGTCAGTCTGATAGCACCACGGAAAGGATGGAGAACTTCTCAACCTTCTCAGATCCATGGTTGCCAATGGCAACATCCAAGGGGGGCAGCAGGTGGATCTTCAGCCACAGAAAAGGAGCTAAATATCAAAAGTACTTTCTGACAACATCGTCCACCCCAGAGGCTGGCAAGACTGGGTCTATGCTGGTGACCGCACCAGGCAAATAGGCCTCGTGTCAGACCTGAAAACATTCTCAGTCAAATCCAGATCCTTCAACAAAAGTGAAAGGCTCTTTAACACTATAGTATTACGCTTAATGTCTGAGAAAATTCCTGTTGACTTTGACGCTATTTTCAACTGAAAAATAATATCACATGTATCACACCCTGCACATGCCAAAGGCACATATGTCATGTGAAAAAGTGACATGGTGTAGCAGCTACTCGTAATTATTGCTGTGAAAGACAGCACCGAAAGTCAATCAACTTTAGAGAGAAAGGGAGATTTATTCAGCTTACGGCTCCAGAGGGAAGATACATTTTCTCATGGTGGACGCAGCATTGTTGGCTGGTCAAAGCTGAAGGAAGCTACTTCACTACAGACATCTTGGATGCTGAAAGCTGCAAGACTACTTGTTACCAAGGCAAACTTCTCCTGGAGGTAGGGTGGAACTAATCCACCTCAAGGCCCACCCTTGTGACTGGCTTCCTCCAGCAAGGCTCCACCTCTCAAGGTGCCATGATCTTGCCAAACATATGACACTGTGGGGGATACATTTCAAACCATGACACATGGTATGGTTCATTGTGAGTGTTTTGTTACATTTCAGAACGAATGATTGAAAATGAAAATGGATGAAACTAATTTAAATTGTGAAATATTTCAGAATAGCAATTTTCATTAGTAGTAGGAGGACAAGGAAACTTTTAGAGATATTTCTACTCAGAGAGTGGACCACCATATAAAAGCAATTTTTTAAGCACACTTAAATTGTGCGGCTAGTTGTATGAAAGTTTACTTCAAAACCAAATATAAATAAATGATGAATTTTCATTATTCAAATGAAGTACTCAGAGGAAAATGAGACAATATGCAGATGATTACTATTTGTGCACATTACATCAAAATATGTTCGATTAACTGGAGGATGGGAGTTAGAAAGAAGAAACATGACTGAAAAATTGATAATATAATCCAGGCAATGTAATACAGGATTTCACTATAATTTTTTATGTTGTTTTACTCTTTTTGTTGCTCTGAGAAGAGAACAGCAACACAATATTTTGACAACTTGCAGTTATCGTCACCCATCCATCAGGACAATGGTGGTGAAAATGAAAGATGATTATGGTAGTTTGGAATGGAAGATAAATTTCAAGTTACAATTTAAGTCAATAGATGCTTATCAAATCCGACAGCCCATTAGTCTATTTCCAAGAATTTGTACAAGATAATTGCAAACATGTGTCCAAATGCCAATGTCTTAGTTGTACAAAGTTGACATAAGCAGATATCATCAGCTGGGTGGCTTGAATGACAGACTCAGTTTGCACAGGTCCAGACCCTGGGAAATCCAAAGTCTGAGAGTCAGCATGGGGGGTCATGGAACCCTTTTATTTGACAGCATATCACCTACTTCTCTAGACTTTCTCACATGGTGAGAAAGTGAGAAAAAAATTCTGTATCTCTGTAAGGTAACTAATTGCATTATGGGACCCCATTGCATTATGGGTCCCCATTGCATCATGGGACCCGTTCTTATGATCAAATTTCTGGTCATTTTCTCAACCAAACCTAATTCAGGTTTTGGTTGGATTTGACTCAATTCATTTCTCATGAAACGTTTGAAGTGAAGCTCTGCTAAGGTAGAACCTTTCTTTGTATTCTACCTCCTCACTCTGTGATCAGGAGTTCTTCCACTGGGAAAAGTAGGAGCAATGATGTTCATGGTTCTGCACAAATACACAGAAATAACTTCGCTGTGCAGTGTTTTGATCCTGTCCAAGAAATCTTAATTCTAAACACAGATAAGTCCACTTTTCAGCTAGCAAATGCATCTCACAACAGAGTTCTCACACACAAACAAGGGAAATCCGTCTTTTCTAAATCCAATAAAACACAGACCACTATGCTCAGTGTTCAGCTAAAAATCACCCAGGCACAAACATTGCACAGACTGACTCTGGTTATGGGCATGTGACTTGCTACAGGAATCAGCTATTAGCAAAAATGGTGGGATAATCTTAAAGCAGTTACTTGAAAAATGCGACCTTCCCATTCTTGTTGCTTTAGAACTGAAAATAACTTTTTTTTTCCTGCAGGATAAATTTAAATGTCTAAAAAAGTTTCAGGTTAATTACTTAAGAGGCATACCACCTTTATCTGCCTATGTAAACCTTTATTCAAATTTTACATTTACTGAAGAGTCCCTGATTTAATTATTTTGTCTGAGTCCCCATCAGTCTCCATTTTCTCCTACTTTTGTGACAAAAATGAAAAGTTTCATTTTTTTCTAAATGCAATCTTTAAACTTCTATTTTATTTATTTATTTTTATTTTATTTGTGTGTCTGTGTCTGAGAGAGAGAGAGAGAGAGAGAGAGAGAGAGAGAGAGACAGTGTCCTTGTGGAGGTCCAAGGCTGACTTAGGGGATCATCCTGAATTGCTTCTATCTCCTATTTGCTTTACTCTGAGATTCCCCAGGCTCTGTCTAGCAGGGCTGCAAGTGGTGACTGCCTTTTTAACTTAGCATTTTCACATGTGACCTAAGTTCTGTATGCAGGACCTTCTGCTTGTGAAGCCAGAGTCTTAATCCCTGAGCCATCTCTCCAGCCCAAGTTTCTTCATTTTTGCCTTCTCAAGTTTTAACAAATACACATCCCACTTTTTTAAAGAAAGCGTCCATGTAGGTGAGGTCAGTATGAGTATAAACCTAGAGCTGGAGATTCTGAAGAGGAGGATGGATGTCTGTAGGTAAACTGGGCTGTACAGTGATTTCATGCAAGCCAGGTCCACATAGGGAGATCCTATCAAAAAATGACAAAAAGTGAGTAAAATAAAGAATTCTCAAGTTCTTTATCTTTTATTGAATGATATTAGTTTAGATGCCCTAATTTTCTGATATTATGCATGGTGAATGTCATATATGTTGAGGATAAGATGTTTTCATGAAAAATTTTAAAAAATGCAATGCATTTTATGTGCATATAGTTGTGCATGCATATGTGTATGTATGCTCATTTGCAGTATGTGGATATAGGCATAAGTGCAAGTATACATGCTTGTGTGTGTTCATGCCTGTGGAGGCCTTATGTTTGCCTTGGATATCATTTTTTATCTTATATTGAGGTACAGTCTCTCACTTGAACCTAGATAGAGATCTCCAGGTCAGTTTAACCAATCAGCTTGCTTCAGGGATTTCCTGTTTCTATCTCCCAAGGGCTGATAGACCCTCAATCTGCTCAGGTTTGTATGGGTGCCTGAAATCTGAATTCCATAGCTCTGTCTGCATGGCAAGTGTTTTCCCCACTGAGCCATTTCCCAAGACTTGCAATATACATTAAGAAGAGTCATGTGTTTGTTTGAGACATGCTATTGCTATGCAACTAAGCTTGTCTGGAACTTTCTATGTATTCCACACTTGCTTAGTTTCAGTCTCCAAAAAAATTCAGATAACCATGCTCAGCTAACATCTGCTTCCTGGAGTTCATCTTGCTATTTGGTACTTATGAGGATTTTTTTGAATATTTGAGCATAACACTAAGATGATGGCAAGCATTAAGTTCCCATATGATGGTCTGAGCAGTTGTGCAAAAGGAAGATTTGATGTGTTCTGTGAAAGCTCGTGGGATGTTCTTATCCATGGAGGCTTTATGCAGAGTTACTAAGTTGTCCTAGCCCACTCTTCCTACTGTTGGGAGGTCTCTAAACTTGGACCATCAGAGAGGGGTGAGTCAATCCCCACAGTTCTCTGTGCAGACTCATCCTCAGCTGCAAACACACATCCTTACTGCCCCATGTGGGATCCTAGTTTTAGTCATCCTTTAGTCTAAGTCCAGAAATCTGAGGAAACACATTTCTAATTTTATTCTTCACTGTGAGGTCTTTGCCCAAAGATCTAAGCTGCCCCTGCTCTCTACTCCTAGCCTCCAAGGATAAGTACAGAAAATCTAAACCATCATATAATTTCACGAATGTCCTGGAAACTTCATGTCCACTTCATCCTCTGTCTCAGAATTTCCTTTTCTCATCTTTTATGGTTATTTATTTTTCCTTTTTCTTGACTACTTTGGAGCAAATTGATTCATAGCCTAAAAAGGTAAATAAAATAATGTGCAACTATAATTTATATTTGATTACTCTCTGGAAACAGGGTTAATTACCATAGCAACACTTTTGAAAATGTCAATTCTAGAAGTAGTAACTTAGAGTGTTTGTTAGGCCACCTTTAAATGACATCTATATGGACTGCATACTTATGTCAACAATGTACAGGGACTGGAGAGAGGAACGAGGGATTTAAAGTCTTTGCCTCACAAGCAAAGATGCCCAGATCCTATGTAAAAACTCCAAGGTGAAATGATAGAAGTCTGCACTTCCACTCCTGGAGATCAGCCTGGGAAACCCAAAAGCAGTAAAGAGACAGAATAATCCAAGATGATCCCAGAGGTCACCCTTGGTACTTTTATAGACAAGTATATACAAGTGCTCTCTTCTAGATACACACACACACACACACACACACACACACACACACACACACACACGTGTATAGTATATATGATGAGTAGATGATAAAAATTTTATTTTCAATGTGACTGAAATTTTAAGTTTTCTATTAACAATAGGAAAAAACAGAAGATAATGGTTCATTTCAAGACATTATGCACAACAGTGTACAAAGTAAGGCTTGACAGAACTATAAATCGTTTGAAGCATTTTCCTCAATGTCTGCCCTTTTGGTTACTTCAATGAGTAGATGCTACTTTGAAAATTAAAAGGGAGCCAGACAATAGACTACATGTGTTGAAATACTCGTTTTCACACCACACGCTTCATTTCCAAGTCTTACATAAAAGCCAGCCTCACTCTCACCATGCGTAGCTGGCCGAATGTTCACACCAGCTGGGCAGGTTGGCACCTTACCAAGAGGATGGGGATCACATTTAACTTCCATAATTATAAAAATTGTTTATCAGCTGCTATTTCTTTCTATTTAACCTTTCTATAGAAATTTGTATTATGTAAAGAGATTGAGAATAAGAATTAGTCTATCTTTGTTCCAGCAGTGTAGACAATGTGTATTAGGAAAGAAAGCTAACCTACCATCGATGTTTGTTAGGCCCCTAGAGAAAAGAATTGTTTTCTTGTTAAAAATGTTAATAAATGAAAGGTTTTCTTGTGTGTGGGAGGGGGAGGTGTTTGCAATGTGTAACAGTGTGTATATGTACTTAATAGCCTATGTACAAATACACACATATATGTGCATGTGTGTGCAAATGTGTAAGAGTATATGGATGTTCACATTTGTGTGTGTGTAGATGCAAGAGGCCTGAAGCTAATGTCGGGCGTATTCTTCAATCATTCTACTTTTATTATTAGGCAGGGTCTCTAAATGGAACACAAAACCAGCTACTCGGCGCGCACTACGATTTCTTCCTTTCTCTCTCTGTTGAAAGTTTGACTTCTGCATAACTTTGATAAATGATAGCATCTTGATTTTGTGCATATTAAAAAAGCTTATTGGACGTAACCTGTCTTGTACCAGTTCACAATGCTGTTCGCATCTCAGTAATGGCATAGCCTATGCCAAGGTTCCATGACGTTCCAGGTGTTCATTCAAATGTTTTAAAAAACTCAGTTATTTCCTGTATCCTAGCAACTTGAATAGAGGTTTGAGAAAACAATGTGGGTCAAATGGCAAATACATATTTCATATCCTTCTTTGTATAGCTGTAAGTGCACATGGAGGCCAGAGGACAAGCTCAGCCATCGGCCCTCAATTCTCAGGTGCTCTCCATGTTTTCGTTTTGCTCCTGCATTTTGGTTTTCCATGGTCTGGAACCACTGATTTAGGATTGGCTGTCTGGCCAGGAAGCCTCAGAGTTCTGTCTGCTTATACCTCCTTATTTCCTTATTAAACAATCTGCTGCTACTTACTCATATGTGTGCCTTGAAACTTAAAGTGCTTCAAACCTTAGAATGCATTTAGACACCACTTACTCATTTACTACTCCTCATTGACATTCCTGCTTCACGTAAAAGCTTGTATTATTATTGTTACTATTACTACTACTATTACTACTCCTACTACTAGTGAGAGCCCAGTTTCCTATGACGTTCTTGAAAAACTATGGGACTGTAAAAGATTATGCTATGGGATTGAATGCTGAAATTGAAATATCTCAAGCCCCTAGTCCAGTTTCTAAAAGACATTGGCCAGTTCTGCCTTTTGTTTAAAAAAATTAAATTGTCACTCCAGAATCTTATCTCTGTTATTTTCTAGGATATGAAAGTCAATAGACTTAGAGTTGTAAAAATATCAGGGAATCTCTTTTAAATTTATTTTTCTAATT
This sequence comes from Typhlomys cinereus, assembly GCA_023101885.1. Lineage (NCBI taxonomy): Eukaryota > Metazoa > Chordata > Mammalia > Rodentia > Platacanthomyidae > Typhlomys > Typhlomys cinereus. Next base: position 2,302,457 of record JALPQD010000007.1, on the reverse strand, counting down.
TTACAAGCATATTGAGCACTTATCACTGCTTCCCTTCATCTCCACCCCCCCTCCCATATCCCTCTCTCTGCTTCCTCAGTCCATCCCACTTCCTCCCACCCTCCTGCCTGTCTGCTTCTATGGACCTCAAGGTCCTTCCATAAGTCACTATTCTCAGTCTCTGTTGGAGAAGTGTTTCAGTGTAAAAACCATTAGAACATCCCTCCAAAGATGTATACATAACTAACAGAGCATAAGCATTACTAAAGTGTACCTAATTTAAATGACTTATTTTGCAGAATCATGAAAAAATTCATTACAAATCATGCCAGATGACATAGGACCTTTAAATACCAAATCTTATGCACAACTGCAAATTTCTGTTGACTTACTGTTCATCATGGAATACTGAATTCATGTCTCTGGTCTTTGATCTCATAGTCTTGTTACAGGAAGTATACTTCCTCTATTAACAGGTTCAGATCTGTATCTGAATCATACTTAATCCCCTTTCTTTCATATAATAAGAAATTTGAGAAATTAGTTCCTGTAGCTAATCAATTCAAAATTCAGAATATCATTTCAGAACATTATATAAATCCATGTTAGTTGTAATTGCTTAATATGATTTAGTCACCTAAAATCTGATTCCTTTACCTATATCCAAATATCTGTTTTTACAACATGCAGGCTGAAAAAAATCTAAGCAATGTTCAGTTACAGATTGTAGAAATAAACTATTTCCAAATTAAAATCCATTTGCACACATTATTTTATTGAGAGGCATTCCTTTCTTCTGTCTATAAATTTTATTAAAATACCTCTTAATTGCCATATGCTGTGGTAGCTACTGCGAATTTAAAGTAGCATCAAATGCTATGGCATGTTGTTTGCAATCTAGTAAAATACCACAAACATAAACATTAAGCACTAATCAAACATGATGGAATCCCCAGCAGAAAATCTAGACTTGCAGAGACTGCAAACCGAGGTCATTATTCTGTTCATGGAGCTTAGAGGAAACCCATAGGGAGAGTCCATTGGAACTAAAGAGGGAATTCTGGCCAAGATCAAGGAAAAGTGTGAGCATAGATGAAAAGTCATTGGGGATACTGTGAAACTGTAGAGTTTTAACCCCAACTCAAAGAGATATCTAAAGCTAAACACAAATTTAAATGGAAAGATACCATGTTTAAATGCAAACCTGGTATTTTAGTCACTATTTCCATTGCCATAACATGATAATAAAAACACCTTAAAGGAAGACAGAGTTGGGTCCAATACATGGCTCAAAGGGTGAAGGTGCTTGCTGTGCATGCCTGATGACTTGAGTTCATTTCCCAGAGCACATTAAGGCTGAAGAGGACAACTAATTGTCCAAGGTTGTTCTTTGTCCTTGGCATATATACCATGGCATATGGACACCCATGCTCATACATCATATACACATACACACACACACACACACACACACACACACACACACACACACACACACTTAGAATGACTCAAATATTAAAAAGACAACTTTACTTTAGTTCACAATTTAAGTGTGAAGTCCATCATTGAGCAGAAGGCATGAGAGGAGGGGGAGGTGGCTGTTCACTTTGCATCCTCCAGCAGGAAGCAGAGAGAAATGAATGCTGGTACTAACCCCACATGCTCTTTTTATTCATTCCAGGCCCATAGACCAAATGAGTGTACTGCAAAGATTCTTTCTGAAGATCCCCCACAGATATACCTGTAGGTGTGTATCCTATTTTATTCTAAAATCCAGTCAAGTTAAAAATGAATATTAACAACCACAGTATGGTAGATCAAATCTTCTACTTTCCATAAAAGAAGCTTATAAGTAGATTTCAATATTTCATTCTTTCTCATGTCATCAATTAGGTGTCTTTTGCAACACATTGCTCACTATGGCTTCAGTTGTGTGGTATTATCTTGTAGTTGTATATGAAGCTGTAGATTCTCATTGTTTCATCAATCTTGAGTGGTTCATATTCACATATATGACTGACTCTAAATACACCAAGTTCGCTACAATAGCATGAAAACAGTGTACATTGCTCATGCTTCCTGTTCAACCATATCAGAAAGAAAGGGTGGTGAAAGGGGGCAGTTTCTCCACCTTCCTATCTCTTCCTGTCTACGGTGGCTCAGATCAGAGAATATAGGAGCAGTTGCTTAGCATTTGGGACCCTGGGTTGCATCAGAGTTAGAAACTATAGCTAAGAGCCTGTTCAACTTCTCTGACATTTTGCAGACAATGAGGACAGTAGGATGTAGAAAAAAGGCTATTTTCCTTATAAATTGACCCCAAGAGAATAGACAGGTGATTTGCTTCTCTTCTGTGTCATTAGCTTTCTGGCTTTAGGCATAGGTTGACCTGCATGGTCAGGAATGCAACTGTAAGATGCAGTCATAAAGAGAAGCATATAGGAGAGAAGAGTCCTCAAGAGACAGATTTTTGTGGGAAAACCCCTCCAAGGCTCTTCAGAGAGAAATCAACTCTACAGCTAGCAAAATGCATCCTCCCCTTGGGCTGAGCACTTGACTCATGTCAACTTCAGTGCATTTGTCCCCTGACTCTGACTCCTGACTTCACTCCTTCACTGCCTTTCTCCCTCTTGCCCTTACCGTGCCTGCAAATGTAGAGCAGGAAACACAATAAAAATTTAATTCAGCTGTCTCTTCAGAAAGGGTCATTGTGAAGTAAGAAGAACTCTAGGAAGATCAGAGCAGTGTCTACGGACACTGTCCTCCCAAGTCTTTGAGGAACCTTTCTCTCTCTTCCTATGCCCTAAGTCTGAAGGCTGTCCATAGAGACATGGACAGAATCATAATGACAGACACACATTAAGAAAGTGTCTAACTTCTCTGACAGTTCAGCTTTGTCTTTCCAAAGTCTTAATTCCATTGTCATTGTGTTACTCAAGGATTAATGATAAAACCACTACCAATAACTATAATAGTGCATCTCTTGCAATGCTACCCTTTTCTCCCAGATATTGTTTTATATTATCTTTTGAAGAGTAAAATGTCTGTATACATTTTATGTTATCTTTTGTCTACTATGTTTTGAAAAGTAAATTGTCTATGTACAAAGTAACAAAGAGGGCTGGAGAGATGGCTAGGGGTTAAGACTCTGCCTCACAAACAGCAGGGCCTGAGTTCAGATCCTAGGACTCATGTAAAAGCACCAGGCAGAAATGATGGTAGCCTGAACTTCCAGTGCTGGTGGGCAAAGCCTGGGAAATCCCAAAGCACAACATAAATGAAGTAGAAGCAGTCCAAGATGACTCTGGAAGTCACCTTTGGCACTTCACAGGAACACACAGTGCCTTCTGAAACATATATACACACACATACACACACACACACACACACACACACACACACACACACGCTCACACAAATTAATTATAAAAAATTAACCAAGATCTTGCAACTGAGATTCTGAAAAAATATTTTCATTATATTTATTCATAACATGATTTATGATCATGGTATTCATATACAAGTCCATTGGAATCCATCTACTTATTGTAGCTAAAGTTTGCTCTAAATATTCTAAGATGCCCTACCCAAAGATATGATCACAAAACCTTAACTTTTTGAAATCTGATTCTGTTTTCTCTTCTTAAGATTTTTGGATGTAATGTCACTCTCTGAATGAAGTGTCTTATACTGAACCACTCAGGCAATTTACAACATCTTGATATATAACTCAATTTAAAAATAGATTCCACTGGATTCATGTTAGATCAATCTACAACACTCACAACCCTCATAATGTTTACCTGCCCTAGTATTGCAAGATGTTCTGTATAAGGCAGATCATGTTTTACCTACATCAGGTCATCTCTTCATTAACATTGTGTAAAACAACTAATGCTTTACAAATCATATGGGAAATGTTGTGATGGTGGTCTTGAAAGAATGACAAAAATACTCCAAATATTTGTTGGTTTTTGATGAGTAATTAAGGAAAGCAACTGTGGATGTTTGATAATCTCTCCTACTGCATGAATAACAGCTACTAATGCCCACTGGGCAAACATGCTATCATTTTCTGTGTGGCTCAGAAGTGGTATAGAAATCTGCCTATAATGTTCCTGCCCACAAATTCATGGAATGGAGACTATTTTCAAGTTAAATCTAGACTAATGAGCAAGAAACTTATGAAACATTTTTGAAAATAAGATGCAGCTTAAAAGCGGTGATGTTTAATGTTTCAGCCATAATGCATGATCATCAAGCCCTTGCATGTGTGGTTCATTGCACCTGCATGTAGAATTGCTCTACCTTGTTGAGAAACACACAGCTGTGGTGCACGGGGGATAAAAGGAAAAGACCAGAAAGGAAGAGCAGCTTCTCAGCTCCATGTTGCAGGCAGTGAAAGGAAAAACTCATACAAGAGACTTCTATCCTTTGTGCTGAGCTCCTTTAGAGTTCTTGCTGAAACTCCAGATGAAAAGTAAATTCTATCCAAGGAATAAATATTCAACAGGAGAAGAGCTGCAATAGTCACAAGATAAGTGGCCAGCAAAGCAGAGACTCGACCCTCTCTTACCCATGGGAGTAGCTTGGAGAGTTTCCTTTCGTGGAAACCAGTTTCAGCAAAGTGAAATTAAAAACTGCTGAACGTGTGCCATTGAATTTGATCCTATGACATTTTTAAAGCCATAATATTCTATTTAAGATGCCACTAAAACTTACAGGCTCCTTTTTGCAGACTAGTTTGCTTTTCAAGGAAAAATAACTGCGCTGTATAAAGAAACCTTGTCTTGGTTTGTGCAGAATAAGGCAGCCTTTCCCTGTGTGAATTAATATCTTGATATGATATATTTTGTGTGATATAAACATTTAGTACACAAAGAATATAGCAAAATACAATGCTTGGTCTTAGCGTCCTAAATGGAAAAATGAGCGAGAACACAAATTTTGTTTGTTGTCTCTATTGAAACGATATAATATTTCTCATTCCATCCTATAGAACACATGGAATTCTATTCTTCTTAAGTACTCTAATCTAATATCCCAAATAACTAATTTATACTCAGTTTCTTGGTTCCACATTGGGCAAGTTTCAGACCTGGAGAAATCCATCTTTTGAATGACAGACACCAAGACCATTCAGCCCAATACTCCCTTGCACATAGAGGAGATGGAGATGACTAGTATACTCAGTACCTGACATAAGTGAAATCTCCTGGAAACATCCCCACCATTGATGAGGGGTTTTCCTGTTTGAAATGGCAATTGCAAACTAACTTTGATCCCAATGACATCTGTTGCTGGGTTGGCTATCAGCATAACCAAAGCTCAGGAAAATCCCAGACTCCTTCATATTCCCATATTTCTGCTTCTTATGTTTTCCAAAATCACACAAATGGTATGCAAGCACACACTTTTCCTGTTTATCCAGACATTTTCTTTGTAGCCATGAGGTGTTAAATCCACCCATTGCTCTACCTCCTCTGGATGCACGGAGCATCCGTGACAGGACTTCTTTTGTACAGCTTACTAAACGGCCCTTATTTCAATAACATGTTGCAAGACAAATTCTTCCTAACAGCATTGGTGCTTATTTCTGCTAGGATGTGGACCTATAGCTCACTTATTTTGATCTACTCAGTCATGGTTCAAATACCATTTCAGGTGACCCTTCACCCTAACTTTACTCCAGCCAGTCACCTTCACCAATATTCACTCCTATTAAAATTTTGTTTTGTGGGTTTACTAACAAACTTTGTTGTCTGTTTTGCTTTCTGATGATAATTATAGGATCATCCTTGTTGATTGGGGTAGCTATCTGCAACTTGGACTCTTAGGATCCTTCTTGGAAACCCCTGTTTCAGAGGAAATCTGTTTATTGCACTCTGTAATATATATTCTAGAACTCAGAGGAAGGGGTGTGGTTCTCCAAGAGGCAACAAAATGATTTATCCTATGATCATGAAAATATTCTTAAAGGGATAACTGTTCTCTACTTGCATACACAGAATTAACAAACACAATTATTATTATCAGTAATCACAAATGGTAGTTTCACAGGTAAGTATAGACTCCATAATGCCTAGCATTTCCAAGAACATTAAAGGAGAGTACCTGACTTTGGGTGAAACCTTCAGGTGAGAGTGCTTAGGGGATAAATCACGTTCTGCTTAAGCCTGAAGGCTTGTGGTTCTTAGAAACCATCAAACAAGCACATGTAGTGGCTCAAACATCTGGAAGCCAGTCAAGAATCTTCACAAATTTGCATGACAAATTTGCATCTGTACTGGTTACTCTTCTCTGTTGCTATGAGACAACACTCACACACAACTTAAGGGTAGAAAAGGAGATTAATTTTGCTAATGGTTCCAGAGAGGAGATACAGTCCTTTATGGTGGAAAAAACATGACTGGCTGGAAGATGCTGGAGGCAGCTTAAGTCACATCCATTACAGAGGCTGAGAGAGAGCAAACGGGAAACTGTGAGAGTCACCCCCTAGCAGAAACAGGGTGGGGCTAAAAACCCTCCAGATAAGTCCTTTGTGCCATGCCTTCCCCTGCAAGGCTCCACCTCTGAAAGGTACCATAACCTTCCCAGATATCAACTAAGGATTCAAGCACATGAAGCTGTGGAGGACACTCAGCACTTCAAACCATGACAGAAGCTGATAAGAGACCACATCTCAAACAAGATGCAAGCTTGAAGAAAAATAGCCTAAAGTTGTCCTCTATTTCCATTGTGCATGCCTACATCTGCTCACACAGACATCTCTCTCTCTCTTTCTCTCCCTTACACACACACACACACAGACACACAGACACACACCAGAAAAAGGGAGAGAGAAAGAGAGAGAGAGAGAATCTGCAGATAACATGAAAGGGAGAGCATAACTTCTTCCCCATTTGCAATTGAACAAAGCTGGTCTTTCACATTTCTATTGATCAATAGAACCAACACTCTAGATGTCAGAGACTTTAAGCATCCCATGCAAATAACCTCATTAGAGTTCAATAATTTTTTTGTATTTCTTCCACTTATGCAAAGTTGATAAGTACCAGATTCCCCTCCCTCCCTCCACTCTTTCTTAGATCCCCTTGATCCCTCCCCCGTTTTCCCTTTCCTTTCCCCACTCCCTCCCTTTATCCCAGTGCTCCCTCCCCCCCCCCCATTCCTGGAGCATCCTTTAGTGTGCATGTCAAACTTTCCTCTGGGTCCTCCTCTCTGATGAGGTGTAAGGACTCAGTGGCATTGCCTAGAGCTTTTTTTTGTGTTTCCCTTTAGTATAGGAGCACTGTTGTGGCTGTTAATCTCTTGCCTCTAAGGATTCTAGTGCCTGTGATCCATGCTAGACTTTGGGGGTTCAATGATATGTTGGTCATTGTGCAGCTCATGCAAAGTCCTGTTATGATTACTTCGGCCCTAACTTGTGTGGAGTATCGTTGCTCCTCCCCATCTTTAGGCTGTTATTATTATTATTATTTTATTATTTCTGCTCATACAAACTTAACAGGTACATCGGTCCCCTCCCTCCCTCCACCTCCCCCCACCCCCCTATTACCCCCTTCCCTCTCCTCTCCCTTCCCATCCCCCAGTGCCTCCCCCGCCCCAATCCCCGGAGCATCCTTTACTGTGCATGCCAAACTCTCCACTGGGTCTCCTCTCCGATGAGGTGCAAGGACCCAGGGGCATTTCCCAGAACTCTTTCCTGTGTTTCCCTTAAGTTTAGGAACACTACTGTGACTGTCAGTCCAACACATTATTGACCCCATTTTCAGGCTCTTAACAATCTTACTGCCCGCCCCCTCTTCCGCCCCCTCTTCTGCAAATTTCCCTGAGCTTTAGGATGGGGAGAGATTAGGCTGGCCTGGTTCCAGGTGGTTGATATAGTGTCTCTGATGTCCTGAATTGCGGTTTGTTGCTTTTTTATCCCGTATTGCTGCTCTTGCACTGCCTTGGCTCCATCCTGATGGGTGTTGGGTGTCACCTCCTGGCCAGAGACAAATTGCTGTTAAAATAGAGTCTTATTATAACAGTAGATTCAAAGGTAGATGGAATGAGAGTAGGAGACTGTTGTGTGGGGGTCAGTTTCCCACTTGAAGGATGGTTCCCTTCTATCTGCTAGACTCTATGCCCTCCCTTTCTGGTAAGATTATACCCCATCAGACGCAAGTGACCAGTAAGGACACCAGGGGTCTCATTACTTACTTGCAGTACTTGATGGTGGCCTAATTTCTCTGCTGTAGCATGATCCCCTCTCTCCTTGTTTCTGGCAGGACCCTTCTTCCCCTTCCTTCCCTGCTTATACTCTTTGCAATTACTGTAGGTATTACAGAGATTTATCTTTGAGTATGTCACTAAGTGGTTTTAGTACTAGGACCCACCTATTAGTGGATATGGCACTTAATTTTCTGTGTCTGGGATATTTCACTCAATATAATTGTTTCTAATTCCATCCATTTCCCAGAAAATTCCATTAATTCATCATTTTTGATGGCTGAGTAGTATTCCATTATATAAATGTACTACTTTTCCTTATCCACTCATCCACTGTTGGGCATTTGGGTTGATTCCATGACTTTGCTATTGTAAACAGTGCTGCTATGAACATAGTCATACTTGTGTTATTAAGGTGAATTTTTGCTGTATGTAGGATTATTCCCAATAGTGGAATAGCAGGGTCATATGGCATTTCAATCTTTAACTTTTTTAAGAATCACCACACGGCTCACCAGAGTGGTTGTATGAGCCTGCATTCCCACCAGCAATGTAGGAGAGTTCCCTTCTCTCCACTTCCCCTCCAACATTTGATGTTGTTTGTATTGTGGATTTTTGCCATCCTGACCAGGATGAGATGATATCCTGATTTGCATTTCCTTGATGGCTAAGGATGCAAATCATTTTTTAAGATATTTGTTAGACATTTCAATTTCTTCCCTGGTAAAGTTTCTTTTAAGATCCAAGGCCCATTTTTTAATTGGGCCATTTGTTTTCTTGGTGTTTAGTTTTCTAAGTTCTTTATGCACTCTGAACAATATAGCTCCATCAGATATGTGGCTAGTGAAGATTTCCTCCCATGCCTTTGTGTACGAATTGTAACCTCTTTATCTGAACAGAAACTCTTTAATTTCAGAAGATCCCATCTGTTGAGTGTTGGTTGTATTGACTGCTATTGGATTTCCGATTAGGAACTGTTGGCCTAGTCCAATCAGCTCGAGGGAGTTCCCTACCCTTTCAACTAAGGTTTTTATAGTCTCTGACCTTATATTGAGGTCCTTGATCCATTTGGAATTAAGTCTTGTACATGGTGACAAATACGAGTTGAGTTTTAATCTTCTTCATGTGAACATCCAGTTTTGCCAGCACCATTTAGTGAAGATGCTGTTCTTTTTCCATTGGAATTTTTGGGCCCCTTTGTCAAATCCCATTTACTATAGCCCCTAGAAAAATGAAATACCTTGGTATAAACCTAACCAATGAAGTAAGAGACCTTTACAATGAAGACTTTAAAACCCTAAAGAAAGAAATTGCAGAAGACACCAGAGGATGGAAAGACCTCTCATGTTCCTGGATTGGCAGAATCAATATCATAGAAATGACTATCCTACCAAAGGCAATATACAGATTCAATTCTATACCAATCAAAATCCCAAAGCAATTCTTTAAAGAGGATGATCAAACAATCTCAAAATTCATATGAAGTCAGAAAAGATCCAGGATAGCAAAAGAAACCCTGAGTAACAAAAACACTGCTGGAGGTATCACCATACCAAACCTTAGTCTATAGTACAAATCCATCGTTATAAAAATAGCCTGGTACTGGCTCCAAAATAGACACACAGATCAGTGGATAAGGGTCGAATACGCAGATATAAGTCCACACAATTACAGCCATTTGATTTTTGACATAGAGTTCAATAAAATATAAGACATGTTTAGCTCAAGCCAGTAATACAGATTTAAAAAAAAATTTTTTATTATTATTTATTCAACTGTGCGCATGTGCGTTGTGTATGTGCACGCGCGTGTGTGTGCATGTGTGCGCATGTGTGTCTGTGTATGTGTAGAACCACGGACGAATTCGCGAACCACCATGGACGCCTCCACCTCCTTCTGCCCCGGGATTCACAGGCTCCGCCCTACCAGCACCAGAAGCGCAGGCGGCCCCCGCTTCGGCCCGGCGTCTATATGTGTGGGATCTGGGATCCGAACTCAGGACCTTCCGCCTGCAAGGCGGAGGCTTAACCCCTGAGTCACCTCACCAGCCCAGTAATACAGATTTTTGCCTTCTAAATGTACAAGATATAATAGCTAGGAAAAATGTCAATATACAAATAACAAATACATAGATACTTACTATTATAATAAAGTGCTAGATAGAAGGCTATCAGAACATCCTGAAGTCAGAGTTCAGCATTAGGAATCAGTGTTTTGAGCTAATTATAGGTCCAGCCAGTGTCAGATCCAAAGTTCCCATTCAGGCAAGGCTCCCTGGATCCATGCCCGGTACTTGCACTTCAGTAGTGCAATTCAAAATGTGATCATAGAGGATATCACTTATGACAGGGATTTTCAATGTAAAACTGTTTCTAGCATCTCATGCGTAAATGGTACTAATTATAATAATTTTGATGCATTCACTGTCCTTTGTAGCTCTGTTATGTACCCTGTTTTGCATGTTTCTAGGGGAAAATGTGAAAAGCTCTCTGAGCTTCTCATCTGTCTAAACCTTGGCAAAATTCAGAAAGAAATTAAATGAGAGAGTAAATGTAAAGGTCTGGCATCCTCTTCGCTCAATCTTAGCACACAGGAAAACCAGCTAGCACTCTATGAATTTGAAGAAAATGTTACTGAAAGTCGATTTTGTAGAATATTAGTACTGATTAGAATAAATTGACATCCAATCTAATTCCATTTTTGTCTGGAGGTGAATGAGGAAATCTACAGAAGTAGTGAAACTTTCCAAAGGTTAAGCAGATTTAAGGAGATTTAAGGTCAAAAGATCCAAGGAGTAAGGCACTTAATAACAAGTTCTGCCTGCATTTTAGAGAATGACTCCCAAGCGACACTATTAGCAATAGCTCTAAACTTTTCCCTGTGAATGGCACCACATCTATCAGTGGTTTCTGTTCTGAGGTGTGGTGTCAGTGCCTGAATGTACGTTGCCCCCTGCAAATTCATGTGCTTCAATCCTTATGTTATGTCTCAGGACCATCAGTGGCATTGTTGCAGTTATACCACATTTGCTGATAGATTCATGATGATTTAAAAGAATAATGAATTTTGTTTTGGCTTATGATTATTGGTTACAGTTATTTGCCCAGCGTGGCAGGAGAGCTCATAGCAATGCCAGGAGGTAAGATTACTGGCCATACCATGTTCATAGGATCACTGAGAAAGAGAGAGAGGGACGATGAGGGGGGAGGGGAGGGGAAAGAGAGGGGAGGAGGGAGGGGAGAGTTAGAGGGAGGTGAGGAGGAGGGGGAGGGGGAGAGTCACTTGCCAGACCAGCACATGTAGCTATATACACAGAAGGATGCCAACTTCCTTAACCTGCTCTGTCCATCTTATTTGCCTGCTTGGGAGGAGTCTCGCCTACCACAGGTGGGGTCTCCCCACAAGTCAGACAATCTCCTGTAAACTTGCATGAGGTTAGCTGAACTACCAATGCTTTAAAATGTGCTCAGAGTTTGAGCCTTCACTTGTCAAGTTGATACTGCATCTACTTATGATAGGCATCGTTGGGAGGTGGAGTCTTGATGGCAGAAGGGAGGGCACTGGGTACATATCTGGAGTGTCAGTGGCCTGGTCCTGCTTTCTCTTTGTTCTTGCTCTGTTTTTCACGATAGCTTTGAGGACCCAAACCAACACCATGCTTCTGCCTGTAGCCACGCCTCTGCTGTGTAATTCCCAACACAATGGATTGTAAGCACAAGCCTAATAAGTCTCCCTTTCTTCCCAAGTTGTGTATGAGCATTGTCTTACAGCAAAAATAAAATAACTTAAAGACCTGATACCTTTTCTATGAAGCTGAAAAGTAGCAACAATCAGAGCTATAATTCATAGAAAAAAATTGAAATATATGTCTCATTGTGAGGGTCACATCATCCTTATGCATGTGATTTTTTTATACTGCTTTGATGACTATTTTCTTTAAAGAGTAAAGAGCTCATTTTTATCAATGCATTGCAGGGAAGATCTAAAAATTTAATTTCTTTTCCACTCATGAAAATGTATAAAACTTTATGGGGTGGAAACCAGCAAAATCTGATTTTCCTCACCTGCATCTCTGAACTTTACTCTTCCATGGCCTCTCTGATCTGTGATACAGGATGGTTTTCTGCACCACGGGGCCATGTTCCGGTTCGTGCAGTTATTCCCTGAAGCCCAGTTGCCAGCTTCGGCATGCAGTTTAGTTCTTTGGCATTTTACACCTAAACCGCTCAGGTCCATGATACTTTCTATGCTAAGCCTGGGCTCTCATCCTTGTCTTTCAAACCTTTCTATAGTGTCCTGGGTGAAATCACCATGTTTTATATCTTCAAAGTGAAACATTCTACTGGTGGAAAGGGTGACATGAACCTCATTCAATAGGGAAGTTCTCTCCTATCTAACACAGCAACTTGATGGAGACTTTACAGAACTCTAACAAGAACCAAAAAAAAAAAAAAAAGTCAAAATATCTTCAGTTATCTGTAAACACTGTTTTAAATTTCTTACCATAGAACATTTTCATGAAAGGCAGTTTTATTTGTAAATGTATGTAGCATATCTGTGATCTTTAAGTAAAGTAAAAAAAAATTGTGGTGAAACGTATAGCATATATTTATTTGGTACAAAAGAGTATAGAAAATTAGGCCATTTTAGTGATTATGTGATTTGGATATTGGGAAATAATGCATGGATTTTACAGTATCATAACACTATAATTTCCTATTTTAGGATTTTTATTTTGACAAGAGGTATAAATACAACCTTTTACATATTAAAGTAATTAAAATAGTGGTAATATTTAATTAAATCAGGCAGAAGAAAATTTTCTTTCATTGAATTCAAACTCCCTGATGTGATGTTACGAGCAAATACAGACAAATATAATCTAGTCACCTTAAGACATATACCTGAGTGCTGAGTGGTCCCTTTGCTCAAAAGAAGAGAGCTGCTCTCTCATGTGGTTGTGGTGGGGGATGCTAAAAGCTCTGTATTTATTGTGGTATTGTGGATCCAAAGATGTGTCTTTGTTGTTTCTCACCTTTTTTTTTTACTTTTCTTCTTTGAAATGGTCTCTGTGGTTGCTTGCTTGCTTTAAAAAATGTTATTAAGAGAGATGGGGGAAAAACAGAATCACATAAGTTGTGATGCTTTTGGAAGCTGGAATTGCAGGATCCAAGGGTCAGTATGTCAAATTCTAAGGATGACAAGCTTCTGGATTTCCAATAGCCTTCCTCTAGCTTTTCTAAGCTTTGTCACTAATGGCCAACAGTGGACTGAAAAGGCGTTGATCGGACATGACCTACCTCATTTCTCTAAAGTCCTGCCTCCCATCCATCACACTGGAGTCTACACAGGTTAGCTTGTAGCGTGACACAGGTGCTTCATGAAGAGAAAATGTTTCAAAGATTTTAACCAGTCACTCTTGGGAAAAGTGTGTTCAAATACACAGAGACGACTTAGGTCGAGTTTCAGCACTTGTCCTGACAGCTGCATGTCCTGTGTTCTATCTCCAAGTCACACAGACGTAAGAAAGCCAGATGCTATGGTATGCATCTGTCATTCCAAGCTCTGGATGCAGGATAGGAGGCAGGCCTGAGAATCACCAGGGAGTCTGTAGATCAGCTAACCCATAATTCACACAGCAGCCGCGGGAACATGAACAGAAACTAGCTTCGATATGGTGGAAGAGGTTGAAACAAGACCTGAAAGTTATCCTCTGACCCACACACACATGCACGCGCACACACACACACACACACACACACACACACACACACACACAAAAAAAAAATCCCACATATAACTGCACATATTTAAAAATTAAGGATGTTTCAAGTCAGCATTTGTTTCACAAGGGACACATTGTAAAAAGTATGTAACGTATGTATATGTGTGTGTGTATATTTACATACACATATATATAATATTTAAGTTACAAAAATCATCTCAGTTTCTTTTAAAGTTAAAAGTATAATTCAAAGTAAAACACAAACTGCAATTTTATAGAGCTCTAAAAGAAGAAAATCACCTTGAATATGCCAGATTTATTGGTATAAAAAACAGATTCATCAATTGCCAGCTAAGCCAGAGATACGACATCATCTTTTACATCCCTTCTATTTGCCATGGCTGTCTTGTACAATAAGCAACCATACAACAAGATCCAGGTGGAAACACACTCCTGCCTTTGGGTTTTACCACCCTTATTGCCTTTCTCACTCGTAGCAAGTTTCATTTAAGAAACACCGTTATGTTCTGTAAAGAGAAGTTGCATAATTTAATTACTCTATTCAATATTCTACCCTTAGGATACATTGATGAGGTAAATTAATGTTACTATTATGCCACCAGCTATGCCAAAATGAGAAGAAAAAGAAGAGGAGAAATAAAATGATTAAAGACAGATAATGTCACATGGTAGTCATTGAGAGCTGTTTCAGATTTGGTCGTGTTTGTGATTCTCCTTGGAATTTATAAATTCTTCTTCTGTGAAAACACCCATGCAGAAAAATGTTGCAGATGAAAGCTATTCATTGCTTAATTACCACTGCCAGTTACTAGGTGTATTAGAGGCATATCGACACACAAATCAATTAGTGGTGATGTTATTATGGAAATCCTTTGGCATTAATTACTTCAGCAAGCAAATAAAAGGAGAATTTATTTTCTCCCAGTGGATAGTGTGAACATTACAGCGATTTCCCAGTTATGTTTACATGCTTGTGTGGGTTCTAATGAAGTCTTTCATATAGCTGCAAAAAGCAAGTATTGCAGATGACGTGCTCTTTTGCACCAAATGGGAAGAAGGGGTGTTTAAAACTGATCACACAGTTGCTATTTACTGGAGTATAAATCAAGGAAGGTGATACATTTGATATCAATATTTTTTCTTTTTTCCCATTTATATAGATAAGTTGTAGAATGACAATGTCACACACTTAGAAAAAGAGCTAGCATCTCTCTCTGTGTCCTATGAAACGTTATAGCTATGTACACTGCTTTCATAAATAAGACACTGGAAAAATGAATTAAATCGGAATTGAGTAAAGAAATTTCATGTTTGTTGACACTCAGTACCCCTGTAGTACCAGTGAAGCAAGATTTGGCATCTAAGATTGACCCAGAGGGTCAAGGTATATGGGCAAGAGACTGCAAGTTCTACACATGGGCAGATCTGAGACAAGGAAGTGATGCCCACACTGAATATATAACCCTTAACACATTTGCAGTCTGACTATAGTCCCTGGAAACAAGCAGCAGACTTACTTGAGTGTGATTTGATACGTAGACACACACGTGCACGCACTTACATACACACACACACACAATGTTAACTTTGGGAAAAATTGAAATATTTTTCTGATTCCTGTTACATACAGTTTCTTAGAGACAAGTGTTAGCATTAAATGTAGTGTGGGAATAGCCAGATTCCATAATTTTTGCTTGACTTGTGGGTTCAACTCAGGAAAATTAATAAAATTCAGAATAGAATGAGGTAGAAAATAATGTGAATGGTCCTTATATTTCATTTCAACTTCATCAACATACACATTGCATATTCAAAAAAATATACTATAGACCCCAGGATGATCACAAAACTCAGTTAAAACAGACAAAATAAAAATAATTTACCGAAAAAGAACACTAAAGTACATATCAAAGAATATGTAGAATAAATAAAAACTAACTAAGGAGATGACAGATTGTAGTATAGAATATTATTAAATGAGAGCTCTTTCAATTTTCTCTCCACATATAAATCATAAACCTTGACACACACCAATGATATTTATAAAAATTGTAAAAACGTTTTTATTTTTTCTTTGTCAATTTCGAGTATGTATCTTCATTATATCCACCACTATTGTGTCTCCCAGTCTTCTTAAACTCCAAACATGCTCCCCACCCAACTTCATATCCTTTTGCTAAACATAACCGACTCAGCTCCACAGTGCTGGTCCCTCTCCCATTCCTGGCAGTCATTGACTTCCACTAGCTCTCAGCCAAAGTTGTGAACCCCTCCTCCATCCATGTGGATACTGACTGGCTGGATCTCCTGCTTGACTTGTGGTGTGAGTTCATGGGTGTCACAACCAAGTGACGTCCAGAAGACTGTGTCACAGCACACCACCGTTCTCTGGGTCATCTGTGATGGTCTCTTAGTCTTAGGGCAGGGATGTGATATAAATGCACATCAACAGCAGAACACTGGATTCACTACTTTTCAGCACTTTAATTATTTTTATTTTAACTATTGCTAGCTGACAAAATTTGCAAAATTCTCTCTATCTCTGTCTCTCTCTCTCTCTCCCCCCACACACATGTGCATCATTACATCATTAGCAAAATGTTACTTGATCCTGACATGCCCATGTGTACACTATCCCATGAGTTTGGAAGCCAGAAACCCAGAATCAAGTTATCACCAGCATTAGGGTCCAATGGAGTATCCAAGAAGTCTCTTCCCTGACTTGTCCTAATTATAGGCCTCCATTATCAATCTTCCATGTTCACTGGCATACAGACATCACAATGAATTACTACTGTCTCCATTTTTTACCCCACACACACTGCTCAGCCCCGTGCTAATTAATAATAGATATTACTATATAAATCGATCTTTAGTAGAAAGCATTATTTCAGAATAAATAGTATCATTAGGATTCTGGTCGTTTCACTGGCCTGAATCAGTTGTATGGATGTTCTATAAATCCATCCTCATGCTTCTAGGGGGCTAATATGAAAACCATACATCATATTCTTTTGCTGCTAAAAAGATCTCATTGTCAAGCAAGAAAAGCCCAACGTGCAATAAGCCCCTGGATGCTACATTTGTAAGATTGGTCTAAACAGCGCTTGAAACGCCCTCTCCTTCTAGAGAGTAGGATTTATAGCTCTGCTTGCATTTAAGGAATCTATGAGGCAGGCTGAAGTGGAACCCACTGAGAACAGTTTGATGAGTGATCATTGGTATTTGGTGCCCAGCAGCTTCCTGCTAACCACAGCGGTCTATTCCTGCTCAGTTCTAACTCACTGAACTCTCACAGTGTCCAAGCGAAGGGAAGACATGGGGAAAGATTTCAGAAGAGAGAGAGTAGGATTGAGTGGAAAAGAGAAGTACTGTGGGACAATGAGGAGAGAAGGGGGAATTGTAAACATACGGAAACAGAAATAAATAGAACATGATTGGAAATGACAAAGCGCCAATAAATGTTGGATTTATCCCTTTCTCTGACTCATGTGCGATGGAAGACCTTGAAATATCAATTAAAGGGTTTGAGTCTCATTCTTCTCCGAATGTAAAACTGAATAAAGAATGATTCTGTCATAAAGATAAGATGGTCAGGCAGAAATCCACATGCACCTCAATGTACAGTTTTATCCATGGGGCACGTGTATCGCCTTCTTGCAGAAGATGGAGAAAGAGTCCTTTGCCAAAAGAAGAGATGATAACAAGAACAAGATAACTGTAGACAAAGAGATATGAATTTGGTTTGCAGATATTACCCTCAGCAGCATTTTGATACTAAGACCAGAAGCTTCCATTTTCTCACCCAGGAAATGACAACTGTAGTGTGAGCTTACATTATACACACAGATACTATAATGTATGTGTATATTACATAATACAGTATGTAAATATACAGGGCTGGTGTATTAGAGATAATACATGTAGATAATATATTATTTGGCAAATAATAGTTGCTCTTTCTAAAAACTATGGCATAGGGGCTGGAGAGATGGCTCAAGGGTTAAGCCTCTGCCTTGGAGACAGAAGGTCCTGAGTTCGGATCCTAGACCCCACGTATAGACGCCGGGCAGAAGCGGTTTTACACACACACATACACACACACACATACATGCACACACATATATGCACACACGCACACACATGCATACATGCACAATTGAATAAATAATAAAAAAATTAAAAAAAAAAAAAAACTATGGCATAGATGTGAAATAAAATGAGAAGCATTACATTGAGATACTTTCCTCAGTGATGTATGATATTTGCTGGAGTGTGAATTTTGCCAGATATATGCCCTCAAAGGCAAACCAGATGAAGCAGTGTGCCACACAAGAAAAAAAAAATTAAAAATAGGAGGAATTCTGGAAGAAGGGGACAAAGGATTGTAAGAAAAATAAGGGGGGAAGAATGGGACTGGGGGTTAATGGATAAAATATAAAAAAAATCATTATAGTCATGCATGAAACAATATAAAAGTAAAATATACATTTGCTAAAGGCACTAGGATCCTTGGAGGCAAGGGATTGACAGCCACAGTAGTGTTCCTATGCTTAAGGGGAACACAGGAAAGGGTTCTGGGAAATGTCACTGGGTCCTTGTACCTCATCGGAGAGGAGGACCCAGAGGAGAGATTGGCATGCACATTAAAGGATGCTCCAAGGATGGGAAGGGGAGGTACTGGGGGACAGGGAGGGAGTGGGGAGGAGAAGGGGGCACAAGGCGGTGGGAGGTTGGAGGGAGGGAGGGGACTGGTGTACCTGTTAATTTTGTATGAGTGGAAATAAAAATAAATAAAATAAATAAAATAAAAAGAAGAATTTTATTTAACCAGCACTGTTGAATGCTTGTAAGAATTTGTCATTTCATTTTTACTATATAGTTCTACTCACTGATTTTTAGATATTCTTAAAATATATTTATATATAATTGACTTATTAATATGTGCATAATATATAATAAAGCAATAATATAATTTAATAATATAGCATAATGTCTGAGATATCACTGAATATAATAGAGTTTATTAATATTATACATTGTTTTTCTTTTTTCAGGCTCAATATTGTCTCTTAACTAATGGATACATATAATATTTTCTGTTGGGACCTTAGAGAATTCAGAAACATGCCACTTATTTCCATTTAATTTAATATGTATGTATGCATACAATATATACTTAACTTGCTTAATGCATATAATTTATATAGATATATACTTTGTTTACATGTATACATATATGTATCCTACACATATAGCATATATAACTTACACACACACATATATGTGTATATATATGAAGGAATATCATGGATCATGGTTTCAATATGATAGAACTAGAGTCTAGAAAGTTAATGAATGTGAAAGACAGGTTAAAATTTTGAGTTGAGCTTTCTCTTACTATAAAACCTGGACATTTTTGATACCATGCTATATTTTCACTATGCTCTCATATCATTCCAAAAAGTAATTTTTTGATAACACACAAATACATAACCTCAAATCACAGAAATGGCAGGTCAATTTTTCTAGAACCTCTGCATGCAAGGTCCATGGAAATCATCTATTAATTCTCTGAAAAGGTGGGACATGTGTAGCAAACTTCATATGAAATGACAGAAACTTATATATGCAACCAGGAAGATGTAATAGCAGTCAGCTTTTGAGCCAGCATATCTAAGTCTTGAATTACATTCACCGAGGAAAAGTTTAAGAATGCATCTGCACTGAACATAAATGAACACTTTTCTCATCATTAATCCTCTAAATATACCATATTACAGCAATTTAAATAAAATTTGAATTTACTCAACATTATAAGTAATCTAAATATGATTTAATGTATGTATACTAAAGATTTGCAGAAATTGTGTACAGATCATACAGCATTTTTGCAAGGGATTTTTTACAAATGATGATTTGGGTATTTGCTGGGTATCATAGAAGTAACTGTGGATAACAAAGATAACTTTAATTCTTTGAAAACTTCATAAATTCTTATGGAAGGAAGACTTTGGCAGCTGGAGCTTAGAAGTAGCTTTAAGGTAGAGACATGTATGTGGCATCAGAAATGAGCAAAATTGTCAGACCAGATCATGCATGAGTTTAATTGGACATCATCTTTGATGTTCTTTCAAAAGCACATTAACTTTGATTGATGCTTTGCTTAAGGACAAGTGGAATGGAGACATTTTTGTCACAAAGGGGATTGAAGTTCTCTCAGCTCTTGTGCAAACATGGAGTTTATAGTCTGCCCGGTTCAGCCTTGAGCAACACTTTCTGAGCCTGGCTTGCTTGTTAGTTCGCTTGTCAATTTGTGCCCTTCTCACATACGAGAGAGATCCACACATTCCTTCTCCATGGTCCCAGGTAATACATGGCTGAATTATACTGGGCAATTAATATCAGTTTTCCCTATGGTGTGTGTAACAATTCTAAAAAGTTGAAAGCAAAACTCTGGAAGAGAAAGATTAGGAATAAAATAGAAAAATCTATTTTTTCATTTCAACTTACACAATGGTTCTGAGTAATTTACAGAGGAAACAGATAGTAACTTCTTATGATTTCACTATCCCTTGTTAATTTTTAAGCCTTAGAGTAAACTCAAAGGATGAAATCATAATTTCATGCATCTTGCATTTGGTTGATATACTATATTCCTGACTCAGCCCTTTCTTTACACCTTGCTTTCTCAATAATACGTGTGCTTAATGGAAAGATGCAGACAACAAGCAAATAAGAGCCACCAAATTATCCTCCACATTTTATTATCTACTGGTACATGATTTGTTTTGTTTGGTTTTGTTTTGAAGGAGAATGAAAACTAGAGATAGCCATTTATACCTTCAGTATTGGCGAAAGTGAAAAATCTTTAGGCAAGCACAGGCTGCTGTGCAGTTGTGAACAATGGATTAGTACATCCAAGTTCGTCTCAAGGAGGGAAAAACCAATCAATGGACATAAATCCTCTCCAGCTACTGTAATGTACTTGAAAATAGGAGCAAGGGCTATTGAACAAAACAGAGAAATGATAAATCAGGCAGCAGGCTTGCCAATGGAACTACATAACAGTGTGGAAGGGTAAATTCTGTCCATTGAATTTTCAACTCAATGCAGTATTTATGTGCCTGTGGAGCTATTCCCACAAATAACCAAGGCATCATATACCACTCAAAGCGGGATAGAGAAACCTGACTTCTGACTGTTTCCGCCACCCACACTCATGCATCTCTGGGCACTTTTCTGTTTCCAATTTCTCGACTTCATTCCCTTTCCTCAGAGCCTCCTAAGTTGGCTATAACTTTAAGATAACTGAATCTGAAAAATGCCAAGAAGGGAGATAACTGTTTAGTTTCCAAATGTTAAGGAATGATGACAATTAGCATGTTTAATATGAACACCCAACTTGACTTCAACAAAAGGACTTTTCTAGACCGTTTGTTCAAAGACACAGCAGCACCAGCAACCAAGACAGAAGGACTAGAACAGAGTTCAGTGTTTTTGGAAATAGGAGAAATTTGCTTGTGTATCTATCCCTGCAGTAGAAACAGTGAAGAACAACAGACTCAATACAGATATGCTATATATTTCTAATACAGCTCATGTGCTTCATTTACAGCTCAACATCCTTTTTACAACCATGTGGATTCCCAGCAGCAACCTTACCTATATGGAGAATATTGAATGGACTGAGCCCCAGGCCACTCTGCATGGTCTCCCCTCAAGGTCTCTTCAGGAGGCAGAGAAAGCACATCTATGAGAGGAAACTTTGGTTGATGAAACTTCAGAAAAAGAACGATACTGTTTTTTAATACTCTGATATTTATTTTATAAACTTGTGACTCTAATGACTAAATTCTGATTTAAGATGTGCCCTGGGTCTTTTTTTTTCCTGAGTATGCTTTACTTTTATAAGAAGTTTGAAATTTATAGTTGAACTGAAGTGCAAGATTTTTACTCAGTACCAGCACAGTTTTTCCTATTATTGACTTCTTATTTAATATAATTATTAGAACTGACTAACCTGTATTGATTCATAAACATTAACTGGAAAAGATTTCTACCTTGATATCATCATTAGAGCTGACTAATCTATATAATTCATAAATAATAACTGAAAAAGGTAGTGGATATTACATTTTATGCTGCAACTTTTGCTGTTCTATGCATTTTGACTACTACATGCAATAGAAAATAATTCCATCTTTCTAAATTTGCTACTTTTCTCCTTATTCATCCCTCCTTCTCTCCCTCCCTCCCATCGTCCCTCCTTCTTTTACTTCTTCCCTCAAACCCTCCATTTCTTCCTCTTCCACTAATTCCTTAGAAACAATAACACTTTACAGTGTGTTTCACTATGTATTTCATAATCTGACATTCCAATCTTCTCCACAACCATTGAAATTCTAATCAGTGGAATGAACCTGTGCAGTTTAGAAGGTGAATATTCTTTCTGGGAACTACTGCCACACAATTCAGCCTCAGGGAATAAGATGGAAAAGGACTGAGAAAGACTCCCAATGCTAAATCTTAGGTCTACACACACACACACACACACACACACACACACACACACACACACATATATACATACATACATACATACACACACTTGTATATACATGCAACCCACAGGCGTACAAATATGTATGCATACATGCATAATACATGTGTGGTGGAGAAAAGGGTAACTGATGAAGTCGATACATAGGTTAATTTTTTTGTGATTGCATTGGTTTACATATTTGCGCATGAAAAGATCACTGGTAATCTTAAATACACTGAACACATCAAGAAACAACAGCATCAAACACAAGGGAAAGAGTTGAGTGGAAAGGATGGAGTATGGAGGCCATGCTCCAGGTTTTGCTGAGGTGCGTTCCAGATGTATTCCTCAGCATTCATAATAAATATGTTCTCCGAGATGTCCATTTTGTCATTCTATTGAGGTCTGAGGACTGCAGATCTGATGAGTGGTCAAACTCGGGTTTTCTCACCAGGACTCTCATCTAGTCTTATTTTATTTAATTTTAATTTATTTACTTGTCTTGTGTGCACAATTTGTGTGTGTGTATGTGTGTGTGTGTCTTTCTGTCTTTGGAGGCCCAAGGTTGACCTTGGGAATCTTCTTCGATTGCTTCTACCTCCTTTTTGCTTT
Source organism: Typhlomys cinereus (assembly GCA_023101885.1). Lineage (NCBI taxonomy): Eukaryota > Metazoa > Chordata > Mammalia > Rodentia > Platacanthomyidae > Typhlomys > Typhlomys cinereus. The sequence goes on along the minus strand of JALPQD010000007.1, from coordinate 2,279,361 downwards.
GTTATAGGATTTCCCTGACTCTGCCTTCCAGAGAAAGAAGGATAGGGCACCCCCATTTCTGTCTGGTGTTTTTATGCAGGATCTGGATTCAGGTCCTCTGCTTACAAGGCAATGTCTTAATCTCTGAGCCATCTCCCCAGCATCCTCCCCAGGACTTTCTGATTTGCAAATTAATTGTCTTCTCTGGATACCATATCCATGCGCTGTGGTTCCAATGTTCTACTCTCCTCCTACTCTTTGAACATTCCAAGTTTTCCCCCTGAATTGGAAAAAGCAGGTGTGATTATGTGTGTGACTTCCCACCTGCCCTAAAGAGAATAAATTGTTTCCCTCCTGGGAACAAAGAAGGAAATGGAGAAATAACTCATAAGCTGTTTTATGGAGTTTACATGTTTACCAGGACCACGGCCTTTGAGGTTTACTTCTCAGAGGAGCTAATAATTGGAGTGTGGCACAAAAACAAAGAATTTCTGCTCTCTTTTCTGTCCCCAAGGTTTTTAAAGCTAGATAATTCAGGTACCTCTGCATTTTAAAGAATGCAGTTTCTTGTTCAATAATGAGTCACAGAGCCTTTCAAGAGAGGAATGTAATGGGGGTCATAACCTGCATTTTTTCTATTACCCACAATTTGAATGTCAATGTGCTGTGTGCCTATAGCTCCTGGGAATGCTTTTGAGTACACAGACTTACTTTTTTATGTTTTTTTTTTAAAGTTCCCACAAACACCATTCCACAAGTTTAGCGCCTGACTGCGACTTCATGCATACACCCTACATTGGGAGAGAGTTCTTCATGATGCTGAAGTTAACAATTTGAAAGTAATTTCTTTTTTTAGAAAAAGAAGATAAAACTTTTCCCTCCTCTTTTTTCAAGATTAAAGCAGAAGAAATAAGAAGATAAAAGAAAGGAAAAAGAACAAAAAGTTTTGGCCTCTAATACTTACTTCTCAGCAGGGAGAAGATGACATGGTGAAGTTTTTCGTCCTCCTTCAGTGGACCAAGAAGTCCACCAACACTTTTAACCACCTTAACTCAAACCTGCCCAGGATTCTTGTTTTGAATACTAAAAAGAAGTTCATATCAGTCACGTAAAAAGTAGTGATGAAGATTTCCTTGATGACATTTTAAAAATGGCTTAAGCACAAGGTGCTTAGAAAAAGGAGTCATACCCAGGAGAACTAGATTGATCATCAAAGTCACAATTCAAGGGTCCTGCGGGTGACTGCTTGGAGGATTCTTTGGTATTTCTTTGTTTCTTTGTTCTAGAATTCCACCTTTGTTTCCATCTTTGATAACTGATATTTCCTTCTTCTTTTTTTTTTTTTTTCGCTGCAATAGCATGAGGTTTTATTTAACGACGCGCCGGGCGGCTCCAGCAACCTCTCACGCAGGAGAGACTGAAGCGGCCCCTAGTGACTGAAGCAAGGGGTTTATAAAGGGGTTTTGGGTGGGGGGTCTCGTTGGTCAGCAAGAGTCCAGGCCTCCGTGATTGGTGCAGTCTACCTGCTTAACCGCAGGAAGTTTGCTCCAGATGGCAATTATGCTGTTAACAGAATTTTCTTGCAAGACTTGTTTTCCCTAGGGCTAGTCATCTTGAGGTTACAGCCTGTTTTCCCATCACTAAGGGTTACAGCTCCTTTTCCCATCACCAGGGGTTTCAGGTCAGGAAAGGAAGTAGCAAGGTGGATAGTTTTAGACAATGGCTAGCAGTAGCTACGCTTGAATAGCTATGAGCAATAGCTAACTATAGCTATGCCTGATCAGCTATGAGCAAATATCTACACTGTGGGCCTGGACTGGCCCGTTCTGTGAATTTTAGGGCAAGGGTCTCAGGGTCCATCACACAAGGTGTGTAAAGTAATGAAGCAGAGGTGCATGAAGTGTGTAAAATAATGAAGCAGAGGTGCACGAGGTATAACGGTTACTCTTAACTATTGCTGTGAGAGAACACCCAAAGTCAATCAACTTAAGGGAGAAAGGGAGGTTTATTCAGCTTACGGTTCTAGAGGGGAGGTCTCTCAAAGCAGAGGCGGCATGGCTGACTGGAGGAGGCTAAGTCACCGCAGACATCTTGAAAGCTGAGAGCTGCAGACTGCTTGCAGCAAAGGCAGACTTCTCCTGGAGGTAGGGTGGGACTCATCCACCTCAAGGCCACCCCTTGTGACTGCCTTCCTCCAGCAAGGCTCCACCTCTCAAGGTGCCATGACCTTGCCAAACACATGAGACTGTGGGGGACACATTTCAAACCATGACACTCCACCCCTGGCCCCCACAGGCTCATTGCCATCTCATTATGCAAACCATACTCAGTCCAACTTTAAAAGTCTTCATAGACTACAATGGTAGTCCCAACAGTCCAAAAGTCCAAAGTCCAAAGCCTCCTGTAAAATCAAAATACAAGTTACATACTTCTAATATACAATGGCACAGAATAAACATTCCCATTCCAAAAGGAAGGAATGGGGGCATATCCAGGAAAGATCGGTCCATAACAAGACCGACAACCAGCAGGACAAACTCCAGATCTTGTAGCTCCAAGTCCAACAGGTGAGCCTGTTGTTGAAATCATCTCAGTTCCAAAGGGCTTTGGCTCCACCCCTCCAATGCAGCTGCCCATAGAATTCGTTGGTCTCTTGAACTGACTCCTCCTAGGATATACAGCTCTCCTTGGCAGGTGTCCCACGTTGTGTCTGGAATCTCTAACATCTTTACTTCTCAATGGCAAACCAGGCTTTAACTTCACAGCACAAACTGCCCTTCTTGGGCCTCTAAACTGCAGGCTTCTTGCCTCATGATGCCTGGATTCTGCCAATTTTTGAAATCTTGGAGGAGGACTCCATGATCTCCTCCCTTTTGCATCACTGATGCCTCTAAAACCAGAACCACGTGGACGACTTTGCCAAGACTGGCCCCCTTGAATCACAGCTGATTCTGCTTCTCTGTGCTGGCCATGTCTTTCACTCCCGGGCAGTTGCTTGGTAAGAGAAACCAACTCTTGCTTTGGAACTCCACCTTTTAGCTCTAGTCTTCTGAAAGGATTTGCATTCTTATGAGTGGGAGCCTTCCCTGAGGATCTTGCCCTCAAGCTAGGGTCTCTCCTATTATTCATATTGAAAGCAAGCTTTGATTTACAAATGGAGCTAATCTCTTCAACAGCCATTTTGTTCTCTGCTTTTTCCTGGTTCAACTCTTTAAGTTTGCCATTATATTTTTCATCATTGGATCTTACAGTTTTTGCTTCTTTCTGCCTGATTCTTTGCTCTTTTTCATAACTCTGAAGACAACTAAAAAGTAGCCATATCACATTGTCAAGACTACATTGCTTTGAAATTTCCTCCGCCAAACACTCCAGCTTAATTTCAGGCAAACTTTCAGGACGAGGGCAAAACTTCACCAAACTCTCGGCCAACACATGGCTCCATGTGTCACTCATCCAGTTGCAAACACAGTCTCTGTTCCCCTCTGGACCATCACAAGCTGGGCTTCCACTGCTGTGTCTCTCACAGCATTGCTCTCCTCTGAGCTCTTACAAGAAAGGCCCATTTGGCCCCCTCGCTCAGATGCAAAGACTTTCCCAGCACAAAGTCCCAAAGTTCTCCACATTTCTCCCAACAAACAGTTCCAAAGGCACACTAGCCACATCACCGCATTGGCCATACTTTTCGGTACCAACTTCTCTCAGCTTCACAAATAATTTCACGTTGTGGTACCAGCTGTTTTTAATCTCACAGCAATACCCCATTACCCGGTACCAATTTTTGTAAGTTACTCTTAACTATTGCTGTGAGAGAACACCCAAAGTCAATCAACTTAAGGGAGAAAGGGAGGTTTATTCAGCTTACGGTTCTAGAGGGGAGGTCTCTCAAAGCAGAGGTGGCATGGCTGGCTGGAGGAGGCTAAGTCACCGCAGACATCTTGAAAGCTGAGAGCTGCCTGATATTTCCTTCTTCTTTTTGGACAAAGTTTATTTATTTATTTAGTTAGTTAGTTACCTCATTTATTTATTTGTGTGTGTGAGAGCTTACTCTCTATCTCTGTGTCTCACACACACACGTGTGTGTGTTTGTATGTGTATCAGAGAACGCTGTGTGTTCCTGTGGAGGACCAAATATGACTTCAGGAATCATCCTGGATTGCTTCTACTTCCTTTTTGCTTTGCTTTGGAATTTCCCAGGCTCAGCCCACCAGGATGGGTAGAGCAGGCCACCATCATTTCCACTTGGCATTACATGGGACCTGGGATCTGAACTCAGTATCTTCTGCTTCAAGGCAGACTCAACTCCTGAGCCATCTCCTCCAGACCAATAGCTGAGATTTTTGGAATATTGAATTTGTAAATTTCAGATGGGTATTTATAAAAATAGATTATCCGTACAAATTTTTCTGCACCAATGTCTGCATGATGCTTTAATTTTTGGAGTGGCGTATGGATAGAATTATTGCATAGATCCAAAAATATAATAAAACAAAAGAGTGTACAATTTTTGAATGATTTTGTTTTTCCTAGGTAGTCTTGAATAATTTATGATTTGATGGTAGTACATATTTTTCCTTTGTTGGACCTTCTGTTATACAGCTATGCAGATGTGGGCATGTAATTTTATGGGCAAAATACTGACGTTCACTTTGATCACATATTTAAAGTTGGTCTCCACTGTAAAGTTTACAAGAAACTCTTAAAGTTGCCAATAAGCATCAAGAACCAGCAGTATCTGTCTCTTTAAGCTCCCAAAGGATCATGGTATAATTAAATTAATGCTTAAGTAAGGCTTTTCTCAGGTTCTACTCTCTAGGGTCAGGAACACAAGCCACCACCATATCTGCCCAGGGATTTTTATATGGTATCTGGGATATGAACTTAGGTCTTTCTGCTTGTGAGGCAAAGGTCTTAACCCCTGAGCCACCTCTTCTGCCTGGACACAAGATCTAAATAATTTATATTTCTAAAGGGAGGAGTGTGCCAACACATTGGAAAAAACTGAAAGCCCTAAACTCAGAGAAAATCAGAGTTCTACAAGAAGGTGTTAAGCAGGAGGTCAGAGTACCATGGGAAGATGATCAGCAAAAAAACAGCTGCAGTAATATAGCCAATGAATTTTCCCATGGTAGTCTATGCCAGCAGGGTTCACTGACATTAGGGAAAAAGTGCCCAGTTCACAGCTCATTATAAAGATTCAAAAAAAGACTGGAACCATATGTACAATATTGCAGACTTCCCAGGGGCTGCAAAAGGAGTGAGAGTCTTTCTTTTGTAACCTGACCTTCTGGAGAGATCTAGAACTTTCCACATGTTGACAATCAAAGAGAGCTTGGTACTTGGTAGAAGTAGCTGAGTGTCCCAGAATGATATAGGAGTGGAGAATAGATTCTGGGTTCTTGACTGAGAAACAAGAAGTACACAAGCCCAGGGATACTTCACCAGAAAAACATGGAGAGGCTTCTAGTGACTCTAGTTGGATTGACTGCTAAAATAACAGAAGATAGCTGGTTGGAGTAATCCTAAAATCCCAGGACAAAGTGAATACATAAATGGATAAATAAATAAATAATCTATTAAGGGACAGGGATATGGGACAGGGAGATTGTTCAGCAGGCAAAGGTGCCTTCACATAAACTTGGTGGCCTAGGTTCAGTTCCAGGAGGACACATGATAGAAGGAGAGTACAAGGAGAGTACATACTTCCTAAAGTTAGTAAATTGAGCACAGGTAGGGGTAGGGTTACAAAATAATAGAAACAGCATAAAGGCAGGCATATAATCTTACTAAGCAGAATAGAATGTTCAAATAGAACCTGATGGAATTTTTTTGTGAGCCGCAAATGCATTCTGGCAGCAACCACAGTGCTTATCCATTTTAATGTGCTGTTAAAATCTGTGTTGTGTATTCTGCTGAGGATTTTTGCATCTGTATTCATCAGGGATATTATATGCTATCCTCTTTTGTGGTATATGCCTTAGATTTGGTTCATAAGTGAGAATGGAGAATGGTCACACATAATATTGTAGTCACTGTTGTTGAGCTACATACCTAAGCTGATTATTTTCCCATAATAGTGATAATAGTAAATGGGATGCATCTGAGGGAGGACTTCTGTTGGTCTGAGATACAAAACACAAATTTCATTTGATTCCTAAGAGAAAGTTGAAGAAACTGACAAAGAAATCATACAGACATTTTTAAGTTAACCAAGTCTCCAAATAGTCTTTGAGATACTTTGTCATCTTCCTTTCTTTACTCCATTCTACATAAATTTAATCATCAGTCGCAGATTTTAATCATTCCATAAAATTGATAAAGAGTTAAGCATGTTTCATTATCAATAAGAAATAATTTCTTGAAATTAAATAGTAAGTGCTCTGGGGTTGGGGCTGAAACACTGAGGGAGGAAGAATAAAGCAAACTATACTGCAATTCAAAAAAAGTCTGTAACACCTAAATACTTGTGAACCAATGAAATTCTTGTGCTGCATAATTAGAAAATGTAGACTTTATATTTTTCAGTATTAATAAGCTCTGAAGTCTCTAAAGGTCAGAGAAGTATGTGCTAATTATTTTGGGAAAATTCAACAATAAAAGCAAAATTTGTCACACTCTTTGGAAGGAGGCAGTCATTTAAAACATATATCAAACTGCCACATTGTTTCATGAAGCATTGTAGTGGAAAATGTGAAATGATACAACGCTTTGGGAAAGTCAACAGGGAGATGATTGGTTATAGATTGGAAAATGTTATAGAAGTTGCTTTAAGGGTGGATTTAGACTTCAAGTAATAGGTACTTGCCAGAAATCAGGAAATCTAGAACAGGAAGAGAATAGTGTTGAAATATCTTTTTATGCATAATAACTTCTGGGCATATTCTAGACTTCAAATAATATCTGACCTGAGCTACTTTGTACCTTGTCAATTCTTCACTGGAATATGTGTGAAGTCCATCATAATGCCACTCCTGGAAACTTCATCTTCCTTCACCCACTGAAGGAATGGATCATTTTTGTTATAACTTAGTGTGCAAATCAATCTCAATTCATTTTGATGATGATTATATTTCTCAGAAAAGATTTTTCCTACTTGCTGCTGAGAAAGAAATGAAGACCACAAAAAAATGTTGGCGCCAGTGATCATATCTTGGCTCTCAGGCTTTTGGGCTCCAAGGAAAGTCATTTCATCTTCTTTGCTATTTAACAGGAAATCTATTCAGCTACATTGATAAACCGCCAAGAAAGAGTAGCCATTGACTATCGTCAAATCAGGGGCGCTCCGTCTGTCATCTTGGGGATGTGAAGAGGCATGAGTTCAGATGCTTTTTGGCAGCAAATGAAAAGAAATCCAACACCAAAATGGCCTATAATTGAAATAATGACTTGATATGTCCCATTTCAACCATTTCAGAGGTAGAATAGCTTACGGACTGGTTAACTGGATGGACCAGTGAGATTGTCGATACCTGGGTACTTGTGATTTTCTGCTACATCATTTCCACATGTTTTTTTCCATGTTCCTTAATTCATAATAGAAAAAAATGTGTGCTGTAATTCTAGATATAAAGGAAAACAGCAATAATCAAAGAAAGAAGGAGGAAGGAAGAAAAGAAGAAAATGTAGGCCACAAAAGTGTCATAATCAATCATAATGGATTTGATATCAGGTTTGGGGCACCAAGAAAGGTCATTTCATCTTCCCTGCCATTGAAAAAGGACTCTGTTCAGTCAAGTGTATAAACCACCAAGAAATAGTGATTTCCTTTTCTACCACCTTTTTCTATCAGCCTTCCTCTGCATCAATATTGTTCTATTTTGATGACTATTGCTTTATAATATCTATACTTTGAGAGCTGGTCAAGAAAATCTGAAGTATTGCTCACTACTAGTCCTTTAGAGATTGTTGTTCTTTGACTTTTAATATTAATTTAAAATTACTTTTCAGATTTTTTAATAGAGGTATTTTAATAGTCTAGTTATTAAGATTGAATTTCATATCAGTCCATTAAAACAAAATTTAACATAAAGATTAAAGATAAGTTACATCTTCACTGGATTTCAATTTTTATTTACCAATGTTTTATGTATTTTGGTAGTATTTCTATGTTGAACCATTTAATCTACTCCCTATTAGCTTATGTTTGCCATTTTCCTTCATAAAATGGATCCTTGTGAAGCCAGGGAGTCTTAGCTGTGAACTCTTGCAATTCAGCACCTCTAACAGTGCCTGGCATAGAACTCATGAAATAGAAAAAGAAAGTGCTCAGAAAATGTCCACCAAGGACTTCTATGTCTTGCAGAGGGATATTAAGATTTCATTTTCCTCCATTTTGCTTTTCTTATTTTTCTATTAAAACACCCCAGCAACTCAATGGAGAAGAGTTTATTTAGGCTCCTTGTTCAAGGGTACAAATATCATGGCAGAAAAGTCAGGACCGCAGGAGGTTGAAACAGCTGATCACATTGCATATGCTGTCAAGTGAAAGAATACGAGGAATGTCCATATTCGGTTTACCCTTCTTCTTTGCAAAGTCCAGGATACAAGCCCTGGGAACTGAGTTACTCACAATTAGGGTGAGTCTTAGCACCTCAATATAATTCAGAGGCAGCCCATAGAAAATATAATCTCTTTCAAGTAGTTTTTTAGTTTTGTAGGTGATTCCATAGACTGTCAAGTTGACAATATTAACCATTTCATATAATAACTGTCTTTTCTGGAAAAATCAATTAGTCTGTGTTTTTAGTTTCCTTAGCTCCAAAATAATAGTTAATTTAGCTTCAAGTATCCATGCGTGTCTTGTTGTCAAGCACTATACATTGAAATCATCGTGCTGGAGAGACGGCACAGAGCTTAAACCTCTGCCCCATAAGCAGAAGGGCTTGAGTTTGCATCCTGAATCCTACATGAGATTCTGGGAAGAAACGGTGGTGGCTTGCACTTCAATCACCCTTGGATCTCCATAGGTGAAGACAGTGCACTTTGATATATACAGACACACAGGCACAAATTCCATTAACCATTATAATCCTTTCCCACTTATGTTGCAGCCCATCATTCTACTGTAATGCATACTTTCAAAGTAGATGAGTGTGTCTTCATACAGATCTAAGAATGTTCACTCAGCACTGCTGCATTACAATACGTTGTGGGAATATAATTAACCTTTCCTTTCTCCTTACGTCTTTTAAAGAGTATACATCACCAGCCATAGCCTTTTCATTGATGTAGAAACTGACTTTGACTCACTGAGTATATAGACAAGAAGGTATTTGATGCCTTTGAGGATCAAATTATATTAATTAACTAGTTCCTTTGCAGATGACATTTGCCTAAAGTTTTGGTGACTCTCACTAAGTATAATGAAGGTAGGAGTTCATTTCAAGTGTGAAGGTCATCGGTTCTTATTCAGTGCAACTTTTGACTTCAGCACATAGCTATTCTTAAAATGGTGAATGACACAAAAGGTTTAGTATTCTAAATTCAACACATCACAGCTTTTTTCCAACCAAAGAAAAAAATAAAGCCATCAACAAATAAGGTCATTTGAGCATAAAATATATTTATTCCCCAAATTCTCTTCAAATGTCCGATTTCTCCTGACCCATGATGTCCTGTGTCAATATGATGTATTGGATAAATTATTTTCCATTTAATGGAAGGGAAACAACAAGTCACTTCTTGTTGACCTCAATATTTTGCATCTATAGAATTATAAACATGGCAGGTTTATGAGTCCTTGCCACGTCCTGTCCTGTCTCTATACGGGATTTTCAAAAGCATCCACATTATCAATGCTAGTGTAAGCTCTACACACAATTGACATAACCTCCAATTTTTTATACATTTTTATTATTATTTCCGCTCATACAAACTTAATAGGTACACCAGTTCCCTCCCTCCCTCCTCCTCCCCCCGAACCCTCTGTTCCCCCTCCCCTCACCCCTCCATCCCCATCCCCCAGTGCCTCCCGCCCCAATTCCCAGAGAATCCTGAGAACTTCCAATTTTTTTTAAAAAAAAAAATAAAATTCAACCAAAACTGGAAGACAATAAATAAGTGGTCTGCAAAATTTGATTGCAAAGTTACCCATGTGTTTTAAAATAAGTTGTTTTGCTACCAAATGCAAAATATAACTGGGTACTTTTTATCAGAATAATCTGTCACATAGTTATTGACTTTAATGTACATTATCATGATTCAGACTAACAAAATGATGAGTAAGTAAGCAAATTCTCAGGTCATAGAGCTGCACATAGAGGTTAATGGAATTTTCAAGATCCTATCATAACTATTATGAAAGAAGTGGTTTTAATTCAGTATTGTCTCCATGAAGGAAGCTCTCTATCAGCAGAATAGCATTAGGATACACCACCCAAATTTGAAATTAAAAAAAAACAGTGATTTTTACCCCCAAGATGTCACCAAAACCTGAATTTATTATGAATAAAAGAAGCACAAACCAATCCCTTTGTCTACAAGTTTCATATACTTCCACTATTTTATGCCTCCTTTTTGTGAATACATGGTGGAGCAAAACCCTTGAAGTGCTGGAAGTGTTTCAAATATATGAAGATATAAGATGAATGTGTATGGAATCTATATGGCTTAGATGGAGGTTATAGTACTTGAAGGAACAAAGAGTATATCTCTGACAGGAAGTCTTTACAAGAAAAGTATCCCAAACAAGACATTCTATTTTATCATGATGATAGACTAAGTCATTCAAAAACATTTCCAAAACAATATATCTGAAAAGTTGAACAAAACATAAAACACTCTCTAGACTACAAGACTAAGTTTTCAAGGAAACAAATGGAAACTCAAGGCCACAATATATTAGGAGGGGGACATAATCCCAATGGGAATTGCTTCATTAGGTATTAATGTATTGGGATGGAAATTTGTCTTTGAAATTAAAATCCTTTTTTGTCAAAAATAAAGACACTCAGATCTGAGACCTAGATCTTTCCTTGAGCAGAGTGTAATGGAGACCTGGAATAGAGACCCTCTGAAGAAAAAGAGGTGAATAGCTATGGGGTGCTATACTAGTGACACTGTAATGTGGGCTACTGTACTAGTGACGCTTGCCCTATTCTGTGTAATTTTTAAAATTGCTTATGAAATTGATTCTGGGACACCACAGAAATTTAGAAAAGTGATCAATTGTAACATAAAAACAAAGAGTGCATTATGGATATGGTGAAAATATTGTTTAAAAAATAAGGTGGAAAAATGATTGAAAATAATTCCCACTATCCATCTCCAGCATCAGCTCACATGCACATGTATGCACATTGACTAGTGCCTGTATGTGCAAACATACACATGTGAACACACATGCACTCGTGAATATACTCCCCACACATACATATGAACACAGAAACAGGAAAAAAGGTCATATGATGTTCTGGAGATGGGTGGTGGAAAGTCAGCTCCTAGCGGCTTTGTCCAGATCCCACCATTTGAGAAACCAGTGCTCAGATTTTGTTTTTATTTTTAAATGTAATAAATAAGAGATGTAATTATCCACCTGCTAATCTGCTATGCTGTTCTGTCAATAGGATTGTGACACCCCAAAATGTAAGCCTACTCTGCTCTAATCTTAGGTTTAATGAAATAATAAAAATCTTGCTTATAATAAAAAAGTGAATGTTGAAAACTCAGTTGCATGCCAGTAACAGGAGATATCAAAAAACAAGATCTCATACATTAAATGTGAGCATTGATCATTACATGCATTCTCTGATTTGTCTCAGTTAAAGCAAACATATGCGATATTCAGTTTCCCCAAATTTTAAACTTTTGCAGAAACAAACATTCCTAAAGCACATGTAATAGTGGTTTTATTACATAAATATCTTATTTTGAATAAACTATCTTAAAATATGTGCTTAAAAATGTATTTTAATGGGCTGGAGAGGTGTCTCAGGGGTTAAGCCTCCGCCTTGCAGGCGGAAGGTCCTGAGTTCAGTTCCCAGAACCCACGTATAGATGCCAGGGGGAAGCGGGGGCGGCCTGCGCTTCTGGTCCTGGTAGGGCGGAGCCTGTGAATCCCGGGGCAGAAGGAGGTGGAGGCGTCCATGGTGGTTCGCGAATTCGTCCGTGGTTCTACACACACACACACACACACACACACACACACACACACACACACACATGCGCGCACATACATGTGCACAGTTGAATAAATAATAATAATAATAAAATTTTTTAAATGTATTTTAAACTCTGTTTCCAGTGTTGTGCTTAGGAGTTGTGTGACAAGGGACTGTGGAAATTAGCATATATGATCTGTCTCTTTGATGTGGATTGCAAAGACCAGCATCTCTTGGTAGAAAATGCAGATCATTTGAAGGCTTAGAATGGGATCTTTACTAATCAATTTTAAGTATTCAGTGAAATGTCAGTTGTTATTTTCTGCCTCCCCTTCTGCTTAACTTTACAATCCTTTCAGTGAACCATGTGTTAATGTTTAATCACTAGGGAATGTTGGGTTTTTAGGATTGTCTGTGGTTGCACAGAAAAGACCCTGACTTTTAGCATCTGTCAGAGATGGCAAATCTTTCATCTTTAGAAGACTGCATATTTCACATTCTTGTGTGGGGGCAGTTGAGTGTGCATGTCTGTGGAGGCCAAACCATGACATTAGAAATCATCCTGGACTGTTCTACCTCCCTATTGCTTTTCTCTGTGGCTTCCCAGACTCTGCCTTCCAGGCCAGAATTGCGGGCTGCCTGCACACACACTTGGCATTTTTACTTGGGATCCAGAGATCTGAATGCAGGTCCTTTTGCTTTTTGTTTCCCACATTTGGAGAAGCCATGTACACTGGATGCAATGATTATCAATAGTGAGCCTAGGGCCTCTTGAGTGATGTGGTATTCCAGAATATTCCAGAACTGGCCACTTCATTAAGATGCATCAGAGCCTCATCTAGAAGTCATACTGTCTGACTGTGTGTGACACATGTATGAAACAGCGGATTTCACAGATAGTATTAGATTAAGATCATTCGCATGAGAACCTGCCCCAATAAATCCACAGGAACCTGACCCAGTAAATACACAGGAACCTGCCAGTACAGGTATCTTAGATGAAACCCATGAGGTCTCTCTCTCTCACACACACACAAACATGAAAGCAGCAGAAAAACTGGCTAGAAAAGAGAAAATATGAGGTGGGTATTAAGTATAGGAATAAGAAAACACTGCAGTTACTTTTTCTCTTGCTGCGGAACAACACTCAGATTCAAGCAATTGAAGGGAGAAAGGGAGATTTATTTGGCATATGGTTCCAGAGCCCACATAGTCTATCCTGGAAAGAAAAGTAGGGCAGGCAGCAGAAGCTGGAGGCATCTCGGGTAACTTCTATTATTATGGAAGTGGAGAGAACAAGTGTCAATGTAAGAACAGACTGTTAGAGCAGCTGAGGAGTAGAAACAAGGCGGGGCTACCTGTCCTCACAGCCAACCCCTGCGATGGACCCTTCCCCACGAAGTCCCAGCACCTGAAGGTGCCATGACCTTTGCCCATTGTCTTCAACTGAAGATGCAAACACATGAGTCTGTGTTTCATTTTACATCATTTTAAATACAAATCATGTTCTCTAAAACTTCCTACCTAAGTCTACTTCAATACTCAACACAAATATCTCCCATCTTTTCTCACTGTACAGATTTCTAGCTTCTTGTGCCCATGGCCCAAGCAAGGTTAACACATTTATCATGAACTCACATTTCATTCTAATGTGCTATTTCCTGCGAGGAAGGCGCCTCCATTTTTATGAATGTGTAGTGCTCAAGAGAGGAGAGCATGGTATTGCTTTTCCATAAGTGTAACTGTCTCTTTTAATTAATTCCAAACTACACGTTACATTTGAACCATTGATTTTTTGTTGTTTGACTTACAGTCCATCCTGGCTTCTAACAAGTGAATTACTGCCACAGTATGTAAAGTACTGAGATTATGGGTATGTTTTCTGCCAATATTAGCTACATGTTGATTTTTTATTATTATTCTATTTTGACTTTTTTACCAGACTTCCTTCCTCAAAGGGTCAACCAATTTTGGAGAATTTCCTTCAATTAAGTAGGTGGGTAGCCTTCATAATAGATTATATAGATTATATTCAAGCTAGATTAAATATGTGTAAGATTCCAGAACATTTAAAACTGCATGTGTGTGTGTATACATATATATATGTATGTGTATATATATTATATATATAATATATATACACCTTAAATGCAGAATCTCAATTGGAACCCCAAAGTTGGAGCCATATATTCTCTTGAAAATAAAATGATAGCTTTTATCACCTCACTACTTTAATAGTATGTTCAACTCACCTTAGTGATCAACTCAAGTATGACCTCAGTCTTGACTGTATTGTCAGATCTAAGTAATGTATCTGTCAGCACTCTCTAGAAATACAAGCAAGAAGACTTGCATTATATGTAGAAAGGGATCTGTTTTATAGAATTGGTTGTGGAAGTACAATGAGTTTAAAGTCTGAAGGAGGAAGTCTGCATTGCTGGCCACTTAAAACAATCCACATAGATTTGGCTTGTTGATGTGTCTAACAGACTGAATGAGAGCCACCCGTATTGTGGAGGGAAATCTGCTCTTTTAGATGCATCCATAAATACCAGTTTTTCTGAAAGACTTATTTACGGTAGCACTAAGCATCATGAGTGATCAAACAATGTGACACATGCATGAAGTACTGACCAGAAGCATGATACTCTCTGATATCAGGGCTTTTCTCAATTGAGTTTCTGAACACACTTCAGAATAGTCCAAGGCTCTCAAAGGCAGACACATGCTGAGGAATAGCTAGTGGATGTGCTGTTCTGAATAGGACACATACTTGCAAGACACTGCAAAGTACTCCACAATATTGTTGGGCCTCGTCGAGACCCTGGACGAGGCCTGTTGGAACTTCCTGAGCCTGGCTAGAGTTTCATGACCTGTTTAAACTGCCTCACCAGCGTGATTCAGCATAGCCTTGTGGCTGATGCAATATAGCCTTAGGTTGCAACAGCAGCTGGCCCATAGTAACGCCCCACTAGCCCATAATAATCTCATGAGAATACAAATCTTGCGAGACTATGCCTTATACAGTTGGTGCCATTAAACTGCCTAGCTGAGAGGGCCAATCAGCAAAGACTCATGCTATGACTTATGGGATGCTGGGTGGGTATATAAGGGCCTGACTGTTGGAGTAAAGTTGGTTCCTGCTTCAACAGAGCTCCCGGCCTGGTGTGTCTTTCCCCGGTGGTGAGGGGGGGTCCGGCCGGCGACACTCATCATCCCGCTCAGCCCCATGTTGTGCCTGGCTGGACCAGCACTGCCTTCCGCACTAGCTGCCGAGAGCCCGGCACAATATCATCACTACTGTACTCTAAATCTTCATATTTGTGAAGATAGTTTCATGTCCAAGGACTTGGAAACATATCTATAATGACTTGTAACACAAATAAAATTATCTCAAAGTTTATCAATTTATTTATATTGAATATTAGAGTCAATGCAAAAATTTTACCTCCATCATAATAGATCTGTGCATTTTAAACAAAATGTCTGTGGTGGGAATTGTGTGGATTCACTTGGCTGGGTTGTGGATTGTTGGCATGTGGCCAACCATTTCTTGGAAGACTTGTGTGACTATGTGTTTGGATGATGTGAGCACTGAAATCATAGACTTGAAGAAAGCGGATCGCCCTCATATTGTGGATAAGCTTACCCAATGAGCAGATAATCTCTACCAGATTTAAAGAATATGTGAATAAATAAAAAATGACATATCCTGAGCTGAAGCAAATTTTGAAGTCAACAACCTTCAGACTTAAACTACAGCATCATTTGCATTTCTGCATTATATGTGTGAGTTGTGCACCTGTGAATATGCATATGTGCATGCATCAAAGGTTGTGTTATGAGCCCCTGGCAAATTATCTGATGCATTGACTTAAAATAAAATTATTTTTCTAATCTCAGGAGTGATCATTTAACAAGAATCTCCTGCCTTGAAGGATTTCTCTACATAGACTGAACCTCCACCCTCCACCAACATCTAGAACTAGTTTTGCATTTGGTTTTCCCTTGTCACAGACCATTATAAGAAGCCTCCCCACACAGAAGATTTCCATGTCCTTCAGTTGAGGTTGGTCTGTAGTAAAATATGACAGCAATCGATTGGAGTGAGAGTCATGGGAAAAGAGTCTACACAGGTACCTCAGGGCCAACAAAGTAATAGCTGCAGGGAGATCAATGACTTAGCATTGGTAAGAGAGAAAGGAGTTCAGAGAGCTACATACAAACATCAGCACAGCCAATCTCTGGAAGTCTAGGAAAATAAAAAAAAAAAAACACTGTGTTTTAACAAAGCGCTGTATCTCTCTGGCCCCAGTGTCAGTTGGTTCTTGCTTTATCTTCTGTGGAATCCAAGATCTGTTACAACTCTGTGATAATCACCAGAATGATTGGGTATGAGTAAGCAAGGGAAAACCCATCCTCTGACTACACAAAAGAACAGGGGATAGGAAGAGTCTGAAAAAAAAAAGGGAAGAAATTTGACCAAGACAGAAAGTACAGATGGAAGGTGCCCTGGTAGTGATCAACAACGGCTGCCTGTTGCCAGGGGAGGGGCTAGATTAGCATCTGCGGAGGAGCATCTACTGAAGCCTCAGCTGAGCAACTCCAGGGTCCGAAGAGTGAGTCTAATTGCATTTCCTCTTTCCTAGTTGTGTGCATACAAATATGCAGATTGACAAATACATAATGACCCAAACCAAACTGATTCTTGTGATGGTGATATGTTGCAAGTAAAGACCTGTGATACCAGTAATGTAGATTTTATATGTAAAAGAGACCAGGTCATAACATCTGCTTGATTATACATCATTCAATTCAATTTCAGCATGTTTCATAAATTATTGTACATTTAATTAATTCTATAATTTTCTTAGATTTTATTGACTAAATTAAAAATTTTAGATTCATTCAAACATCTTTGAATCCAGGGAAAATTAATATATTATGGGCGTATCTAGTTATTTGAAGCCTATTTATTGTAACGCAAAGTCTCCAATTACTGTGTTTGTAGAATAATTTTCACACGGGTTAATGATTTCATGCAGCCTCCTTACAAAGTGGTACAGAAAGTCAACTCCTAATAAAATGAATTAAGAAGTTTACTTTTTCCTCCTTTACCAAGTAGATTGAGAAGAACTAAAAGAATGCCTGACAAATGACCTGCTGAGACTCATATATGTGGTTCTTCAAGTAAGTGATACAAGGTGGAGGAAGTTTAATTCCCTAATAACAGATCAAATATTCAGTATTGCATGTACTGTATTTAGTCTTTGTGCTTTGAATAAAGTAGTGGAATAATGCTTTTTATGGCAATTACAAATAAAGTAATTCATGTAATTATCCTGTAATAATGTAATTGTTGCCATGTAGGCTACAGGCCATAAAAAAAGCATTAAGTAATTGCACAGTTATTTATGGCCTGAAAATTGTCTGGCAATTATGCTAGAGGTAATAGTAGCATGAAAATCAGAACTTAATTGTTGCTTGATTTTAAAATGTAAAATGTGGGTATCTTTTCATTATAGACCTAAGTACCTTGCCACATAATTATATCATATACTCCAAACAGAGTGGGAAATTGGACACAATCCAATAAAGAACATAGTTTTATATTTAATCTTAAGTTCTTGAAAAATTAGCTACTTTCAAAAAATGGGCTGTCATTCAATTTCAATGTACAGTTTTGGAGCTAAAAAGCTTGGCTCAGTAGACTATATGATGCTTTCTCTCTCTCTCTCTCTCTCTCTCTCTCTCTCTCTCTCTCTCCCTCTCTCTCTGGGTATGATATGCATGGTATCAACAGATGGAGCCCCTTTACTATTTAAGAGCTCTTTGCTATAGGAAGTAGACACTATTCTTTTTATATTCATGTGTGCATGCCTATGTATGTGTATTGCTGTTTGAATTACTGTCTTGAGTTTCTCAAAACATCATTGAATGAATTCTGGTTTCACGTTCAGAGTATACCACTTCTCAAATGACCCCAAGCACACTTTCACCATTTTGTTACACATTTGTGTAAACAGGAAATTTTCATCCTAGAGGTTTGAACATCAATTATGAAATAGCTGAAAATACTCTACTATGATAGTATCAGTGTCAAATATTTCTTCTCTCTCTCTCTCTCTCTCTCTCTGTGTGTGTATCTTTCTCCCTCTTTTTCACTCCCCCCACTCCAGTATGTGGAAATGAATCTGGAATATTCAGCTTGCTTAGGTAAGCACTCTACCACTAAATGAGATTCTCCCAGACAAATTTTAACTTTTTATATAAAGATAAACAATTAGATCCATCTTACATCTACTTCTGTTTTAATATCTATCTGAAGCTATGCATAATAAAGAATTATTTTAAAATAAGTTTCCTTATGACTTATCAGGCATTTGATTTGTATACCCACACTTATTTTATACACTTATGTATCTGAAGTTGCCTGAAGATTTCTCATACACCAAGGGGTCTAGAGTGGAAAAAGACTGAAAATCTCTGATATGACATATGGCAGCATGTTATTTTTCTCATATAACCACAGGATTCATAGTCTTATTTTGAACGTCTCTATTTAGTAGATGTATCAAAATATGCTAATGCTTTCCTGGAGTTTTATATTGGGTTTGTGTGGAGACTTTCATAATTATATTTCATTCAGTGGTAGATGAAGTATTGTAAAATTAGCTGAGAGAATTTATTTTACTTTTAACTAATAGATGACATGATTCAAAAAACAAAGGCTTTTGTAATACTTTCATGCAATGGTAGGTATACCTACATCTGGCTGCAGGCAATCAGCCAGCTGCTGATCATGGAATTTCCAGGCAATACCTTTCCATGTGTTTCTGAATGATGGCTTGCAGACTTAATCTTGACCATCTAATTCCAGGGGCACTGATCATTCCTTACTGCATGTGCCCTTCAAGTTTCCTTGATGAAGATCTGAACTTCATCAAGCTTTAAGGAAAACCTTTGATATTGCAAAATTCTGATTATTATAATCTTTCTCTTTTGCTCTTCCTCTGTCATTTTTCTTACATATTACTACAATATATGGTTATTTTAAGAGGAGATAGGAAAGATGTGCTCTTTTTGGAACATTTTTATCCAGAGACCTAAGTAATAAAATACTGAAATGACATTTGAAATTCTACAAAGGGACCAGATTTAATTCAATAAACAAGAAAAATATAAACACCCCCAGTTTGTGTATAGAACCCATCTCTATATCTCACCTGCAGCATTGAATACAATCGATTCACTGTCAAACAGTTCATATCTATGTGATAGAAGTTCTCTGATAAAGTACAGGTAATACTGTTTTCTGAAGCACAAACTTTAAGTGCCATGGATTTATTGTGAGTGAAATAACTTACTTCTGAGACTGATGACATCACAGTACTTTTCAAGCCTAACTCTAACTAGACTAGGGTGGCACTCTCATTACCCATTGAGTAATCCATTAAGTTGAGCAACTATGGCACATGCTTGGAATTCGGGCATTCAGGAGGAGGTAGAAGGAGCGAGTCTGGATTTCACACCAAGTTCCAAGTTCAGTCTGGGCTACATAGACCCTTGCCTCAAACAAACAAGCACAGTACCCAACTATGTGTGTCTAGAATCTTTCTGAAAGATGATCATATACAACATGGTATTTTATTTATAAAAAGAAACAAACTTTCTTTATTCCTTACCTGTTAAAATAAAATTTTTTCAACATTGCATGCAGAGTGCTTAGGACATAGCCTTGGTGTTACTGTAAGTATTGGACTACAAAAAATCATAGGGTCTCCTTAGAAAAATGTATTGTGCACCTTCTTCTGTGCTTTGTGATTTCTATTCTCTAGAATGGCAATACTGACTCACAGCTAATTCAAGTCTCTTTTCCCATATAGTGACACCCACTCCACACCATGCCATCCCACAAGGCATCAGAGTAATTCCTGTTTCTCACTCCTGGAGGTTATGGAATTGCTTTTATTCATTTCACTTACTCATGTGCTACAATCATAAAATATATGGTCATTCCTTTGTGAAAACTCTTGGATATTAGATAATGTAGTGATGAAGCATACATTTCTCCAGAGCTTCTTATTTCAGCCTGATTATAATTAACACACGTCAATTATGAAAAGCAAAGGGGTTTGTTGACATTTCCATGAACGTTTGCATCATACTGTCTGCCTACCCTTTAATAACAACTTCTACTTTCATATCCCTTCTCACTCAATAGAAAAAATGAGCTCTTTGCCTGCAAGTTGTTGATTTATTGTATTTCATCATATTTTATGTAGGTCAATGTTAAATTGTATAATGTTTCTTCCCTGGAAGAAATTTGAACATTTTACTTATGGAACGTCAGTTAGTTATGGATTCCCTTGGCATTTTTTGCCTGTGTATGCTTTCTAAGAAATCTTTATTTTCCTTGTTCATCAGTATGAGAAATGAAGTCCTAGAATTAAAAGCAATTGAAGTGCCAAGTCCTCTAAAGTAAAGATACCAATATTTTCTCATTGTCGAGGTAGTTCTTACTTATCGAATTACTTTGGAACCACACATTTTAGTAATTTATATATGTGTATATGTGTATGTGTGTGTGTGTGGGAGAGAGAGAGACACAGACAGCGAGACAGAAAGGCAGACAGACAGACTTCACAGGTGGAGGTCAGAGGACAAGTTTCAAAGGCTTGTTCTTTTCTTCCATCACTTTGTCTCTGTGGAGCAAAGTTAGAGCACAAGGTTTCTACACTTCTGGGCCATCTTTCCAGCCACAAGTATTGTTTCTTGCTGTAAACACTAATTGGAAATTTTCCCTTTGAGTGTTTAAGTCTGTTGTTGTCTGTACACAGTTCTTGACAAAAGTGTTTTTCACTCTTTGCTTTTTCCTTGTTGGAAAGGAGCAAAAGAACATGCTCCTTTTTCTTTTATTCTAACCTGTGAATATTTATGGAATAGTATACTTGTCTTTGACTTTCTGTCAATATGAGAGGGATATTACCAGAAATTTCCCATACTATACTTCGTTTTGTTTTGTTCTTCACTTCCTTAAAGTTTTCAATGCCTTGTATTCTCTAAGTTCAAGTTTCTGTGGTTTTGATCTGTCTTAAGTTCTAACACATAGCTCAAATATTACTTTCAGCTCTACTGTCTTAATTTTTTTTCTTTTGAACACTAAACAAAATAGGTTGCACCTTTTAGAATTTTCTCAGAATCACTGTACTTTTTTTTCTCTTGTTTTCTTTCCCTTTATTATTCAGGGTGAAAAGTTTTCTCCTTAATATATGTAACATTGCTAATTCTTTCTATGCCTTTTAAACTATTCTTCACTTCTGCAATAACATTTATTTCTAGCATTTTCTTTCTCTTACTCATGTAAAATATTGTTCCTTATCTTATCAATTGTCTATTAATTATCTGCTTTTTTCACTAAGGTACTTACTGTAATAATCTTATTTGCTTCAAATTCATTGTCTAATAATTCTACTTAGTGACTATATATGTTTGATCTTGTCTCTTCAGACGTTCCCTTCCTGTTGAGTTTTCATGTGGTTTTGATATCTTTTGTGAGAGTTCAGAGTTGCACATGACCCACTAGATAATAAGATCTTAGATAGACTACTAAGGTCCGATTCTCCATGGTCTAATCTTGGCCCCAATTCTCTTCATTTGCCTGAAATTTGTGTTGTGATTTGAATTGTCCAATGGGCTCAGGAAAATGTGTTGATTTTCATTTTGTACATCTCCTTTATGTCTGTGGAGATAAAGTGGTGATCTCTTATCTCTTCATACGTATAATAGTGGAGTGGACAATGTTTCTTTAGCAAAATCTCAATCCTTCTAGATTATTCCAGCCCTAAGGACCATGAGAAATTATTTTATTTTAAAATTATTAATTAATTTTTGATTCTTTAAATCTGTTTCTGCAGAGTGCATAGTGTAATGTTTCTATTAGATGTGTCCTGGAAGATTTAAGACCAAAGTTCAATAGCATTCCCATTATGTTTGACTTCAGGAGTTTCAGATAAAAATCATTAATTTTAATAAGCAGGGAAAGAAATGACAGCAGGAAACCAATCAGCTGACACTATGAATGTATTTATTTAGTTACAATAGAATGTCAAAGCCCTGATGTGTCTTTCCTCAAGCAAATTATTTACTCTCTCTCTCTCTCTCTCTACACGCACACACACACACACACACACACACACACACATACACACACAGCGTCATCTGCCTGGAATATATCTGCTAAAATGATGACATAAAATCAATCAAGAAAAATAGATTTGTACAGACCTCATCATAAAACCACAGTTATGTCATCACATCTCCCTGCTTTATGCCTTATCTTCATGTATGTGTCTTTTAGATGGTTTGTCCATTAACTAAAGGATATAAGTCACCAGTCACTGTGAAGATATTTAATGATTAGAGGTTAATATAAGTGAAACCTATTTGGGACCAAATGAAATTGTTTCATCATGTAAAAGATCTTATTTAAAACACTAGTTTTCTTTTTCATTTTTAACATCATACAAAAGATTCATAAAGCATCAAGCACCTCTTTGATGTCTTGGTAAATCAGTGTTTTAAAGTCTGAAGTTATTAAAAATCATTCCTGTAGGGATATTTGAAATGTTTAGGGTGTGAAAAGTTTTCATATCACACTAGGAGATGTCTATTGACAGATAGTGGACAGAGTTTCATGATATCATTATATTCCCTGAAATGAAATAGAGCAATGCTATACAAAATATTGACCCTGAAAGCACAAGAAAGGGCTCTGGGCAATGCTACTGAGTCCGTACACCTCATTAGAGCGGAGGATACAGACAGAAGTTTGACATGCAAAGTTTGATGCTCCAGGGATTGGGGGGACAGAAGAGAGGGGCACTGGAAGAAAGGGAGGGAAAGGGGGTGAAAGAAAGGGGAAAAGGGGTAAAGGAGCAAGGGGGACCAGGGAGGAGTGGGGGGGCTGCAGTACCTATTAAGTTTGTATGAGTGGAAAAATAAATAAATAAATTAAAAAAACAAAACAAAACAAAAACAAAAACAAAATAAAACAAAAAAAGAAACTGAACAGCTCTACTTGAAAAAAATTTGCTTTTATTATCATTAATCATATTTGCAATGATAAAAGCCAGGAACACATTTACAAGTGAGGAATTCTGTCAACAGATTCTTTTGGAAGCAAAAGTAATTTTGTTTTACAAGTCATGAGTCTCTTTGGATATAAAGCAAAGTTCATCTCTTGTAGATGTTTAGTGTTCTTGGTAATCAATGCTTTAATTTTTTTCAATAAAACTCAGCGTATCAGTCTAAAAAAATGTTGACCCTGCTGAACAAATGTTAGCAGATCAAATTAACGTTCTTAATATGGCTTACATTTTCTCTTTGAAAAGGCACTTGCTCTCACTCTGAATGCCATCTTCATCATCTTTAGTCAACAAAGTGTCTCCCCCAATCCCTCCACAAACATATTTCACTGGCTATCACCTTATCACACGAGCACACAACCCACTATGGGACAACTTCCATTTCCTAAGATGTCTTCAAGGAGAGAAACACGAAAGGATAAATTGACAGAATAAACTCGTTTTGAAACATGGTAATGAGAGAAGATGCCCCTCTTATAGAAGTAAAGTCTAATCCATTGGGTAAGAAACACTTGTGCTACTTCTCAGAAAATCCTGAATTTTCTTTAAAAAGCTTACATTTTGTTTTGAGCTATGAGAATGTTAATAAAACTCTCAGATACATCTGCACTGGGAAACACTGTAAAGTCCTATGAATTTTTGCAGTTCCACCACACATCAGGATGGGGCAATGGAATGGATATATCTGAATGAGGATGAAAAGAAGACTGTACACCTTCTTTTGATTTATTCATGTCTTGGATGTTATTTATTTTATGATACTCCAGTGAGGAAATTAATTTTTCCTTATTTTAACTCAATTCTGCTGAGTAAAACTGATGACAGATCTCATGTCACCTCTCGAATGATTCCTTCTCAGTGGTTAAATATACAAGCAAAGAGCTTTACTTTTCTGCCAATAAAACTAAAAATGAGATTGATTAGTTCATTTATCATATGAGAGAGAAATTATACATCATTTACACCCTTAGGGTAGCAAAATAGTGATCCTTTTTTGGAAGAAAAATATATTTGGTAATGGATGATCGAACAAATGAATAGCTAATGTATCGAAGAGATACAGAGTGTTTGAAATTATCTTAGTGGTAAAGAATATGTTTTAGGAACTATATCACTATGTTTGATCTCCAGCCACACACACACACACACACACACACACGTATGTGTGCACACATGCATACCAACCACAAAATGGCATTACATAGCATTAAAACATATTCAAGAAGAAATCATATACATTTTGAATATTCAAAAATACATCAAGGAACAGTAAGAAACAATTTTCATGAAAATAGTTACAGTGCTTGTAAAAGTATATGAAAAAATCATGCATTTTGAAAAAGTACAACAAAAAAAAATAAAAAATACCGGTGAAAGAACTCAGATGGTTGGGTTTCAGCAACTACTAAAGACTGAAATCATTTCCTCAGTAGCCCAGTGATGGGTATTTAGCTCATGTTCAGAAATCTTCATATTTCTGATTGTATCGTCACCGTACAGATAAGAGTACCATGACATGGCATCAGAAACTCTGAGCATGCTCAGTCTCAAACCTTGTCATTGAACTCTGAATTCTACTGGCAAAACTTACGGAACCTGCATGACAAAATTGAGTGCTTGTGTACAACTATGCAATATATGGCAGAAAACACAAAGAATATTTCTTCCTATAGTGAATTAGACAGCACTTACTTTGTTGAAACTGAAAAAGAGTCAGAACTGTAAGAGAAAGCGTAAGTTATAATTCAAATTTAAACATTTTCCTTTCATAAAATAGCTTTAAGAAAGTGGAAATAAGCTTTCAATTAGCAGAAATTATAGCAAAACACATATTTGCCCAAAGGATATTTGTCCTGAATACATAAAAGAATTCCTTAAATCCAATGAACAATGAATAAATGGAACAATAAAATTTTAGATATTTTACCAAGGAAGATGTTTAAGTAGCATAAATTACAATAATGTATGAAATAAAGTTTAAATTCATTAATCTATAGGAAAATCCAACCAAAAGCAGTTTATACCACACCAGGTCAGTTAGTATAACAAAATTAAATGAATGCAAATATTCTTGGAAAACCAGAAAAATAAAATAATTTCAATAAAATAGAGCCAGGGAGGATATGCAGTTCCTGAGATATTTAGGAAACATGAGTGTAGATGCACAAGTCCAGTACTCAAGGATTGGTATTACTCACTAAGTTAGTAAGTAAAGGAGTATTTTTTACTTTTATAATCTTTATGAGTATAAGATCATCAGGGGTTTTACTTGCAAGTCTTTCTTTTTCTTCCCACATTTTATTTTTTTTTCCCAATCATAGGAGCTCAATAGGTACTCCAGTTCAATCCTTCCCTCCTCCCCTCTCCAGTCCTACCTTGCACTCTTCCCCCCTTCCCTCTTATTTTCACCCCCTCCCTCCCTCCCCTTCTCCCAGTGCCTCCCCCTTCCTCCCTCCCATCCCCCGGAGGATCCTTTTGTGTGAATGCCAAACCTCCCTCTGAGTCCTCCACCCTAGTGAGGGGTAAGAACTCAGTGGCATAGCCCAGGGCCCCTTCTTAGGATCCCTGTTACTATGGGAACTCTATTATGACTGTTAATCCCTTGCCTCTAATGATCCTACTGCCTAGAGACTTCTCTCCTGTGATCCATGCTAGACTTTGGGGGATCACTGACTGCCAGCCATTGTGCAGGTCATGCAAAGTCCAGTTATGGCTGCTGCAGCCTTAACTTGTGCGAAGTATCTTGCATATCATTGGTCCTCCTCATCTTTAGGCTCTTGTAATCTTGCCACCCCTTCTTCCACAGGATTCCCTGAGCTTTAGGATGGGGAGAGATTTGGCTGGTCTGGTTGCAGGTGATTTATGTAGGTTCTTTGCTGTTCTGAATTATGGTTTGTTGTTGTTTCAGTTTTGCTGTTCCTGCACTGCCCTTGGCTCCATCCTCATTGGTATAGAAGGTCACCTCTTGAGGAGCAGAGAGTCTGCCTGGTGCGGGTCCAGGGCAGAAAAGGAGTGTTTTTATAATGACAGCTATACTTATATGTCAATGGACTTTGTCTTCCTCCCTTTCCTAATTCCACATCCCAGTGTTGCTCTCTGGCTGGTCCTCTTCCTCTCTGCAGAGTCGCCCCCTTCTGTCAGAATGGATTCTGTCTTCTATCAAGTTCTCTTTTCCCTCTCTCCCCTCCCTTAGCAAGTCTTCTTCCCTTTCATAGTTCCCTTTCTAATTTCATCTATATGTCTCAGATATACAAACACAAACACACAAGAGACACATAAATGAGCATGCATACATACACACATGCCACACATATACTATAGACGCATACAAGTACATCATAAACATATATACACATATACAAATATTTAACTCATACGCATGCACAGAGCACACTCATACACATATGTGTACACACATGCACATATACCTACAGCATAGTTGTGTCCATAGGATGAAAATAGATGTCCAAGCAATGATCTTCTAAGAAATTTCCTTTTCATTTTTTCCCTTTGGAGCCCTAAATTAGAAAAAGTACATTTTTTCCCATGGTGAAATATGTAGTACAGTAAATTATAACAAATTTATGATTGGCTAATAAATGACATGGTTTTTAAATAGGTTTTCAGAATATATACTAGTGTATACTAAGCACATTGTTTAAACATAATTTGCATTTTATAAAAGAAAAAATAAAGTTTATTTTCCCACTTTAATTCAGAAAATACATTGAGGATTATAAATAATGGCTCTTACTCAGCTCTTTACAAAACCCAACAGTAATTTTACTGGAAGAACAGATAATTTATTTCAATTTTTTATGACATTCAGGAGTGTGATTATAAAAACTGCAAATCTGACTCAGGCATAAAATCACTTTTTTTCCAATGTGACATAGTTGAAGGTGCTGTTTGCTTCCTTTCTGGTTGTGGTGTAGATTTGTCGAGCTCAACAAACTCTCTTTCAATTGATTGTTTTTATTTGTTTGTCTTTCTACTTAATGTTGGTTTCTCTCATTCAGGATTAGCAGAATTTATAATGCATGTCTACATGACATGACTTGGGGACAGAAAAGCAATCACAATGACGATTTTTGGAAGATCTATTGAAAATGGAGAAATGTTCCACAAAGGTCTTTAGGAGGAGAAAGTTTTGATGAAAAGGCATTGTGAATACTGGAAAAACTGCAAAGCCCTCCCTCGTTGACAAAGCTGATTGTTCCAAAACGCTAATCTTCATCTCTGACTAATCCCTGAGATGGCTCTAGGGTTAAGGCTCTGCTTAGCAAGTAGAAGATCCTGAGTTTGGATCCTAAGTAACAGGTGAAAACACCAGGTGGAAATAACTGCAGTCTGCGCTTTAGCCTTCTTGGGCTGAGCTTAGAAAATCCCAAAGCGAAGCAAAAAGGAGGTAGAAACAATCTACCAATTTGGTAAGAAATGTGACGTTGTGAGTTATCCCTATCACAGAAGCTGACACCTATTTTATCCACAGTTGTAGGAGGTGATTTATACCTCGTGAGAAGCTAAGTAGATTTGGAATTGCTCCTGGGATAATATTTAATATACATATTACTCTTTCCATGTGTCCTTCTTCCTCTCCTGTTTGTGTTCTGACGTCTACTAATAATAATTAAAGTTTTGTCCTCTCCACAATACTGAATCCTAGACCACAAATATTTTGCCATCATTTTAGCCAGAAATCAAATTTCAGTGAGTTAGTTTCAAATCTAACAGTTTGTGAAATCTGGGGATTGTTAGGAAAACCCCACATCTGCTTGGGTCCCGCATAGCAGCAAACATCATCATCTTAGCATCGTGCTGTCATCTTAATCACACACTGTGATGCATGGCTGAAGGATTCAGTTCTCTGCACTCTTTTATTAGATTGCATTCTTTGCTGTCTGAGGTATCGTGTGTGTGTGTGTGTGTGTGTGTGTGTGTGTGTGTGTGTGTGTGTATTTCCTCCTGAGTCTCTTCAACTTGCTTTTCAATTCTTTTTTTTTCTCACTAATCTCTTCTGAGTTCTTGTGTCCATGGGTGAAAACACTTGTAAAGAAGTTATGCTTCTTTAATAAAAGATTCCTTTGGAGCTGGGGAGATGATCAATGGAGATGAATTAAAGTTGAGAATGATGGAAAAAGATATCCAGCATGAAATTCTAAACTTCACATATACATATGCTGAAGTGCATGTGTGCCTTTGTACAAACATGGGAACACACATGTAAGAGCATGTATACACACATGTATGCATGCACCCCTGTCCACATACACATGCATAAACAACTACATAATAGTTCACTTGCTGTTACTAGCTTTTGTCTTGAGGCAACATGCTGCCAGTGGTTTGTGTCATTTTATTGACTTTGTGGCATTTTATCCTTCAGTGTATCCCACTGGATCTTGTTTTTGGCAGCATCATTCCTATTTGGGGCAGGTTCGTATCAGCTCAATGAATAATATGAATCACAGAATAGGAACCTTTTCTGTCTCCATGCAGGTCAGTCATGAAAGACTCTTCCTGAAGTAGGTTCTTCACCTTATTGACAAAACAAACAAGGAAAACCATTTTCTAAGAGTAAGAATATTCACAAAAAGATACTCTAATTTTACAGGGATGTCCACAACCGTAATCTCATGCCAATCTCAGACACAGAATAAAAACAAAGTTCAAAAAGACTCCCGGATTACCAACAGCATGTACAATTCTGGGATGCTAATGGTGATCTTGGCATTATGTCCCAGAAGTGTCCCAAAGCATGTTTTCCTATTCAGCAAAGAAGGTCTGTAACGTCTTATCCCAGAAGTGAGTGCCAGGTGGTTGCCAATGGGCTCCCACTGCCTTCCGCAGGTTTCTATGTGATGAAGACTCAAGTCAGACAGGCAGCACTCAGTCCCATACAGAAGAAGCTGAGGCACACTCCTACCTGCCCCTTCTACATACAAAGACGTGCTTAGGCTACAGGTTGAAGGTAGTGCTCTGGCAGGAAATGGCAGGCAGGCCCAGGGCAGTCTGGGAAAGGAATTTCTTAAACTACTGCCCCTTGGCTGTATGTAACTCTGTAGTCTGGTCGTTGTGTCCTTTTCCCAGGCCCTTATTGAACTCTCTAGGCAAGTAGGCACTGATGGGACCTTCCTTCCTTAGCCACTGCATGGTGCATGGTATATGGTATCCATAATACTTGACATAAGTGAACTTTTGACTAAGTTAAGAAAGACAATTTTAGAAAAGATGTTAACTCTTTCTGCAGTGCTTTAGATATATGTCCTTTAAATAGAGGATTTTATTTTCAATTTAGAATGGAAAAAGTAATAAAAAGACTTCAGATCTCCAGGATTCAAAAAACTAAAGTAATTACTATTTTATAACAGTAGTGAAATTCAAGAACACCAAATCATATTGTCCTCACTATATTTATCTATTCATTTATTTGTGTGTGTAGGTATACATAGTGCATGTGGAGGGGTTGTGTGTAGAAGAAGACACTGTGCATGCCTGTGGAGGCCCAAGGGATATCATCTTGGATTGCTCTACTTCCTTATTTTGCTCTGGGTTTTCCCAGACTCTGCCTTGCAAGACTAGCCATTTCTGTGGAGCATTTTTACATGGGACCTGGGATCTGAACTCAAGTCATTTCACTTGTGACGCAAAGGTTTAGTTCTTCTTCTTCTTTTTTTTTTTTTTTTCATGAAGGAAGGCCAATGTCATCTACCAGTCTTCTTTGAACGGTCAAATAATTCAATGGAAAGAAGAAAACAAGCAGGTCAACAGATGCCATTGGGTCTCAGAGTAAACTTAGCATCAGCTTCAAAACTGCAAGGAACCTGGGATGGGAGGGGCCCCCTCTGTACACCATGCCTCTGGTATGTGATTCGAAGCAATTACAATCACATCTTCCCTGATAAATTCAGCTCCTAGTATTATTCCAGAGTCATCATTATTGATTTCAGGCTCTTTACAGCTTGCCATTGAACTAAATGATGAAAATTGTTTATCCTGATTTCATCTTCATAGTTGTACATCCTCGTGAATTCATCTGAATAGGAAAGACCCTACATGACATATGCAAATGCTTTTTCCAGTTTTTCTTTGTGCACTGTATCCCACATAGTAGCCTTACTTTAAGAGCATTTCTAGTTAATCAAAAGTTCAAGCACAAAAAGGAAACAAAGTAGTTCATCATTAGCAAGCATATGACATGGTCAAATATGGCAATAATTGGAAGCTCTCGGAATCCGTGCTGTCTGTGAAAGTAGCTACTCATCATGTACTATATTCATTATTTAGTGTAAACAGAGAAAGTCTATATAAACAAGAAAATATGGGAGTGAAATCTTTAAAATCTCAGATATTGATGAGGAAGAACAGTATAATGAGAGAGAGAGAGAGAGAGAGAGAACTCTAATATGCTTCACACAGTTTGACTTTGTGATAGAAATAAGAAATCTCACTGCATTTTCTCCTACATATTTTATGTAAGGAATGTTTTGTTAACATGAAGTGAAACAAAGATCACACTCAAAAAAGCATCTTGATAACATAATGCTAAAATATGAGTTTCAAAAAACACCATCAGGGGTTAAAACTCTGCCTCACAAGTAGAAATTGCTGAGTTCAGATCCTGGATCTCATGTAAATCAGACAGAAATGGCTATGACCTGCACTCCTTGCTCTGGAAAGTAGAGCCAGAGAAATCCCAGAGCTAAGCAAAAAGGAGGTAGAAGCAAATCAAGATGATTCCTAAAGCAACTCTTGGGCCTCCATAGATACACAAAGTACTCTCTAATACACGCACGCACGCACACACACACACACACACACACACACACACACACACACACACACGTTAAATAAAAAAAAATGGAAGTTTGAAAAATAATATTCAGGTGCAGTTGTTTATAAAATGGCTCCTGATTTAGTTAAATGAAGTTGTAGCCATCAATTTTTGTACTGTCTTAGATATTATTTCTAATTCAGAAAAAAAGATCCTGCTTCCTTTGGGTTACATATGTAAGTGGCGTTCCACGTAATTGGTGTTACATATATAATTGGTGTCACATGTGTAATTAGCATAATGTTCCAACAAGCTCTTTCAAGTGGTGTTACAATCACACTCTTCCTATGACATCATGATGACATCACTTCTTACTGAATGTTGTGATGAAAATTGTCTGCTCATCTAAGGACACCACTGTTGCTATCATCCTCCCTTTATATCACACTTAATTATCAAAAATACTTAAACACCTGCAAAATCTTATAAAATATTTCCTTCATGGTTTTTAAGGCAGCTTGAAAATTAAAATATTTAACCCATTGATGTCTATTAACAAAATAGAAGACACAAGGAAGCCTGGGTTTAAGTTGAATGGTTTGACCCTTTTAATAAACTGCCTGTAAAACTATAAAAAATAAATATTAAAAAATAAATTATCTTTGTAATACTTAATATGTCCCTCAATAGTTTTTTGAATTGGGAGAGTAGAATTTTTGAGACTGGTCTTGGACCCTTGATTCTCTTGCATATATATTCACTTTCCAAATGCTGGGTTTAGTCCTGCAACTCTAACTTAATATATTTTTTAGATGCAGTACACCTATTGGCTTATAAACCTCATAGGAGAATATACCATAAGTAATTTTATATGCTTATAATTATTTATACATGTATATGGGATTATACATACATACATGTATACATGTAGATATCAACTTCTATAAATTGGTTGCATGTTCAGGGAGGCACAATCTTTAAGATGATTATAGAAAGTTTTAATTTAAATTTTGGATCAGCAATAGTGACCAAAATAATGAATTTAATAGAAGAAAGAGACAGAAAAAAAAAGAAATAAGAGCACTTCAGAGCCAAAGGACAATTGAGTAAGTGAGATGCTGTTAATAAGAATGTGTAGATAATAGCTCACTAGTTGTGTGCATGTTCTAATATTACTAAGGACAAGAAGAGAAGCTGGATGTTACTATAGGAACACTGAATAAGTCCCCGGGAAGCCTATCAATCTAAATATGCCATAAATAGTTTGTATTTTAAAGGATGAAAAGAGTTGAGATATACTTTATTGGCAGTTACTAGTCCATGCCAGAGAATTTAGGAAATATACAAGAGGTTGTAAAGGAAAATTCTTTGAAGATATCACTGTGGAAGAGGTCAAGGGTTAAAACAAAGTTTAATAAGAAACATTGGGATTTCCAATCAATAAGAAAAATGTCAGTACGAACCAAAGCTGAGACTCAGCCCATACTAAAAATGTCTCCGTTGTGGCAAATAAAGATGCTGAAGTGGACAAAGTGGTTTGAGACAAGACGCTCAAAGGAAGCTCACAGCCACCAGGTGGACCAGAGTCTCAATCTTGTGGACACCTGGAGACTACATGTTGGTAGCTTTTGAACATCTGTCAAAGGCAGAGTCTGGGATAAGCAACCCAGAAACTCAAAGCATGGGAAATGGAAAGTTACATGGATGGAAACTTGCAGGGCATGTTGTAACTGAATGACATTTCTCACTGTCACATGAAGGCTGGGATAATAACTTATTAATGTTTTCTTGTTTTTATACATTGCTAGAAGCTTGTTAAAGGTCAAAGCAAGAAGTTCATAATTGAATCCAGAGCAATAGGGACAGTTACTGTGGCTCGAAATACCTAAAAAGTTCCAGCATGAAGAAGCAGATTTCAGTAAATTAATTCAGATAGTAAATTAAATTCTTCCATGAACTTTAAGATCCTGACATTTTGAAATGTATTGAGACTTATTTTATGTCACGGTATAGAAGCAAATAGAAATTGAACGTTGTGTCTCTGCCATGTAGCAATGAATGCCCATCATCCTATCTCTGTCGGTAGAGCGCATAGGCAGTCCTGACTTTCTACTCTTGAGAAGATGTGATTCGGACTTGGTGGCCCCATGCATTATTCAGGCTGAAGAGAGTGAGTGGAGACCTAATGAGGATTTCACCAGTGGACAGTGGAAACAAGTTAAGAATGACACCCTTCCTGGCGGCGTAGCCCACGTGGAGATATTAAAAAAACCTTGCTCTTTCCACCCAGACTCACAACTGTCATGCTTATTCGAGGCAGAAAAACATACAAAGCCTATGGACAGATAGACAGGAGTGATAAGAGTTCCTGGGTAGAAATCCTCCTGTAGTCGACTCACAAGATGGACAGGTTGACAGTTCACTTTCTGGTTCTTCCTTTGTAGAGACAATGAAAGTTACAAGAGAGATGTCCAGCTGTGGGACATTCAGACCCAAGGGAAAAAAGGGAATGGCCCCATATATCTGTTAGAAGTTCCTTGGTGTGTATGTGTGTGTGGGAGGGGTAGGGGGCTGGAGTCCAACTTTGTTTCCCTGTCCTTCGGTGGAAACCCTGCTGATTTATTTACTTCTACTTGTTTTATATTTAAAAATGGACTTTGGCTTTGTATGCTTTCAACTCCTTTCTACATTCTAATTTTGTAACTGGCAGAGAAAAGAAACCCGCACCCGTAGTGTTACAGAAAAAATGACTAATAGTACTCAGAGATGCAGAATAACGAGGTGTACTTTGCACCAGCATTTGGCACAGGAAGAATGTCTTTCTCCAAAAACTGATCACTGTTCTGTCTCTCTGATCACTTGTCTTTTGTATGGCATACGTTTCTGGTCTTGAGGATTCCTATTCAAGCAGCTCCAATCCCTTCCCCTTCACAGGTGGCCTAGAGTTCTTGTAACTGCAGCTACACAGCTCCATTACAGAAACAGAAGCAGGATAAGGAAAAATACTTCAAATGAAGGTCACTTCTTTTTTAATCAATATATTTATTCAGTCAACTTTTTTTTTTATTCAATTGTGTATTGTGTGTGTGTGTGTGTGTGTGTGTGTGTGTGTGTGTGTGTGTGAATGTATGTGTGTGTAGAACCACGGACGAATTCGGGAACCACCATAGACGTCTCCACCTCCTTGTTTACTCTGCCCCGGGATTCACAGGCTCCGCCCTACCAGGACCAGAAACGCAGGCCACCTCCGCTTCCGCCCGGCGTCTATACGTAGGATCTGGGATCCGAACTCAGGACCTTCCGCCTGCAAGGCAGAGCTTAACCCCTGAGCCACCTCTCCAGCCCCAGTCAACTTTTTTATATACATATTCCTTGCCTCTCTTGCTTCCCCCTCCTTTTCTTCCTTCCTTCCCTCCCATTGTCACCCCATCCCATTCTCCCTCTCATCCATACATGGTACCAGTCTACTCCCTCCTGTTCTCCTGTCTTTGGTTTTATGGGTCCTGCATCCCTTCTTTACTACAAGGC
This sequence comes from Typhlomys cinereus, assembly GCA_023101885.1. Classification (NCBI taxonomy): domain Eukaryota; kingdom Metazoa; phylum Chordata; class Mammalia; order Rodentia; family Platacanthomyidae; genus Typhlomys; species Typhlomys cinereus. The sequence goes on along the minus strand of JALPQD010000007.1, from coordinate 2,244,838 downwards.
ATCATATCTACTGATGGAGCTGTAAAAATATTTACCCCTTAAGTGTCAAGGTCTGTTAAGGCTGTATCTTGGTCTTCTACCCTTTTTTATAGCAAGGAATAGTATCCGCTTTTTCTTCATGGGACTGTGTCAGAGAAGTCGAGTTAAAGATTGAGGTATATATTGCATGATATGCAAAAGAACCATGCTTGTCTGAAAGATCTCCTGTTATGGTGGAAACCCAGAAAAATCTCAATCTTAGAAAATTTGTTAATAGAAAGAAATCCAAAAATGCAATCTGCTACAATTGTTGAATTTTTATTTTATTTAATTTTATTGATTGAATTTTTTTTTTGGTGCATGTAAAGAATACTTTACCCCAGAGCTACAAGCCAACAACGATAAGGAATTTCAAGCAACCACCACACAGATGCTTCATGGATGAGTTATGAGCATGCTTGATTAAAGTATACAAAGGAAGGTGGTTGTCAAGGTAGCTCAGTGGATGAAACACCTGTTCACAAACCTGAAGATCTAAGTTCATTCTTTGGAAACCCACGTGGTAGAAGGAAAGAACTGGCCTCTAACTTCCAGTTATACACCATAGCATGGATGCTTCCTCTCTCTCATAGATAGATGAATATTTTTCTTATTATTTTAAGTTAAGTTTTAGGACTCTCTCTCTCTCTCCAATTCTGTGTGTGTGTGTGTGTGTGTGTGTGTGTGTGTGTGTAGAGAGAGAGAGAGAAAGAGAGCGCACTTGAGGGTTTGGGTCTGTGGAGGCCCAAGAGTGACTTTGGGCATCATCCTGGATTGTTCTACCCACTTATTGTTTTGCTCTAGGATTTCCTCACCTCTGTCTTTTAGGGCCAGGATTACAGATCACTGCCATTTCCACAATTTTCCATGGAATCTGAAGATCTAAGCTCAGGTTGTGATAAAGGCTTTAACCCTTCACCCCTGATGCTAGTGCAAATAAATTTTTTTCTAAAAAACATAAGAAAACATAGAATGTCTCAATAAATATATAGAAAATCTCAACAAAGACATGAAGAACAGAAGGGAACACTAATCTGACAGTATAGAATTTTAAAATGAAATAAAAAGTAAAAGATTCAAAGACAAATGAAAAGATAGAGGAATGAATCAGCAGAACTTAAGATAAGAAAATAGGATTCACCCAAACTGAAAAACAGAGGGAACATCAGCCAGAAGTTGAATGACCAGGATGAAAGGCACAAAGTGCTTACAGCAAATAGCTGTGATTTGGGAAATGAGCACTGTGAGGAATACAAGCTAGGGGCGAATGGGGAATGGGGATGAAGACATATTAGTAGCCAATGAGCATAACTGAAAAATTGTCCACTTTGTCCGAAGATACAAACTTGCTCATACAAGAAAATTGAGTGCAACTCACGCTGGTCAAAACACCCTATAACTTTTTGAAAACTTAAATTTTGAAAAAAATGAAAAGAACATATATCTTAAATATAAGAGAAAGCGAGTATGATAGCTACTTTTTCATTGGAAACTGTGCAAAGAAGCATCAACCCATGGAATGAAAAGTTAAATAAATCAAAGGTTTTATCAGTTCCTAAACACATGCATAAACACTACATAGTCTATATATAGATATTTAAAGTTTTTTCTCTTAATAGAATTATCTGATTGCTGATATGGTTTATAGGGACAAAGAAAATGTCCCTTCACAATTCTATTTTAAATACTACTAGTAGTAAAGAATAATTCATCTCATCGTGATTCACAATTAAATGATTATAGTTTTCCTGGTTCAACCCTCAAGGTTTCTTCCATAGCTCAGAACTGTTTTGCTTATATGACTTTTACTGTAGTCAGCCATTAATTTCTGAAGTCCATTAAGCATTGTCGTCATGGGCGAGTTCTCACTTTTATGGAAATACCTGATGAGGTTGGCAAGATTTAAAATAAAATAAAGTTGAAAACAAGGACTTAGGAAAGAAGGAAAGTTTTGTTTGTATAATAAAGACAGCACTGATTCTAAGAATGAGGAGTTTGTCTGATGTATGAGACAAGCTTCTTCATTTAGATGCTTGTGTGCAAAACAGAGAGCTGTTAAATACCTCATATAAACCTTCCATGCAGAACCATGTGCTGAGTACTTAATATTTAACAGACGATTTCACAGATGGCTTCACTTAATTATTTCTAAGATGCTGTAAGTGGACTGCCAATAGTGTCATTCTGCAGATGAAGACAGAATGGTCGCAGATACCAGTGGTATGTCCAAGGTGATCGGAAGCAAGAGTTACACCCAACCAGCTAGCCTGCTCCATGGTCTTTTGAAAGTCTATGTTTTCTTAGATGGTGTGTGGCCTCCAGTACACATCTCCTACCTCAGTCCTGAAGAGAATAAAGAGGAGTGGCATTTATTCCTGTATCAGGTGATGTGGTTCCTGACAAATGCGGACATGAGAATCTGTAGAATTGTCATGTGCTCTCTGCCAAGATGCTGCGTTCAAAATTATTGAGACAGATAATTTTGCTGAAACTTGTAGTCTGTGTTCATTCCCACAAAACCTGCATAAGATTTGGTCTGTGTTGCAGAAGAGGGGGTGGTGAGATTGTAAAAGCACAAGGATGGGGAGAAGTAATGATATGCAAGATACTCCAAACAAGTTAGGACCGAAGCAATCATAATAAGACTTTGCATGACTTGTGCAATGACCAACACATTATTGACCCCTTAAAGTCTAGCATGGCCTAAAGGCACTAGGATCCTTAGAAGCTAGGGATTTTTTTTTGCTTTTTATTATTATTATTATTATTATTTCCGCTCATACAAACTTAACATGTACACTGGTCCCCTCCCTCCCTCCACGTCCCCCCCCCCCCCGCTCCCCTACTCCCCCCTCCCCTCTTCCCTCCCTCCCTATTCTCCACTGCCCACCCCCATCCCCGGAGCATCCTTTAATGTGCACACCAAACTCTACTCTGGGTCCTCCTCTCCAATGAGGTGCAAGGACCCAGGGGTATTTCCCAGAACCCTTTCTTGTGTTCCCCTTAAGTTTAGGAACACTACTGTGACTGTCAGTCCCTAGCCTCCAAGGATCCTCATGTCTTTAGTCCATGCTAGACTTTGTGGTGTCAATAATGTGTTGGACATAGTGCAGGTCATGCAAAGTCCTATTATGATTGAGAAGCTAGGGATTAACAGCCACAATAGTGTTACTATACTTAAGAGGAACACAAAAAGAGTTGTAGGAAATGCCACTGAGTCCTTACACCTCATCAGAGAGGAGGACCCAGAGGAAAGTTTGACATACACATTAATGGATGCTCCAGGGATGGGGGGAAGGAGACACTGGGAGATAGGGAAGGAGGGGGGGGAAGGAAGGGGAAAAGGAGGAAGGGGTGGACAGAGGGAGGGGACCAGTGTACCTATTAAGTTTGTATGAGCAGAAATAAATAAGTAATAAATAATTTTAAAAAAGATTTGGTCCGCGAACATTTCATCATGAAAGGTGGGAGGCCTCATGAGGCCCTGCCCCTGCAGGAGGGACTATTAAATGGTTAATACTGGCTGTGAGAAGAGGAGCTGCTTTCTTCAGTGGTGTAACTACTGATAAATTGTTCATGCTCAAACAAGTGTCCAGTGCAAGCTGCACTGATGAAACTGAGTCTCTCTCTCTCTCTCTCTCTCTCTCTCTCTCTCTCTCTCCCCTCTATCTCTCCTCTTTCTCTCTCTCTCACACACACATACAAACACTCATACACACAATGAACTGAAGACAGAAGAGCTACTCTTTAAGAAGAAAGGTTTCAATAGGAAAGGGAGCTTGAGTATTATGGGATGAAAATCATTTAAATATGTTGTACTCATATGTGAAACATCAAATAATAATAATTAATAGTAAAGATTACTCTGCATGTTAACTGTGGCTTCACTGTACAAAATGCGTGGTGTTCTAGCAAGTTCCCTGTGCTCCAGAATTCTTTGAGCGGCACCAAGAGAACTGAAGGTTCCCATAGCAATAAGTACAATGATCATCAATTATAAAGTAAAAATAGACTTGCACACATTCTAGGACATATTTTTTGAAAGTGTGATTCACACTACAAATTGTTACCAGAGATCAGATTGGAAATTATTAGTGTATATTATTTAGAACTCATGTATCCCTTTCAGTATAAATATCCCTTTAATTGTCTTTGCTGTGTAACATCAGAATCAGGCTAATTAGAATACTACGAAAATGACAGCAACCAGTGAAATAAAGAAAGGCAATATTTCTGTACCTTCTTAGCATTTGCATAATTAATGCAAAAAGAGAATGCTGAGCAATGAGGCTGCCACCAACACAGGGAAACCTAATGTCTTTCATTAGTACTTAATGAACTAGTAGTACATTGGTGAAAAAAATGTGCTGGTTATTAATGTAATTTAATTTAGCTTTCTGACTAATGCAAAAATTATATACATTTTCATATATTATAAGATGTTCATGAACACTTACTATATTGAACATAATTGGAGAATAATAATCTACTGAATCTAAATGCTAACAAGCTAATGTTAATAAGCTGTCTGTATTCTTGAAAGGTAGATGCAAAAGGTCCAAAATGGTTGTGGTAAACTGAAAAACACTGTTAGATACCTCCTAACTTCAACTTTCATGGCAATTCTGTAGCTATAACAGTGTGTTCATGGTGAAAGAATAAAGGTGGTCTCGAAGTTCCAGCGATAGCTCAGTAGGAAAAGATGCCTGATCCTGAACGTGGTCCCAGGAAGCCCATGTGGTAGAAGGTGAGAACTGACTTTTGAAAGTTGTCATCTTTCCTCTACCCATCTATCATGGTATGCAGCTCTACCTCTTTCTCTCTCTCTCAATCTCTGTCTCTCTGGTCCTTATTACTCTCCCCAAATATAGAGGTAGGTTAATGCAACACATGAGAAGCCAATCAAAATAAAACCAAATTTTCTTTAACAAAGACAAACTAAGAAGTCTTTCCAACAAATTTCAATGTAGAAATGAAAAAGAATCTGGACACAGGATCTACGCATTTTCTGAGATTGGCTCAAAGTGGCTATACATCCAAACTTAAAGTTCAAAACATATTGGTGAACTGATTGAGTCAAGTAGTTAGATACCCCAGGAAGAGCAAGATCTGTGCAAGAAAAAAGTCAAGGCAGCTAAGAGAGTGAAAGACTACACTTCTATGGGTGTGCTGTAAAGACAATGAAATGAGAAGCCAAAATGCAGAAGAAAAACAATCTAAGTCACCTGTGTTATAAAGGATGCTCCTCAGCAGATGTAAAGAACTGAAACTCAACAAGAAGAAATCAAATGTCCTAACTGAATGAACAGCAACAGGTCTGCGCAGAGAAACTGTGCAGGTGTAAAAATGTACAAGCATTGTGCACATCCTGACTGCTTCACAGCCACACCAATTGGAAAACCAAATTAGTACACTGACTAAGAGAATGTCACTGTGCAAGCTGCAGCCCAAACTACTGCGGACTCTTAATTTGCGTAAGGATCTGAGCCATATGATGTCCAAGTTATTGAGGGTAGAAATAGAAAGTGATTTCAAAAGACAATTAGGCTGTTTTCTCAGAAAGTTAAACATGATCCTGCCTTGTAATGTCCATAAGTATCAAATTATCTAAAAAATATGCCTTGGGAAAAAATACTTTATTGAATGTGTGTGGTGACTGTGTTCCTAGTTATGAAACATAGAAAACACAAAAATGACCTTCCATAAGCTCTAGAGTAAACAACTTCTTTTATATCTATATAATGGAAGATTGCTCAGGAGAAAAATATTATCTATTTAGATTTCTTATTTAGGATTGAGCCGTCCACTAAAATTCTCCCCATCCCATGGCTCAGGGAACCTTTGGGAAGGAAGCAGCAAGCAGGTGAACCTGAGGGTGGAGAAAGTTGCCCCCATAAAGCAGCCTCTGGCCACATCAGGGCTGCCATACCCAAGAGTATTATACACTGAGTTGTAATTCACTAGCCTTCCACATGAGCTGACCTGTCAACATTTCACCATGGTGGGGGGAGGGAGGACTGCATGAGACATGGCCCCCATGAAAGAGTGCTTGGGACTGGCATTAGGCAGAAGCGGGGAGGGGGGCTTTGATCTGTGGTTTGCCCACAGGTGAGCCTTTTGTAGCAGATGTTTGGACACTTACCAATATAGATGCCCTGGAAGGGACTTGATGGATCACAAATGCAGCAGGAGGATTTGGGAACAGGAGGGAGACTGGCTGGAAAGGAAAATGTGCAGAATCAAATGGAAGGGGGGATAGGAAATGGGTAAAACAGGCGATAGAAGATGAAAACATACAGATTTATTGTATTTTTCACATGAAATGTTCAAAGAATACGAAGAAATCAGTCAAAAATATTTGCTATTAAGCTGTGAAAAAATAGATGTCTATATTAAGTAATCTAGTCTTGTATTGGATTGCAAAGCATATTATCCTTTCCACTCTGAGTTAGAAAAAGTAAAACTAAAAAGAAAAAGGAAAAATTGACTAGAAATTGCTGAGTGGAGAGGAAGAATATAATGAACAAAAGACCAAATACAGGGGAATGTCAGGCATTGAACTTTTTTTAAGCAACTGACATTTTTGTCTTTGTGTCAGGTAATGGTGGATTCATTTTTGTACATAGTTCATAATTTTCTCTAAATTTACAACTGTTTTAAAATATAATAAATGGATAAAAATGAATAAATCTTACTAATTTTGAGTAAAAAATCCAACTCTTAGAAAGACGTCTGATAGTGCTTGATTTACACAGCACATGAACAGCTGACATGTAAGTTGTATATAATTTGTGGTGGCTTTAATAGGCAGCAGTGAATAATTGATATATTAATGTCTTTATCATTTTAGCATTTTCAGAAATTTTACACTCCTCATGGTCATATGAATGTCAATTTACTGTCAAAATGCAAGAATTAAAGTGTTTAAGTCGTCTTTATGGAATACATTGACATTCTACACCAAATACTTTTGTGACTATGATCTTCAGAGCCTAATGGTATTTGTGTTGATAATAGGTAATAAATTAGAAGTGTACTTAATAATAAATAATAAATTAGAAGTATACTTATAAATTGCATTCATCAGCCAATTTTCTTATCACCTTTCAAGCCGAAATGATTATCATTTGGAGGATTCCTTCAATAGCATTGAAAAATACTGCTTAATTTGTAGGGAAAGAGAGTTGCTGGGAATGGAATCTGTGCCTTTTACATGTTACACAAGCAAGCTATCGTTGAGCTACACCACCCAAAAAAAAATATCATTGTGCCAAAAAAAAAATCTAAACTTCAAAGCCACATGAGACATATGTGAAAGTCTTACCAATAGCTGAACACTTAGTAAAAGTGCAGAACAAGGGAGGGGTCTAGAGTAGAAGTAAATGTAAAGGAAACAGGATCAGACAAAGCAGAATCATAGCTTCTTCAATGTGAGTATTTGAGAGAAGATCTCAGTGTGCAGCACGCACAAGTTGGCCTCAAACTCTTGATCCTCTGCCCTCATTCTCCCAAGTATTGGCCCCCTATAATTATGCACCACCTCTGCCACCAAGAAAGCTATTTCTGTTACAGTTACAGAAATTGTATTATAGGTTTATAGAGAAGTTTTTATTTCAACCAACACAGTAGAGTGTAGAAAACCACTTGGTTGCAATAAAGCTGTTTCAGTTCAACAGAAATCAGGGAACACCAAGTATTTGAAATGAAATGTCAATTTTCATGGCTATTGATTTTGTCTCCGGCCTCCAAATTTGCATGTGGTAATATATAAATGAAATTACCACATCATATATCATTAAGTCATTAAATTCTTAATCTTTAGTTCCATTCTAGTAAAGTTTTAAAGATATTTTCTTTTATCTTGAAATTTCAAGTAGAAGTGACATGTATATTGGCATTTTATTCAAAATTGCTTTCAGTATTTTATTAATTATTAAGTATATTAAGTATAGTATTTATATTTATATGGGTCTTTGTTTTGCATTTTTGAAGCAGGGGTCTCAGGGAGCTGGGTGGCTTCACCTGCACTTTCCCAAGAGTGGGGATTGCAGGTGTGCTCCCTAAAGCTTAATGAAATGTTGTATGAATATGGATTATTAGTCAATAACACTTTGAAGCAATTTTCCATACTGCTGAAAATTTCTCTACTTCTTCCAAATAAAGTTTTCTGCTAGGCATATGTCAGTCACTAGATGAGCATGTTCTGGCAGCAATGTCCTTATCCAAGTGATGTGGTGATGTGGCTTGCTCAGTGGGTAAAGGTTCTTGCCACATAAACGTGAATGCTTAAATTCAATACCCAGATCTTACGTAAAGGTGCTAAGAGAGAGATGAATCTAAAACTTGTCCTCTGACCTCAGTGGATGATCCAAACACACATGTTCATAAACCAAGATAAATTTAAAATTTGCCAAAGCCACACAGACCTGAACCTTTACAAGAGTAGACAAGCTAGAAACAACTCTGGGATCCATAGAAGACAGGCAGGATTGATGGAGATACTAGGAGGGAGAGACAATGGAGGGAAGCAGGGATAAGTACTCCATATGCTTGTAAAAGTAGAAAAATTAAAAAAAAAAAGAGTAGACAGACTAGAGCAAACCCTGGGGTCCATAGAAGCAGACAGGCAGGAGAGTGGGAAGGAGTGGGATGGATTGAGGAAGGGAAGAGAAGGAGCATGGGTGGGATGGGAATGGAAGGAAGCAGGGATAAGTACTCAACATGCTTGTACAACTAGAAAAAAAGCCAAAGATATCTTAGATATTTCTATAATTTATATTTAATTAAGTCGATGTGTCATAACAGGAGCAAAGGAGTTGATGTTGACAGAAGAAAAAATTTGGTGCTACATGACCCCATCAACTAGGTTTATTAATTGCATGAATTCATTATGTTCAAATTTAGTCAGTCACATGGGAATTTTCTCAGAAGCACTTAAAGTCTTGGTTATGGCTCAAGAGCGAGTTAAATGTAAAGAAAGGAAACACACACGTTGTGAACCAATGGCTTACAAATGTGGCTCTGGCTTCTGAAAATAAATGTTTCAGAGAGCAAATGGGTCACTGTAAGTGAGAATTTATGAAGATAGAATTGGAACAAAGGGAGAGGCAGTGTTTAAAAACAGTGATAGCAACTTTTATGCTGGAGCAACCACTGCCTATACATTTGTATTTATAACCTCCTTCCATTTTCCAAGGAATTATGGACGACAGAAAGAAGATCGTCTAATTTGAGTTCAAAGAATGGAACCAACTAACCACTCTGTTTACTCCCAGGGACTATCATTCAGAATAGCTTCATGGCTCAAGGTACTCTATTCTAACTTATTACATTAGACAGTCTAACTGCTTTCAAAAGTTTTCAGAAGAAACATTCAAAAGTGACAGATCCAAGCACACTGTAGGCTTTGTGCTGAGGAAGCTTTAATTTTAAATGATAAATTCATTTGCCATTTTTCTCTGAATTTTGTTTCTTTGAGCATTCCCTTTGTGATAATTCTTCCTTGGCTCGTCATGCTGCTCTTGCTAATTTCTCCCAATCCACTGGCTGATTAAGAAAATTTGAGTTGACCACCATGACATATATTTTTATTTTTCTATGTCTTCCTGTCCTTCCAATGCATTATAACTATTCCTTGTCACTAGATTGCCCACTGGAAAGAACAGAATGTACGTGTTTTCCTGCATGGGCAATGTTGTAACAGTTTTTATGCAAAACCCACTGTGATGAGAGACTACAGTCACAAGTGGCCAAGCAAAGTGGGGAGGAGTGGAAAACCTTTTCAAAGGAGGAAGAGTGGAAGCTGATAATATAGAACAGGTCAGCACAGAAGGTTGGAAGAAGCACAAAAGCTCACAGAACTTAAGCACAAAGGGACTGTGGCTCCAAGGCCTCAGAACCTACTAGAATATCCATAAAGGATCAGGCATAAAATCAGGGTCATGCCACGAGATCCTGAATTTATGCTTTCTTCTACAGTTCCCCCTTGGATTTTATTCTCTCAGGACCCAAAACATTACTTTTTCCTAAATTGATCGGCATTTTAATTTTCTGCCTGTGAAGATTAGGGCAATTTAACTTGCTATACCATGTTTCTATGTGATATCCAGACTCCCTGCTATACTCACCAAATCTATCAAGTATTCTTTGAAAAAAGGAACATTCAGCTACTTATACATGGCCACACCATGGCTTGTGAAGCTGACCCTCTTCCTGTACTGAGCTGAACTTCTCTCTCTTATTTATTTTTTTCTCACTTAAAATATTAAGGTCTTAAAATATTGCAAAATTAAAACTATACATTAAAAAAGATAGATGGGGCTGGTCAGCAAAAGAAGGTATCTGGTTTCCCTTCCTAGAGACCATGTGATAGAAAGAACTATGATGATAGTCTTGAGTCCACTTGTATACAATGGTATTCTCTTTCTCTTTCTTCTTTCTCTCTCTCTAACAACTTACCTACCTCTTTTCTCTTCCAAAAATTAAATGTCTTAAAAAGTAAGATCTTAAAATATTAGGTTCTAATATCATATTATTCTAAATGTCCCCAGGTCTTACCTCCCTTTCTGTTATGAAGTTTGACATCAGTTCAATCAACTACTCATAGACTACAGAGTCTTTTCATCTTCATTTTTGATTTATAATAATATGCAACAATTCAAATAGGTCTGTCTTCCAGTACTTAAATCATAAAGATAGATGTCCACATTTTGGGACCCTCTGCCTGTTAGCTTTCTTTCTGTGCACATCTCTTCCCATACACAATTTGCTTTCATTTATTTTCTCTTTCTCACATGACAATCAGTCTTGTGTTCTTCCCAGAACAACTGCCCTCAATCTCCAGCTTTAGAGATGTCTTGAATAAGTTTACGTGCTGAATTTCTTGATATCTACTAAACAAACAGCATATTAGAAATTAACTCATTAACTCTCTACCATAAAATGAATTCTTTTCAATGTGATTATGTGATACATCATTAATAGAATGTTAGAATAATCTTTTCCTTTAAAATCAGATGATTGACGAAATTGTCTTGCACAGTGTTGCAACTTAAAGGAAAAATCAGGTGTGCGCTTTGTATGAGTTGGGGCAAAGCCATTTTATCTATTAGCACCTATCGTAGGAAGGCAGAGTGGTGACTGCACAGGTTCCACCAATCACACAGCACTAAGTTGTTGGGTGAGAAAGAAAAAGCTGAGCAAAGGAGCTTCTCCAGGTTTGGCATGCATTTATCCCATGCTGAAAAGTAAATAGAACCTGCCTGGTCCAATAATATATCCACAGGATATAGCAGTGCCTTGACCAATGAGAATAAAAGAGATTAGGGTCTGGAAGGAAGTCTGTAGGTTTCATTGGAAGTAGAATATTGTTACCCACAGCTCTGCCTTCTGGGACAAGTCACTACAACCCACCACAGTAGCCACAGCTGTGGTGAATTTTTCTAAGGGGTGGAGACTCACTTCTTTGCTAAGAACTTAGCTTAGAGTTAATTTCAAACTTTTTCTGTTCTTTTCCAGCGGGGATCATAGCCTGAGAACTCAGGGAGTTAGGAGGCTGACGTTCAGCCTTCAGCAAACACACCTGCAGAACCTGAATGCATGTTGCAGCTTTTTTAGTACAGCTTGGTAAGGTATTTACTACTCTCTTCGGAAGCCTCAGGCTGCTGACAGATAAAATATGAGCAGCACATCTGACATTGACTATTTTTATGTTCCCATGTAACTCTTTCAATCTATCCTTCTTGGACTTACTTCCCTCCAAAACTGCTTGATAGTTCTTTAGTGTGCGCACGTTTGATGACCTTACATTAGAATGAATTTATTCTTGTGCTGATTGTCTTTCTAACTCAGTAAAGTCTGTACAATGACATTTTCACAGAAGACAGTTTCTTCTAAGTAACTTTTGATTTGGTTTTCTTCTTGAATGCAGAAACTTATTGTACCGACTTTCAACATATAGAAATGGTGAGGTTGAATACTGACAGAAGGGGGTCAGGGAGCCCATTGCTTTGGTGAAATTTACCACCTACTGACTGGGGTTTCTTTACGCCCCAGCTCCTTGATTCTCTATAGTATCTTTTGTATCACATCACTGTTTTGTTAATTACCTGTAGAACAGGTTAGAGAGACTCCCATCAGCCAATTCCCCTCTGAACTATAAGACATTCTTTTTGATTTTCAGCATGACTTGCCAAACTTCTGCAAAACTATGTGAAAAAAATGTATGTTCGGTTTTATGAGATTTAGCTCACATTAAAGTATTGAAATTGATAATGAAGTATGCTTAGGGTAAGACATACATTAAATTGTTGTGTTTTGGTGTTTAATCTTATCCACATTCTTTTCTCACTCATAGTCCAGCACAGTGCCCTTGCCAATCATGCTCTAATCTTGCAACCTTATAATCAGCTCATTTTTACTTAGTTTTGTAAGTTGACTTAGCCATTGAATTTAATCATATTAGGTAATATCCTCTGAATAAATTAACTTTAAAAGCCTTGAAATCACCTATGCAGTTGTTATTGGGACACTTTATGTTTCTTTCCTACAATTACTTGCTTTTGGTTGAATATGTACTCATCTTTTTCTTCTTCAACTCCTGCTGTGCTTTATGCTAATTTTTCTAGACATTCTTTTCTATGCCATGTCACAATCCTATGTGTACTTGAGAATAAGTCTCTGGAGAGAACTCCTTGGACAACATACCTAGCCACATCGAGTTACATCATCAGTGACTACTCCCTACCTGCAATATCATCTCCACTTACCACCAAACCAATTTAGCGTCACACAGGAAATCATTGAAGGAAGAAAAGCATATCTAAGATGTTGCCTTTAATAAACTTCGTGCTTATGGGTTTGACATTAATATTCCTTTTGTCTTTGTGTTCACATCTGTATACCAAATTTAACTTAATGACTATTTAAAAAATTCTCTGCAAGTTTCTGCTAAAGATCATGCCTTTTGAAAAGATAAGAGTTTAGGGGTTTAACACTGAAGACCTGGTTTCAAATCTAAAATCTCGCTTACACTCTGGACTTCATCCATCTGAATTTGTGGTTATTCCAAAGAGTAAATGAGAAATGTTTACTCAGAAAGTTACAAAATAAAATGATAATACATATATAAAATTGCTAACAGAAAGCCTAGTAAGCATATGCTATTTGACATACATTGCCTCTTATAAAAATGATAAACAGTTCATTTTCAGAAGAAATGAAAAACACAGATGTTTCCATTCCATTGTAGGAAATCCTGACATGTTAGAACCTCCATGAGGCAGGAAAGTAATTTGGACTTTGGTGTGAGCTAGGGTCACTCTTCTGTCTGCTACTGCATACAAAAGTCAAATTAACCCCCAGACTCTGTCTTGTACCTTCTACTTTAGGCTCTGTGATAAACTAGATTCCTTACTTATGGATTTTTCTTATAATAATATTAGATCCAATGATAGATTCAGAAGACAGGGGAATGCTAGTCACTAATCCTAGCTAAATACACACAATGAAATTAACCAACTTGCAAGAAGATGCATACTTAACAGTTTGATGTAGATCCTATTAAAGAGAAAGAGTATAAATTCCTGTCACATAACATGTAGACATATTAGTGTACTGTATTCTCCTCTGAATATATCCATGTTTGACTATGGCTTCCAATGAAATCATTCTCAGGAAAGCTTTAGTGTATTATATGCAGTTTTGTATATCTCTTCAAAGTATTTATTACATCACTAAAGCATTTTCCAAACTGAGCTCTAGGTAGCCTCTGGAAAAATGTAGAAATCTTTATTATTTGAATTACTTCTATAATTATCTAGCTTCTAATGTAGTAAAGCTGCAATAATTTCATTAACTTGAGTGCCCTTCTATCTAGGAAACCTGCAGTTCCGTGTACATATTTCTTACTATGACTCAAAAAGCTGTATATTATTACATTAAAATTGCTTGGTTAATTCCACTGGTACAGTAAGTTAAATAAATTTAGAAAATATTGTTGGGACTCCATATAATGTGTTCTAACCCAATGCCAAGGAATGCTCATCTCCAAGATGATACATGTTAAAGACAAGTCCATTTAATTTTCTAGAAAACTTCATTGTGATTGTGACAGAAATATTTTAATAATTTACAAACAAATAATTAGGGGCTGAAGGCATAACTTAGTTGGTAAAGTGGTTGCCTCGTATTCCTAGCACCATAAAAACACAGATACATGGTGATGCACATCTTTTAGTTCAGAACTCAAGAGGCAGAGGCAGGAAGATCAGAAGTTCTAGAGTCTCCACAGCTACCCAGAAATTTCAAACCCAACTTTGTGTGGTTGTTGCTAGGCCCAGAAGCCTGCTCTCTGGATGATACATTAGCAACTGAATGGGCCTTTGAGTGACTCCTCCCTTGGGTGGTGGAGTTTGCCTCTTGTCTGCAAGACAGTAGCAGGCCAAACTTCCCCTTCGGAAGTAGAGAAAACTCCCAGGTCTTTTGGAAAGGTTTTGTTTCTATAAGAAACTGGCTGGGCTGTTCCTCCCCACATCGGTTCTTTCCTGCTTATCTAAAGAGATGTTAATGCACAGACCAGATAACTGTTTTGAGGCATACATTGTCCATTCCCTTCTAGCAACAAGATGGCATGCCTGTTTAGCATATCTGGCAATATGTCCACCCCAAGGCAATTGGGTGTCACTCCTGATTTTTCTTTGTTAACAAAATGCATGTGTTTTACACAATCCTGTAAAGAATTTGGCCCTGCTTCCTGATTATAAAAATGCTTTATGTTACAATAAAGTTAGCTTGGATGACAAGGGACATCCAAGGCCCCCTCTGACCTAAAGCCTGAAACTTTTAATTCCTACTGCTCCCACTTCAGATTCATGCATTTGTAGGTCCGGGTTGGTGCTGGTTCATGGGCCCAGACAACTTTGATTACGTGAGACTTTGTCTCACTAGTTTAAATAGATAAATAAGCAATAAAAGAATCAGAGTATCATTGTTTATTTGTAATTCCACTATGATTTTGTCAGGAAAATAATCCATGGATCTTCCATTCCTTCAAGCAATGAGTATTAATATGGGAGGCAAGAGTTAGAGTCAGGTTCTATGTACTCTTGGCATACAATCCTCAGGATTTTCTGGCCCTGATGAAGAGGTTGTTTAGCACCATTTCTAGCTCTCTGAGCAGAAATTGTTGGACCAAATAGTGGACTTGGTTTCTGGACTCATGAATAATCTCACCTTAGTGCGACTTACAGCAGGAAGCAAAAGAGAAGGCAAAGCTATCCCTGATGGCCCTGCTGCATGCATGGGGCCCTTTGAGGGAGCTGGCGGGGGCTACGAGTCCATCACAACGCTGAAGTCCGCACAAACGCCCCTCCAGGTCCGTATGCAAGGCTTTCCTTCTGGAGATGGTGGTACTGGAGAGTGCGCATGATGTTTCTGAGTCATTATGTAAACGCAAGGGAATTATGGGACTCCCGTCTCATTCCGGATTTCAGATTCCTTATGTGGGTACTCCTAGAACTGGCTCACCAGCTCAACAGTCCTTCCAGGAGGACTCTTCTTATCCAAGGTCCAGAAAATAAGAGACTGCCCAGTCTTGGACTCGATCCCCAGAGTTATGAACTACAGCAACTATTTTTTCACAGGCAGAGTGTGTCAGTTCTCCTAGCACAATAAGCAGAGTATATTGATACCCTAGTTTTCCCTAGATTGAAACAGCACAGCCTCCAAGTCATTTTGTTTTCTCTTTATTTACAGGACGCTCAATTACCAGGTAATCAGGGCTGCCGAAAAACATGAAAGAACACATTCAAACTGATGACCATGAAGACAGTGTCTGGCAGTGTCCAGGATGGGCTATGCAAGCAGCTGTCAGATTACTCTTTGGAATGCAAGATACCAAAGAACTGGGACAAGTATTGTGTGATAGAACCTGATTGTTTGGGAAGGACTTACTCCACGATAATTCATATAATGGATATTAATGTGAAACTATCAACAGATGACTAAGTCCCTAGGTCATGGATCATTAGATATCTGTGTGGAATAAGTAACATAAATCACAAGGCAGGCTTACACTAAGAAACTAGAGTTTCTCATTGATTAAAGCTAAATGTAAGCCAGATTTACAGTCCCATATGGGTTTGTTACTTAATCCACACAAATATCTACAGTCTGTCCCCACCAGGTGCCTAGGACTTGTCAGTGTAGGTGTCCAGAATTAGGCCCAAGATATCACACACGCATGGGAACATGGGAACAGAAGGGACTAGCTGGAAAGGAGAATGTGTGGGGTGGGATGCGAGGGGAAAGAGGGTGGACCGAGAGAATGAAGATACATGAACTCATTGCATTTGCGCATGAAAGTTTCAAAGAATAAAACAAGTTCGTAAATAAAAAATAAATGAGAAACTACTTCCCAAAGTTATAGAATAACTAAGTTATGCAGTGTATATTTTGAGCAGAAAATATGACTCTACATTTTATATTTCCTTTTGTGTATTCATTGGGAGTAATCATGAATTCTTATTTGCTCTTGCTGTACCAAACATCTTTTCTCTTGCCTACTCTCATACATAAGTCATAATCAAGCACTAAGCTCATTTTCTACATGTCTGTCTCACTGTTCAAGAGAATTTCTTAAGGAGAAGTAGCCAGGCACCTTTAAGCATCAGTAGTACTTGCTTTGAGACCTCCTCAGTGTTACCTAATTTTATGATAACCAACGTGGCTTTGTTTTGAAAAATAGAATTTTAATCAGCCTTCATTTAATCCCCAATTTAAGAATTTCAGACTCTGTGTCAACCACCTGGAACCAGGCCAGCCTAATCTCTCCCCATCCCAAAGCTCAGGGAAATTAGTAGACAAGGAGGCGGTAAAACTGTAAAAGCCTAAAGGTAGGGAGAAGCAATGATATGCAAGATACTCCACACAAGTTAGGGCCAAAGTAATCATAATAGGACTTTGCATGACCTGCGTTATGACCAACATATCACTGACCCCCCCAAAGTCTAGGATGGATCCTAGGCACTAGGATCTTTAGAAGCAAGGGATTAACAGCCACAATAGTGTTCCTGTATGAAAGGGGAACACGAAAAAGAGTTCTAGGCAATGCCACTGAGTCCTTACACCTCATCAGAGAGGAGGACCCAGAGGAAAGTTTTGGCATACACACTAAAGGATGCTCCAGGAATGGGGGAGGGGGTTAAAGGAGGCACTTTAAAAGGGAGGGAGGGGGGAAAGAAAGGGAAAAGGGGGAAGGGAGCAAGGGGATACAGAGAGGGTGGAAGGAGGGCGGGGAATGGGTTACTTATCAACTTTGTATGAGTGGAAGAAATAAAAAAAAAGAATTTCATATAAGTTACTTTATATTTTTCATTAGTCAGTAATTCTTGAGAAATTAGAAAAATATATTTTGAAAATCAATCATAATCATTGCAAAATGACAAGTAAGTCACTGAATTATCTTAAAGCATGAAAATTCATGCAGTTGCATTGTGAGATACCAAGTGTAAGAAAATACTTCTGATTTTAGCTATTTATGTTAATTTATTAATCTCCCTCTCTCTTTCTTGCTCTCTCCTCTCTTCTGTCTCTGTATGGGCATAGGGATGCCATGATACACATGTGAAAAACAAAAGACAAATTCTGTTATTTCCTACTACTACACAATCTGCAGCAGTCAAACTCTGGTCAGTTTGGTGTTAAATATCTATAACCTGAGCCATTTCGCTAACCCTAAAATGTTTCTAAAACACTGGTAGTTTTTGAAAAATTGACTCTAAGAATTGATAGATACTAAATCAGCAGGTCATTTTAATAAATATTGTCAGTGAGAATGTCATTCATGTGACTTTGTTTACTGATTTGTTTATAATCTGCTTATTCATCATATATTTTTGTGTATGCACCTGTGTGATTGTGACTGTGGTCTATGTATGAGGTGGATGTACATTTGTCTAAGGAGATAGATGCTGACAACTGTGGACACACCAAATCTAGAGGGGGGTGTTAGTTGTCCACTCATCAATTTGTTCCATGGAAACAGGTCGTCTGGTTGAATTTGGAGCTAGGCCAGCAGATTGAGTGCATGCCGGTCTCATATGCACAACTCTGGTACACAAATGACCGATCTGGACTTCTTAGGTGAACTCTGAGGATTTGAATTCAGATCCTCCTGCTTGCATAGCAAGCGACCTTACCTGCCAAGTCATCTCTCCAACTGCATTTCTTGTCTTAAATCTTAGATTCTTCAAGTATGAAATAAATAGAATTTCCCTCATGAAATCTAAGATCATTTTCTGCTATGATGTCTTTCCAGCATTCAAAATAGCTGCACTCGTTTCTAAACATAAACAACAGACGGGAAAAAAGGAACACTAATTTTCAGCTTGAGTTTCTTGGTTAATGGACTGAAGAATAGATGTTAACCCTCACATCAGTACACAAGGCCTTCGGCTGTTTTCCACAGAGACACAAAGAAAACCACTACAGGATTCTGTTTCTAATAAGAAAGAAAGTATTTTGTTAGCACCAAGATATTTTATTCAACATTTCTCATCATTGCTACAATATTTTCATTGAGAGGAAAATCATTGGAAGCTTTTCCTAATGGTGCGGAAAATTCTGCCATTTGTTCCAAAATGGGTAAAATAATAGGTGTTGATCAGTGGGCCTAAGCAACCCAAAAAACTTACACCAGACACACAGAACTTTGACATCCTTCCAGTCGGTAAAGTCTGAACAACATTTGTAACAACACATCAAGCAGTTTTCACATTTCTCCTTATTCCCATGAATCACATCCCTATACACAACTGTATTCTCCATGGTTCAAGCAGAAAAAATAAATAAGCAGTCAAAACTGAACAACGTCTCTATGGCCTGACTCTTACACTGCTCCATTCTGCTGAGAAGAAAACCTCAAGTTTTGTTCAGTCCTTCTCATATTTCTCTCGCTCTGACCACAATGTTCAAAGTAATATTTTATACACATTTGGAAAATAATCTGAAGAAATGAGTTGTGCATGCAAGGACTTCATAAGTTTCTAGAAATTAAAAAAGAAAGAAAGGAAAAATGAAAAATAAAGAGTTCCATTTTGTTAATGCAAATCCTTTTCTCTTCCTTCCCTCATGCCCCTTCCTGCACTTCTTTTCTAAGTTGTTTCACTTTGCAGTATATTACTGTACTGAATCTTAACTTGCTTTCTTCTAAGTATTTGACTTCAAAGCTCTTTTGTCTAAAGAAGTATGGTTGGGGTCATTGACGAAATTTTTCTACCTTAAAAAAATAGCACAGCCTCTATAAAATACGTAATAGTAGATACTTTTTAAAATTTTATTCTTTTTTTATATTTTTTATTATTAATACATTTTTATTATTATTTCAGCTCATACAAACTTAGGTACACCAGTTCTCTCCCTCCCTCCTCCTCCCCCCCGTACCGCCTGCTCCCCCTTCTCACCACCCTCCCTCCCCATCCCCCAGTGCCTCCCACCCCAATTCCCAGAGAGTCCGTTCTTGTGCATGCCTGATTTTCCTCTGGGCCCTCCTCTCCGATGACGTACAAGGACCCAGTGGCCTTTCCCTGAACTCTTTCCCGTGTTCCCCTTAGGTATAGGAACACTGCTGTGGCTGCCAATCCCTTGCCTCCAAGGATCTTGGTGCCTTTAGCCAGATGCTAGACTTTGTGAGGTCAATAGTGTGTTGGACAATGCGCAGGGCATGTAAAGTCCAATTATGATTGCTTCAGCCCTAACTTGTATGAAGTATCTTACATATCATTGCTCCTCCCATCCTTTTGCTCTTAGACTCTTACTGCCCCTCTTCCACAAATTTCCCTGAGCTTCAGGATGGGGAGAGATTAAGCTGGCCTAGTTCTAGGTGGTTGATATAGAGTCGTTGAAGTTCTGGATTGTGGTTTGTTGGTTTTCTTTTGCAGTTTTGCTGCTCCTGCAATGCCCTTCACTCCATCCTGGTGGGCATTGTATGTCACCCCCTGTCCAGAGACAAAAAGCTGTTAAACTAGAGTCTTGTGATAAAAGCACATTCAAAGGTAGATGTAATAAAAGTGGGAAACCACAGTGAGGGAGGGGTCTATCGCCAATTTGCACATTGGTTACTTTTTATCTGCCAGACTATATGCCCTCCTCTTCTGGTGAGATCATACCCCCTCAGTAGTAAATGATCAGGAACAAAAGTCTGTGAACTTAGTCAGATGTCTCATTACTTATTTGAGTCCTTGATGGAGGCCTATTTTCTCTGCTGTAACATGGTCCCCTCTCTCCTTGTTTCTAGTGTGGCCCTCCTACCCCATCCCTCCTGTTCATAATCCTTGCAATTACTGTCTCTAGGTGGGCTGGGTGGGTTTGGTACTAGGAGCCACCTATTATGGAGTACATATGGCATTTAATTTTCTGGGTCTGGGATACTTCACTTAATATAATTGTTTCTAATGACATCCATTTCCCGGCAAATTCCAGTAATTCATCATTTTTGATGGAGAGTAGTACTCCATTGTATAGATGTACCAAAGTTTCCTTATCCACTCGTCAACTGTTGAACATTTGGGTTGATTCCATGTCTTTGCTATTGTAAACAGTGCACTATGAACATGGTCGTGCTTGTGCTATCGAGGTGAACCTCTGCTGTAGGGGGGTTTATTCCCAAAAGTGGAATAGCAGGGTCATATGGCATTTCAATCTTTAATTTCTTTAAGAATCTCCAGACGGCTTGCCAGAGTGGCTATATGAGCCTGCATTCCCACCAGCAATGTAAGAGAGTTCCTCTCTCTCCACATCCTATCCAGCATTTGTTGTTGTTTGCATTGTGGATTTTTGCCATCCTGACCTGGGTGAGATGATATCTCAGGGAAGTTTTGATTTGCATTTCCCTGATGGCTAAGGAAGTGGAGCATTTTCTAAGATATTTATTAGACATTTTAATTTCATCCTTGGTAAAGTTTCTTTGAAGTTCCAGGGCCCATTTTTTAATTGGGCCATTGTTTTCCTTGGAGTTTAGTTTTCTAAGTTCTTTGTGCACTCTGGACAGCAGAGTTCTATCAGATGTGTGGTTAGTGAAGATTTTCTCCCATTCTGTGGGTTGCCTTTGAGCTCGCGTTACAATCTCTTTATCTGAACAGAAGCTCTTTAATTTCACAAGATCCCAACTGTTGAGAGTTGGTAGCAGTGACTGTGCCATTGGATGTCTGTTTAGGAAATGTTGGTCTAGCCCGATCAGCTTGAGGGAGTTCCCTATCCTTTCAAGTATGGTTTTTATAGTCTCTGGTCTGATATCAAGGTCCTTGATCCATTTGGAATTAAGTCTTGTACATGGTGACAAGTATGGGTCCAGCTTTAATCTTCTGCATGAGGAGATCCAGTTTTGCCAGCACCATTTGTTGAAGATGCTGTTCTTTTTCCATTGGTTTTTTTTTGGCCCCTTTGTCGAAGACCAAATGGCTGTAATTTTGTGGGCTTATATCTGGGTCTTCAATCCTTATCCATTGATTTGTGTGTCTATTGTGGAGCCAGTACCAGGCTGTCTTTATAACTATGGATTTGTAATATAGACTTAGGTTTGGTATGGTAATACCTCCAGCAGTGTTTTTGTTACTCAGGATTGTCTTTGCTATCCTGGGTCTTTTGTGCCTCCATATGAACTTTGAGATTGTTTGGTCGACTTCTTTGAAGAATTGCTTTGAGATTTTAATTGGTATAGCATTGAATTTGTATATTGCCTTTGGTCGGATGGTAATTTTTACGATGTTGATTCTGCCAATCCAGGAACAAGGGAGATCTTTCCACCTTCTGGTGTCTTCTGCTATTTCTTTCTTGAGGGTTTTAAAGTTTTCATTGTAAAGGTCTTTTACCTCCTTGATTAGGTTTATACCAAGGTATTTCATTTTTTTAGGGGCTATAGTAAATGGGATTGTTTCTCTCAAGGCTTTTTCACTTCTTTCATTCTGGGCATATAGGAAGGCCTCTGATTTTTGCACATTTATTTTGTATCCTGCCACCCTGATGAACTTCTCAATTAGTTCCAGAAGCTTCCTGGTGGAGTTTTTGGGATCACTCAGGTATAAGATCATGTCATCTGCAAATAGGGATAGTTTGACTTCTTCCTTGCCGATTTGAATCCCTCTTATGTCCCTTTCTTGTCTTATGGCTTCAGCTAAGACTTCAAGTACAATATTGAATAGAAGTGGTGAGAGTGGACAGCCTTGTCTAGTTCCTGATCGAAGTGGGAATGCTTTCAATTGTTCCCCATTGATCATAATCGTTGCTGTGGGCTTGTTGTAATCAGCTTTTATTATATTGATAAAGGTTCCTTCCATTCCTACTGTCTCTAGCGTTTTGATCATAAAAGGCTGTTGGATCTTGTCAAAAGCTTTTTCTGCATCTATTGAGAATATCATGTGGTCTTGGACTTTGGACTGGTTTATATGATGAATTACATTTATTGATTTGCGTATGTTGAACCAACCTTGTGTGCCAGGGATGAAGCCTACTTGGTCCCCGTGAATGATCTTTTTAATGTGTTTTTGAGTCCTATTTGCTAAGACCTTGTTGAGAATCTTTGCGTCTGTGTTCATCAGAGAGATCGGCCTATAGTTTTCTTTTTTAAGTGAATCTTTATTCAGTTTTGGGATTAAAACGATATTAGATTCATAGAAGGAATTTGGTAGTGTTCCTTCCTTTCCTATTTGATGGAGCAATTTAAGGAGTATTGGTGTTATTAACTTCTTTTTTTTAACATTTTTATTATTATTTCCGCTCATACAAACTTAATAGGTAGACCAGTTCCCTCCTCCCTCTTCCACCCCCGCGAACCCCCTGTTCCCCCTCCCTCCCTCCCCATTTCCCGGTGCCTCCCCCCCAATTCCCAGAGAGTCCTTTATTGTGTATGCCTAACTCTCCTCTTGGTCCTCCTTTCCGATGACATAAAAGGACCCAGTGGCTTTTCCCTGAACCCTTTCTCGTGTTCCCCTTAAGCATGGGAACACTTCTGTGGCCATCATTCCCTTGCCTCCAAGGATCTTGGTGCCTTTAGCCGATGTTAGACTTTGTGAGGTCAATAGTGTGACGGACATGGCACAGGGCATGCAAAGTCCTATTATGATTGCTTCAGCCCTATCTAGTGTAGAGACTCTTCAAATTATTGCTCCCCCCATCCTTTTGCTCTTACAATCTTACTGCCCCCTCTTCCGCAGATGTCCCTGAGTTTCAGGATGGGGGAGATTAGGCTGGCTTAGTTCTATGTGGATGATATAGAGTCTCTGAAGTTCTGGATTGTGGTTTGTTGATTTTCTTTTGCATTTTTGCTGCTCCTGCAATGCCCTTCACTCCATCCTGATGGGCACTTTATGTCACACCCTGGTCAGAGACAAAAAACTGTTAAACTGGAGTCTTGTTATAATAGCACATTCAAGGGTAGATGTAATAAAAGCAGGAAACCTCAGTGAGGGAGGGATCAGTCACCCATTTGCAAAATGATCTCTTTTCATCTGCCAGACTATATGCCCTCCCCTTCTGGTGAGATCATACCCCCTCAGTTGTACATGATCAGGAATGAACGTCTGTGAACTTAACCAGGTGTCACATTACTTATTAACTTCTTAAATGTCTGGTAGAACTCTGTGCTGAATCCATCTGGTCCAGGACAATTTTTGGTGGGAAGATTTGAGATTACTTCTTCAATTTCCTTGTATGTTATAGGACTATTTAAATAATTCACAACTTCCTGATTCAATATAGGTAGGTTGTGTTTACTTAGAAATTCATCCATCTCTTTTGTGTTGTCAAACTTCACAGAGTATAAGTTTTTGAAATATGATGTTATAATTCTCTGGATTTCTTGGGTATCAGTAGTGATAACTCCATGTTCATTTCTAATTTTGTTAATTTGGGTTTTCTCTCTCTTGCTTTTGGTTAATTTTGCTAGGGGTGTATCAATCTTATTGATTTTTTCAAAGAACCAGCTTTTTGACTGGTTGATTTTTTTCTATCGTTTTCTTAATCTCGATTTCAGATATTTCTCCCCTTATTTTGCTAATCTCCTCTGTTCTACTACTTTTGGGATCGAATTGCTCTAGTTTCTCTAAAGCTTTAAGCTGCATTGTTACGTTGTTTATTTCTGATGTTTCCATTTTTTTGATGTAGGCATTAAGAGCTATGAACTTACCTCTTAGAACAGCTTTCATTGTGTCCCAGAGATTTTGGTAAGTTGTATTTTCATCATCATTCACTTTCAGGAAATCTTGAATTTCCTTTTTAATTTCTTCCTGAATCCAGTTCTCATTCAGCATTATATTTTTAAGTTTCCAGGAGTTAGTGTATTTTCTCTTGTTTGATGTGTTGTGGATGTCCAGCTTTAGGCCGTGGTGGTCTGATAGGGTACAGGTTAGAATTTCAACTTTTTTGTACATGTGTAGATTCGTTTTGTGGCCCAGTATGTGATCTATTTTGGAGAAAGTTCCGTGTGCTGCTGAGAAAAATGTGTATTCTTTGGTGCGTGGGTGAAAAGTTCGATAGAGATCTGTAAGGTTCATTTCTTTCAGGGTTTGATTAAGTTCCAAAGTGTCTCTGTTAAGCTTTTGACCTGTTGATCTATCCCATGTTGAGAGGGTGGTGTTGAAGTCCCCAAGAATTATCGTTTGGGGGTTGATTTCTTGCTTTAGACGCTGTAGGGTTTTCTTAATGAATGTGGAGGAGCCCATATTGGGTGCATATATGCTCAGTATTGTGAAGTCTTCCTGGTGAATTGTACCTGTGACTAAAATGTAGTATCCATCCGTGTCTCTTATAATTTTCTTTGGTTTGAAATCCACTTTGTCTGATAGCATAATGGCTACCCCTGCCTGTTTTCTGCTTCCATTTGCTTGTAGAATTGTTGACCAGCCTTTTATTTTTAGAGCGTGCCTATCTTTTGTGGTGAGATGGGTTTCCTGCAGGCAGCAGATTGATGGATTGTGATTTTTAATCCAAGTTTGTAATCTGTGTCTCTTGATTGGTGAATTAATTCCATTAACATTTAGTGTTATAATGGAGAAATTATTGTTAATTCCAAACATTTATTATGTTTAGTAGCTTTTATAAGTATATTGCTTCATTTTTAATGATGTTATACTTGCCTTCTGTTCTCCTGGATATGCCTGTTTTTTTCTTCACGCTTGAGTATCATTTCTAGCATTTTTTGAAGGCCTGGTTTGGTGGCCATGTATCCCTTAAAGTTGTCTTTGTGCTGGAAAATTTTTCTTTCTCCCTCGATCATGACTGATAGTTTTGTAGGGTAAATCAGCCTGGGTTGACATTTTTGTTCATTCAATACTTGAAGTATGTCTCTCCAAGCTCTTCTTGCTTTTACTGTTTCGACTGAGAAGTCATTTGTTATTTTAATAGGTTTACCTTTAAAAGTGACTTATTTTTTCTCCCTTGAAGCTCTCAGCACCAGTTCTTTATCTTGAATGTGGAGTGTTTTAACTATTATTTGCCGCGGCGAGCTTCTGTTTTGGTCATATCTGTTTGGGGTTCAGAATGCCTCTTGTATATGGATGGGCCTTTTTTTTAGATGAGGAAAGTTTTCCTTGATGATCGTTTGAAAAATTTCCTCAGGGGTGGTATTTTGAGATTCTTGCTCTGGTATTCCATGAATACGCATGTTAGGCTTCTTCAGGGTGTCCCATATCTCTTGGATATTTCTCTCAAGTATCTTTTTGGCTTTAACAACCTCTTCCATTGAGCTGGTTAGTACTCCCACTTTATCTTCAAGGTCTGAAATTCTGTTTTCTGCTTCGTTAGTTCTGTTGATAAGACTCTCTGTGGAGTTGTGGGTTGAAGATAACTTGTCTTTTAGCTCAGTTTTAAACTCTGCTTGAGTTTGTTTTAACTGCTCTATGCCACTTTTTGTTTCTTGCACTGTTTTTCTCAACTCCTCCAGATGTCTGTTGTGTTCCTCTTCAAAGCGATTGATTCGATTATGTAATTCCTCCCGGATTTCCTCTTTCATAGTATTGAACATGGTAATGATCATATTTTGAAAGATCTTATCCTGGGTGAGGCTTTGGTTTGTTCTTGTTGGAGTCTAACATTATGGGATTAATTTCTTCAGTGGGAAATTTGTTTACTTGAGTGTTGCTTCTCATGGATTTGCACTTTGACGGCCTGGTTTGGTGGACATGTATCCCTTAAAGTTGTCTTTGTGCTGGAAGATTTTTCTTTCTCCCTTGATCATGACTGATAGTTTTGCAGGGTAAATCAGCCTGGGTTGACATTTTTGTTCATTCAATACTTGAAGTATGTCTCTCCAAGCTCTTCTTGCTTTTATTGTTTTGACTGAGAAGTCATTTGTTATTTTAATAGGTTTACCTTTAAAAGTGACTTGTTTTTTCTCCCTTGAAGCTCTGAGCACCAGTTCTTTATCTTGAATGTGGAGTGTTTTAACTATTATTTGCCGCGGCGAGCTTCTGTTTTGGTCATATCTGTTTGGGGTTCAGAATGCCTCTTGTATATGGATGGGCCTTTTTTTTTAGATGAGGAAAGTTTTCCTTGATGATCGTTTGAAAAATTTCCTCAGGGGTGGTATTTTGAGATTCTTGCTCTGGTATTCCATGAATACGCATGTTAGGCTTCTTCAGGGTGTCCCGTATCTCCTGGATATTTCTCTCAAGTATCTTTTTGGCTTTAACAACCTCTTCCATTGAGCTGGTTAATACTCCCACTTTATCTTCAAGGTCTGAAATTCTGTTTTAACTGCTTCATTAGTTCTGCTGATAAGACTCTCTGTGGAGTTCTGGGTTGAAGATAACTTGTCTTTTAGCTCAGTTTTAAACTCTGTTTGAGTCTGCTTTAACTGCTCTCTGCCAGTTTTTGATTCTTGCACTGTTTTTCTCAACTCCTCCAGGTGTCTGTTGTGTTTCTCCTCAAAGCGATTGATTCGATTATTTAATTCCTCCCGGATTTCCTCTTTCATAGTATTGAACATGGTAATGATCATATTTTGAAGGTCGTTATCCTGGGTCAGGCTTTCTTGGCCATTTTCCATGGGTTTGTTCTGGTTGGAGTCTAACATTATGGGATTAATTCCTTCATTGGTAGATTTGTTTACTTGAGTGTTGTTTCTCATGGATTTGTACTTTGACTTTGGCATTGTCGTTTTAACTCTTAAGATCTTCTTTTAATTTCTGTGCGTTTTTCACTAAACTGAATTATTTGGCCTGGGGTTTTGGGGGTGGGCGGAGACGGAGCTTACCTAGGTTGAGGTGAGTCCAGGCTGGACCCTGTGCATCCTGGGTGGCGGAGTGGGGGAAGGAAGGATGGGGCGTCGGCAGGTGATATTTAATCTGGGGGACCTGGGGCAAGCCCGGGCACAGAGGGGGTGCCCTCTCCTTCTCCCAGGTCCTGTGGAGCGGCTCCGGCTGGATGGTAGGAAGAGCTGGGTCCTTTCTGCGGCCTGGGGCTCTGGGGGTGGGCGGGGACCGAGCTTACCTGGATCTAGGTGTGGTGAGGCCCAGCTGGATTGGGAGCGAGTCCTGGGTGGCGGAGTGGTGGGGAAGGGCTTTTATTCATTTTTTATTATTTATTCAATTGTGCGTGTGCGTGTGTGTGTGTGTGTGTGTGTGTGTGTAGAACCACGGGCGAATTCAAGAGCCACCATGGACCACCTCCTCTGGTTTATTCTGCCCCGGAATTCACCGGCTCTGCCCTACAAGGATCAGAAACGCAGGCCGCCCTGGCTTCTGCCTGGCATCTATACGTGGGGTCTAGGATTCGAACTCAGGACCTTCTGCCTGCAAGGCAGAAGCTTAACTCCTGAGCCACCTCGCCAGCCCCAATAGTAGATACTTTTATTTTGGGACCCAATCTCAAGTATTCCAGGCTGGCCTTCAACTTGTTGTATACCAAAGGGTGACTCTGAAATCCTGATTCTACCTCCCAATGTACTGGAATTACAGACATGCACCACTGTGTCCCGTTTTTGAAGTCTCATGTGTGTCAGGCAAGTATTCTCAAAATTGGACATCTCCAGTCCTCCATCTTATTCCACAACACAATTTTGTTTTCATTTCTTATCATTCTAATTACTCTCTTTTTTATTTTATTTATTTATTACTTTTAAGATTTGTTTTTTCAATGTTATTGCTATTAATATCTTCTTTAAAAAGAATAAACACCTTTACTTTTTCCTTTAAGAATGAAAAATAAATTTCTATTTTCTGAGAGTTAAATTAAAATCCTCTATTTTTGATTATTTAGTTTCATTATCATGTTTAAATATCTTTTCACGACACTTTCAGGAAAAAATATTGTATTAAAATTTTAATTTATAATTTATTCTCTCTTGAAAAGAGTAATCAAAATACTATCCATTCTGAAAATGACTCTCCTTGCAGACATATTCTCATACTTAGCACAAGAAGTTAGCTCTGCCTTCTGAGGCACTTTATGATGCCTAATTCTCTCTGCACATGTTAACCCTTTTTTCTACTTTATAGAGTTCACTCACCAGAAACACTACATGATTCAAAGCAACATGACCAATTAGCACCCTGCAAAGTTTTATCAAGAAGTCAAGCTGCAGATGATAGAAATAGCAAGAATGCTAATATTAGGTGTAATAGTGACAATAATAGTGATAATAACCCTTATTGCCCAAGCTCTACAAAAAAGTTCCTTAACTAGTAAGCCTATTAATTCTGTCAAAGAAAATCTTAAAAGGAGTATAATAATCCCTACTATGGAAAAAGAACACGACAGACCTGAAAATAACCCTAACGTTCATAGAAGCACACAGGCAGAAAAGTGGGATAGAAGGACTGTGAAGGGAAGGGAGGGGATGAAAAGGAAGGGGGAGGGAGGGAAGCTGGGATGAAGCTGCAATATGCTTGCAGAAGTAGAAAAAAATAATAAAAAAGAAATAAGGTAGATTTTACTTTTTCACACTCCCCAAGACAGAAAGTGAAGTCAGGATTCAGGCCCACTATTACCTGCCGTGAACGATCTCCTTTGATCTAAGACTCGAATTTGCATCTTGCTGACACCTGAAACTGTGCTATGCTGGTCAATTAATTGAATATATTTGAAAAACATTTTATTCTTTGGAACACTCACACACATTTCATGTTTGAAAATACAAATACAAATATGTTTATATAACATATTATAGACCTCACTTGGCAGTGCCTTATTAGACACTTAATTCTTCAATAACTTTTTTTGAGAAGGATCTTAGTGGAAGACTCTAAGCATTTTAGGTGCTATGATAATAAATGTAATTAACATAAACCCTTGACATCGAAGTCTTCCAACCCTGTGGAGTAAATCTGAAAACAAACAAAATAATAAAACAGAATATACCCAAAGCTACAAGATCTTTACTATGCCTTAAATTGAGACATAGTCCTGGAAGTGACTGAGAGATCTCTTTATGATTCCGATAAAATGCTAAAAATATTTTTTGCTGTCATATTACAAATGACTAATACCAAGTAGTAAGAGGATTCAAAATTTTTTTGACCCCATCAAAGAGCCAAGGTCACAAGACAACAAAGAGAATGAGATTTTTCAAGAGGAAAGTAGATGCATAAAGATGAGAGGGAAGAATAGAAAGACAGAAAGAGAGAGAAAGAGAGAATGAGAAATGGGTATATTCTTTAAGGAGACCCTTTTTCAGCATTATAAAGAGAAAATTTATGGATATATCAAGAATAATATGTAAGGTACACAAGACTGGGATCTATGATATCCAAAATGACCTGACTAGGATTTATAAAGTGTGCACATCCTTATGTGCATATGAAATATCCATCAATATTTACTTGATTAATAACATCCAACATTAGAATAATGAACTTGGACAAAGCATGTTTTTGATCAAATAGAATTTAATAAAACACTATTTAAGAGATGTCTGGAGATATTCTGATTATTTACAAATTAAACAATCTAATTTTGAATAATAACCAAATCAAAAAGGGAAACTGCCTGGGGGAAAAGACATTTGTTTTGACATTTACTAAAAAGAAATAATACAATGCCAGAAAATGTATAGAGTCTTTGAAATGTGTCTAATATGGACTTTGTAAGATGATAGACTAAAAATTTAAAGGTCTCAAATAATCGCATAAAACTTCCAAGGCACAACAGAAGAAAAGAGCAATTATATCTGAAAGAAATGCATAAATAACAGACATAGATTGGAACTTAAATCAGTGAAGTAGTAATTTAGTGACTAGATTAATCAAACTGGTAAATTTTCAGCAGGGAGAAGGAAGGAAAGGGGTCAAATCACCAGTGATGGCTATAAAAATGGCCTCATAGAAGCACCTGTGGCAGATCAAAAGAAGATTATTTTTTTTGGTATTAGGATTGAGTACCTTTTTGCTCCTGATTATAATCCAGAAATGAAATCTTATTTTAATATTCCTACACTTTATACTAGAATTATGATCAAAGTAAAATAAGTATATGAAAAGTAATTTTAAGAGAGCTACAAATGTTTGTATGTAAAGAAAGAATAAAAAAATAAAATTAAATTAAAAAAAAAGAAAGAATAAAAACCCATGCAGAAAACTTCAGAAGATTTGTAAAACAGCTTCCAGAATTGCTCTGTGATCTGGGAAAATATCTCAGAATGACTGATGCCCAAGGAAGCTTGGAGAATGTTCTGTGGACACTGAATCTCTTCTTTGTATGACTGTGTTGCTGCTGAAAGATTGCGATTGAGTAAAAATCGGAGAACACAGTAACAAAGTTAGTTTCAGCATATGCAGAATATCCTAACAAGAAATAAATTCTGAAAAACAACAGGGGCAAATGTAAAAATTGGTTCAGTGAAGTGGTTCTTTATCCACTGCCTTCCCAGATCCCATCTATCCTCAATACCTACAGGATTAGAGATATAGCTGGATGTATAGGTGAATGTTTAGCCTGTGTGTTGGTCACGTCATACCCCAGCAATGAAGAATAAATTCCTTCTCATATATATGAATGTGACTGTGGTAGTTCAAATGCAAAATGACCCTTATATGTTCAGGTGTGTGATCACTTGTTTCTCAGTGGATAGAACTAGGTGGGAAGGTAGACCCTTGTTGGAGAAAGTATTTCACTGGAGCAGGCTTTGAGGTTGGATAATTTGACCCCAACTTCTGTTCACTTTCCTTTTCTAGACTCATGTTCCTGCTGCCACGTCTTCCCATCATGATGGACAATATCCACCTGGATTTCAAATCCAAAACAAATGCTTTTTCCTAAACTGCTTTGTTCACAGTATTTTGCCATAACAGTAAGAGAGAATCTGTAGCAGTGTATCAGTTTGTTGTTCCTGTGTGAGGGTGAACATGTGTGTTCAGGTGGAGACTGGGGCAGAGGGTCAAAGTGTCCTGTGGGCTATTGTTTGTGCTCATTGGCTATTTTCTGGGTTTTGTTTGTTTGTTTTATATCTCTTACACCTATTCTCTGGGTTTGGAAATAACCAAGGAAGGCATTTGCCTTATCTACAGATATCAACAGAATCTCCTGTGTTTTCTTATGGATCTGTTATGGATCAAATAAAGTTTTCTAAATGAATTGTTGCAACTCCTTCCTTAGGTTTTCTAAATGCTATGGCGGATATCTTTATGTCCAAGGAGATACTTCTCTATTTTCACTATCTTTCATCTCTTAGATATCCAACTGCCACACAGTGAGACCTTGGAGCTGGGAGGGGGGTGGTTAGAGCAACCCTGGTCTGTTGTTTAATATAAACATGTGTCAGTTCCCTCTCCACTTCCCTGACCTGTAACAGTCTCTTCTCAGCCTCTGATCACATCTCATACCTTCACTGGGTCCTGGATTCCAACATCCAGAAGTTGTTTTGATACAGTGGCTGGTTGCTGATAATAGGATTTCTGCTTCAGCTTCACCTGTTGGGTTCTGTACTTCTTGGAGCCATCCCGCAGCCCTCAGGCAATATGGAACTTCTCTTCATTCTCTTCTGCTGCTGTCTACTGGGCATTCAACATGGGGCCACTGAGGAATGCTTGTGTTTCATGACTTAACTTTAAAGAGAGCTGCTTCTTTCACATATCAAAAATCCTCTTCTGTACCAGTCATCTGATAAGGTAGTGCCCAACTCTGAATTCCGTCTTCCTGGACTCACAGTGTTTGTACAGTGAGTTGCTGAATAAAATTAGTTTCACTCAAAGTTCTCTACTTTTTGGTTTGTAGATTCAATCTTCACAATTGTTTTTCAAAATTATTATCATTGTGATGTGATTTTTTTATCCCAATTCTTTGTTATAGAAGTATTCATTATTATTCACAAACTATTCAAATGCTTGGAAAGAAAAGGAAAGGGAAATCAAATGATTTAATAAGTACCAGGCAATATGCTAAAACTTTTGTTTATAATTTTTCATTCATTCTTATCTCAGCAATATAAAATATTTTTCTTAATTATAAAGCTAAGCAAAATCTCAAAGAAGCTACTGAAACTGTTAAATAACACAACCTATTAAATAGCGGTCCAAATAGGAACAATTCTCTGATATTGTCAAACTCCATGTTGAATAGGAAGTGTGATCATATTTGTGATAACACAACTCTCCTAATGACATGAGAGATGGCTATTTGCTTGCTCTGTCTTCAAAATTTGTGTGAACAGCAAGATTAAAAGTATTTGTATTTAGTTAGTCTAGAATTGAGATGACTTAGTTTATCTCAACTTCCTGTCACCAAGGATAATAGCATTAGTTAAAACATATTATGAACTTTATTTGTCTATGTACTGTTCTTAGCCTGTTTCAGAAATATATTGCACATACCCTGGAATTAATTGTTGCTACAACTGCGATAGGAAATCCACTCCACCAAAATGTGTTTATATATACATCTTCCAGATATTAGAAAAACAGATGCTCTTCCTGGGGTTCCTTGCTTTCTCTCTGGCCATGAGGAAGTCATGGCTTGTTATTGTGGTATTGGAAAGTCACACGATCTACTGAGAAATTGTCAAAAATCATGACTGCTTTTTGTGATGAACCCATGGATGAGATTCTTGAGCACCCGCGTCATTCCTATTATATCCGGAAAGACATCTACCAGTTATCTTATGAAAACACTCTTAAGGTAAAGAAAAATGAAATGAAACTCTTAATTGCACATTATAGTTTTGCTTAGTGAATAATATCTTACTATTGTTACTTGAGGAAACTAAAGACAAGTACCTTTCCATTACATTTTTTAAAAGAAAAATAAAACATCACAAGATTCTGATTCACAAGACAAATGCTTGACCATGATTTATATCATACCAGTACTCCAAAGTTGTGTTTCATTTCTGAAGTTTTAAGATTCAGGCAGCCAATAAGTCACCTTGGAATATGAGTGTTACTAACCCATATCTGATCCATATCTGTGTGACTTGTACATTAAAAATGAACTCTCTGTTGACAGAAAAGGCACATTATATCATTTTCTGAAAAGAATTGTTCTGATCTCACTCTCCCCTGAACTCTAGAGAA
Organism: Typhlomys cinereus; assembly: GCA_023101885.1. Taxonomy (NCBI): domain Eukaryota; kingdom Metazoa; phylum Chordata; class Mammalia; order Rodentia; family Platacanthomyidae; genus Typhlomys; species Typhlomys cinereus. The sequence goes on along the minus strand of JALPQD010000007.1, from coordinate 2,211,326 downwards.
ATGTCATGAGCAACTTATTTGGATACACCTTCATGAATGAGTCAACTAAGATAAGATGATTCTGTGCCTTGGCATAAGCAAGTAAAGTAACTGACATGAACTGCTTCATCCTGTGTGTTGCAGAGAAGTGAAATGTCATTAATTATTATTCTCATGGGAATGATGACTCATATTATCACTAACAATGCATTTATGTAAACACTGATATTTAATTCTCTGACATGGAGGTAAAAAAGGAGTTTGTGACACATATTTATGACCTTACCAGGCATTTAGTATTTTACAGTGTTTTGCCTCCCTTGAAATAAGTTCCCTCTCCCAATCACCAGCTCTGCACGTTTTCTTGTTTAGTACCCCAGTGGCTATGATAGATGCAAAGGAGTGTCTGCACCCACCCTTTTATTCCCACAGTTGACATGAAACACAGTTGCAGTGAGGCCGAGAATATGCAGGGATGAACTCAGATGTTGAGGCGGTGAAAACCAGCTCTATCAGGCTACAACAAGACGCATTCACTTTCTTTGTTTTGATGAATTCTCCTTTCAGTGCAACCTTTGAAACCTAGGAACACAAAACATTGAAACAAACACTTTTTTTCATAAGCCCATACTCTGTAGTGTTCTTGTGAAGTGTATCATGATCAAGGATGGAAGGAGAAAAGGGAAAAGGAGAGCGATAAGATTGGCAATTAAGGATGATGATATTGTAAGCCTATAGTATTCTTATAAGAAACTCTGGAAGAATAGAAAATGAAAAAGAAAATAATGCATTCAACTTCTTAATATAGGCACAGTCAACCAGAAGCGCTAAACAAGGCGTCCGTCACAGTGCATTTTCTGTCCGTAACTACCTTATTTTGCTCTGCTCAGTGCAGAACCCAAAAGCAGCAGGGCACAAGTTTGCACTATGAAGTGTGCAAACTTACAGGCCTTGGATACAGTTATGTGCATTTCCTGTGGTAAACAGCTTTAGCAATGGTTATTATTATAGCTAAATTCACATGTGTGGGAATGACAAAAAAGGAAGTTTAGAAAGAAAATATATTGATGAATTAGCCTGCGTTGTAGGTTATGTAATTATTATGGTTTCAAATTGGACTCTTTCTCAGTAAATACCTCTAATTTGACTAACAAAATTTACGGACAACTCCATAATTTATTAAATCAAATATTGTGATGAGGATTTTTTTCTATATTTGATCTCTGCTGTGCATCTGAAACATTATCCCACTCCTGCTCACTTAATTATTTAAGAAAATTATATTTAATCAACATTTTTATACAGGGAGACCTATAAGATTTTGGAAGACAATGATAAAGATGAATAAGTCTTGAATACTATTGATTTACATTCTTAAGGACTAGTTTTGGTTTGCAAAGTTTTAATTGTCCTGTTCTTTATTGCATCCTAAAATTTATTCAGAAACAATTAGTCAATTGGATGTTTCTCAAGTAAGAACTCTGGAAGCATCAACATCCCAGATTATCGGGGTCTCTGTTCTGCACAGTATTAAGTAGCTTCAGCAGAGACATATTGTGCCTCCTTGGGGGCCATTGGGAGACCCACAGCTGAGTCTCCTTCATTGTTTCAACACATGGTTCATCACAGCTTATTTACCACCATCATCATGAAATTATCACTTATTTGGGAAGTCATTATAAAATGGTAGTTTGTAAATTTACTAATGTCAAATTCATTTTTATTCACACAAATGGCTCAAAATGTACTTAGTTTCTGACACACATGTTGGGGAAGGAACATTTAAAAAGACAAATTATCTGCCATGACTGAAAAGTGATAATTTGGCCTGTTATTGAAATGGTTCTCAAATAGTTTCCTATGACATATTTTACTGAGATCTGATGTGGGAGGAAGGTATCTTGAGCCTTGATACAGCTTCATGAATGGAAATTCCAAAGATCTGACCTATCACTGCTTTTTTCTTAGCCTCATGAATCTAATCTTATTTCAACTATAGTATGTATCCTAACATAAAATTCTGTTTCAACTCTGGGATTCAATGCACCCAGGCAGTAAGGTTTGACTCTTCCTTGCTTTTAGCTCACATCAGAACATTTTTGTCCATTACATGACTGCATATCATTTTTCCTACCATCACTTCCACTGGCTGCCTCATGGTTCATCTTGCATCAGTGCATGTGATCGAGAACTAACTTGCGGTTAGAGAAAGATGACACTGAACAAATTCCTTACAATAAAAGAGTTTCTTTCACTCTTTATAAGTTTCTGCTTATTGCTTCAGCGAGAGAATAATAAATGCTTGATTATGTGTTTTTTATAGCTATGAGTGTTGTCTGTTTCTTGAAAACAGGGCTATTAGTTTATTACATGTTGCAAAAGATTAGATCTATTGCCTCGTTACCTGGGGAGTATAGCTCCATACATAATGTTTATCCCGCAATCTTTCTTCTTTCCTACCTACTTCAATTATCTCTCTCCCCTTCTTACTGCTTGGAATCTATTGCCTGAATCACTTGGCCATGAAATGTTCTTTTTCTTATAACTCAGATCTGACATTTCCAAATCTTCCATGGGAGAGACATCAGAAAGGAACACTTCATTTCTTTAAAGAATTAATAAGATGAATACTCTTAATTGCAATCTCTTCTGCTGATTAAAATGTAGTAAGAATGCATGAAGTAGAGTCAGTGTCTGAATTGACTGCTGGTAATATTCATGACTTCTAAATTTTATGTTTTTGAAATTATACTACTATTTGCTTATTCAAATACATAAAAACATTAAATCCTGTTAAACAAAACAATGAAGGGGAAAACTAATTTTATTGTTCATTGCTGCTTCGAGTAGTCTTCCATACAGATTTTAATTTGTGATGGTAATTTATTAATAAGAGAATCTTGATTTTTGCTAAATTTTAATTAATTTCATTTCACTTGGCTAATAACAATGATATTCTTAAATCCCTAATTCATGATTTCTACTCCTCGCAAAGCTAAACTGAAATGTTTAATATAAATATTCTTCAAAAGCTATTGATAGTTGTGTTTCACATAGCAACTCCAGTTCGAGCCCTATGAAAAGGACGGTTATATATATACACACACACATAAACATAAGACCATTCTCCAAAGTGGAAGCATTTCTTTGGCTTCCACTGAAAACACTTTAAGTTTCCTTGTAAATGTGTTTCAATGATCAGAGACAGGTGGGTTTTAATACTGCGAGAAAGAGCTCCACGTTACAGAGCAGAAACGCAACTCTGTCTTCTCTCTTTAGATGTCTAGATTGTGGGGGGGTGAGAGGTGACTCAGGGATTAAGCCTCTGTGGAAGCGGGGCGGCCTGAGTTTCTGGTCCTGGTAGGGTGGAGCCTGTGAATCCCTGGGCAGAGTAAATAAGGAGGAGGTGGAGGCGGTCCATGGTGGTTCCTGAATTCACCCGTGGTTCTATACACACACACACACACACACACACACACACACACACACACACACACACAATTAAATAAATAAAAACTAGAAAAGTATAAAAATAGATTTCTAGATTTGTATTCTCTCTCTCACAAGTCTCTTCAAGTAGATTTTACATTTTATTGTCACATGACTTGCATGATTGCAAATATTTTTCAAGAGGCCCAATATGAGTGTTTATATCGATAAAGTGTATGTGTGGAAGATGGGAGTTGACATGGATATGCCAATAGATAGGCTAGCACTGGGCTGGCATGGTCATGCCAGTGGACAGGCTCGTGTCTTCTTAAGATAGCCCTCAGCCCACAACATCTTCTGCCGTGGATGATGGGGGCAATCTAAAGGAGCTTGATCAACAAACCTCAGCTACTTCTTGGCTCTAAGGGTTGGAATCTGCTCAGATGTCACTGTAGGGTGCACATGCAAGACAATGAGCTAAGACAAGGCAAACACAGACCGTGGTACCTACGCCACAAGATGGTTAGTCCAACTGTTAACTTGATGGGATTTACAGCCCTCTGGGACATGGGCCCCTGGTATGCCCTGGAGAATTATCTTTATTAGGTTAAGTGAGGCAGAAAGATGTACCCACCACGGGTAGCACTATGGAGAAGCAGGTAGTGACAGTTTCTTCTTTCATGGTAGAGAAGTGATGTGCATTTCCAGGAGACCTGTGGAAGCGCGTGGCTTGCTAGGTTCTCTTTGTTTCCACCTGAGTACCAGGAAGTTCACTGGTTTTCAGTTTGCCAAGGTTCTTGTGCTGTTGTTGTGAGTCTGAGAGTCTTGCTTTTCCAAGTACTTATAAGCCATGAAACTGGATGTGAGCAGTTACGACAATGCATTTCCAACTTTTCCCTTGTGATGCATCTCCTGTAATAGAGAAATGGAATGTTTCAAGACACAGGAAACATGTCACAGAGGCAGAAGAAAGCATAGAGCCCCAATATGTTCTGATATTGTTTCTTTCATTTTTCTTTTTTTTTTTTGCATACACATGTACACGTGCATGAATGTGTGTGTGCATGTGTTCATGTGCATTTTGCATGTGCATGTCTGTGTGCATGTGCATGTGCGTGCGTGCATGTGTGTGTGTGTGTAACTATACAAGAGTACGCTTCAGCTTGTGTGCCTGGGAAAATTCAAGGGTAACAACAGAAATCATCTTGGATTGCTCTATATTCTTATTGTTTGGCTCTGGGGTATTTTTAGTCTCTGCTTTCAAGGGTTAAGCATTACAGATTGCTGCCATTTCCACCCAGTACTTTCATGGGCCATATGGGGGGGTTGAATTCAGGTCTTTTCCTTGCAAGGCAAATAGCTTTAATCACTGAGCTATCTCTCTAGTCCTCTCTAATAAATTTAAGAGCAGAGACATGTAGAATCACAGTCAGGAGATGAGGAAATAAGAATGTTATGAACAGTTAAAATCACTGATTTTTCTTTTACATTTTTGTCACTTTTGTTAGTGTCATATACATATAAATACACATATACACACATACACACATATGCATTGTACATATGCATAATATGCATTGTGATTATATTCAGCATCCATTACTCTTTTTTTTGGCTGCCTTTCTTTCTCTCTTTTTCTTCCCACCCCCTCCCCCAGTGACTGAATCACAAGGAAAAAGGACATCCCCTCTCCTCGCAAATGTTAACAGTTAATAGCTCCCTGAAAAAGATGGGGCCCTATGGTCACTGACTCTATCTGTGATGGAATGCTAAGGGGTCCAGTCTTGGGTAGGCATCCAAAGCTTCTATGTGTTCATGATTACAATGCCTGCACTATAACTGAATCGCAGCCAGGACACTCTTCTGTATCTGCTTCTGTGCAAGATTTTTTTCCCAATCCCTCTGTGATGGGGTAGAGCTATCAATGCCACATTGAGGACTAAGTGCTCGTGTTTAGTTATTTCTTGTCAGCACATTGAGCTGAAGTCTGTATGTACAACCCATGTTTTTAGCAAGTCATAGAAAAAATAAATAAATAAATGAATGTTAATCTGGGACTGACTTAATGGATAAGCACATTAATGTGGATCCAATGGGCTGTGGCTCATTTAGATTCAGGTGTTACATTTTTTAATACAAGGTACCCAACACTGGATGAAACAAAGGCTTTCCAACAAAAAAAAAATTGTTCATTTTGAAAAGAAAAGTGTTTATCAGGTCACATTGCGACATACAATGTAGGAATTATCAGAGTGGATTATTTTTAATAATCGTGCTTAATGTGTCAAAGGCTCTGTGTAGACAAACTGAAGGAACAGATGGGTAACTTAAACAGAGAAAGAGAAAGCGAAAGAGAGAGAAAGAGAGAAAGAAAGAAAGAGAGAAGGAAAGATTTGAGAAGATATAAAAATGCAACAGCCAAAATTCATACCTTTGATGAGTCCCAGATAACAGGCAATACAACAAACTCCACACAATGAAGTCAAAACAAAAGAAAGAATGAAGATTTAGAGCTATGAGGAAAAGTTTAAATGTATCACTAAGATATAATTGGAATATTAGGAGACAGGGGAACAGAAGAGAAGAAATATTTGAGATGATAATGGTTGACTTTTCAAAAATAAATGCACATAGAATATAACAAGTGATTATTTTGTCTAGTGCTTTCTGTACACACATTGGAGAGGTTGGTGAGGGTTTTTGATTTAATGTTTCATGATGACAATTATTTACTAAAAGGCTTATTAAGAGTTTTAAGTTTACCAGACATTTATATGTACTGGCAAACATAGACAGGCAATTGGCAATTGCTGAGGTCAGAGAACTATTTATCAATCCACAAACATATAAACAGACAAGCAAAACAAGGCAAAGAATCTTTTCAAGTTCCTTGAACTAAACATGTGTGGTAGAAAAAGACAAGGATTTGTCTTGCATATTAAGTAGAATGGTCTCTCATTGCTCGGGCCACTTTCTAACTTGAAGACCTTCTATGGATGTGACAGCATCATTGCCAAACTTCTCAAAGCCAGGGATTGACAACTAAAGGTTGTCTCCACTTTACACCTGTGATGGGTGGCAACATGTGGAAACGTTTTTGATTCTTATGACTGATGGGGAAGGTAGTGGCACATCTACTGGTGGAGATCCAGATCTGCCACACTTTTTAACTTGGACAGTAAAATACCACCTGGGTTTACATAACAGAGGCATGGTGCACTAGGGTTTATAGGTGGGACTAGTGAATATTTGGATACCTTTAGCACATAGAATGTACCTTTGATCCTGACAATTAGAATGTGAACAAACACTTCTCCACTCTCTAAAGAAGACGAGACCAGCAAAGGGTTTATTCTACACTGAATAGACCAGTGACTGGAATCAGCCATTACACCCCCATCTAAATAAAATGTGACTCTAAATTTATTTCCTTGCTACCCTATATCTAGACTACTCTCTCTGACCCCACCTGTTCCTCTGTAATGTATCCTCTATTTTGTTACCGAATCCCCCGCAGAGGGGGGGAGAAGGGAAACGTGGGGCTTCATGGGTGCGAGGTGAGCTGACGATGGGCCACCACCTAGACTCTGGAGTCAGGTGAGAAGCAGCACACGAAAAGTTAGCTGCAGACTCAGCTTTAATCAGGAAGTGTTTGGGCTTATATAGGGTCAGGGTCCAATCAGGTGTGGCCACCCCTCCACTAAGTGGGAGGGGGAGAACAGCCACCAATCATTTAGCTGTTTACTAGGTGTCCAGGTTAGATGGTTGCTTCCCATTGGTTGTTCATCCCTCCTTCCCATTGGTTGTTCATCCCTCCTTCCCATTGGTTGTTCATCCCTCCTTCCCATTGGTTGTTCATTCCTCCACCCACTGGTTGTCCAATCCTCTGCCTGTACGGTTCCTTTTCAGGCTTATCTGTAGGCAGACCTCCTGGATTCAGGAGCCCGGGCTAGGGCCTCCTTGAATAGATAGTGCCACACTATTTAATTCCACTGTTGTGTACTCTCCCTTCAGTACTTGTTATACCCCAATGCCCTAAAGAAATGAAATGTTGAAGGGTTCATACATTGCTTTTTACAATCATTTTATTAAGTAATTAGCTTTCCAGCTAAATCCTTCTAATTCTCACTTGAACTATTTGTGACTCTTCCAGAGCAATGAATAACATACATATTTGTATATGAACTTTTCTTAAACCATAAGCTTCTGCTTTGGGTCAAAGACAAAATATAAAGAAATCTTCAAATCTCAAAGACAACTGATGTCTGTGCAGAATGATTACTACTGCTTTAGCTGGAATAGAAAAACTTTCATTCAGTTTCGGTTTTCATTTCAGAATTTATTATGTATTTGAATTTTCAAAAAGTTCAGAAGGCATATAGCCAAAATTATATGAGAATTTATAACTCTATATTTCATTAAATACATGTCTGAATCTAGTACTTTAATAGGCAAGAACAGGCTTTTAAATTTTAAAATGTAGTAATATAATGGCCCAAAAGGAGAAATGAATGGAAATTCTAGAATGCATTAAAAATTTATTTGAACACACAGAGCAATAGGAATAAATTTCTTTCCTAAGCACCAAAGAATTATGTTTGTTAGTTTGAACTCGAGAGATTTTAAAGAATAAATAATATCAATTCTGGCAAGGGCAATAACATATCTTATGAAAAAGTTTTGAAATAAGAAAGGCAAATTTGGATGAAAATGAAAAGGGACCCAATTAGGAAGCAAGAAAGAAATGAGAAGGTGAGAACTTTGGAGGACTCCCAGACAGGAAGAAAACAGAGGAATATTACAATCAGCAAATAGGCTTTAGTCAGTTACCTGGGACTCATTATGCAGGTGGATAAATAGCTTACAGTACTGTTTTTGAGTGAATGAAGCAAACTGTTAGAATAATGCAGAATAAGAACTGATGTGACTTATTTTGTTACCTAGGTATCAAACTTAATGTCTGTCATTATGATGAAAGCAATGGGCCATTTGAGAGCAAATCTCAGTGGCCGATATGTCATTGATTGTAAACTTCCACAGACTTTCCATATATGACTGGCCTTCAGATACAGCATCATTGAATCCTTCACATCTCTTTGTTTTCTGATATGTACACATTTAAAGGGAAATTGTCTAATGGGCATACGAAATATGATATATTGTGTGTGTGTGTGTGTTTGTGAGAGAGACAGAGAGAGATGATTTTCATTAAGAACCTTCATATGCTCTTTTTTTTTCTTATTTATGTTTTAGGACCTCGCATCCTCTCTTTTTTTTATTAATACATTTTTTATTATTATTTCAGCTCATACAAACTTAATGGGTACACCAGTTCCCTCCCTCCCTCCTCCTCCCCCCGTACCCCCTGCTCCTTCTCCCCACCCCCCTCCATTCCATCCCCCAGTGCCTCCCGCCCCAATTCCCAGAGAGTCCTTTCTTGTGCATGCCTGATTTTCCTCTGGGCCCTCCTCTCCGATGACGTACAAGGACCCAGTGGCCTTTCCCTAAACACTTTCCCGTGTTCCCCTTAGGTATAGGAACACTGCTGTGTCTGCCAATCCCTTGCCTCCAAACATCTTGGTGCCTTTAGCAGATGCTGGACTTTGTGGGGTCAATAGTGTGATGGACAATGCGCAGGGCATGTAAAGTCCAATTATGATTGCTTCAGCCCTAACTTGTATGGAGTATATTACATATCATTGCTCCTCCCATCCTTTTGCTCTTACACTCTTACCGCCCCCTCTTCCGCACATGTCCCTGAGCTTCAGGATGGGGAGAGATTAAGCTGACCTAGTTCTAGGTGGTTGATATAGAGTCTCTGAAGTTCTGGATTGTGGTTTGTTGATTTTCTTTTGCAGTTTTGCTGCTCCTGCAATGCCCTTCACTCCATCCTGGTGGGCATTGTATGTTACCCCCTGGCCAGAGACAAAAAGCTGTTAAATTAGAGTCTTGCGATAAAAGCACATTCAAAGGTAGATGTAATAAAAGTGGGAAACCACAGTGAGGGAGGGGTCTATCGCCAATTTGCACAGTGGTTACTTTTTATCTGCCAGACTATATGCCCTCCTCTTCTGGTGAGATCATACCCCCTCAGTAGTAAATGATTAGGAACGAAAGTCTGTGAACTTAATCAGATGTCTCATTACTTATTTGAGTCCTTGATGGAGGCCTATTTTCTCTGCTTTAACATGGTCCCCTCTCTCCTTGTTTCTGGTGTGGCCCTCCTACCCCATCCCTCCTGTTCATAATCCTTGCAATTACTGTCTCTAGGTGGGCTGGGTGGGTTTGATACTAGGAGCCACCAATTAGGGAGTACATATGGCGCTTAATTTTCTGGGTCTGGGATACTTCACTTAATATAATTGTTTCTAATGACATCCATTTCCCGGCAAATTCCAGTAATTCATCATTTTTGATGGCTGAGTAGTACTCCAGTGTATAGATGTACCACTATTTCCTTATCCACTCGTCAACTGTTGAACATTTGGGTTGATTCCATGACTTTGCTATTGTAAACAGTGCTGCTATGAACATGGTCGTGCTTGTGCTATCAAGGTGAACCTCTGCTGTATGGGAGGTTATTCCCAAAAGTGGAATAGCAGGGTCATATGGCATTTCGATCTTTAATTTCTTTAAGAATCTCCAGACGGCTCACCAGAGTGGCTGTATGAGCCTGCATTCCCACCAGCAATGTAGGAGAGTTCTCCTCTCTACACATCCTCTCCAGCATTTGGTGGTGTTTGTATTGTGGATTTTTGCCATCCTGACTGGGGTGACATGATGTCTCAGGGAAGTTTTGATTTGCATTTCCCTGATGGCTAAGGAAGTGGAGCATTTTCTAAGATATTTGTTAGACATTTTAATTTCATCCCTGGTAAAATTTCTTTTAAGTTCCAGGGCCCATTTTTTAATTGGGCCATTGGTTTCCTTGGTGTTTAGTTTTCTAAGATCTTTGTGCACTCTGGACAACAGAGTTCTATCAGATGTGTGGTTAGTGAAGATTTTCTCCCATTCTGTCGGTTGCCTTTGAGCTGGTGTTACAATCTCTTTATCTGAACAGAAGCTCTTTAATTTCACAAGATCCCAACTGTTGAGAGTTGGTAGCAGTGACTGTGCCATTGGATGTCTGTTTAGGAAATGTTAGCCTAGCCCAATCAGCTTGAGGGAGTTCCCTATCCTTTCAACTATGGTTTTTATAGTCTCTGGCCTGATATCAAGGTCCTTGATCCATTTGGAATTAAGTCTTGTACATGGTGACAAGTACGGGTCCAGCTTTAATCTTCTGCATGTGGAGATCCATTCTAACCTGTGCTCTGTCAGACCACCATGGCCTAAAGCTGGACATCCACAACACAACCAACAAGAGAAAATACACTAACTACTGGAAACTTAACAATATGATGCTGAATGAGAACTGAATTCAGGAAGAAATTAAAAAGGAAATTCAAGATTTCCTGAAAGTGAACGATAATGAAAATACAACTTACCAAAATCTCTGGGACACAATGAAAGCTGTTCTAAGAGGTAAGTTCATAGCTCTTAATGCCTACATCAAAAAAACGGAAACATCAGAAATAAACAACTTAACAATGCAGCTTAAAGCTTTAGAGAAACTAGAGCAATCTGATCCCAAAAGTAGTAGAAGAGAGGAGATTAGCAAACTAAGGGGAGAAATATCTGAAATCGAGATTAAGAAAACTATAGAAAAAATCAACCAGTCAAAAAGCTGGTTCTTTGAAAAAATCAATAAGATTGATATACCCCTAGCTAAATTAACCAAAAGCAGGAGAGAGAAAACCCAAATTAACAAAATCAGAAATGAACATGGAGTTATCACGACTGATACCCAAGAAATCCAGAGAATTATAACATCATATTTCAAAAACTTATACTCTGGGAAGTTTGACAACACAAAAGAGATGGATGAATTTCTAAGTAAACACAACTTACCTAAATTGAATCAGGAAGTTGTGAATTATTTAAATAGTCCTATAACATATAAGGAAATTGAAGAAGTAATCTCACATCTTCCCACCAAAAAATGTCCTGGACCAGATGGATTCAGCACAGAGTTCTACCAGACATTTAAGGAGTTAATAACACCAATACTCCTTAAACTGTTCCATCAAATAGCAAAGGGAGGAACACTACCAAATTCCTTCTATGAAGCTAATATCGTTTTAATCCCAAAACCTAATAAAGATTCACTTAAAAAAGAAAACTATAGGCCGATCTCCCTGATGAACACAGACGCAAAGATTCTCAACAAAGTCTTAGCGAATCGGATTCAAAAACATATTAAAAAGATCATTCATGGGGACCAAGTAGGCTTCATCCCTGGCACACAAGGTTGGTTCAACATACGCAAATCAATAAATGTAATTCATCATGTAAACCAGTCCAAAGTCCAAGACCACATGATACTCTCGATAGATGCAGAAAAAGCTTTTGACAAGATCCAACAACCTTTTATGATCAAAACGCTGGAGACAGTAGGAATGGAAGGAACCTTTATCAATATAATAAAAGCTGTATACAACAAGCCCACAGCAAGGATTATGCTCAATGGGGAACAATTGGAAGCATTCCCACTTCGATCAGGAACTAGACAAGGTTGTCCACTCTCACCACTTCTATTCAATATTTTACTTGAAGTCTTAGCTGAAGCCATAAGACAAGAAAGGGACATAAGAGGGATTCAAATCGGCAAGGAAGAAGTCAAGCTATCCCTATTTGCAGATGACATGATCTTATACCTGAGGGATCCCAAAAACTCCACCAGGAAGCTTCTGGAACTAATTGAGAAGTTCATCAGGGTGGCAGGATACAAAATAAATGTGCAAAAAATCAGAGGTCTTCCTATATGCCCAGAATGAAAGAAGTGAAAAAGCCTTGAGAGAAACAATCCCATTTACTATAGCCCCTAAAAAAATGAAATACCTTGGTATAAACCTAACCAAGGAGGTAAAAGACCTTTACAATGAAAACTTTAAAACCCTAAAGAAAGAAATAGCAGAAGACACCAGAAGGTGGAAAGACCTCCCATGTTCCTGGATTGGCAGACTCAACATCATATGCTCTTAATTTAGAGCTCTATTAACCCATAATCAACAGAATCACTTTGTATTTGAGAAACTTGATTCAATTTTTAGAAATGACTTGAAGAAAAGTTGTTTTATGCAAATGTTTTCAATGAAAGAATACTTTATAGAACTCTATCAGTTTAAATGAGAAAAAGTATTTTGAAATAAAGTTAGATCCACTAATTATATAATTATTTAAAATATGTTCTCCTCTTCACCTTATTAGGAATTTAAAGAGTACTTTTCTTTAAAAAAAGTATTATGATGTGTGTGCGTGTGTGTGTGTGTGTGTATGTGTATGTGTAGGTGTAGCAGTTTGCTAGCATGTTGCTGATAAAATCATGGAAAAAAACAACTTAAGGAAACAGGATTTTAGTCTCTTATGATTGTATGTGTACAGTTTTTAGTTCAGTTTGGCAGGAGAGCATGCACCATCACCAATGGAGTGAGGGAACTGACCGTGCCACATCCATATAATGACTGAGCGAGGGACAATCCTTACTTGCCGGACTAGCTTGTCTAGCCAAGAATATGAAAAAAGAAGCCCACTTTCTCCATTTTATTCACTGTCTGGGGACTAGTCCCACCCACCATGGGCTGAGCCTTCCCCATCACCTAGATAATCTCCTGCAGGCTTGCTCTGGGCTTAACTCAATTACTGATTCCCAACAAATGTGCCCAGAGCTCGAATCCTCAGCAATCAAGTTGACACCTGTACCTATGACGATAGATGTAAGTATACCCATGTCAAGGTGGCACATGGAGGTCAGAAGACAGCATTGTGGAATTGCCCCTCTCCACCCACTTCACGTGAGTTCCAGGGATGGAATCCCCATCGTCATTCTTGTGCGACCAGCATCTTTAGCTGCTGTGCCATCTCTCTGATCCACAAATGGTATTTTAATAAGTTATTGCATTTTCACACTTTTTTTTTCCAGATTTTTTTTTAAATTTATTATTATTATTATTATTATTTATTCAACTGTGTGTATGTGCGCGCGCGCGTGTGTCCGTGTTGTGTGTGTGTGTGTGTGTGTGTGTGTCTGTATGTGTAGAACCACGGACGAATTCGCGAACCACCATGGACGCCTCCACCTCCTTCTGCCCCGGGATTCACAGGCTCCGCCCTACCAGGACCAGAAGCGCAGGCCGCCCCCGCTTCCTTCCGTCTGGAGTCTATACGTGGGATCTGGGATCCGAACTCGGGACTTTCCGCCTGCAAGGTGGAGGCTTAACCCCTGAGCCACCTCTCCAGCCCTTTTTTCCAGATTTAATTATGTATTTATTCTGCAGTTTGTAATTAATGTCCATATGGCAAACATGTCTTCCTGTGTCTGCTTTAACACTCATGTTGGACACAGAGTAGGTATTTGATGCTCATGTGGAGGGAGGTCAATTGCCTGTGTCAGAAGTGCCATATGTCCTGGTTGGCTTCCCTGGGTGTTGTGACCTAAGTCTGCTAGTTATCTTTATTTTTAATTATTTTATTTTCAAGTTGTACAAGCATATTGAGCACTCATCCCTTCTCTCCATGCCCCCTCCCTTCCACCATTCTGCCTGTCTGCTTCCATGAACCCCAGAGTTCCCTCTGGCTTGTCTACTCTTGTGGGGGGGGGGGTTCAGACCTCTTGTGGCAAACAAAGTTACCTTTCTTTGGGCCACCACTGATAGGTGCAATTCCCTTCCCTCACCCTGAATATTCATATCTCTCTTGAGTTCCTCCATAGTCTATGGGGGCAGGTTGGTATGTCAGTCATCATGTGGGTCTGATAAGAACAAGTGTCACCGCAGTGAATTCCTGGATGCAGCAGTCCTGTTTTGAATAGAATGCCTTGTCAAAAATCAAGAGGCTGTATGTGCAGGAGTTTATATCTGTATTCTCTGTTCTTATCCATTGGTCCATATATCTGTTTTTGTGCCTGTACCAAGCTGCTTTTATTACTACAGCTCTGTGGTATAGTTTGAAATCTGGTATGGTGATACCTCCGGCAGTTGTATTATTACCCAAAATTGTTTTGGCTAATTGTGGGTTTTTTTAAATTTTGTGATTATTTTTCCCCAGTTCTGTGAAAAATTGCATTGGGTTTTTTGATTGCAATTGCACTGAATCTGTATATTGCCTTGGATAGGATGGTCATTTTCACAATATTTATCCTACTGATCCATGAGCAAGGAAGGTCTTTCCACTTTCTAATATCCTTTAATTTATTCCAGCAATGTTTTATGGTTTTCATTATACAGATCTTTTACTTTCTAGGTTAAATTTATTTCAAGTTATTTTATTTTCTTCATAGCTATGGTGAATAGGGTTGATTCTCTCATTTCTTTATCAGCTTGTTTGTCTCTGGTATGTAGGAAGGCTACTGATTTTTGTGTTGATATTGTAGCCTACTACTTTACTGATATTGTTTATTAATTTGAGTAGTTTCTTGTGGAGTCATGTGGATTTCTCAAGTTAAAAATCATATTATCTGTATATAGGGATACTCTAACTTCTTCTCTAGATATCTGTATCCCTTTTACAACTTGTCTTGCTTATTGATCTGGCTAGGACTTCATGCATAATATTGAACAGGAATCTATTTAGGATGATGATTGCTTTAGGCTTGTCATATATAGCCTTTGTCAGGTTGCAACAGCTAAATTCCATTCCTGTTTTCTCCAAAGCTTTTATAATGAAGGGATGTTGAAATCTGTCAAAGGCCTTTTCTGCATCAATGGAGAAGATCATATGTTTTTTTCTTTTTGAATCTGTTAATATAATGAATCATGTTTATTGATTTATGTATACTAAACTATCCTTGAATTCCTGATATATTTGCATCTGTGTTCATTTAAGAGATTGGCCTACAATTACCTTTCTTTGATGTGTCTTTTTAGCTTTGAAGTCAGAATATTACTGGCTTCCTAGAGAGAATTTGGGAGTATTGATATTTTCTCTATTTTATGGAATCATTTGAGGTGTAGTGATTTTAATTCTTCTCTGAAGACCTGCATTATGCACTGAATCCATCTGGTACTAGGCTTTTTTTAGTTGGAAAACTTGTAATTACTGTTTTAATTTCATCTCTTCTTATTGGTCTGTTTAATGTATCTATTTCCTCTTGAGTCAATTTTGGTAGGTTGTATGTGTTTAGGAATTCATCCATTTCATTTAGATTTTCCAATTTAAGAGAATATAAGATTCTATGGATTTCCCCAGTATCTGTTGCGATTTTCCCTTTTCATTTCTGATTGTGTTGATATGAATTTTTTCTCACCTTTTGGTTAGTGAAGTTAAGGGTTTGTCAATCTTATTTATCTTTTCAAAAAATCAGCTCTTTGTTTTATTGATTTTTTTGTATTGTCTTTTTCATTTCCAATTCATTGATTTTTTTCCTCAGATCTTAGATATTTCTTCTCATGTGTTACTGTTAGGATTGGTTTGTTCATTTTTTTCTACAACTTTCATGTATAACATTAATTACTTATTTGGCATCTTTCCTTTTTTGAGATATAGGCATTTAGTGCTATAAACTTAGAACAGCTTTTGAAACATCCCATAGATTTTGCTTGGTTTTTATTTTCATTTTAACTGGCTTAAAGGAAGTTTTTCATTTGTTTTATTTTATTTTTGACCATTCCTCATTCAAAAATGTGTTATTTAGCTTCTATGAGTTTTTGTGGTTTCTTTTTTTTTCACTTTGTTGTAGATGCCTATCTTTATTCCATCATAGTCAGATAGTATACAGTGAATGATTTCAATTTTCTGTATGTATATGGTTGATTTGTGTCCTATCACATGATATTTTTGAGAATGTTCCATGGACTTCAGATTAGAATGTGCATTCTTTAGTGTTTGGATGAAATGTTCTGTAGATATGTGTAGGGTTCATTTAATTTATGGTTTCATTTAACTCCAGTGTGTCTCTGCTTAGTTTTTGGCCTGTTGACCTGTCCAATGGAGTGGGAGTCAGGTATTGAAATGTCTTGCAATTACTATGTTTGGGTTATTAGTTGTTTTGAATCCTGTAGTGTCTGTCTGATAAATTTGGGTGCTTCCATGTTTGATGCATTTTTTTATTATTATTGTTTCCGCTCATACAAACTTAACAGGTACACTGGTTCCCTCCCTCCCTCCACCTCCCCCATACTCCTCTGCTCCCCCTCACTCCTCCCCGCTCCCTCCCCATCCCCCAGTGTCTCCCCCCCATCCCCGGAGCATCCTTTAATGTGCATGCCAAACTCTCCTCTGGGTCCTCCTCTCCGATGAGGTGCAAGGACCCAGGGGCATTTCCCCTCTCCTGTGTTCCCCTTAAGCTTAGGACCACTACTGTGACTGTCAGTCCCTAGCCTCCAAGGATCCTAGTGCCTTTAGTCCATGCTAGACTTTGTGGGGTCAATAATGTGTTGGACATTACGCAGGGCATGCAAAGTCCTATTATGATTGCTTCGGCCCTAACTTGTGTGGAGTATCTTGCATATCATTTCTCCTCCTATCCTTGTGCTTTTACAATCTTACCACCCGCTCTTGGTGCATATATTTTTAAGATTGTAAGATCTGCAATTTTCCCTCAGTTAAGATGTAGTATCCATTTGAATATCATATTTTGCTTCAGTTTAAAGTCTATTTTGTCTGATATTAAGATGGAAACTCCTGCTTGTTTCTTCTTTCCATTTGTTTGGAGTTCTTTTGACCATCCTTTCACCCTGAGAAAGGATTGTCTTTCAAGTTGACATGTGTTTTTTGGAGGCAGAGAATTGATCAGTTGTGCTGTTTGATCCAAGTTATAAGCTTGTGTCTCTTAATTGGGGAATTGAGCACATGGATATTTAAGGTTATTATTGAAAAGTATTTAATAGTTCCTGTCCTTTTGTTGATCTTGTGGTGTTTGCCTTTTTCAGGTCTCGTGCTGATATTATTTACTACCTTTAGCTTCTTTGATGTGTGTATGCTTCTCTTCCATCTTTCCAGTATTCTCGGTAGCCCTGGCTTAGTAGCCACATAGTCTTTTAGTCTGTTTCTGAAATGGAGTATTTTTCTTTCTCCTCCTGTTATGACCAACAGTTTTTTCTGGATATAATAATCTGCATTGGCATTTGTGTTTACACAGAACTTGTGTGTTTCCAATCCTTTCTGGCTTTTACCATTTGTATCGAGAAGTCAGTTGTTATTTGATAGGTTTGCCTCTATATGCGACTTGTTCCTTCTGTCTTTCAGCTGTTAAGATGTTGTCTTTAACCTGTATATTTAGTGTTTCTTTTTTGTCCTGAGTATTTACTGTTATGTATGACTCTTGAATCTGAATTCCCTTTTTTTAGGTCAAGGAAATTTTCTTCGATTATCTCATTGATTATACATGGTGGACCTTCCTCTTGTGTGTCTGTTTCCGGGATGTTCATGATCCACATGTTGGGCCTTTCGATGGTGTCCCAGAGTTCTTGTATGTTGTGCTCAAGTATATTTTTCAGTTTATCAGTTTTTCTCACTGACTTATGAATCTCTTCTATCTTATCTTCCACTTCTGAGACTCTATCTTTCATACAATCTTTTTTGAGACTCTCTATTGAATTTTTTATTATACTGTTTCAATTTTTTATTTCTTGTGTTAATTCAGTCTGGACTTTTCTCAGTGTTTCTACGTTTGTTTGTAGATCACTTTGGGTTTTCTTCTGTGTTTCTAGATTTGTTTTGAGGCTCTCTATTTTCAGTCCAGTTGTTTCATGTTTGTGTATTCTTAGTTTTCTTTCTGGAATTTTCTGTGTTCTTCTTGAAATTTGTTTAGCCATTTATCTATGTTACCTTGGAACTGTTTGAACTTATTTATCATCAATCTTTGAAATTCATTGTCTTTGTTATTGCTGTTTTGGATACCTTCTACTGGGCTATCTTCTGTGAGATCTGAAGCCTGGGTTCAAAGATCTTAGGGGAAACATGTTTTCTTGTATTCTTGTATTTTTTCTGATCTTCCTGTGAGATGTTGGATTCTTAGGATGAGTAGATGTTTATTGTAGTTTTATTTGAAGTGGAACTGTGTGTTTAGTGAGATGGTAGTCTTCTATTCAGGATGCTATCTTTTAGCAGTTAGATGACATTAGTAGTGTCTAAGTTTTTTTTTTTGTGTGTGTGTGTGTGTTAGGTAACAAATGTTGGGGTCATCACTTGCAATAAAAAAAAAAGATAGTGATTCCAGTGTTCTCTGGCTGTAAAATTGTGTCAAGGTCCTCAGGTGGGTCTTCTGAGGTGACTATTACACTGTTTTTCAGACACCTTTTCTCTCTGTGTTCTTTGGCGTTGTACCAAATATTCTACTTGTGCTTATTTCCTGTATTTGTGTGATTAGAGGGGAGAAGGAGATGCGGGCAATCGTGGGGCTCAGGTTCTGGAAAGGAAGCCTTCTAGCGCACAGAGGTCTGCTCACCTCTCCTAGTTGTCTTCAAATCTTTTCAAATTAGCTGCACACTTTAGGACTGACAAATTAATCCCTGCTATTATCAGAGTGTTTCTCTCTTTCTTTCTCTCTCTCTTTCTCTCTCTCTTTTTGCTCTCTCATTCTCAGTGATAATGAAGGTACATTATGTGCAAATATGAATAGATGATATATTTGTGACAAAATTCCTTGAATAAAAATAATAAAAGAGAAGGCAGGCAAGGAGGTAGGACTATGCATACCCTTTATATTTCTTGTCCGACTGTATGACTGTATCTCCCTAGTTTACAGCTGGCTTTATCTTGCTCAATGTTTGAAGATTATGCTAATTAATCAATAAGGCATGGCAGCAGAAGGGATGAACTGAACATTAATTTTTCCTGCTTAAGGTTTTAAACAGCAGCCTTTCAGACCATAAGGGGAAAACATAACTTTCACAAAGCCACTAATGAATTTTCTTTGATATGAAAGATTTCTATACAACTGCAGAAGCACAAACATTTGAAATTCCATACTTCTGTTTTTTGGGGAAAAAATCTTAGGAAATTTTTCTGCCCAGTTTTGCAGAACGAGAACATGTTATGTTTTATGTTATTTCCTCTTGCTTTAAGCTTAGTGGGTTAGAATATGTTAACTCATGTGATTGTAGAAAAATACCTCCGTGGAAAACCATTATCGAAGTAATTTGTCATTGAAGCTTAGGGACTGGCGTCTCATAGGATTACCCTGCTGGTGATTTCACATATAGGGCTCACTGGAACCCTGGCTACTGACAAGCCAGAGATTAAATTTATAGAAGATTTGAGTTATGTTTACCAGCATCTCTACATTTCCTAGAAGGAACTGAAATAAATGAAATATTTAGATAAGCCCAGTCACTGAATGACAAACTGCCACCAGAAGCCACGGCACCCACACAATATTGGGTGCACGGTTTGTGAGACACACTTTTTAGGCAAAGCTTGACTGTAGATAATTTGTGCATTTAAGAAAATATCCATAAACTATGACATCCATTGCTCCAGATTAAAAGAAGTTCTTTTGCTTTGGTATAGATGATTGTATGGAAATAGAATCCTACAGTTAACACCAGGCTGCTAGTGAATGAAATGAATGAAAACAAACCCCCAACAGTAGCCATGGCAGACATTAGCAGAGTGTGTACCCAGGGTAGCTTTTCACCAAAGCAGAGACTCTAGGAAGCTGGAACACTGCCATGAGATTTAAACAAGGAACTATCCAGAGGAACAGATGGAGTGATGGCGGGCCAGGGAACTAGCCCAGGGAAGAGAGAGATGAAAGAGATTCATTTTAATGTGAAGAGAAAAAGGCTGAGTGGAGAGACCTGATCTTCAAGGAAAGAAATATTGTTTCTGGAACAATGAGCAATGTCGGCCTTTTCTGTTCACTCAGGGGATGATGGAATTTTAGCAAGAAGAATTTAGTCAGCAATATGGAAGCAATATGTGCTTCCTACTAAGGAATGAAGAATTCACATGACCAGAAAGAACTGCAGGTCTTCCTTATTGTACATTCCTGACATCTCTGGCTTGTCAATCCTGTCCCTCTACTCAAACTATTTCTTACAGGTTCCTTTCTAGGTTTTAAGTGCAGGTTATTTGATCAAAAAAAGCTTGTGAGAGTTCATACTTTATATTCAAAATAATTATTTACAATCCAAATTTATGGAGTAAAAAGAAAATCCCATGAAAAGTTGTAGCACTCTCCACAGTGTCCAGAATTCTCAGAATAGAATGTTTTCTTATTAACTTTAAATTATTACTTTAAATTTTTTATGAGAGACAGAAAGAGAGAGAGAGAGAGAGAGAACAGGAGACATGTGTGTGTGCATGTTATGCACAGTGTGGAAACCAGAGGAAAACTTTTAGAAGTTAGTTCTCTCCTTCTACCATGAAGGCTCCCGAGACTCACTTCAGGTAGCCAGGTTCCAGGCACCTGAACCCACTAAACCATTTCTCTGGCCCATGTTTAATTACACAACTAAATTCTATATCAATTTGCAGGAATCTATTTACATTCAACTTCTGCACTTGGGATGTTTTAGTCCACGAGAGGAAACGGACCACAGTGAAGTAACCACAAACACTATGAAAGCAGCAGCTATATGGAAAACTTTTGAAGACAGTGTTGCAGGTAGATTGTGCTCTTCTGAGAGCTTTGGCTGGGGGTGTGATGCTTGAGAAATTTGCATTGAGCTAACAATGGGAGATAATCTGGACAGAACAGCATGATTGTTCCAAGACAAGTAAACACTATTTGGGAAACACAAAGTCTACAAACTGGTCCTGTGGTTTGGATGCAAATGTTCCCCATGGGCTTATGGGCTTGTAGCTCCTGGTGTCAAGTTGCTAATGCTGTTTCAGCAGGCTGTGGGATCTTAGCAGGCAGATCTAGCTAGAGGAATTGGGGCATGACACGAGGCTTCATAACCCAGTCAAGTTTTTTGTTCCACCCTCCGCCTCAACTGTACATGCAATGTGACCAAGAGCCTCCTGCATCTTCCCCATGCTTTTTTTTTTTTTTTTTTTTTTGTGCTGCAAGAGCGGATCAACCATAAGCCAGAATAAGTCCTTCTTCTCTTTGCTTCTTGTCAGAGATTCTATTAAAGCAATGTTACTTGTCAGTAACACTTGAAGAACTATGAGGCATTAGTTTCATTTGCTGATTAACCACACCAGGATTGCTGGAGTGTGGAAGTAAAAGAGGAATGAGAGGATAAAAGATAGAAGAAGTTGATGGGAACGTTGTGAGTTGTATTATAGCATGAATGATCTAGAAGCAAGTAGTAAAGCTATTAGATTATATTCCTCAGACCACAAGAACTTTCTGAAATATTGGACCACGGAAATGATACGAATAGAAATATTTCAAAGACAACTGAAGCAGAATGGAAGGAGAAAAGAAATTTGGCAGAAAAATGCAATGCAAGTCATGACGACAAGAAGATGGGAGACATGGCCTGAACCCCCACTCGACAGGATGTCAGTAAAGAGGAAGAGTGTACAAAGCAAAGAAGCCATAAGTATATCAGAGACAGTGGTATGCAGGAACAGCACACATTCTCAATTTGCATTTATATATAATTATTTAAATTAAATCATTTCAAATTCCTATGTGTGGGGGGGTATGTGTGATGTATGTGTGTGTAGTGTGCATCTGTGTGTGTGTGTGTGTGTGTGTGTGTGTGTGTGTGTATTATATCTAGCACACATATGAATATTGGGTTGAACAGAGAAGACTTTTCCCTTTTGCAGACTGATGCCATTAAGTACAGGGAATGTAATAACATTCCGCCTGATGATCAGGTGTTTGTTCAAGGGAATAAACTAGAAAGTGGCCAGAGGTGAAAAGAGCCTTAGTGATAGCGTTCTCTGTCTTCTTATGACCCCAAAGACCCCGCAACATGAAAAGGTGTCAGAAAGCAAAAAGTACAGCTACACTGGGGCCATCGGAAATACCTTGGATATACCTTCTTATCATCTACCCAAGTCCAACTGAATTTCTTCAGGATGTTCTTCATTGGCTATATGAGTCAAATAACAGACAGGGTGAGCCTGGCTCAGAGACATATCTTCAGCAACATTCTGGCAAGAAGCTACTACAATTTAGTATTTTCAGTTCATTTGGTTAGAAGGACGTCATCCACTTTTTAGTGATTCATTGATATTTCTTGAGAACTTTGAAACCAGTTCTTGACATCTCTTTCAATAAATGGTTGGTCTACCGATTAGTAGCTACATAGGGTCTACTGATAGGTAGCTATTATAGAGTGAATTTTTTGGTAGCATCTAAATTCATATGTCCAAGCCTTAATTACATAGTGTGAACATATGGAGAGAGGTTTTTTTAGGGTGATTAAGATCAAAAGGGGGAGATTGCTGATATAATGGGCAAGAATCTTTTTCAGAAGAAAGAAAACAATCCCTGTTTTTCTTCTACATGCCTGGGCATCATGAGTGGACTGTGCTTGCCACTCACAGTCAGTTTTCTACTTTCTAACATGAGTACTCTAGATATTGAACTTATGTCACAAGGTTTACTGAGCCTTTCTGAATCTCTCTCATATGTTTTATGAATGCTTCTATGCACATATTTGTTTTACTCTTATTTTGTAATATTTAGTGATATTGTTCATTTATATGGTTAATTTAATGCCATATTTAATGCTAATATAATAGAAAAATGTGCATTTTTGGAAGTACTTCTGTCTTATAGGGAAATATTATGCATTTTTAGCTGTGTGTAGGACCTTGCATAATGGTAGAAATTAATACAAATGTATTTTTATTTTACTATAGATTGCAATTTAAGGAGATGTATGCATGAATGTCAAATTAAACAAGGATAGATTTGTAATGATCTATTTTATATGTCCTCCTACCTTAATCATACTGTTTCTGCAATTTTCAATGAGAATAGCATTTCCCATGAGTACAATTGGAACAATGAAGATTGCCTTGTATCTTAGTCCATTTAGATCTCTATGGGAAAGAGGTTCAAATATTATTGCTTGTTAGCAAAAGATGTCTGCTTTTTGTACTTTTGAAGGCTGTGAAAAGCAAAATAAAGGCAGTGTTTCTTCATTAATGAATGTTAATCACCTCTCCACGGTGAAAGTGAAAGGTGATCTCCCTCAAATTTGTTCTTCAAGGGTCTTAGTCCCGTTTTCCAGACCTCTGCCTTCTGGCCTTTCAAAGAAAGTGAAGGAAAAAGACAAAAGATGCCTTAAAAAGTCCCAGTGGAAAAGGCAGAAAACATGACCACTGTAAAGTATCAACTGAACCTAAGCAAAAAGTACATTAATTTTTTTCAGTGAAATGTGTTGAGAAGTCTTAGCTATTATTGATGTTTGAATTAATTCATAGTTGCAATTATTATTGCTTTGAAATTCTTTTACATGGAGGCTGTTGTTGCTCTAATTCTACTACTTTTTCAAAAGTAGAATGGCAAAAAAAGTGCTTCACTATGTTATCTCTTGATTTAAAAATTGAATTATTTATTTATTATTCTTTTATTTTATTACCATTTTATAATTCCACTCAGATAGTGAATACATAGTCTAAGTGTTTTTATAATTAAGGGCTGAGTCTTTAGGCACATTTGTAAAGAACTAATAGTTAAATCAACTCTTGAGAAAGTCCATGAGAGATTGACTGTATGACTGATTTGGGAAGACCCAGCCCATGATGGGTCGGAGCTTTTCCTGGTCAGAGAAACAGAATAAAGAGAGTTTGGTTCAGAATTTTGGTATACTTTGTCAATTCGGCACACAGGAATTTGGTAAGTGAAAAGGTCTGTCCCCCTTTCAGCTCTCTCTGTAGAGCTTGGTATCCAGTTTTCTCTGCTTCTGTGGGTACAAAATCTCTTGCCAAGCTAGACTATGAAATGTAACCAAGAATCACAAGCAAAAATAACCCTTTCTCCACATAAGTTGTTTGGTTGTGTATTTATAAAAAATATGAAAAGAACACCAATACTCTGATTTTCAAGCTTGCTTTCTACATGACTCTTGCCCATTGGAAATGCCACACAATTCTGTTCTATGCTTTTGCACACAGATGATCTCAGTGTGTTCATTTGCTCAAGAGTTCATGTTTACTTGAAAGGGTGAGTTTTGGAATCATCTTCATCACTCCATAGACTAAATCAGCCTTCCAATTTTCACCCTTTATTTTCTTTTAATGTCCTTTGTTGCGTTCTTGAGTTTCTGTTACTCTGTTCTGGCCAATTCTTTTACCTAGTCCTCATCTGCAAATGTGTTTTGAGAAGAGCTGCCAATCCACAGGAATACAGGTTATTGTCAGCTGCCTGTCTTCTTCCTGGCTTGCCCTCAACTTCCTTTCTGCTTCCTTCCAGACAAGGTGCTCTGTTCTTTGACTTCACAATCCAATTTTCTATCTCTGATCCTTCACTATACCACAGGCTATAGCAGCAAACATGCTACAGTAATTTGCTCTTTGGGATAAAATATACTTTCTTGTTGATGTTTAACTGAAGATAGACTTCACTTGCTCCATCAGTATAATGGACAGTATAATGAACATGCTCTCAAGCCAAAAGAGATCAGAGGACTGCTTACATATTGGCCATCTGACACCTAACATACCTTTTGGGATCTGATTCATCTTGGGTAACACTGACATTTAAAGAAGAATCTTAATGTTAGTGGTTACCAAGTGTCATGTTGCTCAGAGACGGTATTCAAGAACATTTGTTTAGGTCCTAGGTAGATGTAGCTTTGTGTCAATTCATCTTTTGCTTTTTGAACAGGTTCACATGCATTTGCTATGTTCTTTCAGATGATATATTATTGCAAGAAAAAATATTGGAAATTCACACCCTGAAAATTCAGTATATCATAACACATAAGTTATAAACAATTTAGAAGACTCTGGTGAACCTGTAAAGGTATAAAAGGTGGTAAGGGCCTGCACAGGAGCAGAAAGAAGCTCCAGTTAGTGATCACGGTAAAGACACAGGTGTGTGATCATGGAAACTGAACCAAGACTTGTAGAGTGAAAACTCAACCTGGCAGGACTTTCCTAAGGTAAAACATGCAAAGAAGAGGGAAGCAAAAGAACACACACAGGTCTTCAGAGTTCCGTAACAAGTCTTACAAAATTAGACTCTGTATGACGAGATGACTGGCTTTTTCAAGCATCAATTATAATTTTTTTCCCATAAAGTGATTTATTTAAAAGTGCTCCTTTCCAGAAAATGCACAAAATGGAGTCAAGTGGGCCCCTCTCCACTCGCACCATCAATTTTGTCATCTGTATCAGCAAGGGAGTGTGTTCTCTCCGCTTCTTTTCTGACTCCACTCAGGACCTTCCGCCTGCAAGGCGGAGGCTTAACCCTTGAGCCACCTCTCCAGCCCTAGAAATCTGTTTTCTATCAAGCACTCAATGAAGTTTTTGAAAATATAAATAGCAAAAATAAAACTCAGCAACGAAGATTACTTCTCTAAAATGAGTCCACCATCCGTCTGTAGGACAGCTATTCATCTTGGCAGAGTGAACCAAACCTCCAATTCAACTCTAAGAGGTTAAGAGCACATCATCATCTAGTCTCAGGCCTCCATAGTAGCTGGACTGGTTGGGATATTTCAGATCAGAATCATGTCTCTTAGTTACTAGCCTCTGAGCATGCAGAGACCCTTCATTGTGGCTATTGTTTTTTTTTTTTTCTCTTTTTATTTTTTTTTCTGCTCATATAAACATAATAGGAACTCCTGTCTCCTCCCTCCCTCCACCCTTCCCTGGACCTCCCTGTTCCTTCCCCGCTTTGTCCCTTTCTTTCCTCCCTCCCTCCCTTTCTCCCAGTGCCCCCTCCCCCATCTCTGAAGCATCCTTTAATATCAAACTTTCCTCTGGGTCCTCTTCTCTGATGAGGTGTAAGGACTCAGTGGCATTTCCTAGAACAGTCAATATTGTGACTGTTAATCCCTTGCTTCTAAGGATCCTAGTGCCTTTAGTCCATGCTTGAATTTGAGGGGTCAACGATATATTGGTCATTGTGCAGATCATGCAGACTCCTGTTATAATTGCTTCGGCCCTAACTTGTGTGGAGTATCTTGCATATCATGACTCTTCCCATCCTTGTGTTCTTACAATCTTACTGCCCCCTCTTCCACAAATTTCCCTGAGCTTCAGGATGGGGAGAGATTAGGCAGGCCTGATTGCAGGTGGTTGTTATAGAGTCTCTGATGTTCTGAATTATGGTTTGTTGATGTTTTTTTCAGTTTTGCTGTTCTTACAATGCCCTTGGTTCCATCTTGATGGGTATTGGACAAGCATCAATTATAATTTAACCTCATCTTCTTAGAGGACAATGTGGCTGAGAGTTGGGTCTGGCATGCAGCAGAGAATGATAGTACGTACTAAAATGGTGTCATTTCAGTGGTCTTTGAGCTATCAGATGGTGACACAGGATTAGTAGGGGAAAGACTATGAGATAGAAGTTTCTTTCCTTCTTCCAAACTCTTGTAGAATCCACTAATACTGGAACACATAGCTTTTTCTGCATCTCTTTTTTTATTATTGTTATCACTGTATTTAAAAGATGAACCTCACTCTCTATCCATACTGGTCACTGATAATCCCTCTCTCTCAATCTTCTGAGTAATAAATCTATCCTTTTAAACCTGTTCCTACTGATAGTCTCTGATATAGCATGAAGATTCTTTATATTTTTATGTTTTTGACATTCCAGACTTCCTTTTTATGACTTCAGGTTCTGTTTGACTTACATACTTTTCATTAACTCACAGTAACAGTCAGAATTATAATGGTCTTCAGTTAGCAGTGTATACATTGTATAAGAAATTTTATACACTGTGAAAGTGTATAAAAAAGAAAATGTGAATATGAAAGGAAGCAATCTCAAGGAAGGTGTAGGCATAGTGAATGAATTGAGTCTGAATCACATGTGTAAACATCACCTTCTAAGTGTTTTATTTCTTTCACCTTTCAGATAAATACAGTGGTACAGTCTTACAGAATCTGTCAAAGGTTTGGAGGACAAAAGAAATTCAATAGAGATCAATATGAACAAGGTAGATATTTAAGTAATTGGACCCGTGTTGTCAGGGAAGAATAGACGCAATTTCTAAGTCACATTCTTTGAATAGTCCATGAAGATAGGGAGTGTAGAGTGGAGGCAGCAGTGGGAATTGCTTCATTTTCTCGGAGTAGCTGGCTATTTTTCTGACATGTAGTATGCCGAATCAATTCACTGAGTGCTTGTGTTAGAGGAGAGTACATCAAAATACTTCTGCAGACATAGAAGCTCTGAATCACAACAAACTCTAGAATTCTAGTCAAATTTCTGCTTTAAAAGAAACAGGACTAATCATTTTACTTATGACTTAAGACAATATGTTGGCAGCAATAATAATAATAATCATACCTCTAAATGGATAATGTTGAATTTGTCATATGAATGTTTTATAATGTCCTACAGAGGTCACAAAGGTTGGACTTTGTGGCATATTATGGCACTTTAGCCAGTTGGATATAATGGTGTCCAGTTGACAACTGAGGGCTGAACCTTTTAGGTGCACCTGTAAAAATCATTTCGTTGAAGCCAGACTTGGGTAAGATTGTAGGAGATCATCTAATTAATATGAGAAGATCTAGCTCATAATAGATGGGACAGTTGTCTAAGCAGCTGGATGAGATGGAGAGAGCTGGGTCAGGAGTTTGATATACAGGCATACAGGCGGGCAAGAAGGTATGTCTTTGTCTCACAATACTTCCTATGGATAGATTGTGTCCAATTCCCTCCACTCCTGATGTTGGTGTGAACTGTCCTGCCATGTTGATGACGTGTAACTAAGAATCCTAAACAAGAATAAATCTGTTAGTCATGTATATTGTTTAGCCAGGTACTTATATCATCCATAGAAACTCCTCATTGAACACTTACAAGCAACAAAACATAAATGTATAGTTAGAAAATTGTTAGAAAAAGTAATGCACACAAAAAAGTTATGCATAACTCCATGAAGTGTGTTGCTGATGGAATTTTTAACAGAACAGACAGCTTTGCAATTATGAGAAAATCATGGTTGGGCTTTAAGATGACAGAACATTTGGATAGCAATGACAATTTAATGAGGAAGAGTTAGCCACGATATCCATAGACAGTGGGACAGGGGTTCTACAAAAAGATCCCCTAGGATGAAAGGGGTCTTTTAGCATTTATAGTTTTCCCAGAGTTTTTCAGGATGTTTCCCTTCATGTGTACATGGAAAAAGTCTGAACCTGATGGTGAAGGAGAGAGGCTGTGTTTGTCATCAGATGCAAGGAGGACAAAGGAGCTGCCAAAAGCCACGAGGGTCCACAGCTGGTGCCCACATTGAAAAGTTAGAGGGGCTGTTTTCCGATGTGTATCTCACAGCTGTGTTTCCCCTGTGTATATATGAAAAATTATTCACAGAAATAAAAACATTGGTCACAGAAATGTGTGCATATTTATGACTCTGTATACTGATGTTTTCATATTTGACATTAATCTGTGTGTAGACATTTGACTTGATGTGATTTTGATTTTAATTCCTATTTTAGATAATTTAGATCCACAAAACCAAGTACTATATAGTTTCTTCGAGTCTCTATTAGTATAAAGGCTGTTTTAATGCTGCAGTTAGTATTTAACAGGGTCTCAGGAAAGAGGATGATTACAACATATTAAAATTTAAAGATATGTTAACATTGTGATCTATATGCTTTCTGGTTTTCTTCTAAATACAGTTACTGTGTGTCCATTCATTGGGTTCAAATAAGTATTTTACTTATAAACCATACAGAACAGAACTGCCAGCATATACATACAACAACACAAAGTCGGATAGTGGTTGACATCAAACTGACTCCAAATAACCTTCCATGCAGCACAGCAAATTCCTGGGGAGTGGGGAATCCATGTTTTATTGAATTTTTTTTATTTTATTATTATTATTTTTTTATTTCAGCTCATACAAACTTATTAGGTACACCAGTTCCCTCCCTCCCTCCTCCTCCCCCCGTACCCCCTGCTCCCCCTCCCCACTCCTCTCCCTCCCCATCCCCCAGTGCCTCCCACCCCAATTCCCAGAGAGTCCTTTCTTGTGCATGACTGATTTTCCTCTGGGCCCTCCTCTCTGATGACGTACAAGGACCCAGTGGCCTTTCCCGAACCCTTTCCCGTGTTCCGCTTAGGTATAGGAACACTGCTGTGGCTGCCAATCCTTTGCCTCCAAGGATCTTGGTGCCTTTAGCAGATGCTAGACTTTGTGAGGTCAACAGTGTGTTGGACAATGCGCAGGGCATGCAAAGTCCAATTATGATTGCTTCAGCCCTAACTAGTATAGAGTATCTTACATATCATTGCTCCTCCCATCCTTATGCTCTTACACTCTTACCGCCCCCTCTTCCGCAAATTTCCCTGAGCTTCAAGATGGGGAGAGACTAAGCTGGCCTAGTTCTAGGTGGTTGATATAGAGTCTCTGAAGTTCTGGATTGTGGTTTGTTGATTTTCTTTCGCAGTTTTGCTGCTCCTGCAATGCCCTTCACTCCATCCTGGTGGGCATTGTATGTTACCCCCTCTTAGAACAGCTTTCATTGTGTCCCAGAGATTTTGGTAAGTTGTATTTTCGTTATCATTCACTTTCAGGAAATCTTGAATTTCCTTTTTAATTTCTTCCTGAATCCATGTCTCATTCAGCATCATAGTGTTAAGTTTCCAGGAGTTAGTGTATTTTCTCTTGTTTGATGTGTTGTGGATGTCCAGCTTTAGGCCGTGATGGTCTGATAGGGCACAGGTTAGAATTTCAACTTTCTTGTATATGTGTAGATTCATTTTGTGGCCCAATATGTGATCTATTTTGGAGAAAGTTCCGTGTGCTGCTGAGAAAAATGTGTATTCTTTGGTGCGTGGGTGAAAAGTTTGATAGAGATCTGTAAGGTCCATTTCTTTCAGGGTTTGATTAAGTTCCAAAGTGTCTCTGTTAAGCTTTTGACCTGTTGATCTATCCCATGTTGAGAGGGCGGTGTTGAAGTCCCCAAGAATTATCGTTTGGGGATTGATTTCTTGCTTTAGACGCTGTAGGGTTTTCTTAATGAATGTGGAGGGGCCCGTATTGGGTGCATATATGTTCAGTATTGTGAAGTCTTCCTGGTGAATTGTACCTGTGACTAAAATGTAGTATCCATCCGTGTCTCTTATAATTTTCTTTGGTTTGAAATCCATTTTGTCTGATAGCATAATGGCTACCCCTGCCTGTTTTCTGCTTCCATTTGCTTGTAGAATTGTTGACCAGCCTTTTATTTTTAGAGCGTGCCTATCTTTTGTGGTGAGATGGGTTTCCTGCAGGCAGCAGATTGATGGATTGTGATTTTTAATCCAAGTTTGTAATCTGTGTCTCTTGATCGGTGAATTTAACATTTAGTGTTATAATGGAGAAACTATTGTTAATTCCAGACATTTATTATGTTTAGTAGCTTTTATAAGTATATTGCTTCGTTTTTAATGATGTTATACTTGCCTTCTGTTCTCCTGGATATGCCTGTTTTTTTCTTCACGCTTGAGTATCATTTCTAGCATTTTTTGAAGGCCTGGTTTGGTGGCCATGTATCCCTTCAAGTTGTCTTTGTGCTGGAAAATTTTTCTTTCTCCCTTGATCATGACTGATAGTTTTGCAGGGTAAATCAGCCTGGGTTGACATTTTTGCTCATTCAATACTTGAAATATGTCTCTCCAAGCTCTTCTTGCTTTTACTGTTTCGACTGAGAAGTCATTTGTTATTTTAATAGGTTTACCTTTAAAAGTGACTTGTTTTTTCTCCCTTGAAGCTCTCAGCACCAGTTCTTTATCTTGAATGTGGAGTGTTTTAACTATTATTTGCCGCGGCGTGCTTCTATTTTGGTCGTATCTGTTTGGGGTGCGGAATGCCTCTTGTATATGGATGGGCCTCTCTTTTTTTAGATGAGGAAAGTTTTCCTTGATGATTGAAAAATTTCCTCAGGGGTGGTATTTTGAGATTCTTGCTCTGGTATTCCATGAATACGCATGTTAGGCTTTTTCAGGGTGTCCCATATCTCTTGGATATTTCTCTCAAGTATCTTTTTGGCTTTAACAACCTCTTCCATTGAACTGGTTAGTACTCCCACTTTATCTTCAAGGTCTGAAATTCTGTTTTCTGCTTCGTTAGTTCTGTTGATAAGACTCTCTGTGGCGTTCTGGGTTGAAGATAACTTGTCTTGTAGCTCAGTTTTAAACTCTGTTTGAGTCTGTTTTAACTACTCTATGCCACTTTTTGTTTCTTGCACTGTTTTTCTCAACTCCTCCAGATGTCTGTTGTGTTCCTCTTCAAAGCGATTGATTCGATTATGTAATTCCTCCCTGATTTCTCCTTTCATAGTATTGAACATCGTAATGATCATATTTTGAAAGTCTTTGTCCTGGGTGGGGCTTTCTTGGCCTTTTTCCGTGGGTTTGTTCTTGTTGGAGTCTAACATTATGGACTTAATTTCTTCAGTGGGAAATTTGTTTACTTGATTGTTGCTTCTCATGGATTTGCACTTTGACTTTGGCATTGTCATTTTAACTCTTAAGATCTCTCAATTTCACTAAACTGAATTATTTGGCCTGGGGTCCTGGTGGGCGGGGCGGGCGGAGACTTACCTAGTCGTGGGGTGAGGCCTGGCTGGACCGCGCGCGCGTCCCGACCGGTGGAACGGGGTGGGGTGCAAAACCCGAGGGCAGCTGGGGCGGGGTCCGGGTGCAGGGGGAGGTCCTCCTCGTCCCTCGGCCCGCGTGCGCGGCTCCGGCTGGATGGTGGGAGTCAGAGCCGGGTCCCGGTGGGCCGACCTGGGGTCCTGGTGGGCGGTGCGCGGGGGGGGGGGGGGGGGGGAGGGGTACTACCAGTTGGGGGGTTTGGCCCGGCTTGACCACGGGTCCCGACGGCGGGCGAGTTTTGCGAAGGGGGTGGGGGCGGAACGTGGAGCTAATTTAACCCGAAGGCACTGGGGCGGGCCCGGGCGCAGGGGGACTCCCCCGGCCGCGCACGCGGCTCCAGCTGTGAGGTGGGAGTCGGAGCGTGGTGGGCCACCTGGGTCCTGTGGGGGCTTGCAGGGGGAGCACAGCTAGGCGCGGGTTGGCCCGGGGACCCCGCGTGTGGTCCCGCCATGTTTTGTTGAATTAGTCCAGATTTTTTGATGGAACTGGACTAAGAAGGATGTAGAATGGGATTTATATCAGATTGGCTTATGCAAAGATCAGGTACTTCCAAATTTTCATCTACAGGTTAAGAAGCCAAGTAAACAAGTAGCTGGTCTGTTCAGGAAGCAGAGACCTAAGCAATGGGACAGACAGGCAAGTTTTTGTCCTAAATAACATTATTAAGGTACTCAGACTATTCCCATGAAGAGGTATACTGGTAGGTCTCAAATTATACTTTAGAATATTTTCTACATAAATATAGTGTTCATCTGGCAATTTACCCACTTATATTGTTGCAGACACAATTTGGAAAAAGTTAAATAAGATAGGAAAATTAGAGAAGAAAGGAAAAACATAAAACAAAAAAATGGCAGCTCTTTGGAAATCAAGAAAAGTTCGGTGAAATAATTGAGACATTCAATAATGTGTCACTCATAAAGATCAAATTTCACTGATTGAAAATGTGGTGAATAAAAGTTTTAGAAGAGTATGGCCTATACTTCACAAATACTGAGTGTTCTCTTTCTGTTTAAGTTCATTCTGGCCACATGGTCCTTGGATCACAGCTTCAATAGAAGCAACAGATATCTGTGGCAAGTCTATCATCCAGCACTGATAGCTTTTACCAAAGTCAAGCTGATCACGGGAAGAAAAACACAGCCTTGTATATTATAATTCTGCTCCAACAAATTTATTGGTGGATAACTGACAAACTCTCTTAAATTCCAAGATTTTGAGATCTCAGTGATCTCAAAATAATATTGAATAACAGTATAATGCATGGATTATAGCAATCATGGGTGACCAATTTTCTGTGCCTAAACTGTGCAAATAAAATATTGGATCAATTTGCCTGTATTGGGGGAGGCAAAGATTCCATATAAATGAGAATATATGAAACTGCCATTATTAATAATGAAATTGCTCCATAATGGCTTCTGCCTGACCTGAATGATGTTTCAATGTATTTTGAAAGTTGTGGCAAGCTCAGAGGAAGACCTATCACTGAGTCTTTCTGATAACAAAGACACATTGCATCAATCTTTGAAGCCTTCCATATTGCCAAAGGGCTCCATATGAAAGTTCTAAGAAAAAGCAATGGAACTATACTCCCCAGTATCTGAGAGCCTTTGTCCAGCAAGCAATTTATGATACTTGAATTATTCAGTCTTCTTCAAAAACCAGTAGGGTGGGGCAATCAGTATTTATTGACTCTCAGCTTTCCAGTCAGCAATATACCTTCCTTGTCATGCCATCAGCATTTATGAAGATACTCACATACCTCTCTCAGTTTCCCTCAGGTTTGACTTTTCCTTAGGGGTCCAACTAGGAATAGTGTGAGATGATTTAGTGTTGATCTCCACTGAAGTGGTCCACAGGAGAACATATATCTTGAAGGAAGATCAACAGAAGAGGGATATAAACCATCTGCAGAAAGGCTGTGGGAATAGCAAAGACCTGGCCACAAGAGATCAGGGATAGATTTATTCTTTTCTCCCTTTGAGTACAGGCTGTTCAGTTGTGCTCACTCAAATGCAAAGGAGAATAATGGTGTTTTGCATTCACTTTTGTTTTTTAGGACTAATTAATACTTGTAGGCGGTGAAGTCTATATTTTGTGTCAAGCATAAGACAACCCTGGCTGGGCATAGTATCCCACGCAATACCAAAAAAAGAAGTCTTATTTAAACCTTCTTTGTAGCAATGGCCACTTTGAGCATTTCTGAATGTGATATATCATTGTGTGCATTTATTAAAGAGCAATAGGTATGAATTAATATTGGTGTCATGGAAACTTAAGAAAGCCTTATATTATCTTCCTCATCTGCCACTATTAAACTTCATTTAAATCACAGTTCAGCAGAGTCTGTCCTTCTCACTAAGAGAGAACCACATGATTTTTTGCATGCACTTCCTTGAGAAGTAAGTGTATTTGATCCCAGTTTCATGTTTCCTTCTGACTCAAATCTGAATTAGTTACTATGAGATGGAGAAAAACATTAACTCTGGTTTACACGTGCTGTCATCACTGAACACAAATTACTCTATTAAATCAGTGAACTCTTAAAAAAAACTATTTGTGCATGCCACCTAGATGTTTTGGCAAGTCTATAGAGAAATGCACAAAAATGTTCACTGTGGACCTGTGCAATGACTGACATGTCAACGACCCCCCAAAGTCCAGCATGGATCACAGGCACTAGGATCCTTAGAGGCAAGAGATTGACAGTCATAATAGTGTTCCCATACCAAAGGGGAACTCAAGAAAGGGATCTGGGCAATGCCACTGAGTCCTTACACCTCACTAGAGTGAAGGACTCAGAGGGAAGTTTGGCATTCACAACAAAGGATGCTCAAATGAATGGGAAGGGGTGCAGAGGGACACACTGGGAGAAAGAGAGGGTGGAGGGTTAAAGCAAGGGGAAATGGATGGGAAGATGCAAGGGGGACTGGGGAGGGATGAAAGGAGGGAGGAGACAGAGTACTTATTAAGCTTGTATAATTGGGGAAAATAAATAAATACAATAAAAAAGTGTTCATTGTGGCCATATATATGATAACAAGGAAATGGAACCAGCTGAGATGCCCCTCAACTGATGAATGGATAATGAAAATGTGATATATTCACATAAAGGGATATTATTCAGCTATGAAGAAAGATAAAATTATGAAATTCACAAATGAATGGATGGAGATGGAAAATTTCACTGACGGAAGTAACTCAGTCTCAGAAACACAGAAGTCACATGTTCGCTCTCACAAGAATACTAGCATTAAATCTCCACCTTGCGTTACAGCTCACTTAGCAACAGCTGGTGGTCAACAGAGAACAGATGACTACACATCACTCAGTTCCAGATGTGTCATCCAACCATCTTCCTTCACGGTTTGGGGCGTTTACATAATGAAACAATGAAGGCACCAAAATTATACAAAATACAAGAAATTCTTGCTGTGTTTTGCTGTAGAATATTCACACTAGTATGAATGATTGTGAAAGAATCACATTACAGAAACTAATTTTCTCTCATAGGAACTAAAAATCTACAATAATAGTTGATTATGTTCCAAATTGCTCTAGATAAACACCGTCAAAGATTGCCCTTGTTATCTAGGTCCAATGGTACCAGGAATCGCTTAAGCTTTCCAAACTTTAATATGGGTAATGGATCTACTGTAACAGAGAGGAATGCAAACACGAAGTATGGTTGCTTGAAAGGAACATTTCAAATTACTTCATCATAGCAAGAATTGTCAGTATTCGAATCACTGGACAAGCTTGCTGCTAATGTACAGAGTTTTCACGCCATAAGATACCTCAATCCAAAACTATTTCAGAAAGCCACAAGTGATAGTAAATCTTGATTATCAACTTGACTAGATATAGGGAAAAAAAACTAAGAAACATACCTCTGGATAAGTCATTATAAGGACATTTGCAGAGAGGTTGAACTGAGGTAGAAAGATATATCATAAATATGGAAGACATCCTCCATTAGATTGAGTTCTTTAATGGTATAATAAGAAGAAACTAGTAGATCACTCTGGGTCAGTTTTTACATACTGACTTGTGACACAATGTGATGTGCTGCCTCCTTCTCTCATTAATGCCCCATATCTCCTTAAACAATGAGCCAAGGGAAATCTTTCCACCTTTAAGCATTTCTTATCAGTCATTTGGTCACAGAGATGAGGAAAATAGCAAAGGCTAATTCTTAATCTACAGCTTGATGGAATTTGGAGTCAACATGGAAACATCCATTGTTGTGTCTGTGGAAGGGGGTTTTCAAAAGTTTAACTGAAGAGAAAAGACACACCTTGAATGTTGGTGTTACCATCAACAGTGCGATTCCAGACTAAAGGGAGATGTATACCAGGTATACTGTGGCACATGAGTAGAGATCAGAGGAATTTTTAGAAATAAAGTTCTTGCTTTTTATTATGTGGCCTTCCAGGCATTGAATTCAGGACCACCAGGTTTGCAAACAGGCACCTTACCAGCTGAGGTATCTTGTCATATCTGCTCCTTAATTCTTGTCCTCAGATAAGTCATGAATCTTTTTTTATTATTATTATTTTATTCATTTGTGTGTGTATGCATGTGTATGTGTGTGCGTGTGTATATGTAGAACCATAGACGAATTCGGGAACCACCATGGACACCGCCACCTCCTCCTTGTTCACTCTGCCCTGGGATTCACAGGCTCCGTCCTACCAGAACCGGAAACGCAGGCCGCCTCCACTTCCGCCTGGCATCTATATGTGGGGTCTAGGATCCGAACTCAGGACCTTCTGCCTGCAAGGCAGAGGCTTAACCCCTGAGCCACCTCTCCAGCCCCCAAGTCAAGAATCTTTTCCTGGAGTACCTTGTGCAATTCAAGTTTTCAAAAATCATACAGCAAGTAGAGTTTGAATTGGAGACCAGATTGACACAAACACAGTGCTAGAAATAAGAAGGAATACAACATGGTCATTGCAGACAATTTTTTATCATTTTTGATGATATTTATGAAACATGTTAGAAAGTGGGATATATTTGAATGGGGAGAAAACGACATTGGCCATTTTGCATACACATTTCTCAAGTTTTGGTATGTCTGTAAGTTGTTCTAAAATTTGGTTAAATGAGGATATAGAGTTGTTGATAGCAGATTTGACCAGTTGAAGAGGTTTTCTGATACACTTACCCTATTTAATGAACTCCTGCAGAATCAAATGTTTCAAGCAAGACGTAAAATAGAGGAAAAATGAATTATCAAGCTTACTTTTACAGTTTAATAAGGAAAAAAGGCTATTGTAAAAATTCAGTGACAAAGAACTGTTTTAATTAGCCTCTTCCCATTGTGCTTCAAATTGGAGAAAAACAAAACATTTGTCAGGGCAGTGTAGTCTTGCCTGACCACATTCCTTTGGATTCAACAATATTGGGGGGCATTACTGATTTCTCATGAACTACTACTGTATCTACTTTTCCTAAAACTACTTGCATTAGACAAAATCATGGCTTCCTTGGAGAATGGTTGCTATGGTCTGCCAAAATTGAAAGTAATTTTGTCTGATTATTTATAAAACATACTAATTTTGAGAGTCATCAATGTTATGGATGCGTATTCCAAAACGAGTAAGCATTCCATTATGCACTATTCAGCATTACTTATATGTGTCTATTTTAAATGGTTATTTGCATTTCAATTTAGAGTTCTTACAAACAAGACTTTTTTGAACATCTATATATCATTCTTTTAATATACATTTGAAAAACTATTTATTTTGCATCAATACCTGGGGTTGGTGTATTATGTCTGTGGTAATTGTATACAACACATGTTGGGAACTGTCAGATTATTCTTCAAAGTCTTTACACATTTTATTGTACTTTTAGACACCTTAGATTATTTCCTTACCAATAGTAGACATTGCTACTGTTTAATATTGGCATTCTGAATGAAATGTGGAATATTGTTCTGTGGCTTCATATGCATATTGTTGTGTGGTGTCTAGTGCTAAAGAGTTGTGATGTATGCAACTGCCTTCTTAATAAATTCACAAATGTTGCTGTCCTGTAAATTTTCTGATCATGTACTTCATATTAGATTGTCCAGTGTTTTATCCCAAACTGCAATATTGCCTTTTTATTGAATGGAAAGCAATTTTTTTACTTTTTCTAAATTGTCAAACTATCTTGTAGAAGACTTTTTTGAGACTGGAGAGATGATTCAAAGGTAAGACTTCTGCCTCACAAGCAGAAGATCCTGAGTTTGGATCCCAGGTCCCATGTGAAAACCTTATGGAATGATGGTGGCCTCATTTCCAGCCCTGGTGGGCAGAGCACAGAAAATCCAAGAGCAAAGCAAAAAGGAAGTAGAAGTAATCCAGGATGATTACTTATCACCCTTAGTCTTTCACAGGGACACACAGTGCCCTCTGATATATACACACTAAATAAACAAAGTTTAGAAGATTCTCTTGAGTTTTAGTTAATAAATATTTGTCTAGATCACAGATATAATTTTTCAGCTGTTTTTAAATTTTACAGTTTTAGTCTCTAAATTTATGTCCATCATTCTTATTTTACAAATTGTTGTTTATTATGTCAGCTTTAGACAGAGCTAACCTTTAACATTTTGACATAGTTTGTAAAAACAACTGTACTTTCCCCCATGAAGTTACTACTACTATGGTATAATTCAGTTGTGGTGTTTTGTTTTTAAACAGGTACCTTGTTTTTCTATCCCGGTACTCAAACTTGTAAACTTTGCAAAGTGCTTCAGTCTGTTAAATATTGAAGAAACTTCAGCACATGGATTTTCATTTGCGTAAGTGTATGGCTTCTATTTTAGCTATATAATAAGTTTTTCATTATAGCAATAGACTTTCTTGATTATTATTATCTTCCAAAAATATTTGGCTATTAATATCTAAATACATTTTAGGATTATTAATCCTACTTTCCAAAAGAATCTCATTATGTAGAAAGCCAAACATTAAAGTAAGGATAATTTGTTATATTTAGAAATGTTGTACATGCCTTTCTTTATTAATGATTTATTTTGCATTATTTGGAAATAATAGAGTTTATCTCATGAATTATTTAGGCTCAATTTTAGAATACTTGTGAATTATATTTTCCTGTGTAATGGTCTTGAGCTACATTCTTTGATTATGTGCTGAAGATGAAGAATGCAGCAAACATAAGCACAGAACAATTTATTTAAGTAGGGATTAAAGTTTACCTGACTATAGGGAGCAATAGTGCTTAATAAGTGCTCAAGAGAAGTAGATAAGGAAAGAAGACAGCATTGTAAAGCATACATTTTGGGGAATGAGAGATGGCTTAGAGGATAAAGATGCCAAGTCCAAAGACCTGGGTTGAATCCCAGGGGCCCATTAGATCAAAGGAGATGAATAAGTGAAATTGTTTACTAATCTCTACATGCATGTTACGACATGTTTATACACACATACATGCACACACACACCAAATACTAATTTAAAATCAAAGAAATATCTATGTGGGAAGTTTTATAAGAAAATAAGAAGGGCATGCGCTTTGCATTTCCTGTGAGCAAAACAAAGCAAGTACAAAGAAGATATGAAGGATGTGCCCACATGGAAGCTAAACAGTTAAAATATTCCTAGAGAAGTCCAGGATTCCTGAATTCAAATGATGTTTAGCAGGATTCCCAAAGCACAGGAGAAAGTGCTAATTCCATTAATTAATGAAATGTTCTCCATGTATGTTTAGGTGTGTATATAAGCATGTGTATATGTACATGCATATGTGTGCTTCTCCTGTGTCTTTCTGTGTTTGTGATGGAGTAAGAGAAGAGATGGAGAGAGAAAGAACCCATAAAGCTCTTCTCTGAAGGTTCTTCTTAGGATATGGTGCCAAGACAATGGACTTAATCCAGCAAAGACACTTTCCAAATTTAAGGTGATTTGGAGAATTATTCTAATAAGAGTATCTCAAACTTCAACTCATCTTCTGATTTCACATGTTTTATTTTTTGAGGTGCAGGAACACTTTTGGTATTGGCTCAGGCCGTGCAGCCCATGCAAATCTCAAATTCACAGAAACCTCCTGTGTCAGTTTCCTCCATACACATTCTAACACACTCTGGATTGTCCAGTGAAGTTCTCCAAGATCAAAATCTTGTTTGTTCAGGTTCTTCATAATAGCTGTGAAAATGCCACCAAAACCATAAAATAACCCTCAGAGCTCCACTACAAGGAAAATTTGCTGTGAACATGCCAACAAAGCCATAAAATAACCTTCAGAACTCCACTGCAGGGAGCATTTGTTCTCTGGTTGGCAGCAATATGTTAGGGTCCACACACTACCGAAGGCACCATAACAGCAGGCGCATGTGCAGTTTACATTCATATTAAAGGAAAGAAAAGGCGTACTTTAAAATAATTTTGAAAAATCTAATCCTAAGGAAGTCATTTCTGAGTCGAATGACATTAGACAAAAAAAATTTGGAGCCGAGCAAACAATTCTTGCTGTCTGGTTTGTAGGTCTTAAAATGATGGAAAACTTTTTGGGTTTTTTGGAAAAGTTTTTGGGTTGGTTTTTTTTTTTTTGTTTTTTGTTTTTTTTGTTGTTTGTTTTTTTGTAGCTTAGATCGTGCTACACTGGCTTCTTGGCTTAAATCTCTAAATTAATGTCTGTTTTGCGTAGCCTGCACTACTACTGTTGTTTCTAGCTGGAGAAACAAATATGGTATCCTTCCAGTGTCAGATGGGCTTGTATGCCATCGATTCTCTATCCACAGAGTTTAGTAGGGCCTAGGAAGAAGAACAAAGGAATATATTTCACCCTTGTCGATTTCAAATTGTATTTTAACATTTCACACTAAGAATTGCTTTAAAAGTAGGGTTGATTTATAAATTGCTTTTGTAACTGCCAAAATATTTTCTCCTTATACTTCATTTATTCAAATAAAAGCTATCTCTCATACTTGGCATAAAATTTTATCATTCAACATTTAACATTGGTAACATTTCTCACTGAGATTTTTTTTCATGTACAGATATTTCTTGATTGGTGAGTTATGTTCATTGAGTTATGTTTAAAGTTATAATTGAGAAGTGTTAGTTGATTCCTGTCATATTTTTGAAATTTCTTATTTTTATATTAGTGATAGTAGTTATGCTGGCATTATTTCCCCTTGTATCCTTTTCAGTGTGCCTATTGTTTTCTTCATTCTTGAGTATTTTCTCTAATATCTTGAGCAGACATGACTTGATGGACATATAGGACTTCAATATATTTTTGTTGCCTAAATTTTCATTTCTCCTTCAATCCTGATAATTTTCCTGGATAGAGCAGCCTTGGTTGGCATTTATGATCAGTCTTGACTTGAAGTATGCCTCTTCCAGCTTTTCTGCTTTTATTGTTTCTATTAAGAAGTCAGTTGCTATTCTGATGGGATTTTTTTTCTCTCTTGCTTCTCTCAAAAATTTACCTGTATCCTGTACCTGCAGTGTTTACACAAATATTTTCCATGATGGGTTTCTATTTTGATCGTGTCTGATGGGAATGCAGCATTCATTTTGTACTTGGACGGAGCTCTCTTTCCTCAAGTGGGGGAAAGCTTTCATTTATGATGGTATGAAAATTTTGTTCTGGGGTATTTTCTTGGACTCATTGTTCTGTAATTCAATGGAAGTGCAAATTTGGCTTCTTCATGTTATCCCATAGCTCTGGATATTCCATTTTCATATTTTAACTCTTTCAGTTTCTTTAATTGATTGATTTTATTCTTGAATTTTGTCTTCCAGGTCTGATATTCTATCTTCTGCTTTACTAGTTCTGTTGTTGATACTTTCTGTTGAGTTTTCTTTTGCACTTAGCCTTGATTTTTAACCCAAGCTTAATTTCAACTTGCAATTTTTTCAACTGCTCTGTATTTATTTTTGTTTCTTCTGTTGAATTTTTGACCTTATTTTCTGCTTGTTATACTCCTCTTCACATATGATTATGCATATATTCATCTCTGCTTGGAGTTCTGTTCATTCTTTTTGAAACTCCTTTCACATTTCCTTGAACATCTTATGGATACACGGAACATCTTTGGAACACATTTTCTGGATCATTGGTTTTCTGGTTGGTATCTGAGAAACTACTCTGGGTAGAATCTATCAATAAGGGGTTTGTTGCATGGTTGCTGATAAATGACCATCAAATGGCTTAAGGGGACAAGGGATTTACTTTCTCTTATGATTTTCTGGTTACAGTTCTCTGTCCAACTTGACAGAATAACATGCACCAACAGTAGGCTAAGGGAACTGGCCACACCATCTCTACATAGTGGCTGAGAGAGGGATGATCCTTACTTGCCAGACCAGCATGTCTGGTCAAGTATACAGAAGGATGCCAACTTTCTAAACTGGCCTTCAGTATTTTATTCATCTGTTCAGAGCCTTGTCCTGCCCACCATGGGCTGGGTCTTCCCCATCAGCTAGACAATCTCCTGAAGGTTTGTTCTGGGCCTAACTCAATCACTACTTTGTTATAAATGTGCCCAGAGCTCAAACCCTCAACTGTCAAGTTGACTCCAGTGCTTAACTATGACAAGGTTGTTGTTGATTTTTTTTCTCTTTTTTTGCAGAAGTATTTTCCTGGTAGTTGATATGCTTTGTGGTTTTGTGATGTGACTTTCACAACTTGAGTTAGGTCTTTGTTTGCTTCCTTTGGTATAGGAGCTGATTTTCACAGTTGTTGAGACTGCCTTCCTAGATTTGAATTGGAAGGTATTGCCTGGTGTTTAGTCTAACGTAATCTTTTGGGGTTTTGTGGATATTGTAGCCTCAGTGCATTTGGGATGTGTAAGTCTAGTTCTTGTTAGGAAATGAAAGGATTTATAGTCTACCTTAAGTTGAGAAGTTGACCATTGAGAAAGAAGTTTAATAATTGGAGATTTGTTAGAGTTTACATAGAAATGAGAGTTCTTATGGTTGATTTAGTGTATGCAGGGGTGAAGGTCTAAGAGACAGTAGGAGTGGGTACCATGTATTCAATTTTAAGCATGTGTCACAGTCTTTTGAGAATAAGTGAAAAAAATAATGTGTTACTTATCTTTTGATTGGGTGGTAAAGCTGTCCTGTGTTGATTAGTGCAAATATTGGGGTACTCATTTGGATGAAGTTGATCAACAACCTTGGATTCTGTATCTTATTGTTATAGTTATGGGGGGATGGAAAGAGGAAACTTTGGGATGCATTGATGACAGGGTGTGTGCCAGCCACTGGGAC
The DNA here is from genome assembly GCA_023101885.1 of Typhlomys cinereus. Taxonomy (NCBI): domain Eukaryota; kingdom Metazoa; phylum Chordata; class Mammalia; order Rodentia; family Platacanthomyidae; genus Typhlomys; species Typhlomys cinereus. Next base: position 2,167,946 of record JALPQD010000007.1, on the reverse strand, counting down.
CAGAGAACCTAGCATATACCAGGGACACAGACAAGGGCTGCAGAGATGGGTTTACCTCAGAGATGTGGGGAAAACTCTGGTATCCTTTGGCAACATGGTAGGCACCATCCACCAGGACACTGATAGCATTTCTGATGCATTGTTAGTTTGCTATCTGAGCAGATGCGAGGTATTCTTGTGGTTGTTGCTTATATAACAGAGGAAAAACGTCTTGCTTATAATAAAGTATCTACTGGAAAGGAAGGAGATTCAAAAAATTTGAATCTTTGTCAGTAAGATAAGAAGTTGTCTGCATACAAAAGGGCCAGCTCTTCAGGAAGGTTAGCTTTAAATATCAATCTGACAAGAAGGAGATAAGCCCTTGGCCACACTGATGAGGAATTACCTAGTTAATTCAGGCCTCTGGGGCATTCTCTAGGGCATTGCCTGTAATTCAGAGAGAAAGACATGCCCATTGGGGACAGCACCATTACCTGGACAGGTGGTATGATAATCTACAAAGATTTAGCCTGTTTAAAAATGCTCCAATGCATTCCTTATCACCATCTGCTATCAACTTCGTGTATCCAGAGACTGCTTCCTAGTCTCCTGCTGGAGCCTCTCCTACCTGGATAGATTATAATACACAATTGTGGGTTGAGTGAAATCTCTTCCTCCCTTATGTTTTGTTCAGGTGTTTGGTACAACAATGGAAGATGGAACCAAAACAGAGCTCCTTTGTCATGTACCTCATCTGGAAAAGAATGTGGGAATTATTCCTAAGAACTGTTTAAGATATGCATATCCTAATTCTGAGTCCTGAGATACTAGTTAAGAAACTGTGATATTAAGGTGATGGTCCTCAGTATCACTGGGGACACAGTAACATTTTGGCTTTGAAGCAGCCACATGGTGTTGGGTTTAGGCAAGTATAAGTCAGTCTATTGGACTGAAGGGGAAGGTTGACAACTCTAGGAACCAAGATGCTGCCATGTGAGAGCAGCAGTCATCAGCCGGTATGGGGCCAGGACACCTTCCCTGTGAAGAGCCAAACACAAATACTTCATTTACTATGGCCAAGTTAAAGTATTGCCTCCCATTTCATCCTAATTATACATAGGTGAATAAATATAAATTTGTTTCACTAAAACTGTGTTTCTAAGCATTAAAACTTGAGGTTTGTGTACATTTCAGCTACTCTGAAATACTATTCTTTTTAATATTTAACCATAAAACATTAAAGTATCCTTAGTGTGTGAATGAGTATATATGAAATCATGTTTTTTTTCAAATTAAACAACATATACTTGAAGCTACATATGTGTAATATACATGTATAATATGATTCTGTAAGTGACATTTTATGAAATGAGTTTCACAAATATGGCATGTCATTGCACTGAGATTATGATAAATGAGGGGCTACATAAATTGTGTTCCAAAACATGCTCATTTACTGGTCAATGTAATGTTTCCAAACTACTCGATGTTGTTCTGACTTTTTTCAAGTTGTTCCTCAGATTTGACATGTTTGTGTTCTTCATATTAATCTAAGAAGAAATTTAGACATAAGACTGTTGTCAAATACTTTAATGTGAAATTTAATTGATTTGAAAATCATTGCTAGCAAATTCAGAATTAGTTTCAAGGGCAACGTCAAACTTGCCGTGCCCTAATCCAACCATTCTGGTGGATAAGGTCCCAGCATGGCAGAATATTGTTTTATGGAAACAATTTCTGGGAAAAGGACATGACATTAAAATATGGGAATTGTCAGGCCTTGGTGTATCTCTGCCCATTTGGGGACCTAAAGCCTGTTCCCTGGGGAATATCACAGTAATGCCCATGGGCAGGTGCTAGGATTTCCTCCTTAGATAATTTAAGTTTTGTCTCTGGCAGGAGGAATTCTTCTGAAAATTGAGCGTGCCTTTTACCCGTCCTTAGGTTTAGAGAACAAAGCTTGCTTTTAACTTTAAATCAAATTGTAAATAGAGATTTGACTCACAATACGTAGACTTGCCAGCCAGAATGTGTGCCCTGATTTTAAAGAAATTAGAGAACAACCTCGAGTCTTAAAACATAGGTGAGTAAAATTCCCACCTATGAACTAACTCAGAAATTCCAGAAGTATATAACTATGCTATCTGTTCAGTAGAACTTTAAAAGGGATACCACTCTTACCCTGGCTGAAGGCCAAGGAAGAGACCATCATGCCAGAAAGTCTAGATGCCAAGACTATTCCCTGGAGATGGTATTTGCAATCCAAACTGGGAGAATCCATATCAGTAGCAAAGGGGGTCATGTCTTCCCTGTCCCAAACAGCACTCTTATGGGAAATTACAGAGATGGACCATCTGAGTGCACACCCACCAATGATCGCCTCTGCCCTGAAAGAGACACCCTTGGCTATATGGGGCCCGACAGTACGGACCCCAGGTTTGGAGAATGCATGGTTCATGGATGGCTCATCAACAACTGTTGGCAATATACTTCTGGAATTCCTCAAAGGGAGACATAAGCAACCTTACTATTAAAGGAGCTCAATCCTCCTCTGTGTATTTAAAAAAAGCAGTCTCTGTTAAGACAATGTGGGCTCAGCCCCATGGCTATCCTGTGAAACATTATAGATTAGATAAAACTGAAAAAACTGGGAGAATAGAATCTGTTTGTGTCTTTTCCCTCAAACAATGGGTTAGCTACTTAGAAAAAAAATTGTTTATTCTTACTGAGCATAGGAGACTGGGAGGGTTTGTGTTTGTTTTCCTCTGTTTACAGGTGCAGGGACACATTCTTTGCCCTAAAATTTTCTAGTATAAAGCTGTCACTAAGTTTCAATAAAGTGGGTTCAGATTCACTCAGCCTAGAGAGTTGTGTTTTCTGTTCCCCATTTCTGCCGAAGCCTTGCCTCACCTGGTCTGGGGGAGCCCTGGTCTCCAGGCCGCGACTCTGGTCTGAGGCACAAACTCACTGTTTTCTGGAGTATGACGGATGGAAGATTAGAACTTTCCTTTCTTGACTTTGTGTTTCTACATAATAAAAACAGACTTTATTGTGAAGAGAGACAGAGATGAGCAATAGTGGGAATCCCAAGAGTGGTCGCAGGACACCAGATGGACACTCTAGGTCCAGTCTGCCTGAAGAATGAGGACGGATCAACATCAGACCCACAAGGCGATATCGTATCATTACAACAAATAGACCATCAGTTTGCATAGGACGAGCCCTCTGTTCTCAAAGGCTTGAAGTGCGGGGAGCTCTTGGTATACATTGTCCCACTCAGTGGGCAGGCTTGAACTAGAGAATATAAGCTAATTGATTCTTGCATTCCTTAGAATACAGCAGCCAGGAGCTACCTTGAAAAGAACCTTATCATTACGGACAATCTACTCCAGGGAACTGAGTAAAAGACCGTCACAAGTCAGGAAATTTAATGCAATAAAATCAGGTTTTACTTTAAAGGGAAAAACGAGATGGAATTTTAGAGTCACATACTGAGTGGCCATGACTCGCGAACACATGATAAGGTTGCTTCAAATCCAGTTGCTCCACTGTAGCACACAGTTTATAATCACACAACATAGGAAACCATAAATCAATGCACTCTTCAAGTATATTGGTGGCACATCAGGTAGAAAAACTAGTTGATCTTGATTACAGGCAACAGATGCTATCTGATGATAAAGTCAGCCTCTTGGGTGGTAGTAACTAGGGATCTAGTTATTATAAAGGACCTATCTAATAGATACCCAGCTGTTAAGTCATATATAGAAGTAGATGACAAATGGCCATTAAGGGGGCCCATGATCACTTGGCTCTGAACGTGCAACATTACCGGGCTCCCCACAACATTGAGTCAATTGTTCTTTTAACTGTATTTTCCTTCCATGAACTTCCATTCACAGGGAACTTGAGGCACTTTCCTCCAGTGTCTAGTGGTGGATGGGCCATTAGACATAATGGCGGAGATGTTGAGAAGTTTAGTTAATCAGATGTGAGGTGCTCAGTGATTAGAGGGCCCAAGTTCTATGGCAAACAGTGACCCCTGTCACCTGAGGATAGCTGAAGCCCATAGCCTAGGTACCACGGACAGCAGCTGCTCAGTCTCCCGAGCTGCCTTCTTGCAGAATGGGCTGTTGCCAGAACCATGAAGCTCGGCCCCAGCATAAGGCTGGATTTGGATGACCTCCTCCCTCTTGCATTGTGGTTACTGCCAGGCAGGACCTGAAAGCTCTGACTGTGGAAGGTGGAGTTCTGGTATCTCTTGGCTGTCTCCTCCAATTCAGAGCTCAGTGATCTTTGTATTTCCTTTTCCAATACATTTGATATAGGACAGAGATAGGTAAGAGTTCTTATGCTCTGGCTGTCACTGAATGGGCAAGGCTGGCTGGACTGTAAGGGTCAGGAATCTGCCTATAATATCCACTTCCCTAGTGCTGGTATTATAAATGCACTCCACCACCACTGGCTTTTTTCCCCTTCCGTGTGTGTGTGTGTGTGTGTGTGTGTGTGTGTGTGTGTGTGTGGTGTGTGTGTGTGTGTGTCTGTTAGAGGGCACTGTGTGTCCCTGTGGAAGACCAAGGATGACTTCTGGAATCATCCTGGATCACTTCTACTTCCTTCTTGTTTCGTTCTGGGATTTTCAAGGCTTTGTCCACCGGTGGTAGAAATACAGGCTACTGCATTTCTGCCTGGCGTTTTTAAGTAGGACCTAGGATCTGAACTCAGGACCTTCTGCTTGCAAAGCAAGGTCTTAAACCCTGAGTCATCTCTCCAGCCCTTTTTCTTAACAATGGCTTTGGGGATCAAGTCAGGCCCTGTCTGCAAAGCAGGTACCTCATGAGCTGAGCTATCTGCCCAACCCCAGAACCCAGCTTTATTTTTTAATGTACTAATTTTATTTTATTCTCATCAAATATGTATATTAAACAGAAGTAATTTTTATCTTTAATAGAAATATGAACTTATTTTAGTGTTACTTATTCACCTGACACATCAATTCATAATTGTAATATACTACATTAAATTCAACATAGTAATGGTCTACTTTATGACATAGTAAAACCAAGTTATACTAATAAAATTCAAACAACCTAATCATAATAGAATGTTATCAAGAAGGCACTGAAATGTAAATCCATCATAGATAGATAATCTGTAGATTATTATGATCATTGATATTACACAAAATACACACGTAAAATTTTTAGTGAAAGATACAGTTATTTATTATTTCTCCAACAATTCTTAAGAACCATAGTTTTTCATTAAGAAACCACTAAGACTACTAGAAGTTGGGCAGCACTATCTCAGCATAATTAAATAGAAATACACCTATGTAAGAAAACTAGCTATAAACCTAAGCTTAAAGTTTTCCAAAACCAAAAACTACAAAATATAGGTCAACATGCTGAACAGACTATTAAGGAACACACTACAGGAGAGAGGCAGAATTAGACTCAGCTCAAGGGCACTCAAAAGGAGGGAGGGAAATGTAAAAAAGGACCCAGGTGAAATTCAGAGCATCTGTGCCGGCTAATTGGCCTTCCCCAGGGAAAAGGTAAAATTTTCACATCTTCACAAGAAGAGGCAACTTTATATTTAGAGCAAAGTTAAGTTCTTACTCCTCACCCCCAAGAGTTTGTGAGATAGGGCAGCAACTTCCTTGATGATTAAATTTCAAAGGGATTGCTTCCAGGTTTCCAGAAAAATAATTCTGGGTTGTAAACCTGGCAACAACTAATTTTTAATAAAATTTACATATCAAAAGAGGGAAGAGAATTTGGGGTTGTGAGATAATTTTTTAAGTAAATATTTAGGGGCTGGAGAGGTGGCTCAAGGGTTAAGCCTCTGCCTTGCAGGCGGAAGGTCCTGAGTTTTGGATCCTGGACCCCACATATAGACAGCAGGCAGAAGCAGGGGTGGGCTGCGCTTCTGGTCTTGGTAGGGCGCAGCCTGTGAATCCAGAGGCAAAGCAAACAAGGAGGAGGTGAAGGCTGTCCATGGTGGTTCCCGAATTCACCTGTGGTTCTACACACACATACATACATACACACACGCACACACACACACAATTGAACAAATAATAATAATAATAAAAAATAAAAAACTCTAAATATTCTAACTAGAGGAAGGTCAGAAGACTAGATAGGAAGGCACTTTCTTGATCATTATCTTTGAAAACACCATCAGTATGCTAGAAATTTAACATGACTAGCTTCTAGTCTTTAGAGTCTGTCCAAAGTGTCTCAAAGGGAAGATAAGAATAGAAAGCAAATGACCAGACGGTGTTAGGTTAGCAGGGAAAGGAACAATGTATAAGATTGATGCAGAGGTTCATTATGAAAAAGACTAACACAAAGGGAGGGAGATTTAAGGAATATACATTTATTAGAGTTGATGGCCTGATGGCCAAGGAAACCAGTTTAACATTAAGGTGAGAGAGCATTTAGAACAATAGAGACAGTTTAAAGTCAGAAAGAACAGGGAGAGGGCCACCATGAACAACATGGCGGGGAAACCTAAAGAGGTACAATTATTGGGGTGGGGGAGAATTGCCATATTTGAGCCAGGGTGGAAGAGACTTTACAAAATGGCAGGACAAGATTTATTATCTTGCTGAGTCAGAGTTAGGAACAGTCAAAGAGATGTTTATTAGCCCAGAAAGGCATGACATAGAAGTAAATCATCCTCTTCACTAAATCATGTGTGATTCTGCATAATTCTGCAAAAGAGAATAAGTAGTTGAAATCCTTAACTTCCTCTTAAGTGATTGGTGGATACTGAAACTGGGTACAAGTGTGGACCTTCTCAGGGTGGGCTTTAATGCATGGCAAAGATTCCTAGAATCTCACAGTCACACACAACTTTCAATGAGTATATTGAAACCAGAATCAGGGTTCTTATGTCCCAGAGTTACAGACTGAAACCAGAATAGGAGAGAGGTTTTAAAGCAAAATTTATTAAGAATGCAGATAAAGGAGGAAACTCTCAGACTCTTGGTCTGAGATGGGCAAGGAAAGTCTTAGGGCTTGTAGGACTAAAGGTAGTTATAGGAGAAAAAAAAGGATTTCCTCCGCCTCCTCCCCCTCCTCCCCTCCTCTTACCCCTCCTCCTACCCCTCCTCCCCTTCTTCTTCTTCTTCTTCTTTTACTTCTTCCTCTTCTTCCTCCTCTTCCCCTTCCTCTTCCCCTCCTTCTCCTCCTCCTTCCCCTTCCCCTCCTTCTCCTTCTCCTTCTCTTTCTCCTTCTCCTCCTCCTCCTCCTTCTACTTCCCCTTCTCCTCCTCCTCCTCCTCCTTCTACTTCCCCTTCTCCTCCTTCTCCTTCTCCTTCTTCTTCCTCTTTTTTAAACAGATAGGCATTTATAGCCCTTCTGTGTTTAATTGATCCATTTATATAAGGGGTCAACTTTTGATGGCTAGTTATTTCCTTCTTTTCTTTAAATGAGAAATTTAGTTATTTTTAGGAGCAGGAATCTGATAGATTCCTTTTCCTCCATCCCCCACATCCTTGAGCAGACGTCCTGCTTGCTGACCACTGCCCCCTGGTGGTCAGTCAGATGGAGCCTGCAAAGCCCGTGTTTACATGATCTTTGTCACAGTACCTCATGGTCACAGGGACTGAGATAGGGGCTGACAGCTCACTCCTTTCTATCTTTCACCCCACCCACAATCCCAAAGACAAAACAATTCACATGTCTTGCAGACAGTGCTTTCTCTTCCTTCTAGAATAAGCTCATGATGCCATGTAATGGTCAATAAACTTCTTCTATCCCTTGTACACGGCACGGTGTATTTGGGACTCTCCTTATAGAATTTGTATTAGTTCCCAGGACTGACCAACTTATCACTTTTCCTGAACTGGAGACTGACCAGTTTATTTCTTTTTGCAGGAGACACATGGAGATGTCTTGGAATTATGTGGTGGGTGTGGTTTCCCAGCTTCTCTAAGCTGACTAAGAGAAACTGTCTTTAATTACTATGACTCTGCATTCTTGTCTTGCAAATTTTAGAGATATAGCTTATGAATCACAGAAAGCCAATTCTCAGAAGAAAGTTTTGCTCTAGGATTATAGATTTGAGCTTAAAAGAAATAAATCAGAGCTTTGCGTGGCCAAAGTGAATCCCTGGACACAAGCTACTGTTCAGAGTCCCCATGTCTAGATTAACAGGCATTACTGCAGGACAGCATAGGGAGGGGCTGAGCAGTCCAGTGGGGCCACCCATAATGTGTCCAGATGTTTCTTAGCTTCAGTCACATGCGCACATGTGACCTTCCAGACAAGGAAGGTCGCTTAAACACTACGAAATAAGAAGGAAGGATACAGGAAAGAGAATAGTCACCAGAATTTCTTTAATGCATTTTTTTTTAACCTCTGGCCATGACAGAACCAAGATCAGCTTCAGCTTCTGACCAAGGACAGGATTCATCCTCCTTATCTCTAAAATAACAAACCAGCATCTATGTTCTGTTCTCAATAGTAAGTGGAAAAACCACAGCTCTTGCCTTACAAAGATAAGAAGCAGTTTATTCTGGAACCAAATACAAATGACCACAGCCAGGGAATACAGATTTGGGTTGCTCCAAATTCCATGTTCTGCTGTGATAACCATTTCTTAGGGTCTTTATAATCCTAGAACAAAGAATTTCATCAATCAAGATACTTCAAATGTATTGATGGAAATATCAGGTAGGCAGGTTACAGCAAATTAGAGAAAGCTCTTTCAGAGACTCTGGATATTATTTCAGGACATTCTTAGCCTTTTCATTGGTGAAAAGAAGGATCTACTATGTTAATACATTTCAAAAAGATTTTCACTTACAGTCACAGAATATGAAGGATAGACACAGAGGAAGGATAAGGACTAGCTATCAAGAGAGTATAAAAATCACCCCAGATAAAATGTAATTAATCTCTGAACCTGTGACTTTCCAGTGCTCTCCACACTCACTGAAATTCAAATCGACCTAGTCAGTCAGTGCAGCTGCGTCTTCCCAGGGACTTAGTATCTTGTTGTCAATAGTAGTTGGTAGCTATGCAATTTTGTAAGATCTTCAATATGGGTTGAACAGAAGCAATTCCTGAAAGTGACATCTGTTTAACAATAGCAAATCAGGAAACCTAGGCAATGTGGTTTTGACATTCTAGTCCATTGTGCATTACCGATCCCTGTTAATGGTTGACCACAAAAGGTGAATATTGGTCACCAGACATTCTTTTACTGTCCTTCCTAACAATCTCTTAGCAAACGTGGACCACAAACCCAACAATGAAATTTTCATTCCCTTCAGGTCCTACTTCCCTTCTCCTCTTTCCTGTCCTGTAACAGCCCTAAGCCTGTAAGTGGGACTTGAATCCTAGTGCTTCTCTGGAGATGCCTCTTCGCAGGATTCTTGCCAAGTATAGCCTGTGCTAGAGTTGAGCTGCTTGTCTCTTTACCTGCATTCCTCCTCACCTTCCTTATACCAGGAGCCCTGTACCATAGATTTAGGAGCAAAATTTAGTAAGAAACTGAGTGCAACGTAGAGGAAGTTGTCCTGGCCCTGGAAAGCATTCAGTTAGCTATTCTATTTGCTCTGACATATACCTGTAGGAACAATTTGAAGGACAAGTATTTTACTCTGTCTTAGGGTTTCCTTGGTTTCGTTGCTTTGGACTTGAGGTAAAGCAGAATGCCAAAGTGAGAGGGCTCTGTGTGTCACAACTTCCGACATCAAGACAGTCATGAGACAAAGAAAGGCCCAGAATAAGACACGACCCCAAGGACACACTCCAAGTAATCTTCCTCCACTAGACTCTGCTCTAAAAACCTTCATCACCTCCTAAAATGTCATCAGATCGTGAATTATTCAATGGACCAGTCATTTATGTTTGCAGCTCTGCTAATCCAATCTTTTTTTTTTTTAATTTATTCCAACAGATAGGGACCAAACTTGCAATATATGAGCTACTGTGGGAGACATTTCATATCATAAGCACATATATCGCAGATGCTAATTGGCAAGGGTTGTCATAAACAATGGCGATCACAATGAAAAGTGATGAAAATAAGACTATAGATGCAGCCGCTCTGGAGCATCAAGCAGACGATGATTTACAAAATGGAGAGATGGTGCTTTAGAGCAGATAGGATTTTCTCACTCAGGGAGAGGAGGCATCAGAGAAAATATCCACTTATTCTCAATGTGAATTTCACAGTGAACATGGACTCTGAGCCTCCATACTCGGCTTATTAGACCCCCATGACTTGCTTGCCTAATGACTGTGAACATGATCGCCCTGATAAACAGCACATTGTAGGGGAAGAGACTGAAGAGAAATTTGGAAGGAAGTTAAATCTTAATACTGCAAGTGAGTATTAGCAACATTTCTTTTGTTTTTCTAAAGATTCATCCCCAATGAGGTACTGACTAATATGAATAAGGACATTTAAGAACATTCTTATAAAAGCTATGCAAGGATTTTGAATTGAGTACCATCGTGATCTCATTTCTTTCCATTAAAAAAAAATGGTGTTTTGAAACATCCATAGCTTAAAGAAGCGTAAACGATGTATAACTTCTATTATCCTGGTGAATAGTGAATTTGAAATGTTCCTTCTCAATAGAAAAGAAATATAAAATTGCCTTATAATATAATGTGAAGTTGTATATTATAATCCCATAAATCTCAAGGAGCCCAAGATAGGAAGATCTTGAGTGCATTCCAGGCCAAAAAAGTACTCGCAAATCTCTCTCTCTATATATATGTGTGTGTGTGTGTGTGTGTGTGTGTGTGTGTGTGTGTGTGTGTGTGTGTCTGTGTTTGTGTGTCAGTCTTTTAATTAATGTTTGAATGTCAAATGATGTATTAAACTCACGTACTTGTATCATGGATCTAGTTTATGTGGTGTAAAATCTTTGTTCTTACATAGGAAGTCAGTGGTGATCAGAGAGACACGCAAGGCAACACACTTGAAATATGTTTGCCTCTCTGGTGAGTTGATCATGTCTTAGAAACAGAGGTTGCAAATGAAATGTTAATTGTTGCTGTAATTTTCACGTGTCTAGGTCAGTTGGTTGCCTAGAGTTGGGCCAACTACAGTGATTAGGGTTTAACTTTCTTGCCATGTGTTGGGTCCTTTTCCATTTGTCTGTTCACTGCCTTGTCGTAATGTTTTGTTCCCTTCTAAATGCTAAACCATTTAGTGCAACAAAACCCTTCATCCCTCAAGAGAATTCACTGGTTATATATATGCTAGCCTTACATTTTTATCTGCATAGTGATTGGTTTTTGAGACAAAAAATAATATAATTTCATTGTCTCATTTGTATAATTGGAAACATTGAAATTAATCAAGAAGGACCTGTAAACGCTTTTCTTTCTTAATTTAGGTCATCTTGTCAATGTTTATAAAAATATGTATATGGGGACTTAGCTCAGGAGTAAATCACCTCTTATTATATGCGTTGGGTCCAATCCCTAGCGCCAAATTAATAGTTGCAATAATGTATTTGAATATAAAGTTTTCATTTTATGTTTGAATATCAGAAAGAATTTTTATAAATAGTTACTTGCATAATTAACAACATATTCATTACATCAATCTCAGCATCCACAGTGCACAAAGAACTTAGAAAACTAAACACCAAGGAAACTAATGGCTCAATTAAAAAATGGGCCCTGGAACTTAAAAGAAACTTTACTAGGGATGATATTAAAATGTCTAACAAATATCTTAAAAAATGCTCCACTTCCTTAGCCATTAGGGAAATGCAAATCAAAACTTCCCTGAGATATCATCTCACCCAGGTCAGGATGGCAAAAATCCACAATACAAACACCACCAAATGCTGGAGAGGATGTGGAGAGAGGGGAACTCTCCTACATTGCTGGTGGGAATGCAGGCTCATACAGCCACTCTGGAGAGCTGTCTGGAGATTCTTTTTATGATCTTAAAAAAAGTATAAGAGCAAATTAATATCAGTTCTTTTGTATACAAAAACTAAGGTTGAAGATTTAGAATAAAGCAGTAGGCTTGTAACTACATTTTGGCTAAATGTAATCATGCTCTTTTAAGTATAAATAATGAAAGAGGTTTATGCCAAAAACTTAATTGAAATTTTATAATTAAGTTCAAAATTGAGTATCAGTACAGAAATACCTTCTGAAGAAATTAATAGAAGATATTCACCTCGCTAAATCTCCTAAGAACCATTGAACACATATGAATTGAAGTTAATTTTAAACAATTCTAAATTCTTTCTACATCTTTATAATACTTAGCTTTCAGTGAGTTAATTATTCTATGTTAGTACACACATAACCCACAAGGCTAGGTTTATAATGAACAATACAACATAGTGTTCTAAAACAAGATGCCTATTGTCGTTTAATTGTAGTGAGGTAAAGGCTATAAAGTATCAGATACTATGCTGGGATATGAATATGAACATGTAAAAATGAAAGTACTGTTGTTATTATTACACTATAGTTATTCAATCCATGAATGCATATCAATATCTATAATATACACACATAAATACATATTAAATATATAAGAGATATAGAGGCAATGTAATATACACTGATTTTATAATATACAATGCTTAATATGTAATTTCTATTCATCTCCTTAATAAACATTTAATGAACCTTTACTGTTTACTGGCCACTGACATGTAGAGAAGACCTCAAATAACTATGCAGAAATGTTTACATCGAGTTTTTCAAAGCTACAAGTCCCTTATTGGGGTATGCTATATACGGTTGTCAACTGAGTTGGATTTTGAGAAAATCTACCAGCTCAAGAGGAGAGAAAAGACTATGTCACAGAATATTATTAGGTATTTCTTTCCTTTTCCCAAGCATTCTCCACACTTTATTGTCCAAAATTTTTACCAACCTAATCTTAATTTCAATAAACCAGTTAGAGCCATGATAGCTAATAACTTAATATTCTAGCTATAGGAGCATTATTTCCAAAAATGGAAAAATAATGTTTGGTTTTAAAATATAGAACAGCTGTGTAGCTGAAGACCCCCCCCACCATTACTGTTGGGTTGCAGGTGCATCCATGCACTATGTATACAGATATGGGAGGGGCTTTGTCCTTGTAACACAAGGACAAAAGTAGAGCCTTACTTTATGGCTTTCCTGTAGTCTTAAGGCCATTGGTATTTCAGAATTTGCAAAAATGGGCAGACAGAGTTTGCTTCTTAATCTACTGTCATTTGTTACTCTTTTCGGTGGACAGACAGCATGTAACCAGTTCATAATAAATAAAACAAGAGTTGAACCTAAGAATAACCTTTCTAGTCTCATTAAATTTTAACTTGACAATTGTCTAAATTAGTTCTATGTGATATGACTTAATCTTCAGACTATCAAGAATTTGTGATTTAAATTGGACAGTCATGTAAACAAATCACTGTCCATCCTCATTAAGTTCAGCCAGCAAAAATATTCAGGAAAACAAAGGTGTATAAAGACATAGAAAACAATTAATTTTGCAGGCAGAGATGCCAAAAAAAAGGTTTCACACTTAGCATCCCATGTCTTTTTCTCACAATCAGAAGCTTTCAAAGCAAAGTGGAACACACATTCCTGACAATGATAACAGCAGCTATGAAACTGAGGAGGCATGAATAGAGCCATACTCATGCCTGTGCATGTTGAGAGACTGTGAAGGGCTTTATTCATGTTTAGGAAAAGAAGGAATTTGGACACTGACTTCATAGTCTCTGGTTAGGAGGAGTATGAATGTGTGTGAGAAAAACATCCTGCTATGGCTACATTAGACAAACTTAAGAAGGAAGTTCCTGTCTTAGCACATAGTACAACATAACAAAGATTGTCACATGTTATTATGGATATCATTAGTATTATCTGATGGGATCAAACCCATTATCCATATTCCCGTTACTCATGCAGAATCTATGATCTCAGTGTAGAATTTTCTGTGTGGCTTACACTCCCTTCATCTATGGCACTAAACTTCTACTTTAATGGAGACTCCCTTGATATATCTTCATCACCACTACAATACTTACCATGAAGATACTTTGTGATTTCAGAGAATAATGTAAATAAATCAACATAATGATATCCCTCTGCTTCTATATACATGCAGCAGCATTAATGATATAGATTAATTATGCAGAAGAGCAAGGCACCTTTTCTTACCAGGTAGTATTTTGGATAAAAAGAAAAGCAATAAATACAATTTCTGTAGAAAACTAAATTTCAGAAGAAATGATCAGGAGTAAAAAGTCAAAAGTACAATTCTTGATTTTTATGATTTGATGAATTGCAGTATTTAGAAACAGAAAATTTCTTGAGATACAAATCAGAACAGTGGTTTAGGAAACAATGATGAAGAGCTGTGGGTGATTGCAATGCAACAAATGTTCAGCACTTTTCCATGATAGGACAGACAGGTAATTTTATAAGCTCTTTATTAAAAGGACACTTATTTTATGGCATGCTGGTAGTACCTAATTTTAAAGATTCAGATCAAAACTTATTGTTCTCTTTCTCAATTTTATTGTCTCCTTTAATTCCTCACTCAATTTTTGGTATAAAAAATTCTGATCCCATATCTAGATGCCTTATTTTTTTAAGATTGAAACTTTCCACCAACAACTTTTTGCATAAAAAGCCTCACTATGTCATATGTATCTATATGTACTCTTCCTTATTTTTCTAACATCCATGCCACATTTATTTGCTTTCTTACATTATCTTCACTGTTTAAAGTAATCTTCTTCAGTTCTATGTGTTCAGGAAATGCACATCCTTGATAGTTAATTTAGTCTATTTAAATATGGTCCTATCTGGAAAACCATCTCAGGTTCCCATGGTGTCTCCTTAATAGCGGTGTCTCCTAAATATCAACTTGGCCTGTTGATAATTGTTTATTTAGACCTTAAGAATCAGCATGAGCTTCATCTTAGGCTAGAGAAATGGTTCAGATGCTGCACAAGTGTACAGAACAAAGTGGGGATCCCCAAAACACACATAAAAGCCAGGTGGGCTTGGTGACTGCTTATAACCCCAGCCCTCTAGAAACAGACACAGAGAATTCTTGGGGGAAGCTAGGAAATTAGGTTAGCTGATTGGCGAGCTCTGGTTCAATGGAGTGGTCTCACCTCAATAGCAAAGATGGTGAGATACTGAAGAAGACTCCTGAACAAGACATTCTGTAAGTCCATTCTGATGATTTTCTACCACAAAATGTTGATTTCATATTTTTCCACTTTTGGGTTATGAATTATTTTCATTGTAAATATTTTATATTTGTAAATCCAGTTCAGGGTTTTTCTCATAATAGCATGTTAAAACATTTAATAGTGCATCAAGCACCATCAAAACCATGACTTCCTACAATTCCTTCTGAATAAACACCCTGAGTATAATCCTAGATAGTCTCTCTCACGTTCTGTCAGAACAAGATCTGAGTGTCTGAGAGAAGAAAGAATACTGGCTATGGATTTTATAACCCAAGGATTCAGATGAGGCTCATTTTTTTAGCTTCCTTTGGTGTTTATATATTCAAACTTATATTGAAACTTGAAGGTGGCAAGACCCCGATACAAAAAACCCCATCAGCAAAAATTCAAACGAGGAAAGAGAAAAGAAATGGAAAAAAGTCTACTACTATACATTAAAATATATCTTGTCCATACATCCAAAGACAAGGGAAGGAGTAGTTTAGCAAAACAGAAACAGAATTTAGATAACAAATTCTATTGTCCATCCAATGAGAACAGAAAATAAGTAAGGACAGCAGTGGTTATGCTGGTGTCTTAGATCCATCTTGCTGCTGCTGTAATGAGGGGCATTACCAAATATTTTCGTTACAAGTATCCAAATATTTTCACAAGACGAGGAAGGATTATTCACTCTCAAAGTTGTAACGAACCATCCATTCTGATGGAAGGAGAGCCCATGTTCATCACTTGGAGCCAAGGGACCAGACTGCACCACAAAAGCTGTAGACAGGAGCATGCCTTCTAGTCTGTCCGTCTCTCAAAGCCACCCACTGTGGTCTGGGTCTTCTCACATCACTTAGATAATCTCCTACAGTCTTGCTTTACTGAAACAATTCTTCATAAATGATTAGTTTTCAGTTGTCAAGTTCACACCTAAAGCCACCTGCCACACAGCGCAAGCTAGTTATCTGTCATTACCAAGCTGCACAAGATGTTCAGGTTAGTGTCATCTTCACATTGCTGACTGAATGGAGGACTCATTTAGGGATTTATTCTTGATTTACAATTTCTGGTTACAGTTCATTCTGATATCAGGAGAGCTCATGCCAACATTTGGAGACAAGAGAATTAGCCACACTATATCCACATAAAATACTTCCTACTGCTGCCAGTCTACCAAATTCCAGCTAGATCTCTGTATTATGCACTTGTCTAGGAAATGAGCCTATTCACTGTAGGATGGATCTTCTGACATCTATTTGATAATCTCCCACAATATACTCAAGGACTTGCTTAACCAAGTGATTCCTTATAGGTGTATCCACAGACTTCATTCCCACTTGTCAGGCTGACAGCTGCATCTAACTGATGCAGCACCTCAGCCTCCTAACTCTCTCATGGGTAGCAAACCATTGGGAATTGTAATCTCTGTCAAAGATGAGCAAGTCCTCTTCCTTCTCCTCCAGTCAGTGGAGTTCATTCCCATGTCCATCTAGTGGTGGTGATTGATCTCTTCTGCTCTGTGGAGGATGGGTGTCACAAATGTCTAATCTGTAATAGGTTTGTTTTTTTTTTTCCATGTTCAGAAGGTTAAAGGCAAACTTGTACCTTGGTAACAGTGGAGGTTAGAGGAGAATAAATAAGTCTCTTCAAATCTCCCAAGTCCAGAAGTAAAAAGTTAGTAAAAAAATATTATCACCAAGTAGAAATGAAGAAGGGGCAATTGCTATCGATGACTAGGGGTCAGTTCTGACTTTTATGACTCTTGACAACACGGGTGATTCCCAATGTCTTTTTTCATATAGGAATAGTTTCAGAAAAAGGAATGAACACCACCAGGGTTCAGAAAGATTCTGACACATACAAATCCCAATTACCCAAACTTCAATAGAAAACATTTACAGCTGGAGTGAGGAGGAATGAAACAGACTCATGAGAAACAACAATCAATAGCTCACAATGCCAAATGGCAGTGATGTTGCAACTCTTGCAAAGATTTTAACCAGAAAAAAATCACACAAAAAATTCCAGGACTTGAAATAGGCATAAGAATGGTACGCCTTACAAAGAAATGAAGATGAGCACATCATGAAAGAAATTCTAGAACTGAAAAAGTGTTTAAATACTTTGTTTTTATTTACTTATGGCAGAGAGAGAGAGAGAGAGAGAGAGAGAGACAGACAGACAGACAGACAGAGAGAGATGAGAGGGAGAAGGAAAGGGAGGGAGAGAGAGAGAGAGAGATTGAGCTTATACGAGTTCTGGGGATCAAACTCATGTTCCGTTTTTGTGAACAGAGCCCAATTCCCTGAGCTATCTGAATGGCTCAATATCAGTATTTTGTCTGATTCACTATGGATAGACCCAAAACCATAATGAAAAAGAGAGAAGCATCCATACATTGTAAGTTACAGAAACAGAAAAAAATGCTGAGAATGGACAGAAAATTGAAAATACATTTTGAAAAAGGAAACAAGTCCTCAGTGACCTGTGGAACTATGTAAGATGTATAAATTCTGTGATAACAAAGTCCTAGAAAAGAAGGAAATATCAGTCAAAGGATACAAGAAAATAGACTAACTTTATTTTGAAAAAAATTGCACGTAGATATAATTTCAGGGAATTCAGAAAACCCATAGTAGCCTAATCTCACAGATTGAGATCAATCATGTTAATGATTGAGTTATTGAGTTTTTGCAGTGGCATAAACTCTGATGTTAACAGCAAAGTAAATAAATAGAATGAAGAAAAACAACAAATAGCTTAGGAGATGGGCAGACATGATTTAAAAGCTAATGTCCTGATCTCTCTTCTGGTGATGACGAGTTTATCTTCAGTCATTTGTGTGAGAGTTAATACAGCATTGAAGAGTAGACAAGGCAAACAAAACTGAGTCTTCTTTCCAATGATGAGAACAACAGTCAACAAAGAATCTTGTGTCTACATGGCAATAGCCTTAAAAAATGAGTACTGGAGGAAGATACTGTGAGCTAAGAGCAGACTTAGGCCATGTTCCACCAGCATACTCCTCCTGAAATCATAACTAAGTCAAGTTAGTTAAGAGGAAAGGCAGAGGTAAAAGAAATATGTGCATGGGGCTGACAGGGTGACTCAGCAAGAAAAGTGCTCGCCAAGCATGAGGACGTGCTTGACCCATCCCCAGAACCCATGTGGTGTCCCCAGAACCCATGTTAAATCTCTGGTGTGATGACATGTGGTTGCAACCTCAGAATGGGGACAGTCATCCTTGATGACTCAGCAAGCCTCAAGTTCCACTGAGAGAGCCTGTCTCCAAAAGCCAAGTGAGCAATTTCTGAGGAACTACACCTGAGATTGGCTCCTGCGGCTTATGCACGCACACACACACACACACACACACACACACACACACACACACACACAGTTGTACATACAGTCATACACACAGTTGCACACACACAGACATAAAAACAGACACACACACAGTTTCACACACAGTTGCACACAGAAACACACATACAGACCCATACAAATACACACACACAAGTATATTACACATATGCACATACACAGACTCACACACATAGATACATACATGCCTAGACACACACATAGACACACATAGACACACACACACACACACACACACACACACACACACACACGAAAACTTGGAGAGTCAAGAAGGAATAGAAAGTACATGAAGCTAATGCATAGGTACATGGATTTGATTTTCCAATTCTTGAATTTTTAAAGTTGTGTCTTTGATTGAAATTCCAAGACCTATATTCTTTGGAATAAAATTTAAAGTATTTATAAAAAAACTTTTATAAATAAAGAGGAGTGCTGGAAGAACACAGAAATATGTTCCCTGCAGATTCAGTTACCAAGTGTTAGCTCTAGTAGCTGATAAGGTGTTTTGTTAATAATATGATAACATATAGAGAATTTACAAAAATCATATAAGGGATGTATATGCAAACTATTACATATAAAGTAAAATGCAATTCTTGGAGATATTAAAGTAACTTGGCCTTATTGGGTTGCACAAATCATTAATCCCAGCACTTGGGAGATTGGGGCAGAATAGTCTGACTTCAAAGTTAGTATGGACTATAAAGTAAGGCTCTATTTCAAATTTCTAAAAGTAATACAGCAAAAGATTGGAAACTGAAAACACGCCCTGGAGCTGGCTATAAGAATAAGGTACTTGTCTTGCAAACATGAGAACCAGAGTTCTGATCCATAGGTCCTCTTAAAGGCTGGTCAGATATAGCATAGGTCTGCAATCTCAGAACACGGGGGGCAGATGCAAGTAATCCCCAGAGAAAGCTGACTAGAAAGTCTCAGGCGGGAGCACGCTCTGGATTCATTCCAGGAACTCTACATTGTTAAAGTAGAAAGTTGTCGAACAAGACACCAGGTATCAGCTGTGTGCCTCAGGCACATACATGAACTTGCATACATTTGAAATGCATACACATATACACACATTACCCCCCATACCCATGCAAGGAATTTAATTAATCTAAAATGAGAATACATTAAATACAGATATCAGAAAGGAAAGATGGCAACTAGTCAGGGACAAATATAAACAAGAAAATAAATCTGCCTGGTTTAGCTTTTCAAGCCTGCTAATCCAACAACTCTGCACAAAGCAAGAAAGAAAGCTATTAAAAATGATCTCCTGTGTGCTGTATGCTGATACATTTCTCTCTGAATTGTATTCATGCAGAATGGCATTGAAACACCACTGATTCTTTCTGAATAGTTCAACAATGACAGCCAACCTCTAGCAAGGGTGAATGCTACGCAAAGGGCCCTGTCAGCTACATACTCCTCAGGCCTGAACACAAAAGGCTGTTATTTATAATGTATGGCTTTTCACATAAATTAAGGAATTAGTCTCACTAAAATTCCTGGTCTTTGAGCTGCATTTGAGCGTCACAGCTTTTGAGCAGTTGCAGTCTTTCATGAATCATTGTATTATTTCTAAGTCAGAGAGATCTTTTGTCATAGAGAGAAACATCAGGAATAGATGCTCAATACAAAACTTTACCAAGCATAGAGAGAATGGAAAGCAAGGTCTACCTACAGGAAAAAATGCCCCCAGACAAGGGTCCCTGTAGAAGACCTCATGGCACATCCACTAGACAAGGAGAAATTCTCAAAGCATTGAGATCAAGTTTTATAAGGTAAAAATTTTGATTTCCTAACTTTAGCACATTAACTACAATTGAAAAACCAAAAACTGAAACATGCAGATAGATATGAGAAATAAATTTAAGCATTCTGGCAAAAACAATAAAATAAACCTAAATGAATCTTAAACTGGTGATAACATATGCAAAGCAAATAGAAGTCAAAGAGCAAACTATAATAAACAAGATTCCTTAAGAGTCTTTAAATACACTCTGGGACTTCTCAGGCTCCACCCACCAGAGCACATTTTTACGTGATCCATGTTCATTTGTGTCATTATGCCAAAATTATGTCACCCTCAACATTGATCATATTAAATATTGTTCTACTAAAGAATCAAACCATTCTCAGTTCCTCTGAATACTGTGAAGATTTGGCTCCTGTGCTACCTGGGGAATTTCCTTTAAAATAAATACTCAAAAAAAAAAAAAACTCAGTTTTCCTACTTTTGTTAGCATGAATAAGTCCATTAGTTCCACATAGTGTATCCTGTTCCCTTTACTTTACTGAACCAATCCCTCCCTTGGTGTTACCTCCTGCATTTATATCTATCAATTTGAAATTTTCTGATTAACGGTTTCTTTTCCCTTTAGGAATGTGTGTGTGTGTGTGTGTGTGTGTGTGTGTGTGTGTGTGTGTGTGTGTCCCCTAGAGGATATTTGAATGTATGAGCCTGTGTGATCCCAAGCATGACAGTGAGAATCATCCTGGATTGCTCTAGCTCTTCATAGCTTTGTTCTTGGGTTTCCCAGGTTCTGCCTTCCAAGCCAGAAATGCCATTTATGCACAGCAGTTTTACATGGTATCTTTGATCTGCGCTCAGGTCTTTTAATTTGGGAGGCAAAGGATTTAACTGCTGATCCATCTCTCCAGATCTATCCCCCATTAGATATTTATCATTACAGGAAAAGCTCAATATAAGTTCATATTTGAAGCTCCTGGATTTACTGAGTATTCAACAATGTCTTCTGTAATATTTAATGGAATCAATTACTGTAGAGACTGAGAGATTATTTGCTTCAATAAATCTGGTGACCCGAAGGCTGCTGTTCTTAAGGCAAAACCAAAATGAAAACATCGTTGAAAAATTTCTATTAGTTTGAGTTTCCCTGGTGTTCTTAGAAATCAAACTGGTTGATTTTATTCTATTTTTTGATTGAAAAAAAGTGTGTCATAGAGTTTCCAGTTATTGACAGCCATGATAAAAAAGTTCTAGGTATAACATAAGTGTCTTGTTTGTGCTTTTCTAGAGTAGATATGTTTGCTTATTTGCTTTCTTTTCATTTTATTTTATTTAATGCTTATAATTTAATAAAGCTTTTAATGCTCTGCAACCACCAGCAGATTCTTTTTAAACTGAGCTTTTTTAACGTCTGATACATGAATAGGCTATAATTCAGGGTTAAATGTGTCATTATCACTGAACAGCATTTATAAATGTTCACAGTTGTTAAATCATGATCCATTCAGACTCTAAAAGTGTGCAGCGTGCATATACATTGGAAGCCTTTATTGAGAAGTTATCTTTATGTTTGGCTAGTTGTTCTATTTCCATTCATATAACTATTCTAGTTAATCACCTAAACCTGGTTCTAAATATTCTACCAAAGAGGGTCTTTAATGGGACCAATCAAGACTGTCACCTTAAGTTTATGAGAACTTACTGTCTCTAAGAGTTCATGACTACAATTTATCTAGATCTTCTTTATACTTTCAATTAAATTAATCAAGGATAAGCCATACTTTTTAAGTATAATTATTATTATTATTATTACCAATATTTGGTTAAGGGATATCTCTAAGTATGTATGCTCCACTTCCCAATCATTGTGGTTCAGTGTACGCATGTTTGTATACTTTTATTTTAATCATATGACATGCATTGCACAATTCAGTTGAAATGGAAAGTCATTTTAGATAAGGGGACATAGTAGATTTTTAGACAGCTGAATAATGTAATTCCCTCAGCAGAAAGATTTGATTACATTCTCTCTGCATCTCCATAAATCAGTATACCTTTCATTCACACTACTTTTGTACTTTTTTTTCCAATACATTTTTTATTATTATTTCAACTCATACAAACTTAATAGGTACACCAGTTCCCTCCCTCTCTCCTCCTCCCCCCGAACCCCCTGCTCCCCCTCCCCTCCCCCTCTCTCTCCATCCCCCAGTGCCTCCCACCCCAATTCCCAGAGAGTCCTTTCTTGTGCATGCCTGATTTTCCTCTGGGCCCTCCTCTCCGATGGCATATAAGGACCCAGTGGCCTTTCCCTGAACACTTTCCTGTGTTCCCCTTAAGCATAGGAACACTGCTGTGGCTGCCAATACCTTGCCTCCAAGGATCTTGGTGCCTTTAGCAGATGCTAGGCTTTGTGAGGTCAATAGTGTGTTGGACAATGCGCAGGACATGTAAAGTCCAATTATGATTGCTTCAGCCCTAACTTGTATGGAGTATCTTGCATATCATTGCTCCTCCCATCCTTTTGCTCTTACACTCTTACCGCCCCCTCTTCTGCAAATGTCCCTGAGCTTCAGGATGGGGAGAGATTAGTCTGGCCTGGTTCTAGGTGGTTGATATAGAGTCTCTGAAGTTCTGGATTGTGGTTTGTTGATTTTCTTTTGCAGTTTTGCTGCTCCTGCAATTCTCTTCACTCCATTCTGATGGGCATTGTATGTCCCCCCTGGCCAGAGACAAAAAGCTGTTAAACTAGAGTCTTGTGATAAAAGCACATTCAAAGGTAGATGTAATAAAAGAGGGAAGCCACAGTGAGGGAGGGGTCTATCACCCATTTGCAAAATGGTTACTTTTTATCTGCCAGACTATATGCCCTCCTCTTCTGGTGAGATCATACCCCCTCAGTAGTAAATGATCAGGAACGAAAGTCTGTGAACTTAATCAGATGTCTCATTACTTATTTGAGTCCTTGATGGAGGCCTATTTTCTCTGCTGTAACATGGTCCCCTCTCTCCTTGTTTCTGGTGTGGCCCTCCTACCCCATCCCTCCTGTTCATAATCCTTGCAATTACTGTAGGTATTACAGAGATTTTTCTTTGAGTGTCTCTAGGTGGTCTGGGTGGGTTTGGTACTAGGAGCCACCTATTAGGGAGTACATACGGCACTTAATTTTCTGGGTCTGGGATACTTCACTTAATATAATTGTTTCTAATGACATCCATTTCCTGGCAAATTCCAGTAATTCATCATTTTTGATGGCTGAGTAGTATAGATGTACCACAGTTTCCTTATCCACTCGTCAACTGCTGGACATTTGGGTTGATTCCATGACTTTGCTATTGTAAACAGTGTACTTTTGTACTTTATTGATATATTTATTACAAAGGGAGAGAGAGGGAGAGAGACAAGGATAGAGAAAGAGGAAAGAGAAAGAGAGAGGGACAGACAGGAGAGACAGAGAGAGAGAGAGAGAGAGAGAGAGAGAGAGAGAGAGAGAGCGCAAATGCACATGCTCTACACTGCCACACAGAGGTCAAAGGACCACTTCCAGAAGCCCATACTTTCCTTCCACCAGTGCAGGGATCAAATTTGGGATAGGAGATCTTCACCATCTGGCCCATCTTGCAAGCCTCACTCACATTCTTTCTAGAAGGTATTTGCACAAATACCAGTAAATAGTGAGTTGTATTAAATAACCACATATTTAAAGAATGCGTTAAGAGGGACATGAATTTCCTTTACTAAGATCTTTAGGTGAATAAACATCTTTAGTTTTTAAAGATAATATAAAATGATACAATATTATAACACAACAAGGTAATGTAATCAATTATAGTTGATAATTTGTACACATAATATATTGTGAACATTATTTTTCTACATATGAATTATATTCTTTTTAATTGGTGAAACAAAAATTTTCACTAAATTCTGAAGTTTTCACTTATCTAGTATTTATTAAAATATTTTAATGATGAGTTTGCTCTACATAGGCCTGTTATGATATTTTAGCAATAAGGTTTGTGAATCATCCTGAGAAATAAATTACATTTAACTTGTACTTTTTTCATGTTATGTTATGTCTTTGCTAAAGGACCTATTCTCCACAATGTACGATCTAGTGATATTATGTACTTATTTGTGGAAGTTTTTTTTTTTTTTATTTCCACTCATACAAACTTAACAGGTATACCGGTCCCCCCCTCCCTTCATCCCCCCCATCCCCTTGTGTCCCCCACCCCCCCTTCCCTCCCCATAACTCAGTACCTCCCCCTCCTATCCCCGGAGCATCCTTTAATGAACATGCCAAACTCTCCTCTGGATCCTCTCGATGAGGTGCAAGGACCCACTGGCATTTCCCAGAACCATTTCCTGTGTTCCCCTTAAGCTGAGGAACACTACTGTGACTGTCAATCCCTTGCCTCCAAGGATCCTAGTGCCTTTAGCAAATGCTAGACTTTGTGGGGTCAATAGTGTGTTAAACATTGCGCAGGGCATGCAAAGTCCAATTATGATTGCTTCGGCCCTAACTTGTGTGGAGAATCTTACATATCGTTACTCCTCCCATCCTTGTGCTCTTACAATCTTACCGCCCCCTCTTCCGCAAATTTCCCTGAGCTTCAGGATGGGGAGAGATTAGGCTGGCCTAGTTCCAGATGGTTGATAAAACAATTGACGAATTGAAATGTTCCTGAAGTATTAGAGATTTTTAGTTAATATGCAGGAATAATTGAGAGTCTAGCATGAAAACATTCAGGTATGTAACGGATCCTTGTGAGAAAAATAAGTGTCAAGGGAGTGGCCATCCATTACCACTGGACACCCTACAAGAGTACATGTGTCAGGGGCTGGAAAGATGGCTCAGGGGTTAAGACTCTGCTTCGTAAGCAGAAGGTCCTGAGTTTGGTTCCTGAATCACATGTAAAAATGCCAGCCAAAAAGGGGAGTGTCCTACCCTTCTTTGCTCTGGTGGGTGGAGCCTGAGAAGTCCCAGGGTGAAGCAAAAAGGAGGAAGAAGCAAACAATCCAGGATGATTCCCAAAATCACCTTTGGTCCTCCACAGGGACACATAGTGCCTTCTGATACACACACACACACACACACACACACACACACACACACACACACAATTAATCAATAAAGTTAAAAAACAAAAGATTACACATGACAGACCCCACAGGCTCCATCAGGAACCTGCTACAGCTTACTAACACATTCAGCAAAGTAACAGTTTATAAAAATGAATATTAAAAAATCATCCTATTTCCTGATAGATTAATAGTTTTCTTCAAGTGTATTACTTATTGTGATTGTATTTGGAAGGTACATTGAACATTGCATTGACTGCTGAAGATTTGTGAATAACCTTCTCTGTGAATTCCATATGTGAACAGAGACGAAGCCCTCACAAATGATGTCCATTTTACCCTCTGTAATGTCATTTATGATTTATCCAATTAATGCCTCTAGGCTTCATAATCTTGATCTTTCTGAAATTAATAAGAAAGAAATAGAGTGCAGCAGTTCTATATGAGAAAAATTTTTCTTATCTTTTCCTTTCTCTTCTCTCTCTCTCTCCAAATAATTAATTGACCCTGAAAAAGAAAATTTTTCAAAAGATAATTTGTAATATTGCTAACTTTCAGGAATGATTTTTGACCATTTTTGAGCAAAATTATATAAATCTATTTTGATTGTTAAATAATATTTCATTGCATATAAACATCATAATTTATGACATCCATATTGGCTGACTAGGTGCTCTGTTTGTTATTGAACATGGACTAGGACATTACCAAATAATAAGACAATTCAAAGAAAACATTCATCTGTTGCTACTTGGATAAAAGTTAAAATAGCTACAGTAAACGAAGGAAGTTTAAAGCAAAATGACACATATTAAGAAACCAAGCCAGTTGGTGGTTATCAGAAAATGGAAGAAGAAAGCAGAGAGAAGATATTATTTAATGCCATGGTATTTCAAATGATGAAAAACTTTGAAGGGAGAACAAGGTGATATTTTCTAAACAGTGAATAAACTAAAGATCACTGAAGCATACATCTGAAAACAATTTAAGTATATAATACCTGACTTTAATTTTCAAAAATGACACCTCAATTGCTCATCAAATTATTTTTCAGTTTCATTACACATTGCTGTGACAAAATATCTGACCTTAGCAACTTCAGGGAGAACAGGTTTAATTAGCACACATTTCCAATTTTCAGTCATCCTTGCAAGGATGTTATGGCCACAGGAGGTTGTAGCAGTTGGTCATATCAGGTCCACAAAAAGAGCAGAGAGCAAGGGGCACTATATGCATGTGTGTGATCAGCTCTTCTCGTTCTTATACAGTTCTGGATCCATGCCCAGGAAATGACCCTATCCACAATGGGCTGGATCTTCCCATATCAGTTAATGCAACCAAGACCATCTTCACAGGAAGGATTAGGCCCCTGCTTCTTTTTTTTTAATTTTTTTATTATTTATTCAATTGTGCGTGTGTGTGTGTATGTGTGTATGTGTGTGTTTAGAACCACGGGTGAATTCGGGAACCACCATGGACGCCTCCACCTTCTTCTTGTTTACTCTGCCCCGGGATTCACAGGCTCCGCCCTACCAGGACCAGAAGCACAGGGCGCCCCTGCTTCCGCCCAGCGTCATACGTGGGGTCTAGGATCCGAACTCAGGACCTTCCGCCTGCAAGGCAGAGGCTTAACCCCTGAGCCACCTCTACAGCCCCAGGCCCCTGCTTCTTACAGGTCATATCCACCGTCAATATTACCCACTACAGTCACTAAATTGAGGTTAGAAACTGTTCATCTCCCTTGCCACTGGACTACTAGGCAAAGGCATTCATTAATACAAGGATTTATCTTTAAGATGAACACATGTGTGTATAGCATGCTTATATATGGAGATGCAGATATGTACAGAGGCCCAAAGTCTGCACCAAGTTTCTTACTTGGTAGCTCTGTACATTATTTATAGAAGCCACATCTCTCAGCTGAACCCAGAGTTCAGAGATGGGCTCATCTGCCTTCTGTTATCTAGTCCCTGCCTCCGGAGTGCTAGGATTACAAGAAGACACCATCCTGCCTGCTGGAAGGCAAACTTTTATGATGCCCTTTCTCTTTCCATGTATAAACATGACTATTTTGTAGAGAGAAGAAATGCAGAAATGTGGTATAATTTATGACATGAAGATACACATTCTTGGTTGCAAAAAACTAATATTCATTTAAAAGGTATAAAGTAATCTATGAGTAATGTGTACATTATCACTGAAATTATCATTTGAGATACTTATGGTGTAAATGTTAAATAGACCCTGGATTTCAAAACCCTTCTCATTCACTTAACTCAGTGAGTTCAGTGATCCCTGTTGTGGGGAGGCTGCTTTGACTATGGAGAACTGAGTAGGAGAGAGGGAGCCAAACTCCCAAGATGCACTTCTCAGATTCTCCCTCCTCTTACCCAGGTCCAGTGGCTTCTCACTAATAGATACAGAAAACTGAGAGATTCTTTTTGCTATTTTTCCCCCAGTTTTGTTTCTTGTGGTGTGAGCTTTTATCAACCTCCTTACTTCCCACTGCCAGAATTAGCCACTCCAAAGCTTTTATCTCTTACTTTTCTCGATACAATTAAGAATCCTTTATATAACAAGCTAGGGATTGAGTCCTAATGATACAGAGAAAGAGAGCTTTCTTTTCATTACCAAAACCTTGGGTTCAATGCCCAGTAACTCCCAAATACAATGAAACAATACAAAAGAAATTCTGCAAAAAGATTAAATAAACAGACAAATCTTAAATAACAAATCTTAAATAAGTAAAAGGATTTCTTTTCAGGTGAGAAATTTAAAACTCCAGCGGAGTTGTAAACTGCAGGGTAAATCAAGGGTCATTATTGCTCTTCTAGTTTCAGGCACTTTTACTCCCTTAAGTGGCAACAGTCTCCCCCTCTGGCTATTAATAGAAGCCCTTGAAAGATTTTAACAGCGTCCAATTTCCAAGTACATAATATGCAGCAGTATTGTAGCATTTGTGTGTGCGCTACCCACACTTTGTAAAACAGATTCACCATAATGGTTACTGCTAACTTTTTAGGTTGAAATTTATTCACAAATTTAAGAGAGTTAGAGGGAGTTTGCATTTAAAAGAATAATGTGCTACAAGTCACCTGATCATGAAAAGACTGACTTTTGTATAAGTTTCTTTTTCCCTCATGAATTCAAAATATATTAATTCTTACACATCTAGGGAAGGCATTTGATGCTTCTTTGATGAAATTAGATGTCATCCAAGAGACAGAAAGGTTCTTGAGCTATGTAATATACTATGGAAGATTTACAACTTGAATCTAATAATTGCTATCTTCTTTTCACTTCCAATTATCTAGAAAGCTGTTAATGCATCCTATAGTTGATTTATTTATTCCTACCTTATCAAACTAAATTTCTGTCTATTTATGTAGCCAAACCACAGTAGATGTTTAAGTTTCAATCTTCATTCACCTCTTCCTTTCCCTTCTCAGACTATATCTTACTGTGTTATATGACCTTTCATAGGCATGGAAGGAAAAATCCACTGTGAAATGCAATCATTCTAGTCTGTTCCTACCAATCAACTGACCTACATGATTATTTCAATAGCAACTTACACCCCTTTTTTGATGTAATCATCTGTAACTTCAAGCCCTCTCTAAACATAGCAGATTTGCAAAACACATTCACTAGAGGGTTTCTTTAGATCTCATCAAAGAAGACATTCATCCAAATAAGACCTTACTGTGAATGTATGAAGCAAAGGCTAAATAAGTAGATGAAAATGTAGAGTGAAAATGGGGAGATTTCTAAGTGGAAAGAAACAACATTGAGCTAGAAAGGCTAGAAAAATACATCTTTGCTTTGAATTATTATCAAAAAAATTCCATTCAGTAGTCATAAGAAAATAGCCTGTCACTGATCCAGACCTTGTGTTAAACTCTTTTGTGCGCAATCTTGTTTACTCAACTTTTTATGTGTCTTTGTCCTCATTTTAAGTAGGAACTGATCTTCAAAGGAAAAATTTTAAAAAATTGTCTCTTTATTTTTTATTTTTGAGAGTGTGTGTGGAGAGAGAGAGAGAAAGAGAGAGAGAGAGAGAGAGAGAGAGAGAGAGAGAGAGAGAGAGCAGGCTGTTGTCAGGGGACAGTCTTCAGAAGTCAGTTATTTCTTTTCCACCATGTAGTCTTGTGGGGATTGAACTCAGGTCACCAGCTTTGCACACAGACACCGCACCCACCCACCCACGGAGCCATCCTGTGGGATCGCAAATGCACGTTTTTCTTTGATTCAAAATCATATCTTCAAAAAACTCTCAAGTCTTGTCCTTCCTAGTTGCAAACATATATATATGTTTGAGGATTTAGATTGTTTATGCATCACAGTTTGGTTATTACAGCAATGAAAACTTAATCCTCCTTTAGTATTTACAAAACAATTGATGATATATCAAATAGAACTAGCAGCTGCGAAAACAGGAAGGCTGTAGATAAATCCCTGGGCTCATAGGTATTCAAGCTTGCACACCATGATGGAGTGCTGAGTCTCACTAATTACCTCCTACTTCTACTTGGACTGTGTGTAGCCTACAATGCTCTGCACCTGACTTCTGTGTGCTCTTGTGTTAGAATGAAACCAGAAGTATGATTTGTAATGGCTGCTCCTTGTTTTGCTCTGTTGTGTTGCTAATATTGCTGCGGGTTTTTTTTTTTTTTTTGGCTTGTTTTTCTAAAAAATGAAAACTCCCACTAGATCAGGGGCTCATCTACCCTTGAAATTTTGTTCCTCCAAATAGAAGCAATGAGGAAGACAATGAGAACAGTGATTTCATATTAGGCAGGAACATCTCTGAAAACAATTCAGCAATGTGTTTGACAACCGAGAAATAAATCTTTGAAAGAACATTTTTTTCAAAGAAATTCAAGGTTTATTCTTTGTAAATAATACACACAATGAGGAATTATGATGCTTGAATCATACTTTTAGAAAAATAAAGTTTCTACTTATTGTTTCCTTATGTGTCCAGCCCAACAAGGCTTTATTAAGTCCCAGCTACCCGCTGCAAATGCTGCTCTTAGAATCATCCTCAAAAAGCCCGAGTGACTTTCAACATCACTAAATGCATTGCACCTCTCTTTCTTTCTTTTTTTAGGTACAAAGCATTTTATTCTTTTAGAATTTCATAAATGAATACAGTGAATTTATGATAGATTTACATGTTAATTCACAGTGCCACCTGCTTCGTTCTCCCATTACTAACTTTCTTCTTCACCAGATTTCCTACCATTTTCATGATTTTCACATGTGTGGTTCATTGAATTTCCTCTGGGTCACCTTTGACGACCTATGTCTGAGCACTTGCTGGGGAGCCAATCATGTATACCACTGAGGAGAGTATTTACAGCAACGTGTCAAAACTAACCCTCAACAGTCTCTCAGGGGTGAAGGGCCTCATGAGCTCCTCCCCCTTCCACGATGCAATGTTGATAGGTTAGATCCTGTGCAGGTTTTGTAAGAGAACATATAGCTGCAGTGAGTTCATGGACGCAATAGACCTGCCATGTCCAGGAGACACTTTCTGGCCACCCTCCTGCCCCCTTTCAGGTTCTTGTAATTTTATTGTCCCCTCTTCTGGGATGTTTCCCAAGCCTTGAAATAAATTTTTTTAAAAAAGCATAAAACATGTTTCTAATGGCATAATTCATTTTAGGTCATTTTCTGAGATGTAGTTCCAACATCCTATTTAGATTTGGATGCAACAATCAAGTCCCCAGTTACTAAATTTCACTTCTACTGGGAAATAATGACAGACACATATGCATGGAGTACACAAAGCCAGGGAGTAAGTATTGAAAGTTACTACTGGATCGAGTGGGGCAGGGGAGTTGCTTTCCTTGCTGGTACACACTGCGACGTGAATCACGCTCCAGCCAATGCTCAGGCACATTCAGTCAAAGGCAACCCAGACATAACTCAGTGGGCCACAAATGCAAAAATCATGAAAGTAGGAGGAAAAGTAAAAGGAAAAAGTAGGGTTTTTAATAGGAAAAGAGAAGGTGATGGAATTGGTAATTGAGGCATGAAAATATCACAAATTCACTGTATTGGTATATGAAACTCTAAAATAATAATAATTTAGTTCAAAAAGGATACACATTTTTTATGGTTTAAACCTTTGAAACAGAATTTAAGGTTGTTTTGTTTAATAGTATTTTTTATGAATGATGTTAACTACATATAAACCAGGTACATTTATTATCTGTATTTTCCAATACAAAGCTCTATGTAAACGCTGAATATCTACAAGGAAAAACATCATGGGATTTGCTTTCATGGCAAGAAAACTTTATGTGATGTATAAATAATTATTGACTTGAATTTATTTGACAGTAACCTCAGATTATGACTAAAGTTATGACTAAAGTATGAATGCTGAAATTTGTTCACAGAACAAATGCAAGTAACTAAATGCCTTGGCATTTCCAAATGTACATACTAAATATCAGACTCATGAGAGTTAAGTTGCTCTTAAACAGGGTAAAAAGTTAATCAATAATTAGAGATTTTATACAGTGCTCATATTCACCTGCTTTAACATCTAGATTGATACTGCCAGGTATGTTCCTCTGACTCAGACTATTTTATCTGTATTTCTCTGTGTGCTCACTTCTAGCTTTAGCCAATTTTCCCAGCAAATATTCAGTGATATTTGATAGCTGAATGAATAAATACATTTATACTCTCTATATTAAGACATTTGAATTTCTACGTCATAGATTTTTTTAGACATTTGGACATATTCTAAGATAGTGAAAAATATTTTTTAGAAGGCAAAGGAAAAACTCCATGAATTCTAAGATGAGAAACTTAGAAAAATATCTGGTACACGTACTAAGGTCTTGTAAGGTAGAAACAATTTAGACTAGATAGAATGCATGTGGTTTATAAGCTTTTAGCAATCTTTTTTTTTGTAAGGATCTTCTCTGGCAAGAGCTGTGATAGATTGCAGACCTCAATGTTAAGTAGATTTATTCACTTTTTTCTATAAAGAACTAGTAGGAGTAATTGGAAACTATCAATACATCTCACTAGTGAAATGGATGAAGGTAAAGTACATAATGAAGTGGGTCTCACAGAAACACTGAATTTAGTGATGATACATTAAGAATATTTATACTTGCTATAACACTGAAAGTATGAGTTGCCAAAGATGTATGGAAGTTTTTCTTATTAGCTTGCTGATAATGAAGGGAAGGCAGGGTTTACAGAGGAAGACTATGCTGAATTCACAAGAATAATGGAAACAACCTAACAAAGAGCAGATTCAAGTAATTTTAATAACCTCAGTGAAATAATTTAAATTGTATTTCCCTCTCAAAAAGACTGATTTGGGTTCAACAAAGAAAATAAGTAGAAGGACTTTTGTTGGTATCACAATCCATCAAGGAATAGGTTATAATTCTCTAAACTATGGCATAACCTAAACTCTGGATGTGGAATCTGAATTGCAAAATATTCTTATTATTTTTTGAATGATATCAAGAAGGAGGTGAATGAGAGTAAGAACAAAGACCATGGAATACTGGATCAAGTATATGCTTATAGTGTGGTGAAAAATTCATGAATGGTTTCTTAATACTTGATTCCATGGAGAAGAAATTATTTGTTTTTTAGTGGGAAAATTACTAAAGTTAATTCATAAGGCCTTAGTGTAACCAGAACATCGAGTATTCAGCCCTATTCCCTGGGTTTCAGAACATGTGACTGTTGACACAAGGTAGGGAAGGGCAGCAGACTAGTGAATACATCAAATCAATGATGAATTTAAAAGTAGGTGGCATGGATAAAGTGTCATAATTTGGGTACAATAGTTCTTACAAAAACTCAAAATGCAGAAGAGGTTGAAATGAAATCATAAAGAGACAGGACTGTGGGAACAGTTTTCAGGTGTTCTACATGATGAAAGTCCACGTACTAGTTAAGTGGGCTTTGATATTCTGATAGCGTTCTGCAGCGTTCCACTCCAAGAGGACAGCTTGTGACATGTACATCGTTAGCTTTTTACATAAAATAAAATAGCAACCTTATGATGTGATTATAATACTATGAGTTATTTTAAATTGATTAAAGATATATGGATTTAAAACAAGCAGAATGTGTCAAATGAGTTTCACATAGATTTTATCAATGCAAATTGTGTAAACTTGTGAACAGTATTTAATTTTATAAAAGCAAAGTTTGTTTGGGACCAAAATAAATGTTTGTTCCAAGAACATTGTATAGAAACAAGTTGTAAGGAAAGTTTCAAATTCTTAGCTGTGAAGACACTAAAATTCTGACTCCCAACTTTGAGTGGCAGATCATATTTTTCCAAACATGTGTTAACTATGTATTTATAAATGCATCCATTAAATATGCAAATAACATGTATGAATAAAAGAAAACATGAAAAGGAAATGGCTTTGATATTTAGTTGGCTTCAAGAAAGACTAATCTAAGTGCTTTTGCTCACAAATGACTAGATATGCATGTGTGTTGGGAGAACTTTTCATTACACTGTTAAATCAAATATAGAGAAGGGGTATCATCTTGATTGATGGATGTGTTAGTTGTGACACTTATTTTCATCCCTGATGCAGGAAGGTTTTTACTCTCTGAATGCTGCATCAGTATGATTGTTTCCCTGGGAGGTCTGTGCAGAGATGACCCCCATCTTCTTGCATCTTCACATTAGCTGCTCTCTGCTTTTTGAGACAACTTTCTCCAGCTGTGAAACTTCAGACCAGACATGTAATTGTCCTTCCAAATAGGGAAGAAGGCATGTGGAGGAGAATCTCCTATGTGGAGACCAGAAGGAAAATAGATAAGAGAAAAAAAATCAATCACATTTTAAATCTTTCTTTTTCTTTTTTCTCTCTCTCTTTTTCTTTCTCTCTTTCTTTTTCTTTCTTTCTTTCTCTTTCTCTTTCTTTCTTTCTCTTTCTCTCTTTTTCTTTTTTCCTTTCTTTAAGTCTTTTTATCTTTCCCTCCATCCTTCCCTCTCTTTCCTCCCTCTATCTCTCTTTCTTCATCCACTCTTTCCTCCCTTCCTTCCCCCTCTTCCTTCCTTCCTTCCCCCTCTTCCTTCCTTCCTTCCTTCCTTCATTCATTCTTTCTTTCTTTCCATGCAACTTGATTTAAGTAACACTTTTTATTGTATAGTGGTCAACCGCTTTCAGTTTTATTTCAAGCATGCATATGACATATTTCAATCAGTTTCATATACCCATTGCTCCTCATCCAATCCTTATCTTCTTCCAAATAGCTCCTTATTTCTATTTTTTTACATAACATGACTTTTTGTTTATTTAGATACTGATACAAGTTTGTAAAAATATTTCCATTGTAAATGAATTCTGTATAACAACTGCATGGTGAATGGTTTCTGTTTTCAGTACAAATGAACGTGGCACTAAAGTATTCAAGAGGGATCAAGGGAACCTGACTCCCCATCATTTCCAGTTTTCCATATATGTTAACAGATCCAACAAACACAGTCTTAATGTGGATCTGCAGCTCTGTAAATATGGAAGCTAGTCAGGACTGCATGAAATCAATGAACAGTCCCAGAGATTCTTGTCAGGCTCTCAAGTCACAACTCCTTGCTCTCCAATGAGTGGCTGCTGAAAGTGGCCTGAATATCACCTGAGAGATCATCAGATTATCAAGACCTAGCTTCTGGGAATGTAGTTCAATGACAAAGCACTTCCCAAGCAGGCACAGGGCTCTGGGTTTGATCCCAGCACCACAGAACAAATAAATAAGCAATCAAATAAGAAGCAGAATCATGGGATCTATTTCAGGGCATCTAGAATGCATTGCATGTCTGCAAGTCCTTAAACAGTTTGCAGGATAACATATTTGACATCCACTGCTCTGGAAAGATATCTGATAAACCAACTTTTCTTTTGTAATGGGAAAAAATGTGATGTTTGTCTTTCTGAACTTTACATGGCTTCCTTCTCAGGAAGATTCTCCTAACATCATCCTTGCTGGCTGAACACCCTGTTCTTCAGGGAAGGCCAGGGTGGCAAGGGTTCAAGGCCCAGTCATGGTGGTCCATCGAAAGGGAGATGACGGCTTGGTCAACCAGAAACATGTACTCTGGGCTTCATTAGAAAAGTTGAGGAAGGGTCAGGGGAATGGAACAGTGGCTAAGAGCACATACTACATAAGCATAAAGACCAGAGTTTATAGCACTAGCAGCTGCCTAAATAGTTGGGTGTGGGAAGTTTCTCGCACCAAAGCTCAGAGAAAGAATGCAGAAGGTCTCTGGGGCTTGCTAAATGCCAGTTTAGTTCTACTTCCAGTCAGAGGCCTTGTCTCTAGAGTGAGTGAAAGAGCACATGTGCATAAACCCACAAAATCTCTCTCTCTCTCTCTCTCTCTCATTGAATGGGAAATGCTACCATGTTATAAATACTAAGACAAGAGTTAGGCAGAAGAAAACCTACTTCTTGGCAATGATGATTACAGAATGATACCAATGGAGAATTGTGGGAACCAGTGCCCACTCACGCATCCATTCATTCGCTCAAACACACAGCTGCTGGATGTGATGAAAGCAGGTTCCAGCCATCCCCACCTCCGCCTCTACCTCCAGAGACTCAGCAAGAGACGGGTAGATTGTCAGAAGCAGATTTCAGTTTATTGGGGGGAGAAAAGGAACTTTTATAGACAAAGGCCACCAAGGTGCAAAACAGGCATCCAATTGTGTCAGATCAATACATCTTACAGGTGCTAATGGTCAAGTTCAATGTCAATCAGCACAGAGGGCAGTAGATACCTGAAAGCCAATTAGAGCTCTCTGTGAAGTGATCAGGTTACGCCCAAGACCCTTGCCCTCAGCGCCATCTTTAGTCCCATGTGCTCGTCCATGCCCTGGGGCAAATCCTGGGTGGGCCCAACAGAGAATATCTTCCTCATACTCTTTTGTGCTTTAGGCTTCTTATCCTAAAGTGTGGACAAAATCTCATTCAAGGAAAAGAGATTTATTTTTGAGAATAAACTAAATAATGTGAAATCTCTATAAAGGACATATTTCAAAGAACTCAATTCAAAAGGATCCAGTGTTCTCATTAAGAGGAAGTATTTACTGGGATATTGATCCAGATGAATCTTAAATTTCTGTCCTTCCTTCAAATGCTGCCACATTCATGCCATGTAAAATCACCAACTCACCTTTCAAAAAGATTTCTAATTTATGTGCATGTTCATACAATGTTCCTACAGAATTAAGCAACGCTATAGAATGAGGCACCCATGATGCCAAAGAAGAAGTAATAAATTATGAGCTCAGATTTTAAAGGATTTAAATCTCAGTTCTTTTACATTTAACCTTTTCCTAAACCACTTAGATAAATTAGACAAGGGGAAATTTCTATCTAAAAATTATAGAGCTCTCTGTATAAATTATGTGCTATGTTAGCTAAAGAATTCAGCACATAAAATTAAGAGTTGTATAAATTTAGAAAAAAGTAAATTGTACAAAATTTGCATTTTCAAATACAGGAGGAAAATATCTTCTGTACTATAAAGGAATTTAAAAGTATCATTAACATCATGAGTTTTGAGAAAAATATTAGACTCTTTTATCTCAGTGAAAATCCCTATGACTTCTTAGTGATTAACAATTAAAGCCCTATCTATTTCCGTGCTCTTTAAAAAACTTTTCTCAGGAATTTGACATTTTGGTTTAGGTGATATCCAGGTAAATAGTAGAGAGTACTTTCCAGTTTACAAAATGCAAAGTGATGCTACATTTGCTTTGTTGTTTTACCTTATTATGAAGTAAGCAGTATGTGCTGTGATTCTTCTTACCCTTCTACCCCTCACCCCTACACCACCAAATATAACTGGCATGTCTAGTAATCACTCAGCTGAGACAGGATGTAAGCTAAGGCTCTGATTCTCTGGGTCTGAGGAGAGACCTTGCTCTTTCTCAAATTTCATTGCCTGTGTTGCTAATATCACAGAGCACACAGTCTATACAGACTTGGTTCAATTTACTTTTTTTCTAAATTTTCATACAACTCTCAGATTTATGTGCTGAAATTCTTTAGCTAACTTATTTTCTGAAAAGTTCCTATTGGTGTCATTTCATTTTGTTTGGTTTGGCCGCTAGAATAAGTAGAAAAAGAAACAAATGAGCATCCTGTGTAGATTTCATCTGCAAGTCAATCACAGATCTGCAGAGCTTCTCTCATCTCGCAGATTTGTCTATCCAGTCAGTAAATTAATTTGTGGGGGGCATGCCTGCTTCTGGAGTCAGGCCTAGCCTGCCAAGGGAAGCTGTTTATCGAGAACATGAGACTTGCTTCATGTTTATTTGATCAGCGCAGGCGATTTTCTGCCTGAGTTCCCTGCATGTTCCTTTGTCAGTTTTTGTCATTTAACAATATAATATTTTCAAGCTCAGTAAAGCACAGAGAATGCATTATACTAAAACATCGCTGTTTTCAGCAGCCAGGATACTCTTCCAAGACAGAAACTCTTCTTTTATTCATGCAGATTATTGAGAGGAAATAGAGTGTTATTTAAAAATAAGGTTGAAGGTACTTCTTTCCCTCAAACCAAATGAAATTTCTCCAACATTTGCATAAGAATATGAGATGAACCAACATGTGAAAAATGTCTAAAAGAACAGAGGGCCGGTGAGATGGCTGGGCAGGTCCAGCACCTGCTGTGATAGTCTGGAGGCCTGAGTTGCATCCCAGGAATCTATGTATGTCTGATGCATATGCATCCTCACTCAAACACAACATAGGCAAAAGCACAGTGATTGTTCTATCAATATTGTACCGTGAAAGGGGATTGATCTCAAGAGACTACAAATCTCCCTGATGGACTGCTGAGGATTAATGCTGATAGGAGGGAGTGGAGATACGTTCCTCAATGATTACACACACTGAGATAAGATTTATGTCCTATCAAGTACTCAGACATGTGTCACATGTGTCGTGGAGGACAGATCAGCTGAAAACCAGAGTGTCACATATGTGAAAAACATAAAGATAGGAAGGTTGATGGCAGGGAAGAAATATGGTTTTAATGGAAAGAGGATGGAGTTGGAATTGAGGGTTAAGTTATAAAATATCATAAATTTACTTCATTCAGACATGAAACAATAAAAAGAAAAATATATATTAATCAATATGTTAGAAAGAATGAAGAAGAAAGAAAGAAAGAAAGAAAGAAAGAAAGAAAGAAAGAAGAAAGAAAGAAAGAAAGAAAGTAGAGGGGGAGGGAGGAAGAGTGGGAGGAAGGAAGGAAGAAAGGAAGGAAGGAAGGAAGAAATTGAGTCTTTCTATAGATACCTCCTTCTTGAAAAGGCAAAGCTATGGGACGGTGAATATATCCATGTTTGGGAGGAGTTGCTGAGGGGCGAGAGACAGAGAACAGGGGTCGGTAAAGAGGACTTTTGAACTATTTTATATGAAATTCTAACTATTAAAACCCACCTAAAGTGCAACACTAAAGTGAACTGTAGACTTGGTAAAAGTAGCACATCAGCGTTGGTATATCAGTTCTACAACTGTGTCACTCTGGTGTGTATGTTGACAGTAGGGACAGACATAGACAGAGCTACACAGGAGCTTTGAGATTTATAGTTGATCTCACTGTACAGCTGAAAAAGTTCTTAAAGAAGCTATGTCTGTAATTCATCTTATACCAACAGCTGGGCTATGCCTCCTTGAACAGAAAGAAAATGTAAAATTTAAATTTTGACTGAATATTTTTAAAATAAAAAGATGTTATTAAAATCAGAACCTATCCCACAGCTTGACTAGCCTCCAAAATACATACGACTTAAAGCATGACTTACAAGCAGCATTTAGACATTTTGATAAATTACACTTAGAGCCTGGAATACAATAAGCTATGATTTCTAATCCATATTCCTGAAATCTAAAGTTCATGAACAGTGAAAAACTGATTACACAGACACAGAGTTTATATGTGTGTCACCAATGAGTCAAGTTGGAGGAAATTGAGAGATTTTTATCAAAGTTTACACAGTTCCAATGTTGTAGGATATGTTAAGTCTAGAGCTTTAATGGACAAGAAGAAAACTAGTCAATAAGATTGCATCATATTGTGAGAATTCGATAAGTGATTTTTGACTGGTTTATTACCTACATGATTTAATTACCTACAATATGTAATTGCTTTCCTTTTAATTTTATTTAAAACATGTTACAAATACTAAATTCATATTTTTTCATTTTAAATAGGCATTTATAATAGTCTAGCTGCCTGATGTTTCCACAGCAAAGGAGAAATAGCTTGGGTTTACTTGACCTTTCTTCTTATATTCATATCATAAAGTTATTAATAGTGAAAAAACATGATAAATGAGATAGCTGTTGATGGCTTCAACACTGTAGCTGATGATGTGATCACGGTCCCAATACAGGAAAGAACTGACTACCCTCTGAAAAACTAAGTTCACATACAAAACAATTATTCAACTCAGAATTGAAAAGGAATATTCTCAGGTGGTTGAAAATGGCTTTTATTAAAACCCAGTATCTCCCTTGGAAATACTCAAAGTGGTTGCAAAGAGTTTGATATGTTAATTTGCTAATCTAAATTGCTGCACTATTTTGAATGTGCTGAGTTCTCTGCAAAGTAAGTTTCCAAAGTGTTCCAAGAATTTAAAAGGGCATATTAATTATAAGCACATGCTTATTTAAGTGGCATGATAGTGATGGCGATGAGATGATGAATATGATGGTAATGATGAACAGGAGGCTGTCTTCCTCCTACAGGGGAATTTATGCTGCATAAGAGACTTTATACTACCATGGAATC
Source organism: Typhlomys cinereus (assembly GCA_023101885.1). NCBI lineage: Eukaryota > Metazoa > Chordata > Mammalia > Rodentia > Platacanthomyidae > Typhlomys > Typhlomys cinereus. Next base: position 2,127,735 of record JALPQD010000007.1, on the reverse strand, counting down.
TTTCTGAGGACTTCTTGGATGCAGAAGGAAAATACAACTTACTAAATTCTAGGGACTTACATTGCAATGTTCCTTTAATCCTTTAATCCTTACACCTCTCCTAAATGGAGTCAGTAAAGTTTTCAGTGTGTATTACCATCAGTGAGCAAAATGACATTCTGTAATCTTTGAGACACTCAGTGTCTCCTTTCATAGTGGGGACAATGACATTCTGAGTTATGGTAGCCTTTAATGTCTTTTTTTATAGGTAGGTAAAATGATAGCTGACAAGAGTCAGCTGTTGATTTCTGTAGCATAAAGTTAGCAAATAACATAAGCAAAATTCAAGTTACACAGCTTTTCCCAAAACCAGAATCTCTCAATATTTCTGAACATCTGCTGTCTTGTAGTCCATTGTTATTAAAAGAGAGATTAAGTTTAATTGTGTTTTTCTTAAATTTAGACCCTGAAAAAAGTAATGCTAAACCTCAGCAATTTTATGTCACAGAGATGGAAATAAATTATAATGAATTCAATTGATAGCATAATAAATGAGGTGCAGGCAAAATAGTTGAAAAACAAAGATTCAGTTAGGAAGCAAAAGATTGCAGATTAGCAAGTCATAGTGGTTATATTTAAGGTGGAACAACTTGGCCTATGTCCAATTTAGTGTTTAGGATGCTAGTTATTTCAGTAATTTCTCAGGAGTCTTAGAAATGCTGAATTTCTAAGGGTTCATTTGACACTCTAACAAATTTGAGCAATGAAATAAGACAAAGAAAAACAGAGTCATTTTCATTCAGCAGTGATTGAAAGAGGATGGGTGGGCTGTTTGTCTCATGGCAGACTTCATTACAACACTGTCTTCCACAGTCCCTTGCAGAAGTTCTATCTGCTAGACTAAGCAAACCCTTTCTCTTTTCTAAGGTTATTTTTCTGGAAAAGACTATCATAGTCCAATAGGAAGAAAATAATATGTGTTCTCTGTTAGAGTTGAAATTGAACATAATCAGAAAATGTGGGCTTTCAAATATCAATAATACATTCTTAGGTACCTTTCTCCATATTTAGGGGTGAAATACAAAGTGAAAAAGGAAGTCATTCTAAGCAGTGTGATTTAATGTTTTATATTCACCACTTACAGATATCACATCAACAGGCAGCTAAATCAGTAAATCTTGTCCAGTCTTAAACAGCAGGTCGACAAGTCTTTGGAAGAAAAGAAAAAAACATTCTGCTGCTGGGTAAATACAATAAATTGAAGTGTGGAAAGCATTAGGGCTGTGGGCATATTTAAAGGTTGGCTCAAGTTTCTTTTCTTCCTCCATCATTTATGCTCTTAATGTTATGAAAATATACTTTGAGATTGTAGAAAGAGTACATAAAACTTAAAGATACCAGGAGCTGATGTCTTGTTTGTTCTGGTTTCAGGACAATGTGTGCTTTTTGAAAGTGAATGAGAATTATTTCATCCCTTGCATTTTCTCTTGTAGATTATAGTCATATCAATATTCTTGTATAAGCAGTCTCATTGATTACTTTGTCAACGTAGAGAAGCAGGGAAGAAACAGTTCATTTTTATACCTAACTATCTATTTTAATGCATATTAACGATGGACTTGTGTGTTTTCACCACTCGCTATCTCTCCATCTACTTCCTGCTCCCTTTGCTATCCTTTCCCACCCATTTTCCCTTCTGGTTTGTTTTTCTCCCTCCCCCCACGTCTCCCTACATATGTGAACCCCTGGGTGCTATCTAGGATGCAGATACTAATTAGTGCCTGGAAACTCACCAGGACTTGAGTGATTCACCAGTGGGTAAACTGTGGAGTATTTTTGTCTGACACCAGTGCCATGCAGTCCAGCAGGAAATTCCTGTGTGTCATGGAATTGTCTCTGTTCCATGGCAGAGTGTTACCAAACCAGCTATTGTAGAGGTCTAGTGGAAGGAGGCAGCATTGTGTTGAGTTCTGAAGGTATGACAGCCCTGATATGAATAGAGGCTGCTGACGTTACCGCTTCCCATCCGCTAACTCTGACATGTATCGAATGTTCCCATGAAACCATTGGAATACAGCAATAACAAAATGCACAGTGAATAATCAGATTGCACAGGAAGGGGGCGTGGAGAGCTGAGTGCAGGAAAACGTTTGCTGTCCAAACACGACTACCTGAGTTGGATCCCAGGAACCCACAGGGAGGGCTGGATGTGCTGCAAGTATCATAACGTTAGCCTGCTGTCCTGTGTTTAGAGGCGAGGCAAACACAGGAGAACTTGCTGGAAGCTTGCATGCTAATTCACTCCCGGCAGCTTCCCAGTCACAGAAACAACAGAGAGCCTGCCTCACAACAAGGGGAAGATAAGCACATACTCCTTAAAGTGGTCCTCTGACTTGTAAGTGCACATGCAAGCACAATTCATTAAATTAAAAATCCAGGTGAAACTATACAAACCATTGTCCTATTGCAAAGTTTGGATATTTTTAGAACTTCGAAAGAGGTCAAAGAAGTTTGCCAATTTCTGTTTTGCCAGTTTCACATATGTTTCTACCCAGATCAGAATCAGCCTAAATTGTTGGTCTGTACTATAAAATGTTCTTTTGAGTTTTAATCTCTTTTTAAATAAGTGTGTAAGTGTATGTGTGAGTACATGTGCTTGTGCATGCATGTGTGTATATGTGTATGTATACTGATACATGCATGTTTATGTTTGTGCATGTGCGTGTGGATGTGCATGGATATGAGTGTGTGTGTGCTTATGATGTTTAGGATGTATGTTTTCTGGGGACACTTGTGCCATGAATTTTCTGGGTCTGGAGGTCAGAGATGAACATTGTGGAGAGAGTGTCTCCGTTGATCTTTATAGAGGTTCTGGAGGTTGAATCTAGTTGTGAGTCTTGAGACCAGAGTAGCAAATGCCTTACTGACTAAGCCTTTTCTCCAGCTTTATGCAACATTCTTTACACTGCCTCATTTTTTGCTTGTTTGTTCCTTGGGACAGTTTCACTCTGTGACCCTGGCCGGCATGGAAATGCTCGAGATATTTCAGGGTTCTTCCAACTCTGTAGTCCCCACATCCTGAGTGTTGAGATTACGAATATGCACCACCACTTCTGACTTGTACCAGTTCACGAATTTGGAACACCACCGAGAAATGTGGATTACCTTACAAGAATGTAAATGGATTCAGTGTTAGCCGATCTTGTATTAATCTTCTGTCTTTATTTGGCATTAGTCTCCTGCCATGATTTTTTTTTGATTGCTCCTGAAGAAATTATGCAGAGTTAGGATTAAGTTAAACCAAATATTAAACATTTAGCAACATTCCTTCATAATAATATGAAGTTTGTGGTAAACCATTTAGCTATTTTTTGCAAACTTGGAGCATGTGTTATGATATGTAATTGTTATATGTATAAAAAGCTGAAATAAGAACATGCCATTTCTTTGGAGGATACAGGTTTATCTTCAGGAGGGATGAAATAAAATGGTACCTTTGTATTAAGAACTACAGGTTTCTTTTGTCATATATCAGAAATTTTATGCATGTGTAATTTATTTATTTAGTGAGTTTAATTATTATTAAACTGAAAAGTACAGGGCCAAGCATATGGTTCAGTGGGTATGAACTTACACTATTGCATCCAAGGTTCCAAGTTCAATCCCCACCACTTAATGTTAAATACATCTTTTCTTACATCTTTCCAGGCTTCCCCTGTTGCTCCCTCTACAATCCAATAATTATTGAAAAGTTATCAATATAATTGCTCGTGGATTATGCCAAAATGGTATCAGCATATTCTAATTATAGGAAATTCTTAATATTCATCTGAATTTTATAATTGTGGAAAGTCTTCATTGGTTCCCTAGCAACAGAAACAGAGCAGGACACATAACCATTTAGAACATCAAAAGGGTGTTTTCTTCATTAGCAAGTGGAACCTATTACGATTTTTGAGAAGAGCAGCAATGCAGGAGTTTGGAGACATGATGAAATCCAGATGAAAGAAATGTGGCTACAAAGGGGTTTCTCAACATCTCAGAGATGAGGCCTCCATCTACATATATAAAGATAAAAATGCTTGTCTTAAGACTTCTCATATGTGGCCCCTCCCACCCACCCAGAATGCTTGTGGTGCTCCTTCAAAGGTAAGATCCACTGGCCCTCAGGCCACCAGCTCATCCCAGTTCCCCCCACCAGCCAGCTTGAGAAACACCCAGGCTTCCCTGAGCTTGGGTGGGATGCTAGGCCATGCACCAGGTCCCAGGTGAAGAGCTCCACCATCCCCATCAGCCCTTCTGCCCATATGGCCCGCCTGGGATCCTCTGTCATGGTGCAAGGAGGACACACTGCTCCTCAGAATTCAACAGAGTCCAAAGGAAACTCAACAAAGCTCTAGGGGACAAAGGTCATACATCTGGAGTCCTCTAAAATCATCCTATCACATGGGAGAGATTCTTCACATGCAGCCCAAAGATAATCAAACTCCTTCTTTTGCCATCCTCCTCCTTTCAATTATTAATCACTATAGATTGTATTTTCCATATAGCCACTCCCAAAACATATACAACTTCAGGGACTACACCAGTCACCTTCACATATCACCAAGGTACTAAATCGTAAAAGTGCACTAACATACTAATATTCACCCCTGTCTACTAAACCTGACTTAACTGATGTACTAACAGTCTAACAGGAAATCTAGGAAATAACAATAACAACAGATAAAGATACCCAACTCCAAGGCAAACACTAGTAATTACTGCCCGAGAGTAGTAATACCAACTAAATCAGTTCAGTCAAAAACACACAGAAATTGAAAGATTGTAAGAGACAAAACAACAATGCCCAAGTCAAAGTGCAGATCCATGAGAAACAAAACCCAAGAAAACAAATCTCCCATCGAAAGAATTAACCCCATAATGATACATTCCAACCAGAACAAATTCACAGAAACAGCCAAGAGAGCCAGGCCCAAGATAATGACTTTCAAAGCATGATCATTACCATGATCAATACTATGAAAGAGGAAATCTGGGAGGAGTTAAATAACCACATCAACCATTTTGAACAGGAACACAACAGACACTTGGAGGAGTTGAGAAAAACAGTACAAGAAACAAAAATAGGCATAAAGCAGTTAATACAATCTCAGGCAGAGTTTAAAATTGAACTAAAAAACAAGTTATCCTCAACCCAGAACTCAACAGAGAGTCTTATCAGCAGAAGTAAGGAAGCAGAAAATAGAATTTCAGATCTTGAAGACAAAGTGGGAGAATTAACCAACTCAATGGAAGAGGCTGTTAAAGCCAAAAAGATACTTGAGAGGAATATTCAAAAGTTATGGGACACCCTGAAGATGCCTAACATGCACATTCATGGAATACCAGAGCAAGAATCCCAAAATACCACACTTGAGGAAATTTTTCAAATTATCATAAATGAAAATTTCCCACATCTAAAGAATGAGAGTCCCAAATACAAGAAGCATTCTGCACACCAAACAGATTTGAGAACAAAATAGAAACTCGCCAGGGCAAATAATAGTCAAAACACTCCACACTCAAGACAAAGAAAAGGTGCTGAGAGCTTTAAGGGAAAAACAAGAAAAAGTGACATAATGGTGTAGAATGCATGAAAACAATGGCAAGACACCTATACTGATAATATTTTAGTATATTTCAATTCCTACTGATTTTAATCAGCATTTAAAATGAAAAGAATGCAGTAGCAAAAAACGGGATTAGGATTATTGCTATTCAGCATGTTCAATGGTTACTTAAGGGAAATCAAAGCTGTTTCCTTCTGTTGGGGGCGTATAGTAGAAAAAACATACTGAATACTATTATACTGTAGGCAAAATTGTGGAGTCTAAGTCTTCACTCTTAAAGCAAAAAATATCTATAAATTTCAAGATACTCAGACAAAGAAAATACCTATTGAGAATCCCAAAAATAAAAAAATATAAAGGATAGTGGAAACCTTGGGGACTAAAGCTGGATGAGTGAAGAAGGGAAATGCCCCTATCAATGGGATGGCCTCAAGAGAGGCGACTTGGTGTGCCACAGAGGCTTGAAGCCCCCAAGAGTAGACAAGCCCAGGGAACCCTGGGATCCACAGAAGCAGAAAGGCAGGAGGGCAGGAGGGAGTGGGAGGGATTGGGAAAGAGAAGAGATGGGATGGAAGGGAGGGGGGATAGAGGGAAGCAGGGATGAGTACTCACTAAGCTTGTAAAATTAGAAAAATAAAAATGAAAAAGAAAGAAAAAAAAAGAACTTAAACTTTACCAGGAACGAAATTGAAATGTCTAACAAATATCTTAAAATATGCTCCACATCCTTAGCCATCAGGGAAATGCAAATCAAAATCTCCCTGAGATATCATCTCACCCCGGTCAGGATGGCAAAAATCCACAATACAAACAACAACAAATGCTGGAGAGGATGTGGAGAGAGGGGAACTCTCCTACATTGCTGGTGGGAATGCAGGCTCATACAACCAATCTGGTGAGCCACCTGGCGATTCTTAAAGAAATTAAAGATTGAAATGCCATTTGACCCTGCTATTCCAATTTTGGGAATAACCCCACATACAGCAAAAATTCACCTCGATAGCACAAGCATGACCATGTTCATAGCAGCACTGTTTATAATAGCAAAGTCATGGAATCAACCCAAATGTCCAACAGTTGATGAGTAGATAAGGAAAATGTGGTACATTTATACAATGGAATACTACTCAGCCATAAAAAATGATGAATTAATGGAATTTGCTGGGAAATGAATGGAATTAGAAACATTTATATTGAGTGAAGTGGCACAGACACAGAAAATTAAGTGCCATATGTGCTCCCTAATAGGTGGATCCTTGTACCAAACCCACCTAGTGACACACTCAAAGATAAATCTCTGTAATACCTACAGTGATTGCAAAGATTATAAACAGGAGGGAAGGGGAAGTATGACCCCACCAGAAACAAGAAGAGAAGGGATCATGCTACAGCAGAGAAAATAGGCCATCATCAAGTACTACAAATAAGTAATGAGACATCTGATTAGGCTCACAGATTTTCCTTCCTCGTCACTTGTAACTGATGGGGTTTTGTCTCACCAGACAGGGAGCACAAAGAGTCTGGCAGATAGAAGGTAATCATCCTGCAAATGGGAGACTGACCCCCCCCCACAGTCTCCTACTCTTATTCCATCTACCTTTTAACCTACTCTTATAATAAGACTCTATTTTGACAGCTTTTTATTTCTGACTAGGAGGTGACATCCAATACCTATCAGGATGGAGCCAAAGGCAGTACAGGAACAGCAAAACTGTAAGAAGAAAAAAACAACAACAACAGCAAACCATAATTCAGAGCAACAGAGATCCTACATTAATCACTAGGAACTGGGCCATCCTCATATCTCCCCATCCCAAAGCTCAGAGAAATTTGTGTAAGAGGGGTCGGTAAGATTGCAAGAGCCTAAAGATGGGGAGGAGCAATGGTATGCAAGATACTCCACACAAGTTAGGGCTGAAGTAGTCATAATAGGACTTTGCATGACCTGCCCAATTACCAACATATCATTGACCCCCCAAAGGCTAGCATGAATCACAGGTACTAGGATCCTTAGAGGCAAGGGATTGACAGCCACAATAGTGTTCCCATACTAAAGGGAACACAAAAAAGAGCTCTAGGCAATTCTACTGAGTCTTTACACCTCATCAGAAGAAGAGGACCCAGAGGAAAGTTTGACATGCACAGTAAAGGATGCTCTAAGCATTGGGAGGCGAAGAGGGTACTGGAAGAAAGGGAGGGGAGGGGAAAGGAAGGAGAAAAGGGAGGAGAGAGCAAGAGGATCTAGGGAGGGGTTGATGGAGGGAGGGAATGGGATACCTATTAAGTTTGTATGACTGGAAAAAATAAAATAAAAAAATTTTCCTAATAATACATTAAAATCTATGTGTAAGACTGAGGAGATGGTTCAGGGGTTAAAGCCATTTTTCTCACAAATAAAAGGACCTGAGTTTGGATCCCTAGGTTCCATATAAAATGCCAGGTAGAAATAATGGTGACCTGCACTTCTGGTCCTGGAAGACAGAGGCTGGGAAACCCCAGAACAAAAGAATAAGGTAGAAAAGTAATCCAGGATGATTCCTGATGTCACCCTTGGATCTCCACAGGCACATACACTCACATGTCCTCTGACACACACACACACACACACACACACACACACACACCACGCATATGCACATGCACACATGCATGCAGGTACACCAAAAAAATCTATTTGCATTACAACTTCTATTAAAAAGATAAGTGTACAGTAAACATAAAGTAATAGTTTCTAAGATAAAAGCCTCACATCAGTTCCTTAAACAGATATACAGATGTTCATACCACAGACGCGCATTTCCATTTCCAGTATCATTCCATTTCCACCTCTTCTGTGAGATTTAGGATATTTTTCATAGAATTTATTTTAGAGACAGTTCTAGAAAAGTGGCATTGCCATCAGAACTGCCCATACATTTCCTATGCTTGCCAGAATGGCTTACTCAGGGACTATATTTTTCATCTGCTCCTAAAATGGCTACTGGATGTGGTGACCCTCACTACATCTGCAATAATACTGTATCTCTGATGTATAAACGGTGTCAATTAATGGTAGAGCATCCAAAGGATGCAAGACCAAGAAATACTGAACCAAAAAACAAAATAAACAAACAAAAAAAAACTATCATCAGCTCTGTCAAAGTTTACTAATCTCTACAATGTTCTCAATCTGGAACTTCCCCTGCAGGCTTAGGTTTTAAATATGTGGTCCCCAGTTGATGGACTGTTTTAAGAAGCCATGGAATCTTTGCGAAGTGGAACTTAATTTGGCAGACATAGGCCATAAGAGACTGTCTTTCTGTCCACTTCCTGGTCAACCAAGATGTGTGGAGCATCTACCCCACATTCTTCCCTTGGCAAACTCATCATGCTTTTTCTGCTATGGTGGATTTGAGCCAGGAGCCAGAACAAGTCTTTCTTCTCTTAAATTCCTCTGTCGCAGGAATAAGAAAAGTCATGAATGCAACTTCATATGACAGTTTCACCTTTTTAGTTTTACTTTCACTGCTAACTTTCCCCAGCAAGCCTGCAGTCAGTCTTCTACATGAGGGAATGGTTTTACCATTGGCAGAGTTCCTCACTTATCAACATGCTGAGGATGGAACATTCTTATACCACGTGTGCATGTCAAGAAGTGAAATGAAAACAATTGTGCTAATGTTGTGAAGTACTGCGGCTGTTCTGGTGAGATGTATGCTTCCTCAAACCAATTTAATTTTCTTTTAATGTGTCTGGAACTTTTCTGAGGATTAAATTGAAATTCTGAATCTGATTTTGTGTAAAGGATTTGATGTTTGTTATTATGGGTTCACTTTTTTAGAAGTTTGGGAATTATTTATCAAAATAATACTTCTGGACCTATGTGTGCTTAGAACATCAGGAAGCCAATCTGCAAGGAATATCTTGATTTGAGAAGTGTTCACAGCTAGTTTGCGACTACTATGAGGACTGCCATCATCATCCTATAGGAAGGATAAATCCACGCTGAATGATCTCCATTCTTTCAATTTAAAGTATCTGGCCAAGTTGCAAAAACAAAACAAAACAAACAAACAAACAAAAAAACAAATTCAGAGACCAAAGGATGTGGATGAAAAGTCAAGTCTGGTTGATCTTCCATTCCTCCACATTATATTATTCATGAAATAAGTGGAAAGGTCAACTCTTTTTAGGGGAAAAGACGTTGTGAAATGACAATTCATTTCGAGAATTTCGGTGTGCAATACAGTGAAAGCTGCCCAAGACATAAATGTTGATTCATTATCCATGATGAGGGAAACTCTGGAGAGATGCGCCACAAAGAAACAATCTGTGGTTCCCTCTAGTTTGCGGCACTGTACACCAAGGAGCAATCAGTGAGAACTGAGACTTTTTGTTAGAAAGCAAAGAAATTAATGAAAAATCTTTAGTGACCTGACAAATACTAATAATGTCTTGTAACATTTCTTATATAACATACGATGATCTTTCCAGATTGATTTTGTTTTTCGCAGGCTGAAATATTTGAGAAAAAGATTTACCAAGTAAACATCAAGAAAAGTAGTAAAGATAATAAAGCTAAAATTTTAACAGCTATTCTTATCTATTGTGAAAACAACTATTCCTATAAACATTTTTGTCATCTTCTTCTCCTTGACAATTGCACAGATGCTAAGGTCACTGAGGTCTGAGGAGTTATCTAATATTTCCTATTTGAAAATACCACAAGACAAAGGAGAATCATGGGAGGAAAGTTTTAATTGGGGAAAGAAAACAAAGGTGTATGATTCAAGGGAGGGGTGGAGTAATAATTACCACTAAGGATGTGAGATATCAGATATAGCCAGATACAAGCATTCTGTATCACAAATCTAAGAAGAAATATGATTTGAAAAGTGTTAACTTGTATACCCTACCCAAGAGAACAAAAAAAGCAATCAAAAACAGGAACAGAAACTGTTCTGAGAGGCTATTAATAGAAGCCATAGGTGATGAAACAAAATTTCCAGTATCAGGTATGTGAAACTTCCTAATATGCTGTTGGTCAGAGAGGTCTCAGTGTCCCCCAAAACAATGAAGGCATTTTCCAGTGTTTTTGCCTTAAGAATGTGGTATAAGACATTGTTCCTGATGACACTTCTCAAGAGGATCACAGGGCATGGAGAAAACAAGCTGGAACATATCTGAAAGCTTTCTTCTTGCTGGTTAGCCTTCACAGCACGGAAGGTACGGTGCAGGTTGCCACGGAGAAAGGCAAACAATAGTCTCACCCAGCTGTGAGAGCTGCAAACTGCCGTAACAACCACAGTGCAAAGAAATGACCGCGGCGCCGCAGAAGCAGCATGACTGTTACAGGGTTAACCAACTACTTTCTGATGGACTTTCTAGCAGGGAACGTATGCCTTGTATTTTAAATGTAGTCTAGAACCAATGGAAGTGGAAACCATAGGTCCAACATGAAAACAAAGTATTAAGTTTAGCTGTAGAAACTTAATAACAAAGTTCCATCTCAATATTTACCGTCCCCATAGATTAGACAAGTTGTCTGCAGTTTACCAAGAAGCGTCCCTTTGCATTGGAATATGTTTAATGCAAAAACCTGAAAAGCGATGCTGCCTAACTAAAGTACAAATGATAATGACTGGTCAGTTCTAAGCAACACATAGAAATCCACCCCATCCACAAGGCTCAGGAAACCTTAGAGAAGAAAGGGAGGTAAGAATCTAAGAATGTGAGGGTAGGGAGGTGTGCTGCTGCATTGTATATCTGGTAATGACAGGGTGTGTTGTACCAAAAACTGAATCCAAGCAGTGATGTCTACTTCGCAAGATGTGTACAATATTTGTTTTATCAGCATTTTGCCATAGAAGGGGAAAGATCCAAAAAGACAACATCCCTCCCTGTGAAGGCAAAGGTTAATGCCAGACAGGAGACAGGGAGACTACTTTCCTCGATGATTTACCACTGATAAGTACCATTCCCAGCAAGTACTCAGGCACTTGGCAGTACAGGCATCCAGATGAAACCCTGTGGGTCAAATATGCAAAAAGATGTGAAAATAAGAGGGAGACAGTCTGGAAAGGACAAAGGGGGACAGAAGGAGAATGGGATTAGAGAGTAAGGGCTGAAAACGTAAATTCAATGTATTGCTGTACAAAAAGTCAAAGACTTTAAAATATACATTTTTAAAAAGAAACTACCACAGAAGGTCTAATGGCTTCCCTGCCAACTGGAATGAGTGGGGAGATTTGAATATGAATGAATACTGCTAAACTGAACACATTTCTGAAGGGTTTGACAAGCCTGCTATATAAAAAATTCTACATCAGAATAATGGAAAGAATCTTCTAAGGAATACTGCCAAAGGTCTCAGATTCCAAATTTGACAGAATGACCTGTGTTCCCATGGATATCTTTCTCTAATATTTTAATTATTATGTGATTTTAAAAAAGTCCCTTTTACTTATTTTTAGCTCTTTTCTTCTTATCTGTTTGATCTGGTATACAGAAAGACATCACGAATCAAGAGAAGAGGTACAGGAGAAATTTTTTTCAGGAAGGTACATAGTGACTACATTTTGTAAAACCCCGATGGGAACTGGCAATCTCAAGAAAAATTCTTTTGAAAAAAATACTAAAATAATGAATATTCATTAAAAATATTGGGAAACTACAGAAAATTTGATAATCACTGTGTGATTCCCTTGATTATATCCTTTTGTTTGAGACTTGAGAACGAGGAATATATTTGCAGTTGGGGCTCTGGTGGCCAAGGGGGGAAGACACAGTTTAGACTGAAGGTAGGAGTGCATTAGACAGAAGACATAGCTAAAGGTCAGAGAAAGAAGATCGGGGAGAAAAACCATCATGATGGGCCAGCAGGAGAGGCCAGAGAGTTCGGAGGTCGGAGGAGAGCAGAAGAAGAAGAGAGAAGGGAGAAGGGAGAAGAGGAAGGGAGTCACTGCTTGTGTCTCTAAATGTGGTTCTTCCTTACCCCACTGCTGCGTTTTTAGCATTGTTCATTTTGTTGTAGATAACAAAAGCTACATAGAAGAGTCAGGTGCAGAGTTCCCTACACTAAGGCTGAAGATGGGTCAGGGGAATGATGCGTCCTGTGTGTCCTTTGAGGTCTGCAGATGAGACAGTGGACAGAGATGCACAGCTCCCATGTGTACCTTAGTCAACATGATCCTTTATTCTTTGATGCAGTTATACATGAATGCAATGAATTTATGCTTTCTTACCTCTTACTATTACTACTCATTCTCTTCCTACCTGCTGTTCCAGTTCATACTTTCTCCTTCCCGGTCAGTATCCTTCCTTCCTGTAAGGTTTTTTTTTTTTTTTTTTTTTTTTTTTTTTGGTGTGTGCACAACCACTTGGTTTCATTTAGGTGCCTGTGATGGCAAGTGCTTGAGTATTTGCAAGGCAATGGGCGACTTATCTTTGGGTGTGGAAGTGTTGCAATTACTGGCCTTGCTTTCTGACACAGTAACAACAGAAAGGGGCTTGGGAAAAGGAACCCTGGGGGGTCAAACTGATTCTTCCTTCTAATTTAGAGAAATCATTTCATGTAGGCTGCTGAACTCATATTTATTCTTGCCCTTCGTGATTATAGACAACTATATCGCATCCTAATGTTCCTTGACTTCTTTATCTTTAAAATCCTACTAATAATATAATAGGCACCTAATTATCTGTTCTTATTTCAGGTTAGCTGATGTTAATACAGGTTAAACATAAATGCTATTAAATATAGGGAAGTGTATTTATAACAGTTTTTAAATAAAATATTATTGCTTCATGTTTATTACTACTTATTTTATTGATCCGATTAATTTTTAATTTTAAAGAAACCTGAGGTGTAATTTTTTAAATTGGGAATAATTGGATATAGCTATAAAATCCCAGTACATGGAAAGCTGAGATGAGGTTGTGACTTTAAGTTGGAAGAAAGTGAGTTCAATTCAGCCTGCAATGCATGCAGGGACCAGGGAGAGAGAGAATGAGATCAAGAGTGAAAGAGAGAGAGAGAGAATATAAAAATCTTTCAATAACATTTATTTTAAAAGCATAGAAAATAAAGCACTGAGGAAATTAGTATTTCCTCCAAGGAAGAGGTTAGAAATGCTGAATTCCACTGAGACAATGGGTTCCTTCATTTCATTCTTCACGAATCTTCCCACGGTGCAGCTGCTCTTTGCAAATATCCCACTTCATCAGAGAGGTTGTGCTTGTGAACTGTAAAACCTGATGAAGCTCCCTGAAGGCTCTTGATTTTACCTGGCTTTATTTAATTAGATTGTGCAGAACAATATTGGCTAACGGTCATTCCTCCTGGGCTGCAATTAACTTAATCCAAAGTATACTTCAGACTTTAGTAGGTTTTTGATCAGGGCATGGGTTTTTTTTGCTATTGTTCAGGCCATCTGACTGCCCATTGATCTGACAGGGACTGGGAAGCACTGCTAATAGAGGTCAGTCTCTTCTATTAATTTTAATGGCATTATGGCTTTTGATGAAGTGGGTGAAAGTGGACATGAATCTATTTTGTATCTTAAGAAGCCACTTTATGAGCACAAAGTGGTACTGGGAGAAACTATTTAATTTTCAAATACATAACTAGAGCTCACCATAAATCTTCTGGAAATGGTGATAATTTGCAAGCTGCCTTGCTGTTTCTTGTGCATAAGAAAATGAACATAATGGAAATTGTGAATTCATGCATCTGGACTCTTTTAAAAAATAACTTTTTTCTGTTTATTTAGTGTGCCTGAGTGTAGTGTGTGCACTTGTGTGTGCATGTATGCGTGTGTGTGTGTATTAGAGGGTACCGTGTGTCTCTGTGGAGGGCTACTAGGGTTACTTCCAGAATTATCCTGGATTGCTTCTACTTCCCTTTTTGCATTTCCTCTGGGATTTCTCAGGCTCTGCCCACTAGGGCCAGAAGTGTAGGCCACTGCTATTTCCATTTGAATGTTTTTTTGTGAGACCTGGGATCTGAACTCTGGACCTTCTGCTTACGAGGCAGAGTCTTAACTCCTGAGCCATCTCTCCAGCCCAGTATCTAGACTTTTACCTTCCAAGGGAGGTGAGACTTTACTCAAGCAATCACGACATGTTACTGATCAACTATGATGTGAGGACGAACAATGGATTGAGTGCAGAACTTCTCAGACTCAGCCCCAGTAGTATTTTTGCTGAGACGTTTCCAGGTGCAGTAAGTTGTCTGCATGCCTTGTGTGGTCTCTATACCCTTGATGCTAGTGTGTCTTACATTGTAGTTGTGGTGATCAAAATGTCTTCAGATAATGTCACCTGTACTTTGGAGTATAAAACTGACCTTAGTTTAGAAAATAACTTAAACTGTAGAGAGATTATTCAGCCAGTTCTTATCCTAATATATATTTCAATTTATCTAAAATACATGCAGTTAGAAAAATAGTTCATAAGGTTTTGCTATGACATAGGTGCATAAAAGATATAAGGTACTGCATACAGAAAGGCCATAAATACAATATCTGTATGAATGAAAGTTAAGACTGATACCAAATTCTAAAAGAAGTACAGAAAATAATGTGTCAAGTTTGTAGTAAGTGTTACGAGACACACCAGACTGTCACATATGTTAGCACAATTCATTTTTATAACCACCCTAAGATGTATGAATCCCTTTCTTCACTTTACCACTAAGAAAACTAGGGTTGGGATCTGGTAATAATGTGTCCCAGGACAGCCGATGTGCTGGTGTGAATAATTGAATTTTAATTCATGTCTGTATAATGGCAAAAACTCTGCTTTTCGTGACTAATCACAGAAGAAAAATGTCCAAAATTATGTTAATGATGGGTTGAGGAGATGGCACAATAGTTTAAGCTTTTGTCTCCCAAGCAAAACATCATAATAAGAAATATGTGACTTTTTGCTTGGAAGAGATGAAGAGAAGGAAGGGCCTGGGAAGGATGAGGATGTAAAGAAGCAGTGATAAGCACTCAATATGCTTGTAAAAGTAGAAAAATAAAAAATTAATAAAAAAAGAAATATGTAGGCTAATATATGCAGACTGAAGTAAGATTTACAGATTCCAGATAAAAATTTCAGGCAAGTGTAGTGGCCTGCCTATAATTCTAGACCTAGAAGGCTGACTTAGAATCCCCAGAGCAAGTTGTCTAGTTACTTTTAATGTGAGTTCTGGGTTTAATTAGAGACTCAGGCCAAAAACGTTGAGGTGGATTAAGGTGGAAGAGTGATTGGCAATGATTACTGACATCACATTTGGTCCTCCATTGGCACACACATTCAAGCACACTGTTGTACAAAAACCTACTTATGTGTGCACGCACACATGCACATACACATGCGTGTGCACACATACACACACATGCAGACACACACACATGTTCATCCACCCCATATCACTCCAGGAAGAAAGGAAAAATAAATGTCAATGTATGCAAAAGGTTAATGGCTTGGAAAAACTGTGAAAAATAAAAATCTTAGATGCTAAAGAATGCACACAAAATTGTGTTGCTGTGGTCACGATCACTTGTATATCACTACATAGATACCAGGTGTGTTTAGAAAAATCCAAGAATGGGATGGTTCATGCAAACAAGGTTGTTCATTTTCAGTTGTTTTAGAAAGGAGGTGATATTGGAGGGAATAGTCATTAATCTGTTTCTGTAATACTGCAAAACATATGTAGCCAGTATGCATATGTTATGCTACTTGCATTAATCCAGATAGGAAAGGACTTTAGTTGCAAGCCAGCGATTTCTTTGGCTTTGAAAGAAAGTTGGAATATGCTAGTAAGGCAACCTTAATTGAACTCTGACACACGCACACACACGTACACAGAGAGAGAAAGACAGACAGGCAGACAGACAGACAGAGAGGACATGCATACACATGAAAGTAGGTGAGTAGTATGTTGGGAAAAGAAGGAGGGGGGATGGAGAGATGAGGTAGGGTTAGGGAAGAAAACACTAAAGTGCATTTCAATAGCTCCTTTTCAGTATGAATGTATAATTCTTTGTTGACCTCAAAGAATTTAAAGTACTTTTCTGAGTGGGAGAATATTTCAAGTGAATATTTCAAGGGGAATATTTCAAGGGGAATATTTCAAGACAGAATTGTTGTCTCCCTGTGAGAACATACGACTGATACTTGAATACTGATACTGACTCAGACACGGACAATTGCCTGGGAGTTGAAGGAACTGCACTTTGAAGAGAGGGTTGCTTTATAAATGGATCCAGTCAGAGGTACAGGCAAATGTGGCTAAGAGACGAATAGGATTTAAACTTCATTAGTGTGCTTTGCTTTGTGACTCTGTTAAAATGCTAGACATTTGTGTTTCTTATAAAAGTATTTACTACTATACTATTGGGCTGTTTCAAAGAAGCAGATTGAGAACATCAAACAGCTTTATATGTATAGTAATCAGAAATATCAATCTTTTTTATAGACAAGGAATGACTTTCAAGAAGAAAAAAAATATCATGCCCAAATTCGTTCAAATTGTTTGCACAAAGATGGCGTAGTTAAGTTCATGAAGAGTTATCTTTGGAAGATACTATTTCCTTTGAAGACTGGATCATGTCCTTTGAGTTCTGCTTTCTTCTTATTCTAACATAAATTATTATTGTCCATTAGATGTTTCATTTTTTCTAAAAACTCCTGGGAAAAATGAAAGTAAAAATTGGTTATAGCATCCACTCCCCACAGTGGTGTAGTTGTAGCAGTTAGCACACATACACATGAAAAGACAGCTCTGTGCAAAATTCAGGGTTGGTGTTCTGGAAGATTCCTGGAGGAAAAGAGCACTTCTGGCCAGGGTTTGCACCTCTCAGTGTGCTTTTCTTAGGACTGTGGCTGTAGCAGCTGTTACCCACCTGTCTGCACTGTTCTAAAGCAGACTGTGGTGCTACAGAGCAGCTTGAACCTGAGTTAACTCTGTCTCTAGGAAGTTGCTTCATACTGCTGCCCAGAATGATCTAGGACAAACCTGAGCTGGATGCCAGCTGCTCACCTTCCTCTACAATAAGCACTGTGAATATAAGTTCTTGGGAAGAAGATAGATGTGCCTTCAACGATGATTGGCAGAGTAGTGCCACTGGTGAGGAGAGGTTTGCCTTGTTGCAAGCAGAGTCGGATTATCTTGGTCAATTGTTAACCCCCTTAATAGTTGTTTATTATCTACCATTGTGAATGACTTAATAACTTAGTACTGATAGATTACCAATACACTAGTTTCCATCAGCCAAAAGGCTAAGCATATCATCGAATAGCCTGTGTACCCACAGCATGTTCATAGCATCTATGCAAAGCTCTACCGGCTTTGCTGCAAATCACATACCTGATGTTATCATTGTTCTGTAAAAATGAGACCTCAAGAAACTGCTATTACAGCAAGACTCATGAATTTTTGGGGCAACCTAAATCTTTGTGTCACTTGTATGTAACTCCAAAATAAATTATTTTCTGCTACTTGAGATGAGAGCTGTGATTTTTTTTCCATCTATGGAAGCATCAAGTCTTCTTTGTCCAAGAAGTTCTTAGTATTTCTTAATCTCATTCAGAGTGAAGGATGTGGATACATCAGGATGATAATTATCCAACTTTGACCTTCAATATTTTTTAGCTCTTTTTTCATTGACAGTTTTATGTATGAAAAAAAATGAATTTAAGCCATTTTCTCTCAGTTTTCCCTAATTCTACCCCCTTTCTTCTCATACTCTATACTTTCTCTCAGTTAGTCTCCATCTGACTTGGTGTGTGTATGTGTTTGTATGTGTGTGTGTATGTGTGTGTGTATATGTGTGTGTGTGTGTGTGTTTGTGTGCATATGCGAGTGCATGTGTGTGTGTGTGTATGTGTGTGTGTGTGTGTGTGTGTGTGTGTGTGTGTGTGTGTAAGAATCTAAGAGCCAGGGGGAAAGGAGGATGCAGCCTAAGCTAGTCTTCTGGACATGAAAGAATTACTTCCACTGATGAACTCACAACAGCTTCGTTTACGCGGGCCTGTCAATGTCCATCAGTGGGAATACTTCATGAGTCTCTGGCCTCCTTGAGGAGCCATTGATGGCTAATGCTGGCTGTGAGAAGGAAAGTCTCTTTCTGGTACGAAACCCATGCTCCAGAAATTGCTTAGATACTTGCTACTGCAGGCACATTTGCTGAAAATTGATCTTTTATATTTGGTATATGTATATATTCCCAAAGGCAAATAATTTTCAGTTAAAATATTTATTCCTTTTATGCTTCAAGAACAAGGATCTCTCATCTCATGTGATTGATGATTCATGATAATCCTTTCATTTGTCCTAAAAAAAAAAACCCACCTTTTCTCTGTACTTTACACATTAATGAAATTCAGCATTTGATTTTAAAACTTTCTTCACATTGGTCTTGTTTGCTCTAATTAAATAAGATTAGGTGACATTCACAAGTCATTTATAGAATGTTCTTCATTCTGAGAATGCATCTAATTATACAAACAATATGAAGAACTGTAAGGTTCTGAAATTTACCCTAGTATTTCATTACAGCATTGTTTTCTAAATTTCATTAATTGGTGACTAGTGATATTCTCCATAAATTAAACTTTAGGTCTCTCAATTTTTCCTTTTAAATATAGCAACCCGATTTCCTAGAAAACATGCAACTTCATGAAAATACAAGCCATAAAGGAGCAAATCAAAGCTGTGATCAAGTGGCTTTTGTCCAGCACTTTCACATACACCCCTGTATTTAGCTCACAAGGTGGGGCAGGTGGCTGAATGTGTTACTTTCATTTCACAAGTAAGGAAATTGAAGACTGGGGATGTTAGACAATGCAACCCAGCTCATTTATCTAGCAAGCAAACGAGAAAGCCTTGTAATTCTGTCCCTAATCTGCAATCTGTAATTCTAGTATATTAATTGCTATGAATAAGAATTAGGGGTCTGGAGCGATGACTTAGGGATTAAGACTCTGTCTCACAAGCAAAAGGTTCTGAGTTCAGATCCCAGGTCACACATAAAACGCCAGGCCGAAAAGGTGGTGGCCTGCACTTCTGGCCCTAGTGGGTGGAGTGTGGGAAATCCCAAAGAAAGCAAGAAGGAGATAGAAGCAATCCAGGATGATTCCAAAAGTCAACCTTGGTCCTCCACAGGGACACAGAGTGTCCCCTCTCTCTCTCTCTCTCTCGCTCTCTCTCTCTCTCTCTCTCACACACACACACACACACACGAACAAAAGAGTTAGGTACAAAAATGGTTTTGGACTAATTTGAGAAAATCATGTTCCATATCAGAATACAAATTTCTGGTTGCATTAAATATTATTAAAATCTAAATAGTCCAACTTTAAAATCCAGACAAACGTATTTTCCCTGCTGATATGCTAGAAATTTTACTGGAGGACTTGCTTTGTGAAGCTAAGAAATATTTGCCTTTCTGTCAATGAAATGCATTCCAATATTAGAGAAACTTTCTATTCCCAATGTGTCATTTCCTCTGTAAGAATTTTTTAGCCAGGCCCCTTTGTTCCTCCCACCCGCCTGTCCGCTCGAGAGGGAACTTGCTCGTGGTCGGTCGGTCCTCCATCCCAGGTGAGTTACCCAGCCCCCAGGTCGCCCCCTGTCTCAGCCCCCTATCTCAGCCTGAGCAACACCCAGGCTGCCTCCAGTTTGCCCCAGCCCCTTTGTTCCTCCCGCCCATCTGCCCGCTGGACCAGGACAGGACTTGCTCTGGTTCCTCCATTCCTGGAGCCTGGGTGGGCCACTAAGCCATGTCCCAGGTCCAAGGTGAAGAGTTCTGCCATCACCACCAGCCCTTCTCCCCCTCCGACCTACCGGGACCCCTCGCTCATGGTCCACAGAGGACACACTGCTCCTCAGAAACCAACAAAATCAAAAGAAAACCCAAGCAAAGCTCTGAGGGACAAAGGCCATACATCTGAAGTCCTCAAAAATCATCCTATCACATGGGAGAGATTCTTCACATGCAGCCCAAAGATAATCAAACTCCTTCTTTTGCCATCCTCCTCCTTTCAAATATTAATCACTATAGATTGTATTTTCCATATAGCCACTCCCAAAACATATACAACTTCAGGGACTACACCACTCACCTTCACATATCACCAAGGTACTAAATCGTAAAAGTGCACTACCATACTAATATTCACCCCCTGTCTACGTAACCTGACTTAACTGATTTTCTAACTGCCTAATACCCTCATCTAGGAAATAATACTAACAGCAGACAAACAAACTCAACTACAAGCCAAGTACTAGTAATTACTGCCCAAGAGTAGTAATCCCAACTAAATCAGTTCAGTCAAAAACACACAGAAATTGAAAGATTGTAAGAGACAAAACAACGATGCCCAAGTAAAAGTGCAGATCCATGAGAAACAAAACCCAGGAAGACAAATCTCCCACCAAAAGAATTAACTCCATAATGATGGATTCCAACCAGAACAAATTCACAGATAATAGCCAAGAAAGCCAGACCCAAGATAATGACTTTCAAAGTATGATCATTACTATGACTAATACTGTGAAAGAGGAAATCCAGGAGGACTTAAACAACTGCATCAACCATTTTGAACAGGAACACAACAGAAACTTGAAGGAGTTGAGAAAAACAGTTGAAGAAATAAAAATAAACATAGAGCAGCTAAAACAATCTCAGGCAGAGTTTAAAACTGAACTAAAAGACAATTTATCTTCAACCCAAACTCAACAGAGAGTCTTATCAGCAGAACTAACAAAGCAGAAAATAGAATTTCAGATCTTGAAGACAAAGTGGGAGAATTAACTAACTCAATGGAAGAGATTCTTAAAGCCAAAAAGATATTTGAGAGGAATATTCAAGAGCTATGGGACACCCTGAAGAAGCCTAACATGAGTGTTCATGGAATACCAGAGCAAGAATCCCAAAATATCACACTTGAAGAAATTTTTCAAACTATCATAAATGAAAACTTCCCTCAACTAAAGAATGAGAGGCCAATCTTAATAGAAGAGGCATTCCGCACCCCAAACAGATATGACCAAAATAGAAAATCGCCATGGCAAATAATAGTCAAAACACTCCACATTCAAGATAAAGAAAAGGTGCTGAGAGCTTCAAGGGAAAAAAAATCAAGTCACTTCTAAAGGTAAACCTATTAAAATAACAAATGACTTCTGAATGGAAACAGTAAAAGCAAGAAGACCTTGGAGAGATGTACTTCAAGTATTAAATGAGCAAAAATGTCAACCTAGACTGATATACCTGGCAAAACTATCCATCATGATCGGGGGAGAAAGAAAAGTTTTCCAGCACAAAGACAACTTGAAGGGATACAAGTCAACCAAACCAGACCTTCAAAAAAATGTTAGAAATGATACTCAAGCTTGAAGAAAAAAAACAAGCATATCCAGTAGGACAGAAGGGAAGTATAATACCACCAAAACATAAATGTCAAACCACATGCTTACAAAATCTACTAAACATAAAAAATGTCCAGAATTAAAAATAATTTCTCCATTATAACATTAAAAGTTAATGGTATTAACTCACTGATCAAGAGACACAGATTACAAACTTGGATTAAAAACCACAACCCATCAATCTGCTGCCTGCAGGAAACTTATCTCACTTATCTCACTTATCTTACGCACATCCTAAAAAATAAAAGGCTGGTCAAAATTCTGCAAGCTCATGGAACCAGGAAACAGGAAGGGGTAGCCATTATGCTTTCAGACAAAGTGGACTTCAAACCAAAAATAATCATAAGAGACACAGATGGATACTTCATTTTAGTCATGGGTTCAATTCACCAGGAAGACGTCACAATACTGAACATATATGCACCTAATACAGGTCCCTCCATATTCATTAAGAAAACCCTACAGCGTCTTAAGTGAGAAATCAACCCTCAAACAACAATTCTTGGGGATTTCAACACTGGCCTCTCAACATGGGATAGATCAACAAGCCAAAAGCTTAACAGAGACACTTTGGAACTCAACCAAACCTTTAAAGAAATGGATCTTACAGATCTCTATCAAACTTTTCATCCACACACCAAAGAATACACATTTTTCTCAGCAGCACAGAGAACTTTCTCCAAAATAGATCACATATTGGGCCACAAAATGAATCTTCACATATATAGGAAAGTTGAAATTCTAGAATGTACCCTATCAGACCACCATGGTCTAAAGCTTGATATCCACAACACAATAAACAACAGAAAATACACTAACTCTTGGAAACTTAACACTATGATGCTGAATGAGAATTGGATGCAGGAAGAAATTAAAAATGAAATTCAATATTTCCTGAAACTCAATGATAATGAAAATACAACTTATGAAAATCTCTGGGACACAATGAAAGCTGTCCTAAGAGGTAAGTTCACAGGTCTTAATGCCTATATCAAAAAAATGGAAACATCAGAAATAAATAACTTAACAATGCAGCTTAAAGCTTTAGAGACACTAGAACAATCTGATCCCAAAAGCAGTAGAAGAGAGGAGATTAACAAAATAAGGGGAGAAATATATGAAATTGAGATTAGGAAAATGATACAGAGAATCAACCAGTCAAAAAGCTGGTTCTTTGAAAAAAATCAATAAGATTGATACACCCCTGGCTAAATTAACCAAAAGCAAGAGGGAAAAAACACAAATTAGCAAAATTAGAAATGAAAATGGAGTTATCACTATGGATACCCAAGAAATCCAGAGTATTATAACCTCATATTTCAAAAACTTATACTCAGTGAAATTGGACAACACAAAAGAAATGGATGAATTCCTAAGTAAGCACAACTTACCGAACTTGAATCAGGAAGTTGTGAATTAATTAAACAGTTCTGTAACATATGAGGAAATCAATGAAGTAATCTCAAATCTTCCCACCAAGAAATGTCCTGGGCCAGATGGATTCAGCACAGAGTTCTACCAGACATTTAAGGAGCTAATAACACCAATACTCCTTAAACTGTTCCATCAAATAGCAAAGGAAGGAACACTACCAAATTCCTTCTATGAAGCTAATATCGCTTACTCTCAAAACCTAATAAAGATTCACTTAAAAAAGAAAACTATAGGCCAATCTCTTTGATGAACACAGATGCAAAGATTCTCTAAAATGTCTTAGCAAATTGGATTCAAAAACATATCAAAATGATCATTCAAGGGAATCAAGTAGGCTTTATCCCATGCACACAAGGTTGGTTCAACATATGCAAATCAATAAATGTAATCCACCATATAAACCAGTCTAAAAATCCAAGACCACATGATACTCTCGATAGATGTAGAAAAAGCTTTTGACAAGATCCAACAGCCTTTTATGATCAAAACCCTAGAGACAGTTGGAATGAAAGAACCTTTGTTAATATAATAAAAACTGTCTACAACAAGCCCACAGCAAGGATTATACTCAATGGGGAAAAACTCAAAGCATTCCCACTTCGATGAGGAACTAGACAAGGCTGTCCACTTTCACCACTTCTATTCAATATTGTACTTGAAGTCTTAGCTGAAGCCATAAGACAAGAAAGGGATTCAGATCAGCAAGGAAGAAGTCAAGTTTTCTCTATTTGCTGATGACATGATTTTATACCTGAGTGATCCCAAAAACTCCACCAGGAAACTCCTGGAACTAATTGAGAAGTTCAGCAGGGTAGCAGGATACAAAATAAACATACAAAAATCAGTGGCCTTCCTATATGCCCAAAATGAAAGAAGTGAAAAAGCCCTGAGAGAAACAATCCCATTTACTATAGCCCCTAAAAAAATGAAATACCTTGGTATAAACCTAACCAAGGAGGTAAAAGACCTTTACAATGAAAACTTTAAAACCCTAAAGAAAGAAATTGCAGAAGACACTAGAAGGTGGAAAGATCTCCTGTGTTCCTGGATTGGCAGAATCAATATCATAAAAATGACCATCCTACCAAAGGCAATATACAGATTCAATGCTATACCAATTAAAATCACAAAGCAATTCTTCAAAGAAGTTGACCAAACAATCTCAACGTTCATATGGAGGCACAAAAGACCCAGGATAGCAAAAACAATCCTGAGTAACAAAAACACTGCTGGAGGTATCTCCATACCAAACCTTAGTCTATACTACAAATCCACAGTTATAAAAACAGCCTGGTACTGGCTCCAAAATAGACATACAGATCATGGATAAGGGTTGAAGACCCAGATATAAGCCCACACAATTACAGACATTTGATCTTTCACGAAGGGGCCCAGAAAATCCAATGGAAAAAGAACAGCATCTTCAACAAATGGTGCTGGGAAAACTCAATGTCCACATGCAGAAGATTAAAACTGGACCCGTATGTGACCATGTATACAATACTTAATTCCAAATGGATCAAGGACTTCAATATAAGGCCAGAGACTATAAAAACCATAGTTGAAAGGGTAGGAAACTCCATGGAGCTGTTTGGACTAGGCCAACAGTTCCTAATCAGAAATCCAATAGAACCAACACTCAACAAATGGGATCTTATGAAATTAAAGAGCTTCTGTTCAGATAAAGAGATTGTAATTTGAGCACAAAGGCAGCCCACAGAATGGGAGAAAATCTTCACTAACCATACATCTGATAGAGTTCTATTATCCAGAGTGCACAAAGAACTTAGAAAACTAAACACCAAGGAAACAATTGGCCTAATTAAAAAAATGGACCTTGGAACTTAGAAGAAACTTTACCAGAATGAAATGAAAATGTCTAAGAAATATCTTAAAAAATGTTCCACATCTTTAGCCATCAGGGAAATTCAAATCAAAACCTCCCTGAGATATCATCTCACCCCGGTCAGGAATGCAAAAATCCACAATACGAACAACACCAAATGCTGGAGAAGATTTGGACAGATGGGAACTCTTCTACATTGCTGGTGGGAATGCAGGCTCATACAACCATTCTGGCGAGCCATCTGGAGATTCTTAAAAAAGTTAAAGATTGAAATGCCATATGACCCAACTATTACACTTTTGGGAATAACCCCCCATACAGCAAATATTCACCTCGATGGAACAAGCACAACCATGTTCATAGCAGCACTGTTTACAATAGCAAAGTCATGGAATCAACCCAAATGTCCAACAGTTGACGAGTGGTTAAGGAAAATGTGGTACATTTATACAATGGACTACTACTCAGCCATCAAAAATTATCAATTAATGCAATTTGCCAGGAAATGGATGGAATTAGAAACAATTATATTGAGTGAAGTATCCCAGACATGGAAAATTAAGCACCATATGTACTCCTTAATAGGTGGGTCCTAGTACTAAACCCACTTAGAGACACACTCAAAGATAAATCTCTGTAATACCTACAGTAATTGCAAAGATTATAAACAGGAGATAATGGGAAGGAGGGCCCCACCAGAAACAAGGAGAGAGGGGATCATGCTACAGCAGAGATAACAGGCCACCGTCAAGGACTGCAAGGGGTGACATCCAATACCCATCAGGATGGAGCCAAGGGCATTGCAGGAGCAGCATAACTGAAAAAAATTAACAAACCATTATTCAGAACATCAGAGGCGCTATATCAACCACCTGGAATCAGGCCTGCTTAATCTCTCCCCATCCTGAACCTCAGGGAAATTTGTGGAAGAGGTCGCGGTAAGATTGTAAGAGCACAAGGATGGGAGGAGTCGAGATATACAAGATTCTCCACACAAGTAAGGGCCGAAGCAATTGTAATAGGACTCGGCATGACCTGTGCTATGTCCAACACATTTTTGAACCCACAAAGTCTGGCATGGACTAAAGGCACTAGGATCCTTAGAAGCAAGGGATTAACAGTCACAACAGTGTTCCTATACTTAAGGGGAACACGAGAAAGAATTCTAGGAAATGCCACTGCATCCTTACACCTATCAGAGAGCAGGACCCAGAGGAAAGTTTGATGTACACATTAAAGGATGCTTCAGAGATGGGAGGGGGGGCACTAGGAGAAAGGGAGGGATGGGGGAAAGGAAGGTGAAAAGGGGGGAGGGAGGAAAGAGGTCCAAGGAGGGGTGGAGGGAAGCTGGGGACAGGGTTACCTATTACATTTGTATGAACAGAAAAATAAATAAATTTAAAAAAAGAATTTTTTAAAGCAGTTGTTAAACAAACAAATGAACAAAAAAAAAAAACAGCAAATGTTCCAATCACTGCTCTGGAAAAATTAACCATGCTAGGAACCATTTCAAATCTATTGGAATATGGAGGTGTCTAGAATTCACAGCTGACCTTTTCTGAAGCCAAGAGTAGAAGAACATCAAGAGCTGGAATTGGGGAAGGAGAGGGATCTCATTGTAGTATCATTACTGAAAAGTATCAAGAGAGACTAAATAGTACATTAAATGGTTGAAACTCTAGACACCAGAGGAAATTCATAGGCAGAGATGAGGCAACAAAAATAGTAATGACTGTTTCTTTACTAATGAGGGAAAAGGGAGAGGTGGGAAATGTGTGCAAGCCTGTAGAGTAGAGCATGATGGGAAGACTAGAGCTCTGGGATGGGTCACTTCCTGTTGTACCCATTTGATGTCTGTACCTATTGGTAAAATTTAACCAAGTATTTGTCTACGAATAAACTAATCAGCCAAATAATATATACAAACATAAACATTATATATACATACATATATGCACATAGATGCATACATATATACAAAATTATATACATATATATATACTTAATCATGTAAGGACCAGAGTTCATTTAAATTTCTACAAAAATTACTTCTAAAAGTTCAATTTTAAGTTAAATTTTAAATAAAAATATAATTATTATATGTAATCTTTGTATGAACTAAATAGCTAAACTGGAGGAGCTCCAAAATATCTTTGTCTTGATTATGCATGATATAACTCTTTAATAAAAGAAAGCACATTGAATGAAAAATGGCAATATGTCTAATGGCTACATTCCAGGAATTCCTCAGTTACATTAGGGTATCTCTCTAAGAAGTTGCTTTTGATCCAACTATATCCTCCAATGTTCATTTCCATCAAAAATTTGTCTTTTTATCCCTATCTAAAAGTGGATTTATTATCCATGTGGAAGACAAGGGTGATATCTCCCATATATCTCCACTCAGATTCTCTTGTCCTAGCATTGACAGTGACAGAGATATGGTTCTTAGACAAAGCATTTTTCAAATATAATTACATCTATGTACCTTCTGTTGATATTGGTCCTAGGTAATCTTGGAGAACACAATATCACTACATGAGTTCTCATAAGTGCAAAACTTTCTGAAGCTAAGTGGAATATAATCTCTAGAAGACAGAGGCTGGACAGAGGATGTAGTATGGATATCCAAGTAATTGTTAATATCAGCATCTTAATTCTATAAGTTCCTCTCTCTGATAAATACTTGAAGAAACAACTTACAGGAGCAAAGGATTTTTATTTATACTCACAATTTAATATACACAATTTCAGGTGACAGCTGCTTATGGCATGAGAATTCATAGTAACAGGAACCCAGGAGACTGACCAGAACTGCTCCAAAGTGAAGAACAGAGAGAAAAGAACCAATGATACTTTCTAACTTGACAATATGTCAACTAGTCTTTGCCATCTTATCTATGTGCCCAGGGAATATTGCCACCCACTGAGGGCCGATCTTTCCACATCAATTATGCAATCAAAACACTATCATATAGGTGACTTTTGAAACTATGTCACACATTTCTATAAAGCTATAAGCTTTATAGAAGCTTATCAAAAGTAGAGGAAGAGAACATAGAGTCCTTAGGAAGAAAGGAAGACCCTCTAGTGATTAGCAAGGTGGGCGCAATGACTTCAGATCTACAAGGCCAATGCTCTAAGGTCTTGTAAGCAGATTATTTTGCAGAGGTTCCAGCAAGGAAGGACCTCAGTCAATAGCTCTTGATTTTATCCTTGAAACTATACATTCACATCTGAAACTGAAGAACTTTGGAAGAAAAACCCTGTAATGTTTCAGGATGCTAAATTTGCATAGGTTTGTTATGGTAGCAGTAATCAAAAACTAATACACTGTATTCACATTAATTCATCTGAACAATAAATCACACATCTATTCAATATTTTGCTAATATCTTCTGAATTAGTTTATAATTGGCCTGCTTGGTAATATAGCCTGGTTTTAATCTCTTTCTCTCAGGCAATCTGTAATAACAATAAAGGTAGTTTCCCAGCATGATTTATGTTCAGGATATGCACTCACAGGAGAAGTTTTAGAAGTTTTCTGAGATATAGAATCTCTGACTACTGAGATTTTCAAGACAGAGACAACCATTTGATGTGTGCTCTCACTTTCTGTGTATAGAAACAAGTCTTAATCATGAATGCCCACTATTCCCAAAGCAATTTAGTGAGACAATTATCCTAATGTTGGGACAGCAATTAATGTGTCTGATGCACTGTTTCTCCATGACCAGGCTGTGTGACACGTGCCAGAACCCTTCAGAAACCTAAAGCAAATGTGGCCTCACTGGGTAGATGGGATTTGAAATTGCTTAAACCAGTGACCACAATAATTCCTTATGCCATCTATTAAAAAAAAAAAGAGTGTGTGGAACAGCTTAAACTTTCTCCACTTCCCTATTCTGACACTAATAGTTTCCTACATAATTGAAAAGTGATTCTTCCCTGAATTGCCCATTATCTCTGCTGTTTTCTTTAGACTGCTCAGAAAGTAAATAAACTGAAGTTTGAAAAAGAACAATAATAAATTCTGTCACTCTTTCAGGCTTTAGGTGAGGGATTCATGTTAGATCTTACCAGGAATTCAAGACATTAAAATGCCACCTGGGGCTTTGTATTTGACCTTGAGTCAATATAGATGGAAGCTCAGCACGGTGGAGATGTCTCTTGTGGTTGGGAAGAAGATTTGCGGTGGGAAAAGGAGGAGGGGCAAACTTGGGCAATAAGGAGGAAAGATGGCCTGAAATCATGGAATTCATAAATAAAATTCCAGGACAGTAAAAATAGGCTTCTTTTTCCAAGGAAAAGGAATGGGTAAAAAAGGACAAGGAGAATAAAACTGGTTTAAAAGTTAAAAGTGAGGGGGCTGGAGAGGTGGCTCAGGGATTAAGCCTCTGCCTTGCAGGCAGAAGGTCCTGAGTTCGGATCCTAGACCCCACGTACAGACGCCAGGCGGAAGCGGGGGCGGCCTGCGCTTCTGGTCCTGGTAGGGCGGAGCCTGTGAATCCCGGGGCAGAAGGAGGTGGAGGCGTCCATGGTGGTTCCCGAATTCGTCCGTGGTTCTACACACACACACACACACACATGCGCGCACACATACATACGCACACACGCACAATTGAATAAAAAAAAAAGAATTAAAAAAAAAAAAGTTAAAAGTGAGGACGTAGGTGAACTTAACACATACCAGGAATCTCACTGAATTCCAAACACCCAATTAAACACAGTAAAAGTTTAGAACTGAATAGCCATGTGGAACAAACATGCTTAGAACAAAATTTGATGATAGAGGAAATCTGAGCAAATACCTATTTCCTGCTGTGTAATAGATGCTTACAAGACCCCAAAGGAGATATATTGCCTATAGCTGAGTTGGTGTCATGACTGTATGCGTACATACTTGCTAAGCTAAAGTGAAGCACGATGCTTCAAAGACAAGTAATTGTTGCCCTATTGCAACTATCTTTAATTGTACAAAATTGGAAAAACTTAAAAAATTAATTTAATGAAGTCAAAGCTACTCCTTCTTCCCAAGAGTTCGGCATATTCAGCTCAAAAATCCTTCACTAATTCTTGGCTTTTAGGTATTTCTTATCAGTTTGCTTTCAATTTTACAAAGTATGTATCATTTTTATTATGTTCATGAGAAAATCGTAAGCTGATGTCATATTTTTGCAGTTACTATAGACATTACAAAACACCCACTTTCTCATAAATAAGTAAATATGAATGCTGTTTTATTCTTTCTTCTTGCTGCTATAAGGCAAAACAAGTATAGAGTGGAAACAGGCAATTTATTTGACTTACAGTCCCAATAGGGAGATGGAGTCCATGATGGTGGGAGATTTCATAGCAGACTGTCTCTCTAGGAAGCAGAAGATGGTGGGCAGGTTCAGGTCACAC
The DNA here is from genome assembly GCA_023101885.1 of Typhlomys cinereus. Lineage (NCBI taxonomy): Eukaryota > Metazoa > Chordata > Mammalia > Rodentia > Platacanthomyidae > Typhlomys > Typhlomys cinereus. The sequence continues at coordinate 2,097,056 of JALPQD010000007.1, read as the reverse complement.
AGGCATTGTGAAGGCACAGAGGAGGCAAAATTAGGAAGCAGGGCTGGGGTCACAAAACCTCCGAGACCACTACCTGTGATATACCTTCCTCCAGCAAGGCTCAGCTTCTCAAGTTGACATGGCCTTACAAACATCAACTAAGGATTCAAACACATGAGCCTGTGTGCAGGACTCACAGCTAAATAATGGAAATAAATAACTAAATCAATAAATTCTGAAACCACGCATTCACTCTAAGAAACCGAAGGTGCTTCACTTTGATGTCCCATTTCTTAATATCCACATTCTTTATTCCTTTCATAGTAAATATTATTGCCTGCTCATTGAAATATTTTTCCAAATTAGATCTGCTGTGAATTCTATTGATGCATATTTACTAATAAAATAGCCTGCTCGGCTAGAGAGATGGCTTGGTGATTAGGCCTCCACATCACAAACAGAAGGACCTGAGTTCATATTCCAGATCCCACATAAAAACAGGAATGTTCATGGTCTGCATTTCCAGAGCCTGGGAAAAACCGCAGGAAAGTATAAAGGAGGTAGACCAATCCAGGATAATTACTGAAGTCATTCATGGGCTTCCATAGGCATTCACAGTGCCCTTTGATACACACACACACACACACACACACACACACACACACACAATCTATGAATGATTTTTGAGACTAAGTTGTTCTTAATCAATGTGTAGTTTATTTTAGAATGATACATGTTTCTTGATCCTTTGAATATATTATTCTACCAAAATCTGCACTGTATTTTTTCTAAAGAGACCCATTTAATAAGTGGTGATTTTTTAGGTAGAAAAGTCATTTTTTGATCTCTACATTTACCCTTGCCTGCTTTCCATGAATATTTTGTAGCCCTCAGTGCTTAATACTCAAGTTCTTTCTTGTTCACTATTTTTTACTTCTTTTACTTATATTTTCTTCTTTACTTTCATTGTTTTTCTTCTTGACTTTCTTTACTTTTATAGTAGCTGTTGGCATCTTGGGACTGAAGACTGAAGAAGCACAGTGTCTTTTAGTTATATAACACATCACATCCTGGATTTGGAGTACATTTTATCATTCAATGGGTTATGTGTCAGAATAAAGTTCTCAGAGTGGCAGTGTGGGACTTGAGAAGTGTCAGGGTCTCGACAGAGATCAATATAGTCTTGTGGGCATGAGTTCTCACTCTGAGCATCATTGGTTATTATGACAGCTGGTTATTAGCTGAGCTTGTCATCTCTGTCCAGTGTGTATCATGCAGACCTGACAGCTTATTACTGTCATACACAACCACCATGCATGATAGTATGTGGTAGCTGAAGCCCTTAGAACTTATTTGCCCTATCAACCATGCCTATTGCTTCATAACTATAAATTTGCCTCAGTTCTTTTGTTTAATACCCTTCTTTATGCCCTTAACTATTAACACACTAATACATTTGCTTCATGTATAATTTGGTATCCATGGGGACTTGCTTCTCATTTGCAATGGTCTTTGTGTATTATTTATTCACTTACACATCATAGTTTTTGCAAGTGTCCTTGCTTGAAGACTTTAATGGAAAATTAGTTTAAGCAAATCCCTCAGGAAAATTATCCCTCACATTGTCCAAGTGAACATGGTCATAAAATTTTGGTCTCAAAAACAATTATGAGTCAGTTGCTGGTTTAGAGACATCCCAGTAAAAAGGTTTCTTCACACTAGGTTAAGAGACAAATGATTGTGGGAGTTATTCAGTGCTTTCTTCTGAGAAAAAGGAATTATATATTTAGTACCTGTATTCACTGAGTACCAAACCAGAGGATTATCACTTCACTACAAACCTCCATTTGTTCTTTGTCATGTGCGCACATTAGTTTTCTATAATTTTTCAGCAATAAGGTGATTTATTTGGATTTTATGGCTCAAATAAAGAAACTAGTTCTAATACCCAGTCTTCAATTCCAAGCATCAGAGCTAACTGATTTCCATTATTCATAAATACATACATAGATGTGGTACAAAAATCTGTGGAACATGACTCATTGGTGAATTATATGTCTTCCTTGACAGAAGCAAGGAACACACTTTAGTTCACACAGTCTTTCATGGAAACTCTCTCTTCTGAACTGACATTATATTTGCTGTGGTGTATCACCCTTTCTAAGTCTGAGGAAGTGCTCCTTTCTGGTTATTTTAATGGTATCAAAATGAGGACAGATCAACTCATGTTAATTTGCAAACCTCTGAGATCTGATACAAATATCACTGACCACAACAGGAGAAGGTTTTCTGCCTTTCGATGTTTTTTTTTTTTCTGTCTTTAAATATCTTTCAAAAAATTTATCAACGTCACTCAGCGCAGCTCCTGATGCTGAGTTGTATTCACCCAACCTACTGAGTACTGGCTTTATAGTAGCTGGTTTTCGGTTTTAGACTTACACAGCACTATGTGAGAAAGAAAATTACCTGTCAATGGGCCTTTCCAATAAAGGGGAGACGTTCACCAGTGGCCAAATGATCACATAGGATAACAGGGTGTATGACCTTTTGTGGTTTCAAGAGGGTGAATATTATTTCCTGAGCACTATTATTTTAGTAGTTATAATTATGCATGATCACTAATAACCAGTCACACATATTAGCCTAAAAGAATATTTTTATCAGACTTCTCTCCACTGACCTTAAAACTTTTCCTCGGTATTTATACTTTTTCTTTATATCTACAATATCTATGATTCTCCATATTCTCTACTAGAGCTGAGGAGGAAGTACTCCATATTCACATATCCTTCATGTCCACACAAGATGACTTGTACTGTTTAAGTTTAAGGGATTATACTCAAAAATGATAGCAAACAGGATGGAGTTTGTTTCTGATTCAAATGCATTGTTATTTAAAGCCAAATATTTGGTGACTTACTTATTACCTCTGTGCACAGAACAGCAAGTCAAGTGGAAAAAATAAGTAGTGATAAAATAGTGGGTTTGTCTTTGTTTCAGATGCAGGTAAAATGTTGAAATCATTGTCACATACAGCTTTCATGGACATCTGTAACTATCAAACTTATGAATGAAACACAGGAAAGGTATGAACATGTTCATTACTTGCCATTTATCCTTCAACAGTATCTCATTAAGCTGCAATTATTAATATGTACTTATATGTCAAATACAAAATCTAGAGAACTTATCACAGAAGATTATAATGAGAAATTTACTGGATTAATTATTATTATGAAAATATGGTTCATAAGAATAAATTAATATTCATTCAGAAGCATGAAAGATAATCATAATTGTGGTATCAGTGTTGGCAGAAGATACCTCAAATGGATAAGAGGTTGTTTGTTCTGGAGTTGATTATGAATAACATTGTCCATTATCCAGGAACACAGATTCAACTTTCCGAAATTTCTGTGTTCCACTATTGAAGCAATTTTTGAGACTTTGTAAACACAGAACAAAAGAAACCATGAAATCAAGGCACTTTTCAAATACATCATTAGGAACATCAGGTACGTGGGTTACAGAAAAGTGGAGAAATCTGTTATAGGTTACAGATGCTATCTAATAGCATTCTTAGCTTCCCTGTCATTGGAAACCAAGAATAGTGCTGTGCAATCCAGAGAATTTATCCAATAGTCACCAGAATGAAAAGTCACTTACAGAGGTATTGATAGCTCTAAAGAGTAGCGGTAAGATGATGAATACAACTCTCAGACAATACAGACAGGAGGAAGATCCATGAAATTAAGTGTGTTATAGTCAGAACTCCATTGATGAAATGAGACTATAAAAACTGTGGGAATCAGTTTTGTTCAGGAATTGATACTCATGTAATCTCTAATGTGCATACATGTGTTTATCTATATAATCCATGTGAGCAAAAATGTTTAAACAAATCCCATAAAGACAGAGACCCCTCTAGGGGTCTCTATTAGAGGAAACAGAGGGCGAGATGCTTGTTGCACAAGCCTGATGACCCAAACTTTATGATGGCTTCCACATGGAGGAAAGAAATAACTGACTCTTGCATGTCCTCCTCTGCACATACACTATGGCGTATACACACTTACCTGTTAATAAAAGAAAAAGAGAGATAACCCAATATTGACCAGAAAAAAATACAGCAAAAACAGTATAAGTACCTAGCAAAGTAGCTCATCCAAATAGTTAATGAATGTATGTAAAGTGCTCCACCTCATTGGACATTAAGGAAATGGGAATTTCTTTCATATGATGCTGCTATGCACACAGTAGAATGACTGACTTATGAGTGTTATGTATGTGAACAATGATACCAGGGATTAGTGAGAACATGGTGCAAGGGGATATTTTGTTCTCTAGGTGTATGCAAATGAAGCCTAAGGGGAAACTTCCAGTCTCTCCTGAAGCTAACATAGAGACACATTTAATATATGCACAAAGGCTCTTCAGTGAAGCCTTCACATGAACACAAGTGAATGAATTTTCTCAAAGTATGATATTGCTATGTTTACAGCAATCCTACCCATATTCTTAAACTAGAATACTGTTTGAGCCCATCAAGAATAAAATGATATGTAAATGCAAGAGCGATCCCAGGACCTTAGAACAAACTTTTATCTCAGGCTCAATTTATTTTATTTTTTTAAAAGACATTGATTTTATTTTATTTTTTTGAGACTTTAACATTTTTTATTATCTCCTCTCACATTTCCTAAGAATTTTCTTCATTATAATATTCTCTACAAGGAACCATATAAAGTTCAAAAAGAAACCAATCCATGGTGCAAAATTCATGATTGTGGTTATTTGAGGGAGGGGAAATGCTGATGAACAAGATGAGTCTCACAGGGACATATAATGTCCTCTGTTTTCCTATCTTGGTTCTAACTTTGTCACCTCATTCCTTTTCCGGGGAGACATTAAACTCACAGTCTGTATACCTGTGTCTCTGTGACATGCTTCATATGAATGGGTTGAAACACACATACTGGAAACCAAGGATGGCTTAGTGATCAAAGTGCTTGCTGTGTAGATATGAGGAGCAGAGTTGAAATGTCCAAAACTGCAGTAAAATCTTGGCCATCATGGTGCTTTCCTGTCATCCTATCACTTGAAGCAGGTGATTCTCAGGACAAAATCTGGACAAACAGACTGAGAAATGTCAAGTCCATGGTCCACCAGGAAACCACACCTCAATAAACAAAGTAGGGTTCGATAGAGGAAGATACTTTATGTCAACCTCTGACCACTGCATCCATTTCTATGCTCTCTCACGTGTGTGCACTTGTCTACATATGCATGTGCCAATACAAATGCAAAAAAATCATACACAATCATGTACACTACACTATACACACATACACACATACACACATACACATACGCATACACATACATATACATATACTGATTGGAATCTTTAAATAGAGCTTGTATCTCCTCTATGACTAGAAAAGAAGGTATAGTAAGTACTAGCAAGAACTGGAGAAATTTTGTATTTTCTTCTTGGATGATGCTGCTAAGACTTTATCTATAGCTGAGCTACACCATTAAGAGATTTCTAAATTGGATTTTTCACATAGGATTAAAAACATTTTGATTGTCATGGGCTATAACTGCATGTTAACTTATTTTCAAATTTTAAACAGGAATGAATCCATGCAAGTCAGTACCATATAACTGCTGCCCAGATTCTGAAAGCAGTTCATGACTCTAGAGGCTTTGATTTATGAATTCTTTTAGCAAAGCTTTTAAGGTAATAAAGTATCAATTAGGCAAAATGGAAGCTAAATAAAAAATAAATGGCTTGCTTTTTGTTAAATAGTTAACTGGAATAAATTTTATTAGAGAAGTCACCTACTAGAACAAGAGGAATAGAACGAAATCCTATGTGAATTACCCATCACTCTGAAACTCTGTGTCCTCCAGGGTAAGATTCCTGTTTTGGTGAGCAATGTATCCATACTTTGCTAATAAAGACGTGCTCACAAATGTATTTCAAATGAAGTGTTTTATTTTGACAGAATCAATAATTTAAGTTTTGCTGTCATTGTTTGGAAAGAAATGCAATCATTTATGTATAATACACATATATTGAGTTTCATCATTATCTACAGTTATACAGCTCATAAATAAGAACCTGCTCTCACAGAAAGGGTAGATTATAGAAATTCCAAGAATCCTTCAGATTTTATTGCAGTTCTCCCCAGAGCTTCCAGATGAGCTAGCATAACTTTTTTGCATTACTGAAAGAATCTATCTTAATCTTTTCACATTAAAAAAGTATAACGTAAATCTCTAACAATTGTGGCGAGTGTTTTGAAACAGAATTCACTATTGATCTCTTTTTACTTTTTTCTGCTTTGTGTTCTTGAAACAAGATGTGCTTATGTAGCTCACACTGATCTTGAGCTCACTACACAGCTGAGCTTGACAGTGGCCTCTGACCATCTAAACTCCACCTACTGAATGTGCTGATATGGGACTTATGCCTCCCTCCATACTCATTCCTTACAATGTGCTACGTGGTGCAGTTTTAACATAAGGAACAGACAGACAAGATCTCTACATTTGTGTGTGCGTTCTAATTTTCAATGAGTAGGAATGATAGACATCTTATACCTTTTATCACAAAGTACTGTTCTTCAGGATTTGAAAGCCAAGAGTTTAGCCCCGACTTTATTATTTATTTCAAGTCATGCACTAACAACTCACTAATAAGCAAAGAAAATCATCACAGAACCTAAATTGATTATGTGATATCAACTACAAATAAATCAGGATGATTTACTTAATATAATATAAATGATCTACAGATCTGCGTGCATTGTTATTCACAGACATGTATCTATCAACAGATCTCTCACCTTACTTTAATCCTTTGTAACAATTTCCAAATTATACTAAAACTGCCAAGAACCCTGAAAAATAATAATTCTCATTACTGCATCTCCAGTCTCTCTTACTCCATATTTTGTGAATTGCAACTAAAATTGTTCTTTTAAAGAATACTTATGGTAATTTACATTCACTTTGCTCAGAACATTTTAAAGGATATATCATTTCTTAAAATGGGTATTCAGCTTGAAAGTCTCTCTCTTCCCTCATGCATATACTTAGTCCACTGTACTCCAGAATATACACAGAAAGTTCCAACTGCTAATACTTTAAGCCATAACAGTGAAACCAATTTAGAAAACTGAATGCTATATATTTTGAAGCTTGATTAAACATAATTAGTTTCAAAGTTTTTTGCGAGACTATATGAACAAGACAAAGATGTAAAAGTTTCTGACCATAGTAAATGCTGTTTTGCAAGGAAGAGCATATGAGGGTAAGTAACTAAAACTAGTTCCACCGTGTGTTCCAGATTCCTCTTGCATTTGTGTTTATCCAAAGCAATTGAAATTAGGACTCCAAATAGATGTCTGAATTCCATGTACATCTTATTGTACGTAGTCAAGTAGCAGATGCATTATAAGTAAAAATATACTATGCACATGCAATTGAATGTCTTACATGGCCTTAAAAAATAGACATTTTGTGACTTATAACATTTTTGCATTTAGAAAAGAGTATCATTGATGTATTAATCAGAGCCAAGAGCAACAAATAATGTACCACCACATTACTTTACAGAGGTCATAAAAATTTGAATAGAAATAGTAGAGTAATGATCACCAGAGACCAGGGGGGGAGAAGACAGATAACGTTCAGAATGAGTAGCAAGGAATCCTTAGGTAGGAAGTAGGTGATCTATTTCAGAACATAGGAATGACAGTTATTAATGATGCACATCGATAATCAAAAATAGGGAATCTTTAATGCTCCCAACATAATAAACAAAACGTTTTTGTTATTGCTTGTACTAATTACTCTGAATGAATAAATAAAAATCTTACACATGTATTGATGCATTATGTTTTGCCTCACAAATACAATTTGTTGAATGAAAAATAAAATTAAGGGTAAAGCTGAAATTTTTATAGCAAATATGAACAAAATATTCACAAATTTAAGGGTATTCACTAACATTTACCCAAATTAACAATGTTCTAGCTCGTGAAAGAATCATACAAAGAATATTGCTTCACACTGGTAAAAATAATGGAAAAAAAGAATAATAGGGAAGTAATCAACATGTTTCTGCTTGCTCAGAGTAACTTATAAAGTAATTAAATAAAAACCAAAAAGTAAATAAAATGTTTTCAAATGAATAATTTTGACACTGCAGTGAATGAAAAGTGTTCATAATGTGCCCATTTTGTGACCAGACTAAAAAAATCTTACTTATAAGAAGAAAATCTATGCTCACAGCCTTCACCAAAAGAGCAACTTTTCCAAATATCTGGAATACATAAATTTTTATCCTTTCTTACTGATGCATAAATACAGTGAATTTAAGTCATTTCCACTTACATTACCCAATCCCATCTTTCCTTCACCCAATGAATTTTTTTTCTTCCCAGTCTTCCTCCTACTTTCATGTCTTTGTGTGTATGTGGCCAATTGTGCAATTCAGATAGAAATTTCAATTTGTTTGGGGATCATAATCCATCCTGAGTAAGTGTTGAAGATACTCTGTTATTCCAGCACTTGATGAGGGGAGACATGGGATTCTGTGAGCAAGATTGCTAGCTGGATTAGAAAGCTCCAGACTAAGCAAATACCCTGCCATGACATATATATACTAGAAAGTGACTGACAAAGATATCCAACTCTCATCGTTTGAAATGTGAGTTGTGCCCCACAAGTTCACATGTTTGAATCTCTGGTTGTTTGGGAAGGTCACGACACTTTTAAGAAGTGGAACCTTGCTGGAAGAAAGCAGTCACAGGTGTAGACCTGGGAGAAATCTATTTTTGAGGTTGCAACAACTCTCAGCCTCCGTGATGTGTGCAGTGACTCAGGGCACAGACAGCTTCTGCCAGCCAGTCACGCCTTTTCCACGCATCGTATCTTCCCTCTGGAATAGTAAGCTGAATAAATCTCCTTTCTCCTTTAATTTGCTTGACTTTGAGTGTTCACTCACAGCAATAGAGAACAGTAGCTTGTACACCAGCTCCACCTCTGACTTCACATACAAAATGCACACATGCATGCACGCCCACACTTGCTTGTGTGTCCGCATACATAGCCATGCATACACATATGCATGAGTGCCACATAGGCATATATACTCAAAACATAAAGTAGTAAAACCAAGTAGAGAAAATACAAATATGAGAGAAGTTCAAAATAAGTAATGACTTTTTTAAACATTTGCTGACCATCATTCATTAATGCCTAGAACAAATCAGTATAGTCTTCCTGATGTGGAATGAGAGGGACCAAATGAGGGATTGTTTCCTTGTTTGACAAATGACAATGAGAACACATGCTATAAATACCTCTCTCAGCCTTCCCTCTTCATGATAAAACATCAGAGGGTGGCTCCCATCTGGGATACCAGGTCATGACCCTCCCATTAACGTATTCGTCACAGTGCTCTGTGATCTCAGTTTAGCGTTGATGTTGGTACTGTCAAGTCCATTTCAGGCTCTGTGGTCCTGGATTACTCCAAGGAAACTTAAGTGTAAAAAATGTAGGACACCATGTGAATATATGTCATCTTTTCAGGATAGTAGGGTTATATTTTTAGCTGATGTTAATGTGTGGTCTTGACACTTTTAGAAGGTGGAACTTTGTGGAGAAACGTAGGTCACGGGGGGAGGATCTTAAGGGTGGAGATCCCTACCCTGTTTCCCCCAAGCAGGCTCTGATCTTGTAGCTGTCTCTTGTTATCTCTGCCTCTGTGATATCTGTGACCTATGCTGTCTCCGGCATCTTCTGTCCGCCATGCCTTTTCTGCCATAATGGATTATATATCCTCTCTGGGATCGTAAGTCAAGTAAACCTCCTTTTTCCCTTAAGCTATTTGTGTGTGTGTGTTGTTTCAAAGCAGCACAAAAAAGCGGGCTGCTGCCTTGTTGCATGCCTGGATGCATTCCGTCAGTAAGAAGACTTTATTCACCTTTTTAGATTCACTACAATATCTAAGCCAAAAACTTTCCTGTTTCAGATTTGAAGCAAAGTTTCATGTTCTGTATTTTTAAAAAAATCTCCTAGTGCCCAATTCTATGAGAGAGACATAGGTAAACTTTCCATATCATAATAATATATAGGTCAATATATTAAATTCACTAACGTACATTTTGTACCTCTTACATGATGTAGAATGTTCTAGATGTACCTGATAAGTAAACCTGCCACATATTCAAATTTTAAAAATGAGGTGTAGAAAGTTTTATTGGCTTTGCTGTGGAAATAATTTAAAGAAGTGCATGAAATGCTACCATGTGAATATTAACTATATGCAATTTTTATTTGTTAAATGAACTTAAGCCCACATGATGGTCCACTTGTCATGGCTATAGACAACAAACAGAAACTGCAAAAGTTTGAATTTTAACTAACAGAAAATTCAAGGGTAAATATTCATTATGATGTAAAGTGATTACTCAGCTAGTAAGAGTTGATATCGATGTAGGTTAACATCTTGTCGAGGTTAGTATTCACAAGGAAGAAGACCTGCTTTGCCCAATAGGATCTAAGACTTTGACATCACAATGGAGTTGTTGAGCATCTTGCTGGCAGAACTTGAACTGTGATCAAGGATTCTAGGGATAGTTTACTGAGAAACCAAGTAGGGAGTATCTTGTTAGAATGCAGAGTTCACGACTTTGAGAAACTGAATGAGATGTTACCACTTCAGGAAACATATCTGAGGATCAGACCTACTTGAAACACTGAGCAATGTCTTTTCTCCAGCAGTATCTCTGAAATAACCTCCTCATGCAGAGTTAAAGATACCATTATGTATATTTAATGGTCTAAGGCAATGGTCCTAAAGCAAATAAAACTGTGAAGTAATAAATCTACAGCAAGAACAACCCGTGTATTCTCAATGTCTCTATGGCTCTACCTAACAATGAAAAGGTTCTAATAGTTTTGTGTGACTTTCTTAAATTCTCAAATATTACAACTAATTATGATTCTGCTATGGCCTGCATGAAAAGGTACTTTAAGTCAGGAGAGATCTTGTCTCAAAGAAAGTGTTGACAGTATCTCAGCCAGAAAGGTTATTTTCTGCCTTTGCAACCACAAGTGTGTACAGATAAAACAGGCAACATGCATGCAGAGAAAGTCACACACACAGTAGACACATGTGCAAGGAAACTGTAGTATAAAAACTATCTCAGTACATTTAGTCTACCAAGCCCCAGTTGTGCAGGTTAGCCTATCTTGAAGGAGTTTAGTGCATAAATATTAATTGTCCAAAAACATCTAATTCAATGGTTTTTTTAAAGTGGTAAATAGTTTGTGTTATTTTGATGTTGTACTCCCAAAACACCACCTACACAGTATTCTGTAGAGCATTGATGTGTTGTTTCCGTGATTTCTTTGGCTAATTAGCAGCTGCAACTCATTTCTGCGTAGTCCAGCACTGCAAAACATTACCATATTGCAACCATATTGCACAGTGTACACTGGTAGTCTTGGAAAGGTTAAATTTTCAGAATACAGTTGATAAAGATGTACACTGGATTTCAATTATTAAAAAGTAAAAAAGAAAAGCTTGGAAGAAGCAGCGAGGACGACCCCCGGACCGACCAAAGCCGCGCGCCGCTGCAACCCGCGTCCAGCGCTCACGTCCTCGCGCCGCCGCCATGCCCAAGAGAAAGGCTGAAGGGGATGCTAAAGGAGATAAAGCCAAGGTAAAGGACGAGCCACAGAGAAGATCTGCAAGGTTGTCTGCTAAACCTGCCCCTCCAAAGCCAGAACCCACGCCTAAAAAGGCCCCTGCAAAGAAAGGAGAGAAGGTACCTAAAGGGAAAAAGGGAAAAGCTGATGCTGGCAAGGATGGGAACAACCTGCAGGAAACGGAGATGCCGAAACAGACCAGGCACAGAAAACTGAAGGTGCTGGAGATGCCAAGTGAAGTGTGTGCATTTGTGATAACTGTGTACTTCTGGTGACTGTACAGTTTGAAATACTATTTTTTATCAAGTTTTATAAAAATGCAGAATATTTGTTTTACTTTTTTTTTTTAAGCTATGCTGCTAGCACACAACACGTCATTGTTTTTTGGGGGGGAGAAGAAACATGTGTCACTAACGGACTTTACAGAGCTGGATTGCTGTGGGAAAAACACCTTCCCCTGCTAGATTTGAAAGGTCCTCTTGGATCCCAGGAGGAGAGATTCCCCGGTGTGGACCCAAACAAGGGGTGGCACAAAGGCCTTGTCGTGTAGGAAACCCAAACTCACTTTTATGTCCTCCTCCCCCTCCACCATCAACATAGACTTAACTCCCTTAAAACCAGAGCCCTGCTGGAACCTGACCCCCTAAAATTGGTTTTGCCAGTATGTCAGGTGATCTGGACTCTGCAGTGACATCATTAAGATGGTGGTCCTCAAAAGAACAGTGGTTCCTTTCCTAAAAAATTGTGGATTTTCAGATGGATACCTCTGCCAGTTTCATTTCATTTCCTGAAAGTCAGGGTCAGCTTGTGAAAGTTGTTAAACAACATGCTTATGTGAAATGTCCACCCTCACTCTAAACGTCCCCCGTTTGAAGCATCAAATGAAGACTTCCTTGGATTTTATAGTGGCTTTCTGATTTTGGTAGTCGATACAAGAAGGGAGTTTGAAAGTTCTTGTATACTGTTACTGATTGTCTGCCCATGTCCTGCCTGAAATACCATGATTGTTTATGAAAAGTATCTTTAATAAAGCTGGATACAGTTTGAAAAAAAAACAGCTTGTAAAAGAAGTGTACATCGGAATAATTTCCATACACATATGTGTGTGCATGTATATAGATAGATAGAAAGAGAGAGAGACAGAAAAAGAGACAGACATGAAACACATGCATTAAAGTTTTAAATAAATATTACATATGCATATATGTATTTGTTACTTCTTTTGTGCACAGACATCAATGTTTCAATTTAATGTTTCAAGTTGTTAATGAGTACAGAATATTTAAGATACTCAGTGTCTAAGAAGTAAAGGAGCAGAAAATCATTGTTTAGCTTATATTAAATGATTGCCAATATGCTACCAAAGGGAGGACTTTAAAAAGACACCACCATCACCAACTCAGTCATTCATAAGTCCATACAGTGGAATCCTCATTCTGAGTAGAACACTCACTTACTAAAAATGAATATGAATGAGTATAGTGTGATAAAATAAAATGTGTACCAATTATCCTGTCAGCAGTATGTATGTATGGCTTCTTTGGCAAAGCCAACTATGACAAGGACTTTGAAGGAAGATTAAGAAGTGCAATTATAGCTCAAAAGACTCTGGGAACTGCCTCGGATTTAAATGTCCTGCTGCACTTATGTGAATCTGTGTGCTCTATGTGCAACTATGCACTGTTGAGGGTGACTCAACAGTGTGCACTATGTGTGCACATGCTGTGCATATATGTGAATGTGTGTGGTTTGGATATATGTTTGAGCAAATTGTGTATGTGTGTGTGTGTGTGTGTGCGTGTATGTATGTGTATGTGTGTGTGTGTATGTATGTGTATGTGTGTGTATGTGTGTGTGTATGTGTACGTGTGTGTATGTGTGTGTGTGTGTGTGTGTGTGTGTGTGTGTGTGTGTGTATGTGTATGTTTGTAAATATGCTATTGGATGCATGTATCCTTGCATATGTGTGGAAGTCAGAGGAGTTCAGATGTCCTGGCCTAAAATTCCATGTCATATTTCCTTTATAGTATGTCTCGTACTGAATCTGTGAACTTCTAATTGTCTACTTTAGTCACACTAGCTAGCCAATGAGCTCATAGGATACAGGTCTTCCTCACCCTCAACAGTGCAGACACTATGACGGTACTTGTGACCAAGCCTGACTTTTGCATGTGTGCTGAGATTTGAATTCAGTTCAACCATTCCTGAGTTGAACTTGATCCACTGAGCCATATCTCAATACCAGAACATTTTTTTGTACCAAACAGGTTTCAATAATTATTTCCGATGCAAATTTTTAAAAAAGAGCCATGGACACAAACCCTGATGTCGTGAGAATCTTAAGCTAAATGATGCCAGGTGTGTGGTAAATGTGCATTCTGCAGCTGTACGGCTTGGAACACCAATCAGAACCTACTGAGAAAATGATGGGGTGAATCTAGGATAGTGGTTAACCCTGGAATTTCATGAGTAGAAGTGAGGTCGAGAGTGTACAAGCCACTACTGTGTTTCTGCCTCTTGCTGTGGGTTTATCATTTATAAAAAGAGGATCATGTTACTATTTCAACATAGAAATGCCAAAGAAAGAAATGACATTTCTACTTGACAATCTTTTATTTCACGCAGTTGAGATTTAGTTTCCCAGAGTGATTGATGTCAAGTTATTTTACATAGCTTTGCAGTGATCATTTTCTAATGGAAAGGAGAGGAACCTTAATTCAAATCTGATAATGGGGCAGAGCGTGGAGACTTTTACTTGAGACCTGACAGTACATTACATGCTCTTCTATGAGAATGTAGAGCTGGAAAGAACAGAAACATGGTTGTACAGTACAGAATTAAGATTGGGGGTTTCAGGGGAATATATCAGGGGGATGTACTATAAAATGTGGTGGGTTTGGGCTAGAGTGACGACTAAGGAGTTAAACTTCTGCCTTTCATGAAGAAGGTCCTGGGTTTGAATCCATGATCCCACCTGAAAACACCAGGCAGAAATGGTGGTGTGCTGCACTTTCGACACCGGAAAGGTGAAACCTGAGAAATACCAGAGCTAAGCAAAAAGGAAAAAAGGAAATAGCTCAATCTAGGATGATTCCTAAAGTCACTCTTGAGCCTCCACAAGCGCACACAGTGCACATACACACACACACAAATAAATAAGTTAGCAGTCTTCAGATATGCAGCTAATGGAAATGGCTCCAAATGATTCCCTTGTTTCAACCTGTATCTTTGTTCTTGTCAGTGATTGCAAGATCCCTTGACTTCCCTGAACACTTAAAATAGGAAAATCACATCTGTGGTGCTGTGAAACTGGAACGAGAAATCCAAAAGCAATACCTAGGATGAGGATGGGCTTGTTCTATTGATTGCAGATCTCAGATCCCTTCCAGGCAGGATATTAAGATGTGATCTCAGAATTCCCTTACAATACAGGTGTTGTGGAAGGTGAGTGGAAGGTGATATAGAATACCAAATTGACCAAGCAGTGCGGTTCCTGTTCTACATGAACAAGAAGGGTTTCCAAGGATCCCCACAGTTCTCTGGGGTTCTCAGAATGTTCAGAGGCTAGAGAACCATCTGTCATCCATCACGTACACACAGGTTAGAAGAGTGTTTTCATAAGCCTTTTGGGTATGTTAGTATTTTCCACCTTTTCCATCCCAGATTACAAAGTAAAGAACAAGCAAAGGAAGTCTTTGGAGGCCAAGCATGAAAGAATGGAATTGAACCAGTAACATCAAGACACACACTGGGTCAGGCTTGCTGTGATTGACTGAACCCCAGGAGACAGAATTCTTATTGACTCATGAAACAGGCTCCCCACTAAGACCAAGTAAGCAGGCTCCTTGAAAGAAAGGAAGGAAGCCTGGAAGGCTTTTAATGTATCCTCTTTCTAAGAGCTTAAATAATGTAGTGACATAGTTCTGCTCACTGTCTTGTAGAAAGAATGAAGACCTAATATCATTTTCAATAAACTTAAAAGAAATTAGAATATTGCTGAGAAGGTAAACTCACATTACCCGAGTGCCTCTTCAGTGTTGCATTAAGAACTCTTTAAAGTTAAGCTTTGTATTTGTATTTTTTATTAATGATTTCATGGGTTGAATATAATTGCCTTTCATGACTAAAACTGATGAGGCTCCATGATTTTAAAGGGATTGACTAGAGGTTCAGAGACAGCTGCACAGGTGAAGCCACTACTCATAAATTTGGCAATCTGAGTTCAATCCCCAGAAACACACATTTTGGAAGGAAAGAACAGACTATTAAAAGTTATTCTGTAATTTTGTGGGCTTATATCTGGGTCTTCAACCCTTATCCATTGATCTGTATGTCTCTTTTGGAACCAGTACCAGGCTGTTTTTACAACAATGGATTTGTAGTATAGACTAAGGTTTGGTATGGTGATACCTCCAGCAGTGTTTTTGTTACTCAGGATTGCCTTTGCTGTCCTGGGTCTTTTGTGCCTCCATATGAATTTTGAGGTTGTTTGGTCAACTTCTTTAAAGAATTGCTTTGCGATTATAATTGGTATAGCATTGAATTTGTATATTGCCTTTGGTAGGATGGTCATTTTTATGATGTTGATTCTGCCAATACAGGAACATGGGAGATCTTTCCACCTTCTGGTGTCTTCTGCAATTTCTTTCTTTAGGGTTTTAAAGTTTTCATTGTAAAGGTCTTTTACCTCCTTGGTTAGGTTTATACCAAAGTATTTCATTTTTTTAGGGGCTATAGTAAATGGGATTGTTTCTCTCAGGGCTTTTTCACTTCTTTCATTCTGGGCATATAGGAAAGCCACTGATTTTTGTACGTTTATTTTGTATCCTGCTACCCTGATGAACTTCTCAATTAGTTCCAGGAGCTTCCTGGTGGAGTTTTTTGGGATCACTCAGGTATAAGATCATGTCATCTGCAAATAGGGATAGCTTGACTTCTTCCTTGCCGATTTGAATCCCTTTTATGTCCCTTTCTTGCCTTATGGCTTCAGCTAAGACTTCAAGTACAATATTGAATAGAAGTGATGAGAGTGGACAGCCTTATCTACTTCCTGATCAAAGTGGGAATGCTTCCAGTTTTTACCCATTGAGCATAATCCTTGCTGTGGGCTTGTTGTATACAGCTTTTATTATATTGATAAAGGAAAGGTTACTTCCATCCCTACTATCTCTAGCATCTTGATCATAAAAGGCTGTTGGATCTTGTCAAAAGCCTTTTCCTGCATTTATCGAGAGTATCACGTGGTCTTGGAATTTGGACTGATTTATATGATGAATTACATTTATTGATTTGCGTATGTTGAACCAACCTCGTGTGCCGGGGATGAAGCCTACTTGGTCCCCTGAATAATGTTTCCCCGTGAATAATGTTTTTGATATGTTTTTAAATCCAATTTGCTAAGACTTTTTTGAGAATCTTTGCATCTGTGTTCACCAGAGAGATTGGCCCATAATTTTCTTTTTTAAGTGATTCTTTATTAGGTTTTGGGATTAAAATGATATTAGCTTCATAGAAGGAATTTGGTAGTGTTCCTTCCATTGCTATTTGATGGAACAGTTTAAGGAGTATTTGTGTTATTAACTGCTTAAATGTGTGACAGAACTCTATTCTGAATCCATCTGGTCCAGGACATTTTTTGGTGGGAAGTTTCGAGATTACTTCCTCAATTTCTTTATATGTTATAGGACTATTTAAATAATTCACAACTTCCTGATTCAATTTAGGTAATTTGTGTTTGCTTAGGAATTCACCCATCTCTTTTGTGTTGTCAAATCAACAGTTCCTAAACAGACATTCAATTGCACAGTCACTGCTACCAACTCTCAACATTTGGGATCTTGTGAAATTAAAGAGCTTCTGTTCAGAAAAAGAGATTTTAACACAAGCTCAAAGGCAACCCACAGAATGGGAGAACATCTTCACTAACCACATGTCTGATAGAGCTCTATTATCCAGAGTGTACAAAGAACTTAGAAAACTAAACACCAAGGAAAATAATGGCCCAATTAAAAAATGGATCCTGGAATTTAAAAGAAACTTTGCTAGGGATGAAATTAAAATGTCTAACAAATATCTGAGAAAAATGCTCCACTTTCTTAGCCATCAGGAAAGTGCAAATCAAAACTTCCCTGAGATATCATCTCACCCCAGTCAGGATGGCAAAAATCCACAATACAAACAACAACAAATGCTGGAGAGGATGTAGAGAGAGGGGAACTCTTCTACATTGCTGGTGGGAATGCAGGCTCATACAGCCACTCTGGCGAGCCGTCTGGAGATTTTTAAAGAAATTAAAGATTGAAATGCCATATGACCCTGTGATTCCACTTTTGGGAATAACCCCCATGCAGCAGAGGTTCACCTTGATAGCACAAGTGCGACCATGTTCATAGCGGCACTGTTTACAATAGCAAAGTCATGGAATCAACCCAAATGTCCAAAGGTTGACGAGTGGATAAGAAAATGTGGCACATCTATACAATGGAGTACTACTCTGCCATCAAAAATGATGAATTACCGGAATTTGCCAGGAAAGGAGTCATTAGAAACAATTATATTGAGTGAAGTATCCCAGACCCAGAAAATTAAGCACTGTATGTACTCCCTAATCGGTGGCTCCTAGTACCAAACCCACCCAGCCCACCTAGAGACACTCAACGATAAATCTCTGTAATACAGTAATTGCAAGAAGTATGAACAGGAGGGATGGGGTAGGAGGGCCACACCAGAAACAAGGAGAGAAGGGACCATATAACAGCAGAGAAAATAAGCCTCCATCAAGGACTGCAAGTAAGTAATGAGACATCTGGTTAACTTCACAGACTTTTCGTTCCTGATCATCTACAACTGAGGGGGTGTGATCTCACCAGAAGGGGAGGGCATATAGTCTGGCAGATAATAAGTAACCATTTTGCAAATGGGTGATTGACCCCTCCCTCACTGTGGTTTCCTACTTTTATTACATCTCCCTTTGAATATACTCTTATAACAAGACTCTAGTTTAACATTTTTTTATCTCTGGCCAGGGGGTGACATCCAATACCCATCAGGATGGAGTGAAGGGCATTGCAGGAGCAGCAAAACCGCAAAAGAAAAACAACAAACCATAATCCAGAACTTCAGAGACTCTATATCAACCACCTAGAACTAGGCCAGTCTAATCTCTCCCCATTCTGAAGATCAGGGAAATTTGTGGAAGGGGGGGGCGGTAAGAGTGTAAGAGCCCAAGGATGGGAGGAGCAATGATATGCAAGATACTCCACATAAGTTAGGGCCAAAGCAATCATAATTGCACTTTGTATGCCCTGCACAATGTCCAACACACTATTGACCCCACAAAGTCTAGCATTTGCTAAAAGCTCCAAGATCCTTGGAGACAAAGGATTGACAGCCAAAATAGTGTTCCTATGCTTAAGGGGAACAAAGGAAAGGGTTCAGGGATATGCCGCTGGGTCCTTGTATGTCATCGGAGAGGAGGACCCAGAGGAGAGTTTGGCATGCACATTAAAGGATTTTCCGGGGATTGGGGGAGGGGAGGCACTGGGGTGTGGGAGAGGGAGGGGTGAGGGGAGGGTGAGCACAGGGGTCGGGGGGTGGGGGGAGGAGGAGGGAGGAGGGAACCGGTGTACTTATTAAATTTGTATGAGCAGAGATAATAAAAAATGTTTTAAAAAAATAAAAAATAAAAAATAAAAGCTATTCTGTGATCTTCACTAGTTTCTTATGACACCTATGAATTGCATTGTCTTCCATAATAAATAAATAAATAAATAAATAAATATTGATAATAAAATATTTAACAAGCATTTTACTATTGAAAAAATATTAAATAATTAGTATAATAATTTAAAGTGTAATTGACAGGTTCTTCTAGGAGTAATGAGTTGCAGACTTTGGAACCATACTACATTATTTATTATTAATGAACTTACTCTAGATACTATTCCTCATTATTCTCACTCACAATCAATGTGGAAGAGGAAGATAAAAAATATTTCAGGCTTGTTTTTACCATGAGTGAGATAATGTTTCAAGAGGAAAGACATTTGTAGAATGCATGGGATCATCTGAATGAGTTTTCTATCCCTTGCTCTTTGGAAAGAGATAAAATAAACACAACAATTTTCAATTGTTTTGATTTGATTTGTGACCTTTAAAGAGACTTTGAAAACTATTTCATTTATTTGAGAAAGAGAGAGAATGAGAGAGAGGGAAAGAAAGAGAAAAAGAAAGAGAGAGGAAGAGAGAAAACACTTGTATTCCACATTTTGCACTTGTGAAAGTCAGAGCATAACTTTCAGAAGTCTCTCCTTATGACAAATAAAATTTATGCACTGAACTCAAGAGTACATACAGGTGCCTTTACTTTCTGAGCCCGAAACAGGTATTTTAAATATATTCCAGATATTTAGTTTTTAGTGGGAAGTTTTTCCTGATGAAACTACTTTATTAAATTCCAGAAAGTAAGATAAAACATTTTAGAAAGGACATAATTGATGGTTGCCCTTGGGTTTTGGTTAATACACTTAAAATTAGTTAACAATTATGCCTTTATAAATTTATATTGGATTCATTCACATGTATGCATACAGACACATATGGAAAAGTTTTATTTTACAGAATTAAAATGGAAATTTTTAAAATATTTAATAAAGAGCTGTATTATGTATACTATAATAGCACTTATGCAATAGCATATTATACATCTAATATAAAGAATAGAAAAACAGCACATTATATAAACATTGAAGGATTGTGATGATGAATTGCTGTATATGGGACTAGTATAAACACAATAAACACAAGTTCCATCAGTATCAAAATAAAAGTGTGTTGAATCTGTACAACAAAGGCTAAGTATACTGACTATTTTTTCAATGAAGTCTCACGCAAAGAAATGAAGTTTATTTTTTAAATTCAACATGTTCATTAGGTAAATCACTTTATGTAATATGAAGGAAATACTCTCATGAGAAACTCAAATTGCTATGAAACTTCTAAGCTCATTGAATCTTTCAAATCTAAATGATGCAATTACAAGTCAGAATTTCCAGTAACTTTTTGTTCGGTTGCATGTACCGCGTGCTTTGACTGCACTGAGCATCACATGACACCCAGGGCCCCCGAGCATGCGGGCAGAGCCTCTTCCACTGCCCTACGCCCTGCACCTCAGCTTGAGCATGCGTATTCCTCTCTTGCGCACCTGGCTCACTCATTCATTTCACTCCCAGGGATTTTCCCGGGCGAAGTGAAATGTGTGAACATAAAGATCCCTACACAAGTGTTCATGGCGTGCTCACCCTCAGATCCCCCTTACAAGGAATGACTTAAATGCCCTCACCGGACTGTGCTTGTGTGAAGAAGAAAGAGCACTTGAAAAGTCTTCCTGAAGTGAAGAGGGCCGAAGGGAGCTGTCAGGGCTGGCGGCCAGAGCGCATCACATTCTGCAGGTCTGTGCTCCCACTGCACTTTCCTTGTCTGTCAGGAAATGTTGCTTCCTTTCTTTCCTTAAGACTGTCCTACTTAGGAAAGCTTTAAATGGCTGATTATTTTTTGCAATGCTTTGCAATGATTTTCACTTTTGCTGCTGAGCAATACATCAATCCTCATGTTGTAACGTCACAATTCTGTGTGTGTGTGTGAGTGTGTGTGTGTGTGTGTGTGTGTGTGTGTGAGAGAGAGAGAGAGAGAGAGAGAGAGAGAGAGAGAGAGAACATTCAGGACATGGGGTGGTCTACTCTTGTCACGGTGCTTTCATTCACCGTCTCTTACTGCATCAGGAGTCCCCCTATAAGCCAGCGATGCTCCTATCCCCCCTCATCATAGTGTAGGGGCTGCAGGTTCCTGTGCATTGCTAGATTTTGTGTGGGTTGTAGTGATTGAGACCCAAATGCTGATAATTCTGCACCAAGTGCTACCTGTTGAACCATGACTCCAGACTCCTACATTTCTATTCTTTAAGAGTGTGTTGGGTAAAATTCCACTGACATTGGGAAGCTTTTGTTCAACTCTAGAGGCTGCTAATTGACAGCCAGGAAGTATGCAGAATAATCTGATACATTCGCTGAGGAAATGCTAAGAAGTTTTCCAGTGCTCAGCATTTTTAACGTTGAAGAAAGTGACCTAGCCCATTGATGATAATCAGTTGCTATTTTTCTTCTTCCTGCTTACTGTTGTGAGATGTACTAATTGCAGCTTTGGATTTAATTTGGTAAGGATTTAAAAATTAAAAACAAAAAACCAACAGGCTGCTAATTCACCTCTCACCAGACTGCTGTAAAGTGGGCTGAGATCCATTTTTTTTTTTTCTGGATGAAAACTTGCTTGACTCTCTCTGGTAGACTTTCTTCAACAAGAATGTCTATCATTAACTAAATTCAGACATAATTTAGTCTAGCAACAGAACATCTATTATCTTTGCAGCATTAAGTGCATCATTATATTTGTAAGAATGATAGTTTTAATCCACTGCTTGTAAGCATAAGGAGTACACATTTTTTCTATAGATGCTATAAACATTGGTTTCTGAATGTTAGAGATAAAGTAGGAGTTTGAACATGAACATCTGTATGTACTTGTTCCCACACTTTAGTGTATAGGAATACTCGAAAAATGAAACAAAGCAAGTCTTTAGATTTATGCATTAACAAATTGAATGAAATAACTATCCCCCAATGAAAATTAATTGGCTGTCATATATCCAGTGACAACCACCTGAAAAATGTCAAGTTTATGAAATATTTGGATGTGCTGAATAATTTTGTCTTTGTCATATTTTTCTAATTAAATTTCCATGAAGTTGACATAGTATCTTAAATACTAACTTGCTAATACTTGGGCTGGGGAGACAGCTTATTAGATAAGCCACTTGCCTCACTAGCTTGAAGGCTTGGAGTCAGATCCACAGAGCCTATGAGAAAAGCTGGACACAATGTCAGTGTATTGTCTTGAAACAGGGTCTTTCCCTGAATCCAGAACTTAAGTTTTCTAAGCTATTCAGGAACCAGCAAGACCCAGTCCTCTTCCTGCCTTCTTTTTCAATGCTCCAGTTACAGGCAATGACAGTACATATGGCTCCTAATGTGTGCCCTGGGAATTGAACTCTGACTCTCACAGTTCACAGCAAATGTTCTTAACCTTGGAGCCACCTCTCCAGCCACAATGTTGAGTTTCACATTCTACTTTATTGCTGTGGAAGTTAGATTACTCCATGTTCCTTTTAACAGTATTAACAAGTCTTATTTATTTAAGCATACAGAAATGACTCAACTCTCAACTCTACCTGCAGGAGAATCGCTTGGGTTTTATTATATCCCTTAGAATCTACATCATGTACATAGTTGTCAGTGTTCAAGTATTAGATGTAAACAAAGTGCAGGAAGGAAATGTGGAGCCCAATTCTGTGCTTTGCTACTAGATTCTTGGTTACTTTGATAATTGTTTTACTGCTTGAAACTGTTCAGAATGTTTTTCTTTTGAGAAATAGGCTCATGTACTAAATGGTATAAAATAAAACCCTCCATATTTAGACTGGGATGATCTTGAACTTTGATTTCTCTTGCCTCCACTTCCTGAGTGCTGGGATTGCAGAAGTCAGTCACCATCCTTACTTCAGAGGCACTAGGAATGGAACCCTGAGCTAATGTGTATTAGGCAATCACTCTACCATTAGCTAAAGCCGCAGCCCTGCCTGGTTCTTTATGCCAGGAAGAGAGGATGTGTTCTACCAAACTCTATGCAGTGCCTACGATGCAGACTAGAACATGCTATCATGCTCAGCCTGTCAAGTCTAGAAAATCATACTAGACCTCATTCTGCTACTTTTTTTCTTGCTGGGCCCTCCATGCTTCCTAGGATCCCCCCACTACCCTCTCCAAATTTTATTCTAATTGCTTCTGGTATGGTTGATTCAATACAAACTTAGTGTTACTAGAAGCAGACTTTCTAAAATTAATTTTTTCAAGCAGATGGTAAAAACTATATCTGGTTTGAAGAAATAAAAGAATAGCTAAAATTTATGATTTCACAAGTTTTCTTTCCCCTGTCAGGAAAAAATAAAATAAAATTGTTGTCATTTATTTGAAAAATATTAGGGTCGCAGCACTTTGCAACCAGAAAACAAATTATTTCCAGGTTTCTCTGTGCAGAATAGGGAAATAATATTATGAATAAGAAACAAGCAAGCCTGAAAATTGAGAAAAGTAATTACTTTAAAATATTGTCCTATAGGCTGACTAAAGCTGACTATACTGTCAGTAGCATTGTAATATGTTGACAAGCATTTGTATTATGATCGAGGTGAATGACACATCACTTCCAAGTGCTAAGGCATTGTATCATACATGAAGTGCTAAGGCATTGTATCATACATGAAGTGCTAAGGCATTGTATCCTACATGGAAAGCGGGTGTTCAGTCTGTGCTGCGTCTGACGGTTGAGTGAGTTGTCAGCTTAACACCCAAGAGACTGGACCATTGTCACACTTGGGAGGGGCTATCCACATTAAGATTAGCCTTTGAAATTGTGTGTACAGGGATTTATCTTGGTTTCATTAATTGATATGATTAGACCCATCTTAATTTGGCATGGGAATATTCCCTGTGCAGAAGTTTTGGACTACATAAAATGGGTGGAGTAAGCTGAGTGCTAGCATTCATGTCCAACCAGGTGGACAGCCAGTCTCCCACCTCTACTACCATGTCTTTCCTGCCCTTGTTTTGCGTTTCTCAGCATGATGGACTGCATGCCTCTAGAGTCCAGATGAGTCCCATTGCCTTATTAGCTCCTTTTGTTCAGTGTATTTTATTATAGAAGCAGAAGAAACTAAGATGGTGTTTTTCACTCTAACAATGTGACTGGAATTTGATCTAAATCACTCCATGATAATCTGTGATTTTTTGGAAATTCCATTGTAAAGATGTTGAGGCAGCAGATTCTGCGACTCCTCCAGCTTATATTGATGTCTTTCCACTAAATAGTAGAGAAGTTTGGGGAACTTTCTTGTGGTAAACCAGCCCAGACTACTGGAACAATAGAATCCTGTTAATGAGGAGAAAGAAACAGACGGGGCAGGCAAATGTCACCCGTGAGGGGTGTTTCAGTTCTCAGCATCCAGCCTGAAGTTGAAGCTTGGAAGCTCAACTGTCCCAGAAATAAGAGCATGCATCTGCTGCAGTGCATGAGGTGCCACCAGTACATTTAGAGTAGCCCCCCAGGAATGAAATGACGGAGCAGGTAGGAATTAGAGCACAATGAGATAGTTTGTCACTGTCCTTCCTTCTTCACGACCAGTGTAGCCAGCTCCCCACTTTTACTCAGGCCAGGAGCAGTCATTGACACCTTCTCCAGTAGCACTTAGGGTCCTGAAAAAACATTGTCTTGTCAAGCAAGTCTGTGTTCTGTGTCAAAACTGCTGCTATATGAGAGTTTGCATCAATCCTTGGATAAAGACATGGCCATAGGCATAACTGTGAACAAGACAATATTGTCGCTTCTGCAACAGGAAATGACATTATTCTGATTTTGCAGCTTCCCTATTTACCAATTTACCTTTGCTCCATCTGCTGTGTGACTTGTGTCACCCATCTTTTTGTCCCTCTTTCTCTGTCCCATATGCCCTCATCAGGCTAATACTCTGTGAATTCACCATAGCTATGATTATCATGTCAACACACCTTCAGACATTGTCTTAGCTTCATAATTACATTGTGTCAATAAAAGCAAGGGATTTTATTTATTTGTTTGCATTTTTGGGTCACAGCCCATCATAGCAAGAAAGTTAGGAGCAGGAACTAAGGAAACTATCCTTAGCATGTGCAAAGTCAAGAGTAGATAAGGGTAAGGGTCAATCTACATACTTGCTATTTAGCTTGCTGAACGCCATCCATGTGTCTGTCATTATCTATCTTTCTACATTATCTACCAGAATGGTCCTGGGCATAACTAGCAAGTTTTCCCAACTCTATCAACGCAATCAAGACAATGTCTTATAGACTTGCCCAGATTCCTGTCTTAACTGAATAATTTTCATAAGCATACCTATCTACAGAAACAGTTGCTGTGAGAGAACAGTCTTGTTTAGTGATTGATGTAAATTACTTAATTTGTGTCTTAGAATCTGTTTCCTCCTAGACACAACACACATTTCCGAAAAACATAAGCATTGTGACAGGTATTTTCAGATGCCAATCTTTCACTGGAAGGCTGAAGCTTTGTATACATCTGAAAAATAGTTATTACTAAAGAAAGTCCCTCAAAAGCTTGTGGGATATTAGTCTAATGAAATGAGAAGGTCTAACCCACAGTGTTCATAAATATTTTCAAATAAGTTATAAAAGATGGATGTGCTGGTTCACTACTTTGGCAAGCTGGCAAGTTGGAAAATTCACTCCCCTCTCAGCGTTTCCCATGGATGTGGTATAGCCAGTTGCCTTGGCTCCTATGTTAGTATGAATCCATTTGCCATCCCAATAAACTATAATCAGAAAATGCAGGACAAGAATTGCTCCTTGCTCCCCTTACTTGTTTGGATCTTGTTTTCCTTCAGCAAAGGAATAGTGAATAGAAAATAGTGGTTTTACATCTCTTAACACATTCAGCACAGTTCTTTACTTGACAACTATGGATTTAATTCATAATAGTGGTGCCTTTGTGTGGGTATGATGTGTGTATTTGAGTATGTGCATTCATGTCTATGTGCGCATAAGCACTGTGTATCATGCCATGTATGTGGAGCTCACAGGCCATTTTAGCTGTTAACTTACTCTTGCATCTGTTTTGAAACAGTACTTGTTGTTAAACTCTGACTAAGCCAACTCCACACTAGCCATCTTCTTAGCTGCTACAGATTTTTCTGTTTCAGCTTTCCATCTTGCCATAGGTGCTCTTGAATTATAATATGTACTACGATACTGCTTGACATGGGTTCGGAGCATCTCAATTCAGATTCTCACACTTGCTGGCAATTGCTTAACACACTAAGGCATCTCCCCAGTCTCCTCTCTTCTATCAGATGACTAACACAAATAACACTACAGCTTGGAAACTCATGGCTACCATATACATTAACTATGTAGTTGCAAAATTGGACTCAGGCTACCCCACTGTGAGATTAGCTAGAGTCTGCAAGAGTCTCATTTTCTTCTTATGAAAGTTGAATCCTAATTAACCTCAGAGAAAATGCCTCATTTGGTGACTGACCACGTGTACATCTTAGGCAAACATGACATACAGAGTGATGAATTTCATGTAAGTGTGCTAAGGAAAATGGAACCGAGTGGTGTCTTTTAATTAAAAGATGGAAACTCTGATTTTTTTTCTTAAGATAGCATGAACCCAACCAACTTTAAAGGACAATAATGTGCTTTTTAAAAGAAATGCATTTTAAAAGTAACAGCATGGAACTCAATTAACATAGATGTAAAGACATGGGTTTGATTAAATGACTTTCTTGGAGAAACTTCAAAATTTCAGTTCACCAATTTCTTCAAACATGTATATGTTAGAGTTCAGATAAAAGTGAATACTAGCTCTGAAGTTAAGACATCATATTTGTCTTAGCAGCTGGAAATACATGAACAAGGGCAGGGCAGTGACATACATGAATCCTCTGATGAATAGAGAGGATTCTGTGGTTTCATGAGCCAGAGAAACTTTCACTGTTTCCTATTAGAAACCAGAAGTTAAATAAACAAGAATACTATGTTTTCCAAAGGGAAATGTGCATGCACACACATAATGCTACAAGAACTGTGGAAAAGGGGTCAATCTATGAGTTACAAAATCAATATCTACAGTTTGACTGAGTCATGAAATACAAGAAACAGAAGGTCCTGGAATTTGTTTCTGGCATAAAAAATAATTGTAGGAAAGAGAAGTATATGTGTAATTCTCTCTCCCTCCTTCCCTCCCTCTTATCTTTTCTCCCTCCTTCCCTTCTTCCCTTCCTTCCCTTCCTTCCTTTCCTTTCCTTTCCTTTCCTTTCCTTTCCTTTCCTTTCCTTTCCTTTCCTTTCCTTTCCTTTCCTTTCCTTTCCTTTCCTTTTCTTCTTTCCTTTCCTTTCCTTTCCTTTCCTTTCCTTTCCTTTCCTTTCCTTTCCTTTCCTTCCTTTCCTTTTCCTTTCCTTTTTCCTTTCTTCCTTTCCTTTCCTTTCCTTTCCTTCCTTCCCTTTCTTTTTTTCCTTTCCTTTTCCCTTTTTCCTTTCCTTTCCTTTTTTTTTCCTTTTTTTTTTTCCTTTCCGTTTCCTTTCCTTCATTCCTTTGTTTCCTTTCTTTCCTTTCCTTTTCCTTCCTTTCCTTTCCTTTCCTTTCCTTCCCTTCCCTTCCCTTTCCTTTCCTTTCCTTTCTTTTCTTGTCTTTTCTTTTCATAGTATTCCATTGATCACAAGCTACCCTACAGCTCAGTTTGTTGCTGAAAATAACCACAAACTTTAAATTCTGGTCTACAGAATCATTATTTATTGCCTTCATTTCTTTTAAAATATCATAACTACATCTCTATCTTTGGTAAAGAAGCCAATTTAGAGATATTTGATATGCGGGGTGTCATATCCTATATTCACTGAACAATATTAAACTCCTATGATTGGTGATTGCATACTATAATCTTCCATTTTTAATGCATCCTGAAATTTGATTGGATTTCTTATTTGACAATTGAGAATTGTTATAATATCCTTGTCTGCAAAGAGTAATCAAAGCCTAGTTTGCAACCACAGTAAGTACTGTTGGGCCCACCCAGAGATAACGGTCTGGGAGGGAGTGAGCAGGGCATGGCTTAGCACATGGGACCAAAGATGGCGCTGGGAGCTAGTGTCCTAGGTGGAACCCTGATCACATTACAGAGAGTCCTAATTGGCTTATAGGAGCCAACATAGATTTATGTTTAGTCTGACCTATGCAGAGTATGTGCTTTACTGACCATCAAGGTAATTGGCTGCCTGTTTTGTGTGCTTGGATTCTTTGTCTATATAAGCTGATCTGTTACCCTCAATAAACTGAGATCTTGCTTTGACAAACGCCCCGTCCCTGGCTGAGTCTCTGGAGGGCAGAGGCGGAGGTGCGGGCGGTCAGGCTTTACTTATCTTCGTCATTACAGCCAGGAGCTGTGTAACTGTGAATGAATGAGTGAGTGACGGAGTGTCGCCTTGACAGACTCTCTGCTGTGTCCAGAGGCCCCTGGATTTGGGTGGAGGTAAAGGGCCTGCAGCATATTGGCCTTTCTCCGCCCCGACGGCCTAGAGTCGTCACAGTGTGTGCTTAGGAGAATTGCCCCAGCAAGTATTATGCAACTGATACATTGTTGTATTTTTCTCCTAAAACAGCACTTTAGAAAGCTGTATGAGTCACAGATTGATGCTTCTAAGGATGAAGTCTGATCCAAGATACAAAGCAGCCAGAGAAGGATTCTGGGAGCTTAGTCCCTGGGCTTCACTAAGAGCTAATTGGTGTGAGCTGTGACAAATCATTTACAAATCTTTCATGTTTGTGGTCTGGGATGGTACAGTCACTGCGACTCCCTTGCAGTTGACTACACCAAGGTCGTTGAGGAATTAAATGAGTTCTCCTGTGAGCCTGCCTGTCAGACACTTCTTACCCACTCAAGAATTCTTTTACCTATAATTAAGCTTCTATTTAATGAAGCAGACAGAGACGGAAGTTGCAAAATCCCTGTGTGGCTGATTCTGCAAGCAGGATCCTCCATGCAAGCTCTGGCCACCCAGGGAATTTCACATGTTACTGCACATCTCACAGGCTTCATTCCTGGATCATTTGCTGCCATTTAATTGAAATTGATGGCCACACACTGGAAAGTAGATGATTATTCACCTGCAGAGATTCTCAGAAATAACTAAGATTAACTTTTTACTCATTTTTATCATTACACACTATAACTACAAAACTAAAAACTTCTTAAGAGTATATTTATTCTTAAGAATTCTTGCATTTATAGGATTATTGGACAGGAGGGATGGGGTAGGAGGGCCATACCAGAAACAAGGAGAAAGGGACCATGTTACAGCAGAGAAAATAAGCCTCCATCAAGGACTGCAAGTAAGTAATGAGACATCTGGTTAAGTTCACAGACTTTTGTTCCTGATCATTTACAACTGAGGGGGTGTGATCTCACCAGAAGGGGAGGGCAAATAATCTGGCAGATAAAAAGTAGCCATTTTGCAAATGGGTGATTGACCCCTCCCTCACTGTGGTTTCCTACTTTTATTACATCTAATTTTGAATGTGCTCTTATAACAAGACTCCAGTTTAACAGCTTTTTGTCTCTGGCCAGGGGTAACATACAGTGCTCACCAGGATGGAGTGAAGGGCATTGCAGGAGCAGCAAAACTGCAAAAGAAAATCAACAAACCACAATCCAGAACTTCAGAGACTATATCAACCACCTAGAACTAGGCCAGCTTAGTCTTTCCCCATCCTGAAGCTCAGGGAAATTTGCAGAAGAGGGGGCGGTAAGATTGTAAAAGCAAAAGGATGGGAGGAGTAATGATATGCAAGATACTCCACACAAGTTAGGGCCGAAGCAATCATAATTGGACTTTGCATGCCCTGCACATTGTCCAACACACTATTGACCTCACAAAGTCTAGCATCTGCTAAAGGCACCAAGATCCTTGGAAGCAAGGGATTGACAGCCACAGTAGGAAAGCGTTCAGAGAAATGCCACTGGGTCCTTGTACGTCATCAGAAAGGAGGGCCCAGAGGAGAGTCTGGCATGTACATTAAAGGATTCTCTGTGGATTGGGGGGGAGCAACTAGGGGATGGGGAGGGAGGAGTGAGGGGAGGGGGGACAGGAGGGTCGGGGGGAGGAGGAGGGAGGGAGGGAACTGGTGTACCTACTAAGTTTGTATGAGTGGAAATAATAATAAAAATGTTAAAAAAAAGAATTCTTACATTTATATAGCTATGTTATATATAATATATATAATATATTTGTATGTCATCTATTTGTATGTTTATATATACTTATATGTATTATTCATCTATCTTCTGTCTCTCTGTCTGTATATCATCTATTTGTATGTTTACGTATACTTATATGTATTATTCATCTATCTTCTGTCTCTCTGTCTGTATATCATCTATTTGTATGTTTACATTTATAAATTCCTAGATTTTTTTAGGGTACAGTTTTGTGTTTGCTAAATTTTTGATAAATTAACACATAATGCTTAAGTTAGAAGAGTTAAAATTCCATATGACTTTTAAATTTCAGAGTTTAGATGACATCCAACTCCAAACACAAAATTCAGTAATGTTTTACAGACAACATATGGACTGAAGGAATTTGATTGTGATACATTCGCTGTACTTAGGGGTTTTTTTGTTGTTGTTGTTGTATGGATGTGTAGGCATGCACATTCCACGGCACATGTGTGAAGGTCAAAAATTCCACCTTGGGTATCGTTTCGTCCGCACTCTTGTTTGAGATACGTCTCTTTTGTGTTTGTCCACTGTGCGCATCAGGCTTACTGGCCTCTGGTTACTTGAAGCTTCCTCTCTTGCCTCTCATCTTCCTGTGGCACAGCTGGGACTCCACTTGCTCATGCGCACTTATTGCTTTAAAATGGATTCTGGAGATGTGAACACATGTCCTCATTTTGAATTCAAGTTCTTTAACACACTGAGCCATCTCTCCTTTGTGCCTGTTCCGATTGCCAGTTTTCACATGAGGTCTCCCAATTTTCTTATCAGACCATCTCTGAGAAAGTCGTCTGATTTATTAATATCTCAGATTTCATATACTCCACCTGTCTGCTCAACCGGTAACTGAAATAATACACTTTTCCAATGTGTTATATTTAGGGATAGACAAAATTCCAGTCTAATCAATGTATGAGATTTCTGTGTTCACAGCAAGGGCCTAACTTTAGATTCATTAATGTAAAATTCCATGTGCACAGTTGTGTTAAAACTGCTAAAGGTGAAGTGAGACAGATTTAAGAAACCAAACCCACATGGCAGGACATAAAATGCTGGAGAATTGAGACTAATTCCATTATTAAACTATGCCTGCAGAAAACCTAGCTTCTGGATTTACCATGATATAATAAACCCACTTACCCTTTAAGCCGGCTCAATATGATTTTCTGACATGTGGAAGTGAAAGAATCCTTAGGGCTTCACTCAGCTCCAATTTAATAGCCCTTTCTTTCAATTGATTTTGAAAGTCTGTTAAGATTTTTTTCCATCTTTATTTCCATGGCTTTTCAAGCCCCAGTACGGATATATGGACTTGACCTTCGAACATTAACAAGGCTATTTACAACCTAACTTCAGTGGCTTTGCACCTATCCTTCTACCTGAAAAAATTTCTAGATGAGGAAAGTTCTAGCTCAGAAAAGTTGAAGTAGAGAGACTCTGCTGCATCTCTACCAATCCTCTCAACACCTCTGCATCCTGTCTCCTGACATGGCTTTGAACATAGTCTTCCTCTAATACACAAACCTTCAGTGAAGACATTTGTAAGTAAATAACATGTGCCTTCACTATTAAATGCCATGCATGCTTTCATCTGAAACAAAAGATTCAAAAAGATACAAAGGAGATTCACTGAAGAAAGTTTTCTTTTGGTAGATGTAATGATCAGCTTTGCAGAGTCAAATGACTTAACCTTCTTTAGAAATAAAGTCTTTCAGATCATTGGGGAATAGAAGAAATTAGAGAGTAAGAATACTGGAACTTAGTGCCTTAAATGGAGGCTAAACAGCAGCTCTACACCTCTTTATGGTAATCTGTATACTTATGCAATAGCCACAGTTCTGATATGTGGTACACATTTATATATACGTGTCAGAAATGTACATATCTTCTCAAATAGAGCTATTTTGCTCATTTAATTGTTTGCTCTGTGTTTTGTCACAAATTATTTAAGCAGCATTGTTCAAATACCTAAATGTTTTATAAAAACCAACTTTTGATTTTTTTCGTTCATAGGATGAAAGCAGAACAGGCCATATGAATCTACTTAGGAGCCTAAATATTTTTCAGCATTCCCTGTATTTTGATAAAACTGGCTCATTGAACATTTGTATTTCTCATCTGCCATTGCTGTAGTTTATGTGGAGATAATAGAAATAAAAGAATACCTGAATGTAACCACCTAGTTTTCGTTAAAAGTCTGCTAGTCTCTCAGGGGAAAACCTGTAGCCTAGACAAAATATGCCCCTTTCATGAATGTAGCAGGACACGTGGTTAGAAGAATGTCATTAGTTCTTCTGATGGAAAACCAGAGTCTCCTTCAAAGTTATCAGCTATTTCAGTAAGATGAAAACAGAAACTGACAGTTTAGCATGTAGAAATTCAGAGATACATTTATAGTTGAATCCATCAAGCATATTGTTTCATTTCACTAAAGAATAGATACATACACACACACACACACGCACACACATATGAATTTTCAGGCAATTTTGACATAATTATATTCTAAAGTTAGCAAAAACTTCTTTAACTTTTTAAGATAATGCTCTTATTTTGGTGACTATATAGTGTTACAAAAGTTTAAGTGAGTATTGTAATGCTTAGTAGACAGTTTGTAAAATTATATTTATGAATATAATAGCTACTTATGAGTAGCTATGGGCAAATTACATCCATGTCATTTTGTATATGCATAATCTAAATGCTATATTTTAATATCAGTAAGATTTTATTTTTAACTAAAGAAGTAATGCCTATGTAAAAGCAGTTTGAATTATAAATTTTTCTTTAAGTATGTCACAAGACATTTTCACTGTAATTACCTCAGAAGGTAGCAGTAAATATTAATGAATATTTACCTAAGTATATGAGAATGAGTTGCTTTATGAAAGTTGAGGAATCAGAAAAAAAATCTGATATCTGTGTATAAAAATGTTGAGAATAATCAAAGGCTGTATCATTTGTGGTGTAAGCCTCAGACACTTTCTGAAATTGTTCTGTCTTAAACTTTTCAGTTGCTAATAATGGGATATATAAGGTAATCTTTAGGCTGTTCCCTCTCCTGCACACCTTTTCGTTCTAAAAGCAGAACAAGCCATATAAATCTATTTAAGAACCTAAAAGATAGGCACGCTCTAAAAATAAAAGGCTGGTCAACAATTCTACAAGCTAATGGAAGCAGAAAACAGGCAGGGGTGGCCATTATGCTATCAGACAAAGTGGATTTCAAACCAAAGAAAATTATAAGAGACACGGATGGATACTACATTTTAGTCACAGGCACAATTCACCAGGAAGACCTCACAATCCTGAACATATATGCACCCAATACGGGCCCCTCCACATTCATTAAGAAAACCCTACAGCGTCTAAAGCAAGAAATCAATCCCCAAACGATAATTCTTGGGGACTTCAACACCGCCCTGTCAACATGGGATAGATCAACAGGTCAAAAGCTTAACAGAGACACTTTGGAACTTAATCAAACCCTGAAAGAAATGGACCTTACAGATCTCTATCGAACTTTTCACCCACACACCAAAGAATACACATTTTTCTCAGCAGCACACGGAACTTTCTCCAAAATAGATCACATATTGGGCCACAAAATGAATCTACACATATACAAGAAAGTTGAAATTCTAACCTGTGCCCTATCAGACCATCACGGCCTAAAGCTGGACATCCACAACACATCAAACAAGAGAAAATACACTAACTCCTGGAAACTTAACAATATGATGCTGAATGAGACATGGATTCAGGAAGAAATTAAAAAGGAAATTCAAGATTTCCTGAAAGTGAATGATAACGAAAATACAACTTACCAAAATCTCTGGGACACAATGAAAGCTGTTCTAAGAGGTAAGTTCATAGCTCTTAATGCCTACGTTAAAAAAATGGAAACGTCAGAAATAAACAACTTAACAATGCAGCTTAAAGCTTTAGAGAAGCTAGAGCAATCTGATCCCAAAAGTAGTAGAAGAGAGGAGATTAGCAAAATAAGGGGAGAAATATCTGAAATCGAGATTAAGAAAACGATAGAAAAAATCAACCAGTCAAAAAGCTGGTTCTTTGAAAAAATCAATAAGATTGATACACCCCTAGCGAAACTAACCAAAAGCAAGAGAGAGAAAACCCAAATTAACAAAATTAGAAATGAACATGGAGTTATCACTACTGATACCCAAGAAATCCAGAGAATTATAACATCATATTTCAAAAACTTATACTCTGTGAAGTTTGACAACACAAAAGAGATGGATGAATTTCTAAGTAAACACAACTTACCTAAATTGAATCAGGAAGTTGTGAATTATTTAAATAGTCCTATAACATATAAGGAAATTGAGGAAGTAATCTCGAATCTTCCCACCAAAAAATGTCCTGGACCAGATGGATTCAGCACAGAGTTCTACCAGACATTTAAGGAGTTAATAACACCAATACTCCTTAAACTGTTCCATCAAATAGCAAAGGAAGGAACACTACCAAATTCCTTCTATGAAGCTAATATCGTTTTAATCCCAAAACCTAATAAAGATTCACTTAAAAAAGAAAACTATAGGCCGATCTCCCTGATGAACACAGACGCAAAGATTCTCAACAAAGTCTTAGCAAATCGGATTCAAAAACATATTAAAAAGATCATTCATGGGGACCAAGTAGGCTTCATCCCCGGCACACAAGGTTGGTTCAACATACGCAAATCAATAAATGTAATTCATCATGTAAACCAGTCCAAAGTCCAAGACCACATGATACTCTCGATAGATGCAGAAAAAGCTTTTGACAAGATCCAACAGCCTTTTATGATCAAAACGCTAGAGACAGTAGGAATGGAAGGAACCTTTATCAATATAATAAAAGCTATATACAACAAGCCCACAGCAAGGATTATGCTCAATGGGGAACAATTGGAAGCATTCCCACTTCGATCAGGAACTAGACAAGGCTGTCCACTCTCACCACTTCTATTCAATATTGTACTTGAAGTCTTAGCTGAAGCCATAAGACAAGAAAGGGACATAAGAGGGATTCAAATCGGCAAGGAAGAAGTCAAGCTATCCCTATTTGCAGATGACATGATCTTATACCTGAGTGATCCCAAAAACTCCACCAGGAAGCTCCTGGAACTAATTGAGAAGTTCAGCAGGGTGGCAGGATACAAATAAATGTGCAAAAATCAGAGGCCTTCCTATATGCCCAGAATGAAAGAAGTGAAAAAGCCTTGAGAGAAACAATACCATTTACTATAGCCCCTAAAAAAATGAAATACCTTGGTATAAACCTAACTAAGGAGGTAAAAGACCTTTACAATGAAAACTTTAAAACCCTAAAGAAAGAAATAGCCGAAGACACCAGAAGGTGGAAAGACCTCCCTTGTTCCTGGATTGGCAGAATCAACATCGTGAAAATGACCATCCTACCAAAGGCAATATACAGATTCAATGCTATACCAATCAAAATCCCAAAGCAATTCTTCAAAGAAGTTGACCAAACAATCTCAAAGTTCATATGGAGGCACAAAGACCCAGGATAGCAAAAACAATCCTGAGTAACAAAAACACAGCTGGAGGTATAACCATACCAAACCTTAGTCTATACTACAAATCCATAGTTATAAAGACAGCCTGGTACTGGCTCCAAAATAGACACACAGATCAATGGATAAGGATTGAAGACCCAGATATAAGCCCACAAAGTTACAGCCATTTGGTCTTTGACAAAGGGGCCCAAAGAATCCAATGGAAAAAGAACAGCATCTTCAACAAATGGTGCTGGCAAAACTGGATCTCCACATGCAGAAGATTAAAGCTGGACCCGTACTTGTCACCATGTACAAGACTTAATTCCAAATGGATCAAGGACCTTGATATCAGGCCAGAGACTATAAAAACCATAGTTGAAAGGATAGGGAACTCCCTCGAGCTGATTGGGCTAGGCCAACAGTTCCTAAACAGACATCCGATGGCACAGTCACTGCTACCAACTCTCAACAGTTGGGATCTTGTGAAATTAAAGAGCTTCTGTTCAGATAAAGAGATTGTCACACGAGCTCAAAGGCAACCCACAGAATGGGAGAAAATCTTCACTAACCACATATCTGATAGAGCTCTATTGTCCAGAGTGCACAAAGAACTTAGAAAACTAAACACCAAGGAAACCAATGGCCCAATTAAAAAATGGGCCCTAGAACTTAAAAGAAACTTTACCAGGGATGAAATTAAAATGTCTAACAAATATCTGAAAAAATGCTCCACTTCTTTAGCCATCAGGGAAATGCAAATCAAAACTTCCCTGAGATATCATCTCACCCCGGTCAGGATGGCAAAAATCCACAATACTAACAACGACAAATGCTGGAGAGGATGTGGAGAGAGGGGAACTCTCCTACATTGCTGGTGGGAATGCAGGCTCATACAGCCACTCTGGCGAGCCGTCTGGAGATTCTTAAAGAAATTAAAGATTGAAATGCCATATGACCCTGCTATTCCACTTTTGGGAATAACCCCCCATACAGCAGAGGTTCGCCTCGATAGCACAAGCACGACCATGTTCATAGCAGCACTGTTTACAATAGCAAAGACATGGAATCAGCCCAAATGTCCAACAGTTGACGAGTGGATAAGGAAACTGTGGTACATCTATACAATGGAGTACTACTCAGCCATCAAAAATGATGAATTACTGGAATTTGCCAGGAAATGGATGTCATTAGAAACAATTGTATTAAGTGAAGTATCCCAGACCCAGAAAATTAAGCGCCGTATGTACTCCCTAATAGGTGGCTCCTAGTACCAAACCCACCCAGCCCACCTAGAGACAGGAATTCCAAGGATTATGAACAGGAGGGATGAGGTTGGAGGGCCACACCAGAAACAAGGAGAGAAAGGACCATGTTACAGCAGGGAAAATAGGCCTCCACCAAGGACCCAAATAAGTAATGAGACATCTGATTAAGTTCACAGACTTTTGTTCCTGATCATTTACTACTGAGGGGGTGTGATCTCACCAGAAGAGGAGGGCATATAGTCTGGCAGATAAAAAGTAACCATTTTGCAAATGGGTGATAGACCCCTCCCTTACTGTGGTTTCCCACTTTTATTACATCTACCTTTGAATGTGCTTCTATCACAAGACTCTAACAGCTTTTTGTCTCTGGCCAGGGGGTTACATACAATGCCCATCGGGATGGAGTGAAGGGCATTGCAGGAGCAGCAAAACTGCAAAAGAAAATCAACAAACCACAATCCAGAACTTCAGTGACTCTATATCAACCACCTAGAACTAGGCCAGCTTAGTCTCTCCCCATCTTGAAGCTCAGGGACATTTGCGGAAGAGGGGGCGGTAAGAGTGTAAGAGCATAAGGATGGGAGGAGCAATGATATGTAAGATACTCTATACTAGTTAGGGCTGAAGCAATCATAATTGGACTTTGCATGCCCTGCGCATTGTCCAACACACTGTTGACCTCACAAAGTCTAGCATCTGCTAAAGGCACCAAGATCCTTGGAGGCAAAGGATTGGCAGCCACAGCAGTGTTCCTATACCTAAGGGGAACACGGGAAAGGGTTCGGCAAAGGCCACTGGGTCCTTGTACGTCATCGGAGAGGAGGGCCCAGAGGAAAATCAGTCATGCACAAGAAAGGACTCTCTGGGAATTGGGGTAGGAGGCACTGGGGGATGGGGAGGGAGAGGGGTGGGGAGGGGGAGCAGGGGGTACGGGGGGAGGAGGAGGGAGGGAGGGAACTGGTGTACCTAATAAGTTTGTATGAGCTGAAATAAAAAAAAAAAAAAGAAAAAAAAAAAAAAAAAAAAAAAAAAAAAAGAACCTAAATATCCTGTATCATCCCCTGTATTTTGATTAGACTGGCTCATTGAACATTTACATTTATCATTTGCCATTGCTGTGGTTTCTGTGGAGATAAATAGAAATAAAAGAATACTTGAATATAACCACCTAAGTTTCTTAA
Organism: Typhlomys cinereus; assembly: GCA_023101885.1. Taxonomy (NCBI): domain Eukaryota; kingdom Metazoa; phylum Chordata; class Mammalia; order Rodentia; family Platacanthomyidae; genus Typhlomys; species Typhlomys cinereus. The sequence continues at coordinate 2,058,435 of JALPQD010000007.1, read as the reverse complement.
AAAGTCTGCTCGTTTCTCAGGGGAAAAAAAAAAGACTAACACAGAATATCTTGTATCTTTAAAGCCATAAAACCATAAAGAAAAATGATAATATTATGGGATCTGCTGGGTTAAACTACATTCATAAAATATGACTTCAGCTTTCTCTGAGGAGGAAAGATTCCAAGAGCACTTTTTTGTACTTCCAAGCATCCGAGGAGACTTTTGAAGCACAGAAGGAGTGTGAGAGTGGCCATGTGGAAGCCAGGCTACTGGGGCATGGAGTCAAAAGGAAGACAACAGTCAAGATGTTATTCATGCACCGGGAGCACACATGCAAGGATCAGGGAGCGCTGCCTGTGCTGGTTTCTACAGACCAGCATGGGGCGGCAGAATATCAAATGGCACAAGGAAAGGAAGGTCGGTCATCCCCTCACTGCTGAGCAGCACATGGCAAAGCTTTGATTTCTCATGAACCTGTGGATCTGACCTCAAGGACCCAATAGAAGAAAAGCTTTCATTAAGAATTCACCAAGTTGTAGAGAAGAAGGCAGACTTGCTTTTAAGAGATGTCTGGAAAATGTTTCAGTTTGTTCCCTCCTCTAGCAAGGAAGCACCTCGACGAGCACTGACGCTTGTGTTTACAGAGCTTGTATTTGGGTTACTGTCTGAAACTCTCTCCAGAGAAGTGAAACACCAAGTCTGCAGTGAGAAACAACATGCATTTCTTCATCGTGACCATCAGATAAACCCTGTATTTGCTTATGGTTGACCCTGAAAGCTATTTTCCTACAGCTTAAATGAGAAGATTAAAGCACCATTTTGGAAGCGCAGAGTGCTTTGTTGAGATTACAGTGTTTGGTGTCTGCATAGAATAGTGGGAAAGGAGACAGGTATGTGATGTTGTCTCTGGTGGGCACACAAGACCCACATACAGGAGGCTTTCTTTTAGTCGTAAAGCATTAACATGCTGGTCTGGAGGATTCAGCAGACTTTACCTCTCAGAATGTTCTCTGATTCAAATGATTCAAATTTCTGGACTTCAGCAATTTGCTTCTAAAAGAAGGAAAAGTTCAACTTCTTTGACAGGCATTTCTCCTTAGTTAAGTTCTAGACTGTAGGTCTCCTTCCACTGAAACCAAAGAAATGGAATTTTGTACACTGGGATCTCTTCAGATAAGTCTGCATTTCACTCACTTATTTATGCATAATTTATTGTGACACAACCGAAGAGAGAGATTGTCACATGATTTAAATTTTATCGCCATGACAATGTATTTCAATTGCCATATGGGGAGAAGAAAATGCTTTATTCATTTAGATCAGCATTTTAGAGAAGGAATTAATTCCAGTGGAAATCTCCAGGGAAGGTATCAAGGAATTTACATACATTAATACATGTATAAACCAGTAGTAGGCAGATGGCACAGAGTAAAAAATTTGCCTGACAGAAATCCTGATTGCCTGGTCATTCTGACTGATTGTCTCACTGATGTGGGAAGACCCAGTCTATAGTATCTGGAACTCTTCCCTGGGCAGGAAGATAAGATGGGGAGAACTGACAGAGCACTCTGGCAATCTTCAGCATAATTTGACAGACCTGCTGTCTGGAAAGTGAGTATTTCCCCTCTCTCAGCAATCCTTGTTGATATGGTACCGCCAGTTCCCTTAGTTCCTGATGTTGTTATAAGCCCTCCTGCCAAGCTAGACTAAGAACTGCAACAGAGAATAAATTCCCCATTTCCCTATGCTCTTTGGTTGCCAATTTGTCTGCAATATGCAGGCTAACTGCAGCAAGGTGTTTTTTTTTTTTTTTTTTTTTTTTGACAGGCAAGGAAGGTGAGTGAGGCAAAACAGCACATTCAGTTAGTAGGACACAGAACACCAAGCCAACTTACTATGAAGGGTCCCATTCTGTTGCTTCTGAAACAGCTACTGCCTTACCATAGTTTAACCTTCAAGTAGATGTTTCTCATCTTTCACATGCTTATGAGTGGACATTAACTTCTAATAAATGGAATCCCTGTAAACACTCAAGACCTGCAGATTCTGTCTCCCCCGTGTTCTCGCAAAAGTCTACAAATATATTACAAAATGTTTGCATGGTGGAAACCGAGAGTGGGTAGACATTAACAGAGGGTCATGTATTAGTATGATAAGTTCATTGAATATGATGCTCTTAAATGATGAATGAAAGTGGGGACTACTGATGAGGGAGAACAACTTTATAAAATCCTCAAAAGATCCAAGTCCAAAGCAAATATCACTACTAGTATAGTGCCTTGGTGATACAAGGAAGAGAAGTTCTGATGAAGTCATAAATCTTTTTTAAAGGGGGGCTATCTGATATGAAGACCAAGTACTTCCCTAGAATATAGTCTCACAATCATGTTTAAGTTCTGAGTTATTTTCATCACTTTTCTCTTTAACTTCACATGGTATAATAACAGGTTCACTTAGGGCTTCCGGGATGACTCAGGATAAAGCACTTGCTGTGCAAACATGGGGACTTCAGATCAAATCACCAAAAGCAGATAAAGCCGGTGCTGCACTATGCATCTGAATTCCAGAGATGCTGTGCTAAGATGAGAAGCCGAGACAGGAATTTCCCTGATTACCAGGGGTCCAGAGGTCTTGGAATATGAAGTGGTGAACAGCAAAAAGAAACTGTCTCAGACATGGTAGAGGGATGGACTGATATCTGAGATTGCTTTTGACCCCCATTCACATTCCCTGCCACATACTTACCTGCCATTACAACAACAGAGAGGGAGGAGAATAAAATTTCACCTGCTCATAAATTGACCTTTTCCTAAGTCAGGAGAATAAATATTAATACAAAGAATAGATCAAGATTTAGCAGTGAGGTGTGCTAAACATCACTCTGCACATTTGTTAGATGTGATTCATCTTTTTCTTGATATATGAGAACAACTTTTTTAGGAATTTTTTAAGATTAAAAATTAAAAATAATAATAAAGGCCTAAAAGTTTCCAGAGTCCTGGATGTGAATATTAAATTTAATTTTGCAGAAAGATTCATACTGCTCACATATCTGTTTAATGGGAAAATCACTGTCAGATTCCAATTTCAAGTGATTGTTCTTCACACTGAGTGATTAAAGATTTCTTGACTTCATCATCACAATACAAGAGAAACCTCAGTACACAGGAAGACTATAACATGAGAAGGATGAATGGGGAATGGGGAATGGGGGAGAGAGTGAGAGAGAGAGAAGGAGGAAGGGAGAGAGCAGAAGAAAGAAGAGGAGGAAAGAGTAAGGTAAGAGAGAAAAAAGAAGAGGAGAGGAGAGTAAGAAGAGAAGGAACAGAAGAAGGAGGAACTAGAGAAAAAACACAGGAAGAGAGGAAGACAAAAATCCATCCTACTTCACTGAGCCTAAAATGCCAGCTTCTATACAAAGCTGGCCAGTAACCCTTTGCTAATGAGCATGGAGGTCAGAAGCGAGAATTTCTTAAGCATAAACTGACATTTGAGGTCATCTGGTAACACAAAACAACAATGATATTGATTCTGAAATCATCCGGAACACACAATGGATTGGGTGGAACATGAAGGGAAAGAAATCTAGAAATTGCCATATCCTCTGGAGTTGCATGTTTCCAGACATTTACATGGATTTTGATGGATGGTGACAGGCTGACAGACATCATTATAACCAATCCTCATCTGTGTCAGGAATTTATCCATTCCCAACTAATCTCTTCGTTCTATTTCTTAAAAAATCCTAAATAGAAATGTTGAGCCTGAGCATGTGAAGTATATCTATTCTGTGAAAGTAATTTTTTTAAGTATTGGTACTGTGGATAGCCTCTTAAGTGAGCGAATGAAGCAAGCACTTTACCACTGAGCTATATCCCAAAGTGTTATTTTGATAGTGTGGGGAAATAATGTGCATAGACCCTGTCGGAGTTTGCTGCTGAACAAAATACCTTTCTTCTTTGTTTGTGTTAGCATACTATGCTAACTAAAAGTAAAAAGTCCTTTCTTTTGTATGGTCTTCCCATACAGTTCAATTTACTTAGATGTATCATTCCCCAAAATGTCTGTTCTTTGTGACTATCTTATCATTTTGTGACATTTCTTATCAAGTATTTGTTAATACTTGGCATGTCTCATGAAAACTTTTTTTTTCCCCAATCTCTGCCTTAGTCCATACAGGCTGTGTTGAGAAGTGCTCCTCTAATTAGTTTAAAAATTGAAAAAGACCTTTCCGTGGGATGCTTCAAGTATTTTGAGTTTCTATTCAGAAAGTTTAACAGCAGCTGGTCCCTGCTGGAGGCAATCCAGAGTTTACTTCTTTTTCATTCTTACTGGTCAGTACTTCTCAGGGAAGCTTCCTGAAGAATTGATGGCCACTAACATAAATTTAAAAGTCAGAGAAGAAATGTGCATGGAAAACTCCCAAGCTGAGCCATGTACTATGACAGACCTCTGTGATTTAGAATCCATCCCCGACAGTGTGAATTATAATTAAACTACAGACATATGGAAGGCGAGTAACCGAATGTCAGTTGAGCTGTCTACAGTGAAGCGGAGGAAATATGAAGAGAAAGATGTGGAAGCTAGTTTTTAAAATCATTTGTGGTTTGAGAAAAAAAAAGATGGATAGTGTAATACTGTAGGTGAGTGCTCATGAATCACTGGCCAGAGAGAACACTACCACATGAGAAGTGGTGCTGTCCAGGAGAATGTCATCTTGTCACCCCTATACAATTGACTCTGGTGAAGACAGCCTTGCCTACAGGAAAAAGCTAGGTCATGTGTTTATGGGATTCAAACCAGCAAGTATCCTTTGCATTTGAGTCCTTACCATGATGCAGATCACCACTGATGCTTCATGTAGTCTAGATTGTGAATGAAATGCAAACTTAAGGAGATGCATGGGAATTGCAAGAAGTGCTTTCACCCACATGAAATGCTCTTCCAAGAAGGGAAGGTTTTAGGCAGCTGAAAGGGATATGAGTGGTCTCATAGTTTATTTTCCTGCTATTTTCTTCCATGAAAGCACATATCACTGGTAGAAAGTGAAACCATTGTGGAAGGGGGTTCCCAAGGTAAGAGAGGAGGCGCAGGGTGTGTTTAGCTGCTTTTGATCTTATTGGAACTGAAGTCTTTTTCAAAATGCTTGTGCCCTTAATCTCCAGCCATGTGGAATTTTCTCCTGCATTGAATTTATCAGGAGTCCCCACACCTCAAGGTCTTTGCTTGCAACATCTCTGGGTGGACATTTTTACTCATCACAGTGGAGAGAATACCTTTATCTGTTACTCTTTGCGCTACTGTAAGACTTTGAGCTGCCACTGAGTCTCAGTCAACTTAAGGGGAAAAAAGACAGATTTATTCAGCTTCTGGTTCCAGAGAGGTGATATAATTCATTATGGCAGGAAAGGCCTGGCAGGCAACAGAAACTGGAGGCTGCTTGAGTCACATCCATCAAGGAAGCTGAGAGCTGTAAAACTGTCAACTACAAGAGCAGACCTCTCAGGGAAGTAGGATAGTAATAATCAACCTCAAGGCCCACCTCCTGCAAGGCTCCACCTCTTAAAGGTGCCATGACCTTCCCTAACAACTAAAGATTCAAGTACATGAGACTATTGAGGAACACAACTCACATTTTAAAGCATTATAATATCATTTGTCAATCATAATATATGACAATAAAACATAGACACTCACCATGACTAAAAGAAACAAAAATATATCAGTAATCCGACCTTGATCTGCTATCCCCACATTGCTTCTAGGGAGATGATTAAAGAACACCCAAATTGCTTTCTATTCTTTTAGTGGACATGAAAGTCTTTCTTTCTGTGTGTGTGTGTGTGTGTGTGTGTGTGTGTGTGTGAGAGAGAGAGAGAGAGAAAGAGAGAGAGAGAGAGAGAGAGAGAAATGTGGATTAAGCACAAATGTGAAGGTGAGAGGACCTTGGATGTCAGTCTTCATCTTCCCCCTTGCTTAAGACACCGCATCTGTTCACTTTTGCTACATAACCCGAGCTAGCTGGATCATGAAATCACAGGTGTTGCCCTTTTACTATTGTCCATCCCCTGGAGGAGCAATAGAACTACAGAAACCCACTCTGAATACGATGAAAGCTCACTTGAGTTCTGAGGATTCGAACTCTGATCTTCATGCTTACGCTGAAAATATTTTTATCCACTAATCTCACTCCTACCCCACTTTACTTTGCATTCTGATTGTGAAATCAGGAAAGGTTCAACTGAAGTCTTTTTCAAAATGCTTGTGCCCTTAATCTCCAGCCATGTGGAATTTTCTCCTGCATTGAATTTATCAGGAGTCCCCACACCTCAAGGTCTTTGCTTGCAACATCTCTGGGTGGACATTTTTACTCTCAGATTGACAACTTCATGTGATATGCATACCTTCCCTAAAATGTTATGTACTCAAAAATTCTCGTGTGCCCTTTATTCTAAGCGGATGAATTTTCAGTTACAGTCTCATTTCTGTGATGCTTTAATTTACATTAGATTCTCCTGCTAGACTGCAAGTCTCTATTTTGCAGTTTTTCTGTTTCCAATAGTTTGTAGAACCTGAAAGAAAACAACAACATCAACAAGAAGGAAGTATTCTTAATGGATGAATAGATGTACTAAAACACAAACCTGTTTCCTGTAATTTCATGATTTTGAGGCCTTGCGATGTTTTTCACTCACAAAGATCGGTAGCTAAGAAGGATTGTTAGCACTGAGTACTCCAATATCTTACATCATCAGCATTTCTTCCCACCTCTCACAGTGAGAGGCTACATTTCTTTGAAAATAAAAAAGAAAACAAGAAAGTCACAAAATGAAGGAGGAGTAAAATTTAAAACAACTTTGAAGATTAATGTGAGCTTATTTTTATTTCTACTCTGATCTAGTACCTCATGGGCACATAAAAAACCTAGACTCGTTCATTGTTATATAAATTAAAAATATGCAGCTTCTGAATAACAAAGCTTGGTCTATTATTATGGTATCGGTGATCCATCTATGTGAGATCACACCTAAATTATGGGAGCTTATACTTTATCTTGACACTTATCCAGTTATAACAAACATAGGAAACATGTCAAAATTAATTCTGAATACAAGGTTTTACACTCCCCAAATGCAAGATACTACAGTATAAAAAGACTGAAAACACTTAACTCATTCTGACTCAGTCTAATTTATGAGGCAAAGTTTTCTCTAATCCAGAACTAGATTTCTAAGCTGGAGTTTATGCTTGTAACTATCGTGCTAAATTTTGTAACTGTGTACTCACCAACATATATTTCTATATTATTTTTATCTATCTATCTATCTATCTATCATCTATCTATCTATCTATCTATCTACCTACTTACCTACCTATTTATCTCTATCTATCATCTATCTACCTATCTATCTCTATCTATATATTTATAATCTATATGTCTATTAATCATCTCTATAGTATTCTTATCTCTTGTCTGTCTGCCTGTCTATTTCTCAATCCATCCATGATGAAGTGTTATAGACTCATTCAGCATTAAATTATTGGAGTTTGCAACTTTCATAGAAAAGGAGAATACAATTGCACTTTCAAAAATTACTATGTCCAAGCATTGCTTTTTTAAGTCCTTTCAACCTTTTCATATAGATTAAATTTCCTTGAAAGATTGGCATTGGTATAGAATGCTTCAAGAACTTAGCATGAAAAATCACAATGTGTGGTCTAGCCATTTAAGTGCAGCTATTTCACATTTTCCTTGAAATCCAATGAGCTCAAAGTAAGACTTGATTTGATATGCAACTCGTAGGACAGCATCAACAGTGTGACATGGTGAGTAGAGCTGACTCACCCACAGCACTGCAATGTCCATGGTCTCCACAGATGTATGAGGTCGTTAGCAACTTTCAGAGCCCAGGAGCCAAGAGAACATGTGACCCCAAATCCAACTGATATCTGGTAACACTTTCCATTGTGTCTTAATTCGAATTTATGAATGAATTCAACCTCAGAAGATGATCATATTATATCTCCAAGTAATGTCCTGTGATATATGAATCAAGTAGGTAAAATATATACATTAATAATCTATGAATAAACCATTAATAGTTCTACTCAGGATTCTAAAAGATAGACCTCTTTAAATTTTAAACAAATATTGAGTTATGTGATTGCATATTTGACAACTAAATGTAGCCAAAATATAATTTATCTCCCATTAAAATGGCTTGCCTAGGATCTGGAAAATAGTTACAATTTCTTGTCTGAGTTTATGTATAAAATAAGAGTTATGCTTGCATGAGAAGTAGGTATACTTTACATATTATGAAATTTGTTTATTTTCTGTGTACAACTCAATGACTTTTGGTAAATTTCCCAGAATTCTTCCATTACATAGTCTTGAGTATAGATTATACTATTTCTGCTGACTTTTTGTAAACTTTACCAAGATGTAAAACATTTTTTGTATCAGGCATATATTTACTAATTAGCAGTGATTTACTCAAGTCTTATTTCCAAAAGATGCTGAGTGAGTGGGGTATAGAAAGGAAATAGTGACCAACCACAAGGGTAGTTAACAATATGTTTGTTTCTCTTGTGCATTAGGAATAATTCTAGGCATTTTTATGGTTAATACAAGTCTTAATACAACCCAAGTACGATGTAACATTTCTACTTTATGAATGAGAAGATCAGGCCACGGAACAATACAAGAAAACTATCCTATATTGACCCAATATATAGGTGTTGTTTCATGATATAGCCACTGTGTTCAAATATTTCACATTTATTTTTCTATGACTTATTCTTCATGTAGTTTATTCTTTTTGTATTTAGTAAATGAATATGGTGATTTTATGATATTTTACAGCCTCAATCCTCACTCAGTTCTATGCCCCTTCTTTTTACCATTGCAATTCTTTTCTGTGGTGAAACTCTCTTGTGTTCAAATCTTTTCACCTGTGTGGTCTACTGAGTCTTATTTGACTTGTATCAGAAGTCATGTGCCTGAATACTTTGCTAGAGCCTGAATATTATTCCTTGGTATATATTGCTCTTTTATTTTGTTTTTTTAAAACATTTTTTATTATCTCCGCTCATACAAACTTAATAGGTACACCGGTTCCCTCCCTCCTTCCTCCTCCCCCACCCCTCTGCTCACCCTCCCTTCACCCCTCCCTCCCCACCTCCCAGTGCCTCCCCTCCCCCAATCCCAGGAGAATCCTTTAGTGTGCATGCCTGACTGTCCTCTGGGTCCTCCTCTCCGATGACGTACAAGGACCCCGCGGCATTTCCCTGAACCCTTTCCTGTGTTCCCCTTAAGCACAGGAACACTATTTTGGCTGTCAATCCCTTGTCTCCAAGGATCTTGGTGCTTTTAGCAAATGCTAGACTTTGTGGGGACAAGAGTGTGCTGGACATTGTGCAGGGCATGCAAAGTCCAATTATGAGTGGAGTATCTTGCACATCATTGCTCCTCCCATCCTTGGGCTCTTACACTCTTACCACCCCCCTCTTCTGCAAATTTCCCTGAGCTTCAGGATGGGGAGAGATTAGGCTGGCCTAGTTCTAGGTGGTTGATATAGAGTCTCTGAAGTTCTGGATTATGGTTTGTTGATTTTCTTTTGCGGTTTTGCTGCTCCTGCAATGCCCTTCACTCCATCCTGATGGGTATTGGATGTCACCCCCTGGCCAGAGACAAAAAAAATGTTAAACTACAGTCTTGTTATAAGAGTATATTCAAAGGGAGATGTAATAAAAGTAGGAAACCACAGTGAGGGAGGGGTCAAACACCCATTTGCAAAATGGTTACTTATTATCTGCCAGACTATATGCCCTCCCCTTCTGGTGAATTCACACCCCCTCAGTTGTAGATGATCAGGAACAAAAAGTCTGTGAACTTAACCAGATGTCTCATTACTTACTCGCCTATTTTCTGTGCTGTTATATGGTCCCCTCTCTCCTTGTTTCTGGTATGGCCCTCCTACCCCATCCCGCCTGTTCATACTCCTTGGAATTACTACTGTATTACAGAGATTTATCGTTGAGTGTCTCTAGGTGGGCTGGGTGGGTTTGGTACTAGAAGACACCTATTAGGGAGTACATGTGGTGCTTAATTTTCTGGGTCTGGGGTATTTCACTCAATATAATTGTCTCTAATGACATCCATTTCCTGGCAAATTCCAGTACATCATCATTGTTTATGGCTGAGTAGTACTCCATTGTATAGATGTACCACATTTCCTTATCCACTCATCAACTATTGAAAATTTGGGTTGAATCCATGACTTTTCTATTGTAAACAGTGCTTCTATGAACATGGTCTCACTTGTGCTATCGAGGTGGACCTCTGATGCATGGGGGGTTATTCCCAAAAGTGTAATAGCAGGGTCATATGGCATTTCAATCTTTAATTTCTTTTTTTTTATTTTATATATTCAACTTGTAATGATGTGATGTGTGTGTGTGTTGTGTTGCGCGGCCGTGTTAGAACGGACGAATTCGCGAACCACCATGGACGCCTCTATATCTGCCCGGGATACAGCCTCGCCCTCCAGGCCAGAACGCCGGCGCCCCGCTCCGCCTGTACAGGATTGGATCCGAATCAGGACCTTCCTGCCCGCTACCCTGACCACCTCTCCAGCCCTCATCTTATTTCTTTAGATCTCCAGACGGCTTGTTATGAGCCTGCATTCCCACAGCAATTAGGAGTTCTCTCACATCTCTGCATTTGTTGTGTTGTATGTGGATTTGATCCTGCCAGGGTATTTCAGGGAAGTTTTGGATTTGCAGTTCTCCTGATAGCTAAGGAAGTGGAGCATTTTTAAAGATATTTGTTAGACATTTTAATTTCATCCCTGGTAAAGTTTCTTTTAAGTTCCAAGGCCTATTTTTTAATTGGGCCATTAGTTTCCTTGATGTTTAGTTTTCTAAGTTCTTTGTACACTCTGGATAATAGAGCTCTATGCGACATGTGGTTAGTGAAGATTTTCTCCCATTCTGTGGGTTGCCTTTGAGTTTGTGTTACAATCTCTTTATCTGAACAGAAGCTCTTTAATTTCACAAGATCCCAACTGTTGAGAGTTGGTAGCAGTGACTGTGCCATTGGATGTCTGTTTAGGAACTGGTGGCCTAGTCCAATCAGTTTGAGGGAATTCCCTACCCTTTCATCTACAGTTTTTATAGACTCTGGCCTTGATCCATTTGGAATTAAGTCTTGTACAAGGTGACAAGTACTGGTCCAGTTTTAATCTTCTACATGTGGAGATCCAATTTTGCCAGCACCATTTGTTGAAGATACTGTTCTTTTTCCATTGGATTTTTTGAGCCCCTTTGTCAAAGACCAAATGGCTGTAGTTTTGTGGGCTTATATCTGGGTCTTCAAGCCTTATCCATTGATCTGTGCGTCTATTTTGGAGCCAGTACCAGGCTGTTTTTACAACAATGGATTTGTAGTATAGACTAAGGTTTGGTATGGTGATACCTCCAGCAGTGTTTTTGTTACTCAGGATTGTCTTTGCTATCCTGGGTCTTTTGTGCCTCCATATGAGTTTTGAGATTGTTTGGTCAACTTTATAGAATTGCTTTGGGATTTTAATTGGTATAGCATTGAATTTGTATATTGCCTTTGGTAGGATGGTCATTTTTACAATGTTGATTCTACCAATCCAGGAACACGGGAGGTCTTTCCACTTTCTGGTGTCTTCAATTTCTTTCTTGAGGGTTTTAAAGTTTTCATTGTAAAGGTCTTTTACCTCCTTGGTTAGGTTTATACCAAGGTATTTCATTTTTTTTAGGGGCTATAGTAATTGGGATTGTTTCTCTCAGGGTTCTTTCACTTCTTTCATTGTGGGAATGTAGGAAAGCCACTGATTTTTGTATGTTTATTTTGTATCCTGCCACCCTGCTGAACTTCTCAATTAGTTCCAGGAACTTCCTGCTGGAGTTTTTGGGATCACTCAGGTATAAGATCATGTCATTCTTCCTTGCTGACTGAATCATATTAAGACAAAAATACTGAAATGAGTTTCCACTGTGCTTATTTTCCTGGGGTTAAAGTTCAACTGATCTCTGTTCTTTAACTTATACAAAAGCATATGCCTCTCCTTTCCCACTGAACTGTGGATGTTCCTGAGAGCAGTTGCTTACATCTTCATCTCCAGTTCTGTCCTTAGCATCCTGTAATCATGTCCACCCTAATTCTGTATGATATTTGACAAGGACTTAGTCAAATTCTACCTGTATTCCATTAGTGCTTATTCAGACCAGCAAGTGTGATAATTTTTTTTACCCAGCAATAGGAAACTAGGAAAATTAACTGAATTTTCAAAGATCTTACTTTTAAACTAACAGGGAGCACAAGAAGGAGCTATGGGCTATGCCACTGAGTGCTGAATGCTAGGATGTAAGACTCAGAGGGACATTTGATGTTTACACAAAAGGATGCTCCAGGGGATGGAAGAAAGGAAAGGACAGGTATTAGGAGAGGGAGAAGTAGAGAGGTGGTGAAAGGAAAGGGGGAAGGAGGAAGAATGCAGTGGGGGACAATGCAGAAGGGGAGGAGGAAGGGAGAGGACAGGGGTACCTATTAAGCTTGTGTGACTAGGAAAAAAAATAAAATGGGAGAGAAAAAATCCTTATTATTTCTTATAAATAATGTTGCTGCCAAGGAAGAATTGCAGTCTCTTATTTCCTGAAAGCCTGCAATATCCACATGTGGTTCTATATATTTTCTGACAGCAATAAGATTAAAGTAAAACCAGTAAGCACCATGTAAAAAACTAACATAAACACATTTTATAGTTGTAAACCCCATGGATCAGGCTGGAATGAAGGTACCTTATATAAGTAGATAATACTGTTCCCAGAAACCATAGTCATTCAACTTAAATACTAATGCCAGGTATAGGCGTCTCCCAATGACTTGTGGGCTATGGAGCCTCCAGAGGTTTCTAAAACAGCACAGATTAATGCTGTTTTAACTCATCACCACATTCTTATTCTGAAGACACCACACACACACACACACACACACACACACACACGCACACACGCACACACACACACTTGGGCTATATGGTACAGTAAAATCAAGTTGTAACTGAACTGGATTCTTCCTCTCTGTTGTTAACATACATATTGTCAGAAGGTTCTGCCTAAGCTGTTGGGGAAGAAATGTCACCATTGGTCTAACCCAGCTGAATGTACGGTACTGACTCATCAATAAGATATGCTAATGCAAGCAATAATGGGATGACTGACCACTCACTGCTTGATTAAATCTAACTTCCACTTTAAGAGAGGAGATTACTTCATGAGAAGGGATAATATGATTGGTGCTTTAAACCTGCCTAAAGACTGAAGTTAGGATGATCACATGCATACAAGGTTACACACATAACCCAGTAGTGCCCTCAGCTGTAGTCAGAGAAATCTGCTAGCAGTGGGGAACAGTGAACCAGGGAACCAGCGAATCAAAGTTCTGTGAACAGGGGGTGCTGGACAGTCAGTCCTGAATGGGGACATCTCTTGTAACCCACACTCAGGCACAGGGGGCATCACACAAGAGGGTTAGAAAGACTGTAAGTCCTAGACGGTAGGGGTATTGTCCAATGTCATATTTACTAAATGGCGTGGTCAGTAGAATCAGGAACACACAGCGGTTTTGACTTCACAAGATAAGAAAGCAGGAAGGGGCCAGAGAGGAAGAGGACCAGTTCGCTAAGAGTGAAGGATAAAGAGAAAGTAAATGTGAGTGAATACAATGTCATTGCAAGTATATTCTGTGGCGGTAAGAAACAATTAAGAATTTAAAAGGTCTCGACTCATCCCTCACAGTTTCTGAGACTACTCCAAACTCAACATCCAGGAGGCATTTTCCTCCAGCTCTGCATCCGGCTCCTGCTATGGCAGGACCACTTAGAGTTCTGTCTTCTCTTGTAGTTACCACCACTGCCAATGTCCCCTGGCATCTCAGGCTAATATTTCCTTACTGCTCAAGCCACATGGCAGAGGAAGACCCATTCATGCTCACTTCCATCAGAACTGTTAGATGAAGTGAATATATTCTAACAAAATACCAAGAAATGGCATAAAAAGGCTACAGAGTAGCAGAGACATTTTACTCAGACACAATATATAGCGTTATATTAACAAGTCATTATTTTAACTAGTCAGTTCCTAAATCTTTTATATCTGTTTCTTTGACAGTGTTCTCTCTCCAACTGCCACATGTAATATTTCATTTAGCAATGTTGTGTTTGTTAGTAGGCTGTTTTGGCCTCAGATACCATAAATAAAATTCTAGATAGAATAAATTTAAAATAATCAAATAAAGCTGTGTGAAGAATTTCAAGACTAAGAATGCACCCTGGCTAAATGCACCCTCTGCGTTTCTAGATTTTACTGCTTTTTACCTGACTTTACTCCCTGTTTTCTGTCTGAAGAGAAACTGTCTCTACTCCTTTATCTCAAGAATTAAGGAATATGCCAATTGACAGTATATTCTTCATTAGCTTTTGGCATTTCTATGGAAACCTAATGTCCACCTTAAACAAGAGAATTCCTGAACAAGAGAATTCCTGCAAGCTTGAGGCCAACCTGGTCTATAATATTAATTTTCATGTCTGCCGGGCATACAAAATGAAACTGTCTCAGAATGAAGACATTTCTAAGAATCAATACCTGTTGTACAAGAATTAGCCGGATTTACATGTAGAAACTATTTGCAAAACCATTTTCTACAACAATGACTTAATAAGTTACAACATCTTTTTGTGTTGCATGTGTAAAATATATGTGTGTGCTATGCCTCTGTGTGTGTGTGCGTGCGCGCAAATGTGGTGGAGGTCAGAAGAACCATGGACTGTCTTGTTGTATTATTCTTTGACTTATTCTTTTCAGACAGAGTGCACTTCACTCTGTATTGCAATGTTGGGATTATGGGCACGTGTGGGTGACAGGGATTCAAACTGTGATGTTTATGATTACACAGCATAACCATCTCTGCAGTTGCTTAAGTTATTGTAGCAGTTCACCTGCATGGTTCCTGATAAATCACCATCAAACAGCTTCGGGGAACAAGGAGTTTATTTTCTCTTATGATTCCTGGGTACAGTTCATAGTCCAGCTTGACGGGAGAGCTCACACCAACACCAGGCTGAGGGAACTGGCCACACCATCACCACATAACAGCTAAGAGATTGTCCATCCTTACTTGCCAGACCAGCATGTCTGGACAAGTATACACAAGGATGCGGACTTTCTCAATCAGCTCTCAGTATTTTATTCCAGGGCTTAGTCCCACTCACCACAGGCTGGGCCTTCCCCTTCAGCTAGACAATCTCCTGCAGATTTGCTCTGGGCTTAACTCAACCACTAATTCTCTGCAAATGTTCAAAGAGCTCAAACTCTCAACTGTCAAGTTGACACTTGTGCTTAATTATGACAGTTATGATGTAAAAACCTGCTACCTTTTACTGAACTAACAATCATGTAGATGTGAAATTGTTTGCATGTGTTTCAATTGGTGTATTTATACAGAGGTTGGGTGAATAGTTCCATTCCCCTAGGAAATTGCCAGACAATGTGCAGGAAGTCTGGTTGCAGGAAGGTTTGGCATATGAGGAATAGGCAAAACAATGTCAATGACTAGCCCATTCATAGGCTTTACTTCTTCAGCATTTTGTTATAATTAGAAAGCATATCTTTAGCTCCTATCTCTCATAAGAGGCTATGAAAGACATGACTTCAGGGTTAATTAGGACCACTTCTGTCCTTAGTGAAGTGTTCTCAGGAGGAATGAGAATGCTTACAATAAAAGGAAGACAGAGTTCTTGTTAAGACGTGCAAACCAAGGTGAGAAGTACTGGGAGCATTCAGAAAGGAAGCTGTTTGTTGCCTACCAGCCGGCAAGTTTACCAGTCAGTAAGATTTGCCCATTCAGTAACCAAACATTCTTATCTTGGATGTCTTTTCACTGAACTATGAAAAAAGCACATTGACTCATTGTGCTTTTATTATTCTACAGTACCCAAAACACACTCCCATACATACCCATCGAAAGGGACTAACCAGTAATACCATATGGTTGCCTGGTTTCCTGGGACACCACTTTGCAGAGGCTTTTAACGCTTTAAGAGTCATTTGCTGAGTACAGTTGAACAGCAATCGTGTGTTCCTTGGCATGCTGTGTATTAAAACAAGATAGACAGAGAAGATTAATAAACACACCATCTGTGAGCGTGCGGCCTCCAAAGGAAGACAGGCACATGATTGATGTCTCTCTGAAGCTTCCAAGGTAGGGCCCACAGTACAGTGAGCACAGCTAAAGCTAAGGTCACATGTGCAGGGGAAACTCAGTAGTGACAGTCAAAGGGTCCCCAAAGAAGGAACCAGTACACATGCGCACGAACAGAACCTTCCAGCATAAAAACAATGTACAATGATACTGAAATGGCAGAAAGCATGGTAATTTGCACACACATTCAGATCAGCATTCATTTTTAATTTAGTGTAGTTTTTCATCAAAAAAATATATGAATGAATTTAAAGAGTCTCTCCAAATTTGGTTAGAAAAAAGTATTTGGTCCTAAACATTTAACTCTTGGAGGAAGAAAATATTTTTCACTTTTTAATGCTTATTCTGTTGATAAATTGCATTTATATAACCAATTGTTATTTTTCATGATTAGCTTGTGTCACTAATTGTTCTAATATTGAGGGTTTTGACTTTATTTCTTTATTCTGACATACTCACTAGCATTTTTTAACTCTCCTTTCTCTCTCTTTCTCTCCTACACAAGGCATGAGTTCATCTAACATTTTTCATGAAAAACAATAACTGGTAATGCTAGCTTAACTCTTAGCTTCTTGAATTTCTTTATTGCCATTCATAAAATGGTTAGTTTTCCCTGGAACTTCTAGTAGCTTAAAACAAATGCACACACTGAAAGAGAGAGAGACAGAGAGAGAGAGAGAGAGAGAGAGAGAGAGAGAGAGAGAGGAGAGAGACAAGAGACAGAGAGAAAAGAGAGAATAATCTTCATAAGAACACTATGTCTATTTTATAGATGCAGAAAACACATAGATTCAATCTCCTTAAGAATTCACTGTCTATACCAGAAACAAAGGAAACAGCTCTGACTATCCCTAGCTGAGAACAGGAGGTTGATGGCTGAATGAGTTCTCAGTTCCTGGCTGCAGAAACCTCTGGTGCATTAGGGCATTGCGACTCTCGATTGAAATCACCCTGGCTGGTACTGTTCTGTCTTTATTGCTTATTGATATTTACTTGAATTTATTTCCCGTTGTGCAAATCTATCTGTTCACTTAAAACCATCCTGTGTCAGCAATCTCATTTTCTGACTGGAATGTTCTCACAGGATCTAGGTGTCAGGTTACATTTGAAGTGTTCATGTCTGTTTCATATTAAGTTTGAGGTACTCTTCCTTTTCTTTGAAATCTTGTTTCTGTTTGTTTATTATTGATGAAAAGAGAGAGTAATTCTGCTTCTTAGAAATGGTATTTAAAGAAATATTCTTCTCCTGGAATGGTCTTTAATCTTCCGGATAACTTCCATTTGTTCCATGATGCAGTACACAAGACTCTTGTGAATTGTCACGCGCTGCTTCACCTTGCGGAATAGCTGGCCCTGGAAATAAGGTTCCTCTCTCACTTCAGACCCAGGCGTGATGTTTCAAAGTGTCTTGCAAGATCCCCTTTCCCAGAAACAGGCTAACTCTCATTTCCTGTGGGAAGGAGAAAAGAATGCACTGAAACAGCCCAAGTTTTTGAGAACAAAGAAGACTAAAATTGTTGGAATAAAAACATTGCATTTTTGAACATGTTCAAGGAGTAAAATAGTCCAAGACATCTTCCCAAAACTAAAGATTCAACTGCATCATCAGTACATTTTAGTAATATCTTTTTTCCCTAAAACATTCCAGTCGACTTATTTTTTTTCAGTATTGTATTTCAGGAATGTTTTTGAAATTAAATTATTAGATATATTTACGTTTCTTTTGGTACTGCCTTAAGTGGTTCATCAAGTATGTTGGCAGCTGGAGTCATTGAGAAACCACCGTTATTAGAACACTACATCCATTATCTATTGTGTAATCATCAAACATATTCAAATACAATAACATGGATCATAAAATGAACAGTCAGGCGCTCGCACACACACACACACACACAAAATCTGTTCCTGTGACCACAAAATGCATGATGCTTTATTTCACATTGGCTCTGAAATTCATTGAAATCATTATATGTATATTTTTAAATACAGTGGCAATCACTGTAAGTGTGATGATAATTTTAAAAACCATATTTCCCTTCAGAACTTCCTTATTATGCTTACATAATTTAGAGGCTGATGATTTTTTTTCAGGCACCAAATTTATCACCTTGAATGCACAATCTGGAAATCAATGGTGCACACTTGGCAACTGTTAACATCAGAACCAATTATACATTTGAAATACAAACTTAGCTTAAAATTTTGTTGACAAGTGAGTCGGCCACAGCTGCCCCAAGATTCACAGCCAACAAGAAAAGGAACATGTTTTGAGGGTAAGTAATCAGATATGATTCTCAAGTGCAAGCCAAAGCAGGATCCGAATCATTCCATTAAAGAACAAAGAAGTGAAATTTTGCATGAATGTTTTTGACTTTAAAGCATCCTCAAAATTACAAGTGAAAAAAACATGATGGAAATTCTCATAGCCAAACCACCAATCTCAGCTAGAAGCACGTTTGTTTCAGGTTCCTAATGCATGCTGCATGCAGACACAGGAAGGGCAGTATTTATTGGATACATGGTAATTCTGCATTTTGTATACATGGTCATTTTTTAGCGATGTGATACGTCTACTTTTGTTTCATTTATGCAAAAATAAACCATCATTTTTGTGAGTCTTGATAATTCATGTTTCCCATGTTCAATTGAATTTATTCCTCTGGGGTGCAGAGACTTGAAGCCATATATCCAAATTCCTGTAATCCATGAGTGATAGATTCAAGATTTGATTCATGCAAAACTGAACCAACTCTTTTCTCTACCATAAAACATTAAGGGGTTAAAGGAGTAGATTCTAAAGCAATTAAAATTGATACTTGATAGTTTTCATTGTAAGAGTCTGTTTAATGCATTTCTTTGGGTGTGTGTGTGTGTGTGTGTGTGTGTGTGTGTGTGTGTGTGTACATTCATGTATGTATGTAAGCTATAGACATCCTCCTGCAGAATTGGAGATGTTAAATATTTTCCTGGATGCTGAGATGAAGAGACAGAGAAGTCAAGGGAACCATGTGATGCCAGTTCACATTTGGTGCATTTGGATAATTTCCAGAAACCAGAGAAAACGTTTCTTGCTTTGTATATCCTCATCCTGTTTCAGGTCAGACACTGACAATAGAGACAGCAATCTTTCCTTTCTAGAGTCACTGTAGGTGAGTTCACAGTAGTTAAGTAATAGCATCTGTAGCCATAGTTGACAGACTATGAAGCTGACTGGATAGAGAAAAAAATTGTGAAGACTTCTTCACATTGTTTACTCATTCCTGTGATCAAAAACTCTCACAAAGAAATGTTTTCAAAGGCTGTGTTTTGAGTGATGAGAAATGTACTGAACTAACACGGTTTCAAAGGTCAATGTCAGACATTAAATACAAACCACAAATCTGAGATTCAGAAACTATCAGTGACAGTCGGAGGAAACAATTTGCAAGTGATTGGGCTGTTCCAATGCTGTTCTATGTGGTTAACAAAATCACTAAAGTCTGTATATCTGATACGATTTGCACATGTGAATTAGTAAATGCATTACTGCAACATGCTCAATGAAGATGAAGGATGCCAATTAAGTCTGAGTGTCACTTACTAACCCAGTAAGAGAAAAGCAAATGTCAGCTACTAGCTGAATCCCTCAATATTTAAAAGCACTAAAGCACTTTATTATCATTGTGTTTAACAATGGGATAGTAATTTTATTTTCCATTTTATGAAATGATTCATCCCAAGATCAATGTTTTATATTAAAAAAATTATCTGGGACCGAGTAGTGATTTCTAAGAGAATTCAAGAATATTTACTGAATTTTTCAGGATTTTAGTAACAGCAAAATAGGAATATATGTAACCTCGGTTTAATAAGCAAGCTGATTTCTCTCAGGGGAGCTAACTTTTACTGGCCAGAGTAAGTCACATGGGCAAAGGCAAAATAGGCACATAAATAAACTCTCTTCCCAGGATTAAATTCATAAAGAGTTTGTGGTTATTTCATTTTTCAATTTCCAGAAGACTGTTTTGGAATATTAATTAGAACTAATGAAAGCCATCTATTTTATCAACCATAGATTTTTCAATGTACAAAGAAATACCTGGCATGTTATCATAGTTAATGTGACTTTTCAATCTTGTATTTTATACTTGCGATTTAACTGAAATTGATCAAGAAAATGCAGTCGATTATTCTTTCTTGACTATGCTCAATCTTTAAAGACTGTCATTATGCTCCATGACATTTAAAATCTCATATAAAGCCCCCTTTTCCTCTATTTTTTTACATTACCAGTCATACCATAGTCTGCTGCAAACATGTACAAACACATAATTTTATTTCATCATATCCCTTAGTTTACATGTATATTGTAAGCTATAGCTCATCTCCTACTCAAGGGAATATCAAGTTCATATCTAAACAAGAAAATTATTTTCCACTCTGTTTTCAATAGTCCCTTTAAAGTCAGTACTATTTAAAGTAAAAACGTCATCATGACAAGAATCCCTGGGGAGATGCTAGAGATGCCTGGACTTCATGTGTTCACTTCGTGTTGTGTTACTTGTGACTGGGGAAACACTTAGCTTTTTTGAGCTTCTTTCCTATTATACCAAATAGAAAAGAAATTATATTTATAAAAAGAACATATAAAACGCCTGACAAAGCGAAATCACACTATCCCATCTATGTATCTGTTCTCAGCTTATACTTTTAACACTCTAGCACTTGTTTGCTAGAAGTTTATAGGCCTCCCTTTACCCCAAATACGCACACTGCCTGCCCAGAATTTTAAGGGCTTTCATATAACTTTAAAATCTTTTTCAGTCCATTTTAGATTTGTGTGTGTGTGTGTGTGTGTTGTTGTGTGTGCCATATGTGAGCAGTGAACATGCGTGTATGTGGGCACACCCATGCACACGTATGAATACCAGAGGAGGGTTTTGAGGGCTCTACTCTGCCACTCTCTTCCTTCAGTCCATGAGAAAAGGTCTCTCGATGAGTCTGGAAAACAAGCCCCAGTGATTCCGCTGTCTCCTGTTCCACTGTTATCACTGTGTGGGGTTGAGGACATGCACAGCCATGCCTGTCTTTAACACATATTCCGTGACTATGAGCTCACGACGATCCAATGCCTGAGCAGAAAGCTCTTCTAGCTCCGGAATCACCTTTCTGGTCTTCATACGACTTTGTACTAAGCACCTCCTCTAAATTCTCTTACTGCCTTCCCTACATTTCACACTTATGTATTGAGTGTTCAAAAAATAATGTTCCACTTCCTCCTATGATTATACTTTGTAAATACTTAAGCATTTTGAAAGAAGTTAATTAAGGTTGGGACACATGCTTATCTGAAAACTGATGAGGCTCAGAAGCCTTTCCAGAATGCGGAAGTCTGCACATTGTCTGTCCCATAAAATTAGTGAGAGCACCAGCAAATATCTTCAAAGCCGACCTTGAGAACTCTGTAATTACAAGAGATTTGCAACAGTCTGGTGAGCTTTTGTTTACAAGTGGTTCCATCTTATTAGGATAGTGTACACTTTAGTTTTTAACTGACCATAAGGAAGCTTCCCCCACTCCCTTCACCTCTCAGACAGCTTCAAAAGAGGGCAAACTAGCATCAAGTGACATTGGGCAGCAGCTTCCTCCAAAGCCAGGTCCCTAAAAGATCACCACCGTCAAGTCTTCATGGAAGTTATACTGAAAAGGAGGAAGAAGGTTGGAGAAAAATTTTCTCCCATGCTACAAAATCAACACATAACATAGGGCGAAGGAGTGAAAACATATAGAGTTTTTAGAATCTAGATAAAATTTAATATTTTGGATTAATGGATTGTATCAAAGATGCCAGGATTGTTTAATGGGAAAAGATATTGAATACACACCACAAAGAATTAAAGATCATAGATCTCAGTGGTTCTTATATATGTGGAAAATTGCAATGATCTAAAACAAATCCATCTTACCAAAATTAAAAAGCTGATACAAATAAACAACAGAGTAGAAGAAAATTTCAAACTACATATTTGTCATTGAATTTGTATCAACAATTATAAAACAATAAGCAAAACAAACAAGCAGCATAGGATTTGAAGAGCTACTAGAAGTTAAGTAAGCCAGTAAACACATGGAAAGATGATCATTAAAAATGTATATCAGAGCTGGAGAGATGTCTCTGTGGCTATGCCTCTGCCTTGAAAGCAGAAGACTGGATCCCAGATCCCAATTAAAACGAAAAATACACCAGGTAGAACCTGAGCCCGCACAGCCTGCACTTCCGGCCCTGGTGGGAGGAGCCTGGAAAATTCCTGAATGAAGGAAAAAGAAGGTAGAAACAATTGAGGATAATTCCGAAAGACAACCTTGGTCCTCCAAAGGGACACACAGAGTGCCCTCTGATACATACACATGTGCGCGTGCACACACACACACACACACACACAAATAAATAAATAAAATGTTTAAAAAGAAATGCAAATCAAACCATGGCAGATTACTACTTCAAGCAGGATAGCTTTAAACCAAAAGACAGAAAAACCCAAGCAAGAATACTCCAGCAAGGAAGGTGAATCCAAGCCCTTCACAAGTTGTTGGCTTGGCTTGAATGCACAATGAGATAATTATTTTGAATCATTTAGCTGTTACTCAGAAGAGAAAATATAAAGTTATCTTGTGTTTCAATGGGTCCATCCCATCTCACATCCATACAGAACATGTCACATGAATGTTCATAACTGTACTGTTGATAACGCCTCAAAGTAAGCACAAGCCCAAGGATTCTGCTAACTAAATATGAAAGCTCAGATAGAGATTCACCCAGCAAAATATGTTTTTGGCAGTGGAAATGAGTGAGAAACTTACATCCTGCAGCACAAGTGAAAGAAAGAATCTGTTTAGAGAAGGCCACAGTTTCATGACTATTTAAATGTGATGCACAAAAGACAACTCCATATAAACTAACACACATGGGAGTGGTTTCTGTGGTTAAGAAATGTTAATGATTACACACACACATATATGGTATCTGAATAAAGAAAATATTTCCAATTTATAAGTTGTTGAAAGTCTGCTCAATTCTGTGAGAACACTGAAAAGCACTGATTAGCATGAAGCGTATAAATTACATTATGCAAGCTAAAGTTGAATAAAGATGTTAGAACACAATCGCAGAGGTTGTTCCTTGCTTGATCACCCTGGTCTATCTAAATCTACTCCAAAGATAGTATTTTATTTTTTATGCACCTACAATGTTAGAACTGACAATATTTATAACCATCCTTCTGTGGACTTACACACAGATCTGAAAGCAGCATAATCTTTAATGTTGAGTTATTGTCTTCTAGGTGGAAAATTATGTGATTCTTGGAGCTTTTCCACATCACATTACACTTGAAATAATAGTTTAATGTATAATATTTAGATAACCTCAAGTATTCCTGTGGAAGACAGATAAAAGCATACAAAAATGTTACTTTCAAATGAAAAATTAAAATGAAGACCAGTTTTTTTCATCAACTTCCATTATTTTACATGTTCTGTTACCTATGAAGAAATATGATTTTATACCTGCAGGTAGATATCCAGAAACTTCCTATGCAAAAGTAAAGCCATATTTTCACTAAACATTATAATGTTAAAGAAAATGATTTTTAGTATAATCTCAGATCTTTTTAAAATATTTTTAATAACATTTTTTATTATTATATCTGCTCATACGAACTGAGTAGGTACACTGGTTCCCTTCCTCCCTCCTTCTCCTCCCAACCCCACTGATCCCCCTCTTCTCGCCCTCCCCCCCATCTCCCAGTGCCTCCCCCCCAATCCCCAGAGAATCCTTTAATGTGCATGCCAGACTCTCCTCTGGTCCCTCTTCTCCCATGACCTACAAGGACCCAGTGGCATTTCCCTGAACCCTTTCCCGTGTTCCCCTTAAGCATAGGAACACTAGTGTGGCTGTCAATCCCTTGCCTCCAAGGATCTTGGTGCCTTTAGCAAATGCTAGACTTTGTGGGGTCAATAGTGTGTTGAACATTGCACAGGACATGCAAAGTCCAATTAGGATTGCTTCAGCCCTAACTTGTGTGGAGTATCTTGCAAATCATTGCTCCTCCCATCCTTGTGCTCTTACATTCTTACCGCCCCCTCTTCCGCAAATTTCCCTGAGCTTCAGGATGGGGAGAGATTAGTCCGGCCTAGTTCTAGGTGGTTTATATAAAGTCTCTGAAGTTCTGGATTGTGCAGTTTTTCTGCTCCTGCAATGCCCTTCATTCCACCCTGATGGGCATTGTATATCACCCCTTGCAGTCCTTGATGGAGGCCTATTTTCTCTTCTGTAACATGGTCCCCTCTCTCCTTGTTTCTGGTGAGGCCCTCCAACCCCATCCCTCCTGTTCATATTCCTTGCAATTACTGTAGGTATTACATAGATTTATCTTTGAGTGTCTCTAGGTGGGCTGAGTGGGTTTGGTACTAGGAGCCACCTATGAGGGAGGACATATGGCCCTTAATGTTCTGGGTTTGGGATACTTCACTTAATATAATTGTTCCTAATGACATCCATTTCTCAGCAAATTCCAGTAATCCATCATTTTTGATGGCTGAGTAGTACTTCATTGTATAGATGTACCACTATTTCCTTATCCACTCATCAACTGTTGGACATTTGGGTTGATTCCATAACTTTGCTATTGTAAACAGTGCTGCTATGAACATGGTCGTGCTTGTGCTATCGAAGTGAATTTCTGCTGTATGTGGGGTTATTCCCAAAACTGGAATAGCAGGGTCATATGGCATTTCAATCTTTAATTTCTTTAAGAATCTCCAGATGGGGCTGGAGAGGTGGCTCAGGGGTTAAGCCACTGCCTTGCAGGTGGAGGGTCCTGAGTTCGGATCCGAGATCTCACCTATAGACGCCAGGCGGAAGCGGGGGCAGCCTGCGCTTCTGGTCCTGGTAGGGCGGAGCCTGTGAATCCTGGGGCAGAAGGAGGTGGAAGCGTCCATGGTGGTTCGCGAAATCGTCCGTGGTTCTACACATACACAGACACACACACACACACACACACATACACACACACACATACACACACACACATACACACATGCGCGCACATACCACGCACATGCGCACAGTTGAATAAATAATAATAATAATAAAAAAAAGAATCTCCAGATGGCTCGCCAGAGTGGTTGTTTAAGCCTGCATTCCCACCAGCAATGTAGGAGAGTTCCCCTCTCTCCACATCCTCTCCAGCATTTGGTGGTGTTTGTATTGTGGATTTTTGCCATCCTGACCAGGGTGAGATGATATCTCAAGGAAGTTTTGATTTGCATTTCCCTGATGGCTAAAGAAGTGGAGCATTTTTTAATCTTAAAAATGTTAAAAATGTTGTTAGACATTTTAATTTTGCCCCTGGTAAAGTTTCTTTTAAGTTCCAAGGCCCATTTTTTAATGGGGCCATGAGTTTCCTTGATGTTTAGTTTTCTAATTTCTTTGTGCACTCCGGATAATACAGCTCTATCAGATATGTGGTTTGTGAAGATTTTCTCCCAATCTGTGGGTTGCCTTTGAGCTCGTGTTACAATCTCTTTATCTGAACAGAGTTCTTTAATTTCACAAGATGCCAAATGTTGAGAGTTGATAGCAGTGACTGTGCCATTGGATGTCTGTTTAGGAAATATTGGCCAAGCCCTATCATCTCACAGGAGTTCCCTATCCTTTCAACTATGTTTTTTATAGTCTCTGGCCTTATATCAAGGTCCTTGATCCATTTGGAATTAAGTCTTGTACATGGTGACAAGTACGGGTCCAGCTTTAATCTTCTGCATGTGCAGATACAGTTTTGCCAGCACCATTTGTTGAAGATGCTGTTCTTTTTCCACTGGATTCTTTGGGCACCTTTGTCAAAGACCAAATGACTGTAATTGTGTGCGCTTATATCTGGGTCTTCAACCCTTAACCATTGATCTGTGTATCTATTTTGGAACCAGTACCATGCTGTTTTTATAACTATGGATTTGTAGTATAGACTAAGGTTTGGTATGATGATACTTCCAGCTGTGTTTTTGTTGTCAGGATTGTTTTTGCTATCCTGGGTCTTTTGTGCCTCCATATGAATTTTGAGATTGTTTGGTCAACTTCTTTAAAGAATTGCTTTGCGATTTTAATTGGTATAGCATTGAATTTGTATATTGCCTTTGGTAGGATGGTCATTTTTATGATGTTGATTCTGCCAATACAGGAACATGGGAGGTCTTTCCACCTTCTGGTGTCTTCTGCAATTTCTTTCTTGAGGGTTTTAAAGTTTTCATTGTAAAGGTCTTTTACCTCCTTGGTTAGGTTTATACCAAGGTATTCCATTTTTTTAGGGGCTATAGTAAATGGGATTGTTTCTCTCAGGGCTTTTTCACTTCTTTCATTCTGGGCATATAGGAAGGCCACTGATTTTTGTACATTTATTTTGTAATCTGCCACCCTGCTGAACTTCTCAATTAGTTCCAGGAGTTTCCTGGTGAAGTTTTTGGGATCACTCAGTTATAAGATCATGTAATCTTCAAATAGGGATAGCTTGACTTCTTCCTTGCCAATTTGAATCCCTCTTATGTCCCTTTCTTGCCTTATGGCTTCAGCTAAGACTTCAAGTACAATATTGTGTAGAAGTGGTGAGAGTGGACAGCCTTGTCTAGTTCCTGATCAAAGTGGGAATGCTTCCAGTTTTTCCCAATTGAGCATAATCCTTGCTGTGGGCTTGTTATATACAACTTTTACTATATTGATAAAGGTTCCTTCCATTCCTATTGTCTCTAGCGTTTTGATCATAAAAGGTTGTTGGATCTTGTCAAAAGTTTTTTCTGCATCTATCGAGAGTATCATGTGGTCTTGGACTTTGGACTGATTTATATGATGAATTACATTTATTGATTTGCGTATGTTGAACCTTCATTGTGTGCCGGGGATGAAGCCTACTTGGTCCCCTTGAATGATCTTTTTGATATGTTTTCGAATCCAATTTGCTAAGACTTTTTTGAGAATCTTTGCGTCTGTGTTCATCAGAGAGATCGGCCTATAGTTTTCTTTTCTAAGTGAATCTTTATTAGGTTTTGGAATTAAAACAATATTAGCTTCATAGAAGGAATTTGGTAGTTTTCCTTCCTTTGCTATTTGATGGAACAGTTTAAGGAGTATTGGTATTATTAACTCCTTAAATGTCTGGTAGAACTCTATGCTGAATCCATCTGGTCCAGGACATTTTTTGGTGGGAAGATTTGAGATTACTTATTCAATTTCCTCATATGTTATAGGACTATTTAAATAAATCACAACTTCCTCATTCAATTTAGGTAAGTTGTGTTTACTTAGAAATTCATCCATCTCTTTTGTGTTGTCAAACTTCACAGAGTATAAGTTTTGGAAATATGATGTTATAATTCTCTGGATTTCTTGGGTATCAGTCGTGATAACTCCATGTTCATTTCTAATTTTGTTAATTTGGGTTTTCTCTCTCTTGCTTTTGGTTAATTTAGCTACGGGTGTATCAATCTTATTGATTTTTTCAAAGAACCAGCTTTTTGACTGGTTGATTTTCTCTATCATTTTCCTAATCTCGATTTCAGATATTTCTCCCCTTATTTTGCTAATCTCCTCTCTTCTACTGTTTTTGGGATCAGATTGCTCTAGTTTCTCTAAAAAAGCTGTATTGTTAAATTGTTTATTTCTGATGTTTCCATTTTTTTGATATAGACATTAAGACCTGTGAATTTACCTCTTAGGACAGCTTTCATTGTGTCCCAGAGATTTTGGTAAGTTGTATTTTCATTATTGTTCGCTTTCAGAAAATCTTGAATTTCTTTTTTAATTTCTTCCTGAATCCAGTTCTCATTCACCATCATACTGTCAAGTTTCCAGGAGTTAGTGTATTTTCGGTTGTTTGTTGTGTTGTGGATGTCCAGCTTTAGGCCATGGTGGTCTGATAGGGCACAGGTTAGAATTTCAAGTTTTCTGTATATGTGTAGATTCATTTTGTGGCCCAATATGTGATCTATTTTGGAGAACGTTCCATGTGCTGCTGAGAAAAATGTGTATTCTTTGGTGTGTGGATGAAAAGTTCGATAAAAATCTGTAAGGTCCATTTCTTTAAGGGTTTGATTAAGTTCCAAAGTGTCTCTGTTAAGCTTTTGACCTGTTGATCTATCCCATGTTCAGAGGGCGATGTTGAAGTCCCCAAGAATTATCATTTGGGGGTTGATTTCTTGCTTTAGACACTATAGGGTTTTCTTAATGAATGTGGAGGGGCGTGTATTGAATGCATATATGTTCAGTATTGTGAAGTCTTCCTGGTGAATTGTACCTATGACTAAAATGTAGTATCCATCTGTGTCTCTCATGATTGTCTTTGTTTTGAAGTCCAGTTTGTCCAAAAGCATAATTGCTACCCCTGCCTGTTTCCTGGTTCCATTAGCTTGCAAGATTTTGGACCCGCCTTTTATTTTTAGGATGTGCCTATCTTTTGTGGTGAGATAATTCTCCCACTTTGTCTTCAATATCTGAAATTCTATTTTCTGCTTCATTTGTTCTGCTGATAAGACTCTCTGTTGAGTTTTGGGTTGAAGATAATCTGTCTTTTAGTTCAATTTTAAACTCTGCCTGAGACTGTTTTAACTGCTGTGTGCCTATTTTTGTTTCTTGAACTGTTTTTCTGAACTCCTCCAAGTGCCTGTTGTGTTTCTGTTCAAAGTGGTTGAAGGCAGCTGATTGTTGGATTGTGGTTTTTAATCCAGGTTTGTAATCTGTGTCTCTTAATCGGTGAATTAATACCATTGACATTTAATATTATAATGGAGAAATTATTTTTAATTCTGGACATTTTTTATGTTTAGTGGATTTTGTAAGCATATTGTTTGATATTTATGTTTTGGTGGTATTATACCTTCCTTCTGTTCTCCTGGATACGCTTGTTCTTTTCTTCAAGCTTGAGTATCATTTCTAGTATTTTTGGAGGCCTGGTTTGGTAGACATGTATCCCTTCAAGTTGCCTTTGTGCTGGAAAACTTTTCTTTCTCCCTCAATCATGACAGATAGTTTCACCAAGTATATCAGTCTGGGTTGGCATTTTTGTTCATTTAATATTTGAAGTACATCTCTCCAAGCTCTTCTTGGTTTTACTGTTTCCATTGAGTAGTCATTTGTTACTCTAATAGGTTTACCTTTAAAAGTGACTTGCTTTTTTTCTCTTGAAGCTCTCAGCACCTTTTCTTTGTCTTGAATGAGGAGTGTTTTGACTATTATTTGCCATGGCACATTTCTATTTTGGTCATATCTGTTTGGAGTACGAAATGCCTTTTGTATTTGAACGGGCCTCTCATTCTTTAGTTGTGGAAAGTTTTCATTTATGATGATTTGAAATATTTCCTCAGGTGTGGCATTTTGGGATTCTTGTTCTGGTATTCCATGAATGTGCATGGTAGGTTTCTTCAGGGTGTCCCATATCTCTCGAATGTTCTTCTCAAGTATCTTTTTGGCTTTAACAATCTCTACCATTGAGCTGGTTAATTCTCCCACTTTGTCTTCAATATCTGAAATTCTATTTTCTGCTTCATTTGTTCTGCTGATAAGACTCTCTGTTGAGTTTTGGGTTGAAGATAATCTGTCTTTTAGTTCAATTTTAAACTCTGCCTGAGACTGTTTTAACTGCTCTATGCCTATTTTTGTTTCTTGAACTGTTTTTCTGAACTCCTCCAAGTGCCTGTTGTGTTTCTGTTCAAAGTGGTTGATTCGGTTGTTTAACTTTTCTCGGATTTCCTCTTTCATAGTATTAATCATGGTAATGATCATACTCTGAAAGTCATTATGTTGGGTCTGGCTTTCTTGGCTATTATCTGTGACTTTGTTATGGTCGGAATCCATCTTT
This sequence comes from Typhlomys cinereus, assembly GCA_023101885.1. Classification (NCBI taxonomy): domain Eukaryota; kingdom Metazoa; phylum Chordata; class Mammalia; order Rodentia; family Platacanthomyidae; genus Typhlomys; species Typhlomys cinereus. The sequence goes on along the minus strand of JALPQD010000007.1, from coordinate 2,028,273 downwards.
ATGGGGTTAATTCTTTCAGTAGGAGATTGGTCTTCTTGGGTTTTGTTTCTCATGGATCTGCACTTTGACTTGGGCATTGTTGTTTTGTTTCTTAGGACCTTTCAGTTTCTGTGTGTTTTTCACTGAACTGATTTAGTTGCTATTATTATCCTTGCCAGTTATTACTAGTGCTTGCCTTGGATTGGGTATGTTTGTCTATTGTTGTAATTTCCTAGATGAGGCTATTAGGCTGTTAGTACATCAATTAAGTCAGGTTAAGTAGACAAGGGGTGAATATTAGTATGGTAGTGCACTTTTGCAATTTAGTATCCTGGTGATATGTGAGGGTGGGTGGTGTACTTCCTAGAGTTGTATAAGTTTTTGGGGTGGCTGTATGGAGAAGTTGATCTACAGCAATTGATACTAGAAAGGATCAGTAAGGTGAAAAAAAGGAGTTTTACTTATCTTTGGGCTGCATATGAAGAATCTCTTCCACTTGATAGGATGATTGTAGAGGACTCCAGATGTATGGCATTTGTCCCTTAGTGTTTTGCTTGAGTTTCCTTTGGACTCTATTGAATTCTGAGTAGCAGTGTGTCTTCCCTGGACCACGTGCATAGGTCCCCGGTGGGCCAGAGAGGCAGAGGATCTGATGTTGATGGCAGAATTCTTCACCTGGGACCTGGGACTTGGCTTAGGGCTCACCCAAGCTCCAGGGATGGAGGAATGTGAGCAAGTCCTGTCTGGAGGAGGCACCGGCCGTAGGAAGAAAGGGGCTGTGGTCTGTGGCGGGGCCCAGGTGGGCAGGGGTTGGTGGCGCGAGGGTGGGACTCTAACCTCAGATCTTCTAAATAAATGCTGGTATTTTTCACAGCAAAAACTCTTCATTCAAGTTGCAGTTAAAGCCTTTTGATTATTTAACCAAAATTCTAAAATTCTTTTTTAGTAACATTTCTTTTCCCTTCATTCTCATGTAGGTGAATTCCAGAAAAAGATATAGTTTCCAAAGTTTAGCTTTTGTACATTTATCCTATATGGCTAGCACACTGGGCTATCCCTGAGTTAGATAAACTACCTTCAACATGATCAGATGAAATACATGTAACATTGTTCGTTCTTCCACATTGGACATGATCATTACTATCTCGAATCAATGTTCTCAGTTATTGTCTCCTTGCATGTTTCAATGAACTAATAATTCCACCCTCATAAGGTAATGTCAATGCATGCAGACAGATATTTCTGGACCCTTCAAATGCCATCTCAGTAATCATTCTGAAAATTTCTCTGAAATAGCTTCATGGTACTTGTAACTCTTTTATACTGATCAGAACTCAAGATAATGAATTAATAAAGATGCTATACTCATGCTCTGATGTTTCATTGTATATCATTGTATACAGCATTATTTACATGTGCCTAACATCTTAGAATTTCACAACACTCTTATGTGGATTATTTCATGAGTTAACATGAGTTAGTGGGAAAGCATTACATCACTCTTTCCCTTTCTTTAAAAATAGTAATTGGTTGTAACAGTTATAAAATATCAGAGTTAAGTATATTCAGTAGTGGAACCTTGGATTTCTTTGAAACAGACTTCCTTCTTATCTATCAGTGAAGGCATCTTATGAGGAGAAGATAAATTCCTTCCTGAAAAATAAAACTATCTAACAACAAAAACCCTTTCTTTAAAAGTTGGTCCTCATTGATCTTTATTAGACCAGGTTCATATTCGTGCACAACATTAAATGAGATTGTTTTGGGGTTCATGCTTTGCAAGTTGAGGAGATGGGATTTGCAGTAAACAGGTATGCACTATTGGATTCCACCACCTGGCCAGAGATAAAAAGCTGTTAAAAAAGAGTCTTATTATAAGAGTATATTCAAAGGTACATGGAATAAAAGTAGGAGACCGCGGTGGAGGGGGTCAGTCTCCCATTTGCACAATGGTTACTTTCTATCTGCCAGACTATATGTCCTCCCCTTCTGGTGAGATCATACCCCATCAGTTGCAAATGATCAGGAAGAAGCCAAGGGCATTGTAAGAGCAGCAAAACTGAAAAAGAAAATCAATAAACCATCATTCAGAACATCAGAGACTCTATCAACCCACCTGGAACCAGGCCAGCTTAATCTCTCCCATCCTGCAGCTCAGGTAAATTTGCGGAAGAGAGGGCGGTAAGATTGTAAGAGCACCAGGATGGGGAGGAGTAATGATATGCAAGATACTCCACACAAATTAGATCCGAAGCAATCATATTAGTACTTTGCATGACCTGCGCGATGACCAACACATTATTGATTCCTCAAAGTCTAGCATGGACCAAAGGCACTAGGATCCTTAAAAGCTAGGCATTAACAGCCACAATAGTGTTCTTATACTTATGGGGAACACAAGAAAGAGTTCTAGGAAATGCCACTGAGTCCTTACACATCATCAGAGAAAAGGATCCAGAGGAAAGTTTGTCATACACAGTAAAGGATGCTCCAGGGATGGGGGGAGGGAGGCACTGGGAGAGAGGGAAGGAAGGTGGGAAAAGGAAGGGGAAAAGGGGGGAAGGAGAGCTAGGGGATCCAGGGAGGGGTGGAGGCAGGGAGGGGAATGGTGTACCTATTAAGTTTATGTGAGTGGAAATAAATAAATAAATAAATTAAAAAAAAACAGGTATGCACTAAACAACATGAGTTTCCACTTAATCGGCATGCACATTTTATTTAAGTTACATTTGCTTTCCACTTGGTGAATGATCTTAAGGAAGGAAAACACCATATGAAGAGATTTTATGGTTCATGCCAACACCCAGAAAATTACAAAAACTCTGCACATTTCCCCCCTCATCTTTTTCCTCTCTCTCTCTCTCTCTCTCTCTCTCTCTCTCTCTCTCTCTCTCTCTCTCTCTCTCTTTCATTTTATGTATAGGATGGGTTATTTATATATTGAGGTCAAAGAAAAGCTAATCAAATAAGAATGGAACTTCATGAGCAACCAGGGAGTTCTATGTTTTCTAAACCATTTTATGACACTGTAGGGCATTCAGTTCTGTACAACACAATCAGCAATAGTATGAACGATCCAGACATTTCAGATATATTGCTTTTAGACAGCTTAAAATAAACATGTGGACTGGAAACCAGTCCTTCATGTTGTGAAATGAACCTAATAATACACAAAGTACATAGAGAAAAGACTTGCCTTCTCAATGAATTGATCCAAAGTTGAAGAAACATAAAAACTGATTTTCATTATCACTGACTATCTTGACTTGAAATGTGAGTTGTCCCCAATGGACTTCTGTATTTTTAATCTTAGTTATTGTTTGGAAAAAGTCAGTGGCAACTTTAGGAGGTAGAACCTTGCTGAGACAGCTGGGTTCTGAGGTGGTTAGCCCCACCCTGCTTCCAATAGCAGTCTCTTCTAGCCGTCTGCCACTTACTCTCCTGTCCTCTAGGATGATGCCTGCAGCGACCGGAACAGAACAGCCTAGAGCCTCTGCTGCCACAATGCCTTTCTGATGTAGTGAGCTCTATCTCCCTTCTGGAACCATAAGACAAATGAATCTCCCATTCTCCCCTTTAACTTCTTGGGTTTGAATGTTGTCCACAAGCAGTGGAAAGAGTAACTGCAACATTGATGCATATGTGCATCTGTGCCAACTCTTTCATGAAAATTTTGTTTCTTCATAGTCCTTGCTTACATGCTTTGTGTTTGCATCTTGGGTTTTAGAAACACATAGTACATTAATTTGCTAATAAGTCATCAGAGTCCTTGGATGATAGACTTCATAAAAACATTTGTATAAAAACTAAGGGACCTTCAATCCTTGTGTGTGTGTATGTGTGGGGGGCTGTTTATATGTTTGTGGCAGTATACTGTGTATGTTCCTGTGGATGTCAAAAACTGGCATCATGTGTCTTTCTCTATCATTTTTCTGCCTTGTGTTATTTCCAACAGTGTGACTCACTGAGTATGGTACTCACTGTTAGAGTGGTTGAACAAGGACCTCTGGCACCTGTCCCCAGGGCTTGGATTCATGTAGAGTTCCTGGTTGGGGATCCATGCTCTTGTGACCTCACGCTTACATGACACTTTGTTCACGGATCTCTCTACTTAACCTTCTGGGAATGCTAACTCTTGAAAAAGCAAAACTCATTCAAGAAAAGGTCAAGTAGCTCTGGTTTCCACTAATGTGTATATTTGAAAGCTGAAGAGTGTCAGCGTCAGCGTGCAAAGAATAAACGGTGCAGAGGAAACCTGGGTGAGAATCCACACTCTGCACTCTGCCTCAGACTCTCAGAGGTCAGGCGTCTGAGGTAGATACCCAGAAAATTTATGACCCCCTTCCTTAGTGCAAGTGACAGTACCCACCCTGCACTCCACTTAAATCACACTTGGGATCAGGTTACCCTAGAATTCACTAAACTGTCTCCCGCTGAGTTGTATAGAAGGTTCTCCCGGCAAATTCACCACTTTTGGAATATCGGCAATGATCATAACAAATGGTGATGTTGATTGTGTTATGTTTAATTAAATACCCTGCTTTATCTTAAAATTGTTAAAATAAAGTGTATTATTTCTATAACCATGGGACCCCAGTTTATTATTTGTACTGCTTCATGGTTCAGGGAAATATATATTTGTACACAAGTGGCAAGGAATTTTTATTTAAAGTAATCAAAAAAGAATTTAAAAACAAGAATGGTTAGAAAAATCTAATCTTAATGTATGGGTTGCTGATTGATGATTTTACCAGTAAATGTTATTTTAGGAAGAATTGGCAAAGAAGACAAATTGAACAAAGTAAACGTTGTAGCTATTACATCCCATTCATTAAGCATGACCTTAGCATATTTCTTTTTTTTTTTTTTTGAGGAATCCACACACAAATTCATTAACAAATAAAGCCTAAGGGTTTAATGCAAGTTAAGTAAATTGATTCCAAGGCATAGGATTCCTATAATTTTAACATTATTGAGTTCTTAAGAGCAAGGCACTGATAATGCCCAAAATAAATTAGATATGCCCCTTGCCTCCCTTAAAAGTCTTATTATATTTAAATGAAGAGAAACTGGCAAACTACCCAAGCTTAGGAAAGTAATTGTTTAAAAAAATTGGACAGTGTCAATATTCATTTACTGTGAGCCCCAAGAGAGGGATGTCTTATTCCACAGAGAATAAAAATCATAAGAAATACAACTCTGAAAGACATAAGCATCTCAAAATGGAAAATCTGCCAACTACAAGGAGTTCTTTTTGACCTTGAGAAGGAAGACATCCTAAGTGTCTGAAGCATCGATAATGTAAGAAGCCTCTAAGACGTTCATTTCCTACTTAATACTCACTAGTAACACCTTTCTGTGTAGCTACCATGTGGTCCTCAGACATTGCAAGCCTGAAAGAAGAGCAAGATATTCAGAAGCCATGTCACCACAAGATCAAGCTTACCTAAAACACCTTGTGCAGTATCTCAAAAACCCTTTTCCTTGAGGAGTAAGAATCAGTAACAAAGTAGGCCGAAGGGAGGCGAAACCTATGAATTATGGGTGTAGATGAAGAGAAGAAATCCAAGCCAAAGGCACACCCCATACTTTCAGCACCATCATAGGAGACAGAGATGTTCATGCAATCACGCGCTTGAGTCTGGATGTTCAACCCAATGAAGCCAAAAGAATCTTTTTTCTTTAAGATAAACTTTGCTCCATTAATTCCATGCCTTTCCCCAAAGGAAATACCAGTTAGGATTCAATCATAATTGAAGGAATAATTATTTTTAACAGACTTCTGATGGTTTCTTCATATCTCCAAATCCTTTGGTTCCAGTTTAATTTGGCAAATAATATTCACAGTTGGAAGAAATAAAGCATTTATTTTTATTAAAGGTAATTTCTAAGTATATTAAAAGTGCATATGTGATAGAATATGTTATAGCTCTGTATCACAAGAGATAGGATATAGTAATGTAAATTACATACACAGAAAAAGTTCAAATTATTTTCTTTGCCAGTTATGAGTGATGTCATTGTAGAACAATTAAACTCTCTGAATTTTATTTGACTTTCTGTAAAAGCGAAAGTATGCTGTCAGCTTCCAAAGATTATGCTGAAACTGTATTAGAAAGTTTCAATCCTTTTCTAGGTATGGAAAACAATAGTTTATCTGGAACTGGTGGACTTTTGTTCTTTAGTATATGTATTCTATTTTTGTTATTTCTAATCCTTCTGAAAGTACTGATGAAAAGTATGTGAAATAATATTTATTTTGAATTACGTGAACTTTGGTCACCACAAATTAATTTCTTGAGTGCCGTTTTTCCTCCTACATTACCTAAGGTTTACGACAGAGTGAATTCAAACAATCTTCAGTGACCATAGTAATATCTTTTAAAAGCTTATCATCATTCTAGTGGAATTGGAATTTTCCTCTGAACTTAAATAATACATCAAATTTTACTTTTACAAAGTGCTGTGTGTCTGGCGTGCATTTTGTAATGTGATGGAAGGAAATGCTGAGTCACACAACATTGTTTTTCATGTCAAAATTTCACAGGAAGGTTCTAGAAAAAGAAGCACATGTAGATAAGTGTATTCTCAAAATATTTTAGTAGAAAGTCTGTGTATGTCATATTAATTTCAAAGTGAGTTTAGGATGATGACTTGTTCCTTCATTCAGAATTTGTACTTCAGTCAAATTATAATAACTGGTATCTAAGATAACTAATGTTTACCTTGCTGATATTAGTCTCCTCCTAATTCTGAGATCATTAGCTTCTACCTTGAAATGAATCGCATGAAAATCTATCTAAAAATGTATGCGTGTGTGTGTGTGCGCATGCGTGTGTGCGTGTGTGTGTGTGTGTGTGTGTGTATAAAACCCTCAAGCTTTCATCTCTGAAAATTCACATTTATTTGAAAGCAAGTCTTGTCATTAATAGTGGAGATAGTATAAAGAAATCAAGACTGTAAACATATGATAATCAACAGATATAAGGAGTTTCAGAATGGAGGAAAAGGTCAGCTGGTTGTTGGGAGAGCCAGGGGAAAATTCATTAAAAAAGAATGACTTTAGCACAGAAGCATTTTTTATTTGAATAATTATGCTGTTTGTTTTTTAACAATAAATATTCATTAATTTAAAATGCTTTCAATAAAAAGAGTGAGGAAAATGGGAGGCAGGAGGGTAGAAAGTCCTGAACTGATCCATTTAGAACCACTGACAAAATTATACTAGAAGCAATAGGAATTTGACACTTTCTGATAAAATGTTTATCAGAGAGGTCTCAAAGGCCCACAAACATTACAGCCTTTTGCCATTGCTCTTGGTTGTTCCACAAAAAAACTGTCAATAAGACTCTATTACTGAAGACGCAACACATGTGGACCACAGAACATGGGCAAAATTCATCAGCTAGAGCTGGTTGAGAAATTCCTCCTTGCTGGATGAGCAATAAGGAATACTTTCTATAGAAGCTACTGGGGGAGAGAAATAATCACAGCCCCCATCAACATATGTAAAATCTTTAAGTTTTAATAAAAATTACCATGGCAACAGGTAATAGTGTAATGTGTAATAGTGTAATAGTGGCATATAGGTCTTGAAGACAGGAAAGAATAATTTCAATATTTAGACAACAAAAATCTTACCTGGAAGATACAAACATATATTTGAAGTCAAGGAACCACTTTTAATGCACCAAATAAAAGAAATAGCATGAAGAATGGAATGAAGTTTGTACAAATGACATACTAAACATTTTCAGCAATACCGGCAAAATTTCTAAATCTAGACAAAAGATGTCTGTCTATATACAGAGTGGAGGAGATACAATTGAATAAATTGGGAAAATAATCAGAATGCATTATGTAAATGAATAAATTACAAAAATATTATTAATAAAAATCTTGTATCGTTAAAAATAAAATTGGACAAATTATCTTATCAAAAAAAAACTTCAGCCATAATCATGAAGCACTCATATGGTGAATATTCCTGGTTTTGCTGCAGGCAATAAAATAACCAAATCAAACATATATTAAAAAGAAACAACGAACCTTTGTTTCATATGAGGTAATTTTGAAATATTGATATACACTAATGTTTTCATGTAAACAAATGAGTGCTCAGTTGTGTTTGATGAAAGATGTATGGAAAGAATGTGTGAAAGGCAATATTGTATGGAAGGGATATGGTAGATATGGCTGAAACTTTGAGTCTGGCTTTTAAACCAGGAACACAGATAAATTCTAAATAAATTACAGGTGAAAGTGAGGTACATCAATATTTGGTAAATAGACAAATAGAAAATGATAAATAGCAGATATATGTGATAGGCCTATAGATAAATAGATAATGGATAGATGATGGGTAGAAAGATGGTAGATATTTGATAGATTATAGATAGGCAAATAGAAGATATATGACATAAGATATAATAGCTAATAGATAAGTAATGTATTTCTCTAGTATTTTTTCAACACATTCGGAAACATGACCTAGTCTCTTGCCTGAAATAAATAATGTAAAGAGAGTCAAAAGTTATTTGGTGCATTCAAAACCATGATTCAGTCCCCGGGATGATAAAGGTAACTTCCATGCATGGTTCTAGTGAAAGCTGCTATGTAGGATATAAGAACTGTGTAGACTTCAAATAAATTTATAAACCCAATGTAAATATCCAAATCATCCAATTTTTTAAAAAAAATATTTTTATGTCAAAAACACACCTGCGCAAAATATAAGCAAAACATTAACAAGTTGAAAAATGTACAATTACTAATTTGGATTGATTTCATAAATATAAATTTGTTTTTGCTTACTTGAAAAATAACAAAAAACATGATATTGTAATATTAATAGTGAGGTTATGTCATTAACTGTCTCAAACATAAATCTACCTCCTTTATGGCTAATAGGCATATACTTTCACCATTTTCATTTGCTTTTTAGTGGTGGTATTAGCTAGTAATCAAGGCATATATATATATATATATATATATATCTTATATATATATATATATGTAATCAAGATATATGACCCAAAATATACATACAGGTTTGGAGAAGATAAATACATTGTTTGAAATGTAAACATACCATTAGTACATATAAAGAAAAATCCCCAAGCTTTACAGATTGCCTGTGATAAGACCGATTACATGAAAGGTATGGTATAATTAACGCAAATTTAGACTACTTTGAGGTCTGCCTGGTGAAGTCTGTCGTGCTGAATGAGCACATACATCAACTCGTCCAGAAGTACCACACTTAGATAGGTTTTTCATGAAACATATGCACATACAGATTTCAAAGTTATTCCCTAAGACCTTGGATAGTATAGCCTTTTCAATTCAAACATCTGATCACTGCAAGTGAAATGAATAATTTGTGGGGTGTATGCATGAAGGAAAGTATAGAGTTGATGCAATGATTAAACTGTTGATATATGCAGCAACACAGATGAAATGAAAAAGCTCACTTAGAAAAGAAAAAGGACATAGTATATGTTGTAGCGTATATAAAACGCACAAGGCCAGACCTGTATGATATTGATAATGAACCCAGCTGGCGGGGCATCACTTGTGAGAAAGGAGCTGACGTGGGAGTTAAAGACAGACAAGGAGCACAGACAGATCCTTTCTGATGATGCTATGTAGGTTCATTGTTTTCACATATATTTGTGATCTATGGTATGACATTCTGTAGGAAAAATCAATCCAAAAATATTGCGTATGGGAACTCAGTGTCTTGTGATCACGCCACTGAATATTACTACCTATGTGACCTCAGGCGGTTTGCTTACTCTCTGACTCATTTCTTTCTGCAGAAACAGACATGATGACAAAATAAATCTCTGTTTCATTGAGTGAATTCTATATTAGGACAGTGCACATGAAAACATTAAAACATCATTTGTCACTTTAAAAGCACTTGATGAATGATCTGCATCACTGTGCCTTGTGCTGTTAGTATTTTCATTGTTTATTTCATTCTTAACACAATATTGACCTCATTTCATTACAGCTTTCCAATTTCATGAGCATATGGCTCTTCAATTTGTTGTAGCACAAATAACATTATTTTAGTATTGATTTTATTACTATTTTTTACATAGCTCTTGGCACATTGTTTCCTTATACAATGATTAAATTTTACATATTTCAAAACCATTGGGTTTAGCTACATGGAAATAATAGGTTTTGTTTGCTGAAAATTCCTAGTACACTGTCAAAAATATTCATTATAATCACATTTATGTATTATGATAAGTAAATTACAATATTAGTTATATTTATGTTTGTCTTTATTAGCCCATGATAACTTAGCATTATCATATGTCTCATTTGAAAAGTATAAGAATATATAGATCAATGAACAAATAACCCTCTATGTTAATATAAATACATAGTGAATAGGCACAAGCATTTTTTTGTTTTATACAGATAGCACACACACACAAACACGTATGTGAACATGTCTTATCTTCCTGTCACACCTTGCAATTATTTCTCTAATCCTCATTGCTTCTCACAATGGCATGTGAGTAAAACTTCATGTTCTAACATAAGGATCCATGAACACCTATGACATAGTTAGAAAGTCATTTGAATTTTCCTGTCTAGCAAGAGCCATGCATCTGACAGGGTTCTCTTGAGTATCCAAAAGAACGTAGTGAGTATATACCACAATGTCTAGCAATGGCTGTGTGCATACAGGAGAGACTGAAGATCTTGTAGATAGATCCTCAGTGTGTGAGGATGGACGCCTCAGCAGTCCCAGTATGGTACTGAAGACCCTGGGGATTCTTAGAGAGCTGTAGGTCTTCAGTCCATCCTCAAAGGGCAAAGAAATCTGGCTCTAATGTCAGACAAGAATGGAAACAGCAGTAGAGTAGATGCACTTACCCGTAAGCAATGCAGCAGGCTTGCAAAGCAACATCACAGAACTCCTTATATCTGTGATGTTTCTGGATGCTGCTTCAAGTCTTGGACAGGGTCTTCTCCCTCAGCTAATCCTTTCAGTAAGTACCCTCAAATATCTGTCCTGAGGCATGCCTCTTAGTACATGTCAGACCTCCTCAGGATGGAAAACAAGATAAATGATCACAATACAGGAAAGGGGAATTTGAAATGCTAGAGTAATAAAAATATCCTCTCAGCTAAAATGTTCTCAAGTAAATTGTAATATAAGGACATAAGTAGTTAAGAGAAAAAAGTCATTATCAGCAATCTAAGACAAATTATGCAAGTTATTGTTCTGATGTAAGAGAATGGCAAAATCATTGCAATAGGAAGTTCTAACTTTTCAAATAATGCCATTCAGATTGTAAACATCCAAAAATTTATTTAAATAACTGGGCTTGGACATTCATCTCCCAAGAGGAACTTCAAGGGAAAATCAAGATTGAACATGCAGCTCAACTGAACCGCTGCTAAATAATAGACCTTTGCGCTATAATGATAGAAGAAGTAACTTTAATATTTAATGTCAAAATCATTGACTGATTCCTCCTTATCTTATAACACACACTTCTAAAGTAATTAAGGATATCTAGAGCATATTGTAGGTGTTAATTCAGTCGTGAATTACATTCCAATGGGAGTGATAAATACCAACCAAGTGCTATCCAAGTGACTAATTCTGGTAGTTATTATGAGGAACGCACAGGGTGTTTGGAGTCAGAGCAATTGCTGCACTGATTTTAGTACATTCTTTCAAATGTGGATTTGAAGATGTGGATTTGATCTGAGGATTGCAAGTGCAGAGCACCCCAGGAAGTCCTGGGGAGAAGGCTTGTAGAAGTCAAGGGAAGGCCTGGGAACATCCAGCGCTGAAAGGATGTTCTTGGCCCAAAGGTCCACGTCACCCAAACAAAAGGATTTCCTGGCTTCTGTAAGATTTCATTCCCTACTTGCTGACATTCTCTCCTGCTTCTCCCTGTCTTGCTCACATTCAGAGATGTGCTGGGTTACAACGTAGGGCTCTTTGGATCATGAACTGACTTGGGTTATGGCCACTGTGATTGAGTCACAGACACCTGTCCAGCCACCACACTGTTCAAGTCTCAGTGTTCAAGATGGATATTCTGAGAGTAATTTTGTGAAGTACAGATCCAGGGATATTTTTTGTGAATAAATCATTGGAGAGATAATATGTTGTGCATCATTGTTTGTCTTATTTTATGACATCAACATAGTATAAATAGAGAAGAAATGCTGATCTTGGAAATACTGATACCAACTAGCTCAGCTGTTGGTAGGAACCAGAGTGACTGAGAGAAAAAAGAATTCATTCATATAATTGAGAAAAAGTCAAAAAAGGAGATGAAGTTATTGCTGATGCATGAGGACAAAAAAACCCAAAGAATTAATTAAATATTCATATCAATGAAGTTCTTTAAAATATAGAAAACACAGAGAGAGGATAACATGATGGAGAAAAAAGTACATTTCTTTTGTGATGTGGTACTCTTTTGCTTGTTCTGTGTGCAAATTAAAACAATAAACAGAACAGTTATTTTAAAATCATTTGTGATTATTTGATGCAAAGGCCTAACAAACTTCAATTATTTCTAGTGCAAATTTTCATTTAATATGAAATATTAATATACCTTTTTTATTTTCTATTTCTTTATGAATTTAAACTTGGAATTAAGGGATTCTGATGTTTAGACAAAATTTTGAAATATATGGAACCACTATAATTCCCCTTGATTGCTAACACTGGCCTAAATTGGGGAGTGGTTGGCCCTATGATGAAAGACAAGGAGCTCCTAGGAATGTAGTGTCTATGTCTCATTATTCTTCCCTAAATTCTTCTGTGTGTCCCTTAAGGTAAAGGAATATGGCCTAGATATAGCCAAAGAATTCATAGTAGTTTCAGTACATAGGATTTTTAAAAATTTTATTACCAAGGAAGTTGGATTATGATCAGAGGATTGATGAAGGAGACAGATGAAAGAATGGAATGTGGTAACAGAAAACTCCCCAGCAAATGCAGATCCCTGCCAAACTTAGGCTTTATTTGCATGAATGGATTGATTTGACCAGGAGATTAACATAATGTGTTTTATGTTTATACAACTAGCTTTTGTTTCCCTTAGGGAAAAAAAAAGCAAGCGGGAGCAATGGAAGAAACAGAGACAGATCAGTTCAGTGGCCAGGCAGGAGACCCACCATGAGGGTCTGTGCAGGAGACCCACCGTGAGGGTCTGTGCCATCAGTGAGCGAAGGCAGAAGGATGGATGCAGACGAATTGATGAAATTCTGTGGGAAAATTCAAGAGACTTGTAAAGTGAAGAGTAAACAAGAGGGAGTGAAGGGTTGCAGTAAGAAGAGCAAGGGATGATGGAGAGTTAGACATGTCGGTGTTATCTGCATGAATCTCAGAAAAAGTGAAAGTCCTTCCAATAGAGGCAGTAAGTAGACTATCAGAATGTGCTGGGCTCAGGGCTGAAATCTACATTTGTACTATCAACTAGATTGCATTTAGTAGAACATGTCAAGTACTATGAATGAATGAGTTTCAAGAAATGCTATCACAAAAGCCAATGCTGATACACTTTTAAGGGGATGAAATCAAACTGGGCAAGTATTGTGCCAAAATCAGTTATATGCTGAATTTTTATCATGGAGATTTTAGTAGATCTAAACAAAGACAGTGTCAAGCAAGTAGTATGAATTAAACAAGACAAAATATTGATTTAATCTGATAACAACTCAATTTTCTTTGGTCTGGTAATTTTGTAAGTTTTCTTTTTATATCTTTCACACTTTTCCTATTCTGCATTGTTTTTTACTGTAGGCAAAGGTGCATGGTTAAATCAGAAGGTGGTTGAGTGAGTTTTCGCTAATATGAATCTATTTTTTCTTTTTATGATCATTTTGCTGTAGGATGGGATATTTGTTCCAATTAAGAAGCCACTACTATTCACGTAGTCTACCTACCTATTGACAATATTACTGCTGACATATTAATAGAATTAGTATACTGTTCATGTTCCTTATTACTAACATGTTTTTGCTTCTAGTTACTTTCAGCTCTCCAATAAAAGAATTGTATGAATGACTCTTAGGTTGTGACTATGCATAAGTGTTTGAAATCATATGAACATGTAGAGTTATCATGGTTCTTCATGTGATTGGTCATCATGTTCTACACCAAGTTGAGAGAAGATCACACCCCCCCATCCACACCAACATTATCTTCATTTCAGTCAACCTCATGGATCCAAACCCAACACCCTATCAAACATTTTCTCTTGCTTCTTGGTAAACTTATTCTAAGTGGAAGAAATTTGACTTACAACATCTTTCTCTCACTTACCTGTCCCTATCTAGTAGAGAAATGTATTGGTTTTGAAATTGTCGATTTATGTCCCAAGGATAAAACTTTATCAACTCAGTGCAGAAATTTTGAGCATCTCCTTTTATCTTATGTCTTGCAGAACTCACATTTCCATAGTTACCTAGCTAAGCACAGAGCAGTGAGGTCATTTCTTGCATTTACAACACAATTAGATTTTTTTATATTGTGTATCCCATTTCCATATCTTCAATCTCGTAAAAAGTTGTTTTAAATTTGCATATATTAAGGTTAGCTCCACAGAGCTCTAGGAGTTTGATAACTGCACAGTGCCATATGTCAACCATGGAAGTTTCAACATAAAATTGTCAGCACATTGAAATACCTCCTTTTTTTCTATTGATATTTCTTGCCTACCCACAGATGCCTAGCCACTGCTCAAATTTGACAAAATAGCTATAGCTCTCTATCTTGTTTTTTGCTGTTATTTTTGATATGTTTTTAGCATGTGTGCATGCATGTGCATTAAAGCATGCCTGAGAGTGCAGGTGGACAACTTGTGGGACTTAATATTTTCCTTTCATCATGTGAGTCTCAGAAATGGAACTCAAGCTGTTAGGCTTGGCAGCAAGCCCCTTCATCCACTGAGCCATCTCACTGCCCCTACCTTTCATGCTCTAGGATGACCTACGCCAATACAGCCTTTTTAGAATGCACGTCTTCTCTTAGAACACTTGGTAATATGCATTTAATGATGTATAGCTTTTCATGATTTAGTGTCATTGCATTTTACTGCTCGGTAATATTTCACTTTATGGTTGTACAGAGTTATTTACTTACATATTGAAGGGCATATTGGCTATCTCTAGTCTGAGTAATTGCAAATAAAGCTTAACAGGCATATTTTTCTGTCGAGCTAACTTTTCAAAATAATTGGGTAATTACCTGGACTCAGAGTGCTTGGTCACATATCACATGATGTTTAGCTTTGTATAGGACAGTCAGGCATCCCATAAGGCTTCTAGGATATTCTGGAAGCTCCTAGCCACGAGAGTTCCTAATGCTCCACCTCTTTCTCCAGAAAGTGCTGTTGCAATGACTTTAGAATTAAGCCATTCAGATAGGTGTGTTGGGATATCTTAGTTTTACTTTTCAGTTGCCTATTCTTACATGGTTATTTGACTCTGTACACTTTTTTTCTAGTCATAGGTCTATTTAGATATTTTGTCAAAATTTAACTTGGCTTTTGTTTTTCTTATTGTTGCTATTTTTAACTCTTTGTACATTTCCAGTCCAAGCAGTTTATAAAGAACATGCTCTGCAAACGTTTTTCTGGGAAGACGGGTTGTTTCCACTCTGTTAACAGTTTTTTTTTTTTCCCCAGAGCACATATAATGTTTTAATGATCTACTACATATCAATTGTGTTTTCACATAATATGCTTATAATGTTACATTTAAAACTAACCATCAATATGAAGAATTTTTTCTTTCATTTTCCTGTACATAATGCCTTCTCATATTTATTAGTTTATGATCGACCCTGAAGGTTTTCCAGAATGCAGAAGGTGAAGCTTCTGATCTTTTCTTTTCTTTTCTTTAAGCAATAAGCAGACTTTGAATCATCCCAGCTTTTGCAGTGTCCCACTCTATCACCTCTCATTCACGAGAGCTGAGTCTCATTCTCTCCCGGTTCTGGTCCATTTATGAAAACACTATTTGTACATTTGCTGTGACATCAAATTAAAAAGTTTATGAGATGGGAAAAGTCAGAGTACAATTAACCAGTTTTCAAATTTAGAAATAGGGACAAGTTTCTTAATGTTTCTTATCACACATTTGTGTAAATAAACTGTACATATTGTTTCATGATTTGAGATTTTTGTTATTCTCAAGTTCTAATTATTCATTGGTGCACTTCCATTCTTAAAGTAAAATCCATCTGCCAATGGACATATTTACTAAAATCACACATTTCTGTAATGTGTTAAAATTATGTAGTCACAGTCATACAATGAAATGCCATTGCCATTACTGGCTAGTATTTGCTGTTAAAAATTCTTGTGAGTTTTATGTGGAAAGTAAGGTCATGGCAATTGTTCACTAAAAGTGGTAAAGTAGGGTTTACAATATAGTATTTTTCTAATATTTATGCAAGCATATTAGATGGAAAATTTGCACATTAGTCAGTAATATTTAGAGAAATAAAGAATTAAATATTTGTGGAATCTTCCTTTGTGATTTTGCCTTTATTTTTCTTTGAACAGCTGCAACGAAAATAAAAACGCAAAGCCACGGTAAAATTCTTATGTTCTGAAATCAAGACTTATGCAACTCTAAGTGATTTTTCTTGATCATAGTATGCCTCACGTTCTGCTGCTGAAAGCACCACTGTGCAACGAGTACAAATGAGAAATGCTTTCAAGCATCACCAGCTACAGCATAGCACCAAATGTTTTTGACAATTACCCTAATGGTAATAACCAGTGAATTTTCTTGGGGTGGAAGTAGAGATAAGCTAATCTTCTTGGATGGTCAATTCCTTCCTCAATGATGCTTTTATTTTGTACCTCAAAATAATCTACAGTTCAAGAAAAATCTATTAGCTAATATACTTAATTGTTGCAATGTGAAATGCCCAGGCAGAAACATGCCACTCTGAGGTGGTATTACTGCCAAATATCAGCTTAACATACTGCCAAGAAGGAAGCACATTTTGCCTACCTTGTTGATGTTTGTAAATAGAGACTAAATTACTGTCACATAGACACTAAACACGTTAATACACAAACACATGTACACATCCTTTAAAATCAAGTTCTTGTCATTTTCATGCAAATATTTGCTTGAATGTCAAGGTGTTTTTCTGAGGCTTATGAGACTTGCATATGCACAAAATGCTTTCTTTCAAGGCAAAATTCTACGAATAGTGCAATGGTATAGAGACAGTAAAACAAGAAAATATAAAAGTATGGTATCGCTGTCACTATCCCACCACCAATTTTCTTAACCTTTTTATGGGGGGGGTGATCTCAACCCCAAAGCACATTTAACTGATTTCATCTGAATAAATGTGCAATTCCTAGAATTCTATAAACATTTTGATCTGTGGAGCTCATCAGTTTAATATGTCTGTTTGAATCTTTTTGGGTCTACTACAAATAGTTCTGAGAAAACATATTAGGTGTGGTATTGGCGATTGACATTATTATGATTCAGTGTGTGCATAGGCAATACATAAGCTCCATTCAAACTGCAGCAACTCTACTAGTTGTCTAATGATACCTTGCTTGTGTTCGCATTGTCTTTTATTTAATATGTGTTTGTATTTGTGTGAGTATGAATATAGTTCCTCTCAATACTCAGGCGTTGAGTCTTTCTATGCATGTATATATGTCTTTCTCTTGGGTGAATATGTATAAATGAAAATTTTACTTTATGCTACATATTTGACTTTGTAAAAACAGTATCAGAGAGTCTCCTAAAAGGGGTTGCATGAGAGTATTAGGTGTTCATTATCCTTGTCAGAACCTAGGAGCGACTGACTAGTACTCTAACTCTTTTATACTTGGGATCTGTCTTATCACCATGGCTGTT
Source organism: Typhlomys cinereus (assembly GCA_023101885.1). NCBI lineage: Eukaryota > Metazoa > Chordata > Mammalia > Rodentia > Platacanthomyidae > Typhlomys > Typhlomys cinereus. The sequence continues at coordinate 2,010,399 of JALPQD010000007.1, read as the reverse complement.
TGCATTTTATTGGCTGATGACATTGAGTATCCTTTACTGTACTTATACACATAAAGTATGATTTCTTATCATTTTAGATTAGCTTGCCTATTCCCATGGGGCTCTTTTCTTATAACTTAGTGTTTTTTTTTTTTTTTTGAGGATTAAGGTAGAGTTTATTAGAGGAGAGAAAGGCTGGACTCATGACTCCAGGCATGGAATCCATGAGAAATAGGCAGCTGGAAAAGAACTCAGCACTAGAGTACCATGAGGGCCTAGGGCACCTATAACTTAGTTTAAAATGCTCTTCAATTCAAGAGTTTTACTAAATGTGTTTTTCATGTTTTTCTGCGCACATAGCTATTCTTAATTTAACACTTTTTTTTAAATTTTTTTATTATTTATTAAATTGTGCGTGTATGCCTGTGTGCACGTGTGTATATGTAGTGTGTGTGTGTGTGTGTGTGTAGAACCACAGACGAATTCGGGAACCACCATGGACACCTCCACCTCCTCCTTGTTTTACTCTGCCACGGGATTCACAGGCTCCGCCCTACCAGGACCAGAACACAGGCCGCCCCCGCTTCCGCCCGGCGTCTATACGTGGGGTCTAGGATCCGAACTCAGGACCTTCTGCCTGCAAGGCAGAGGCTTAACTCTTGAGCCACCTCTCCAGCCCCTTAATTTAACACTTTTGAGGAAGAAAAGTGTTGCGAGGTTGGGGAATGTACCTCAGTGACAGAGCACTTGTCTAGCTAGTTGGATTTGGTCCTGGTTTTGTTCTCATCCTCACAAGCATTGAATGGTCCTGAATGTGACTTTCCTCATTTTTCCAAATTATTATTACTTGTTTTCCCAAATTATGTTGCCTATCTCTTTTTCTTTGTTTTATATTATTTTCCTGTAACTTCCAGAGCAATACCTTTTGATCACTTTCTCTCTCAGAGCAGCCACAGAAGCTAGAATCTCTGGACAAACTAAAATGTAAGCATACTTTTCCCAATATTCAGGACTTTCTGCTGTTTCTGAGAAGGTTCTGATTATAAATATGCCTCTTTCTAGCAGCTGCCTAGATTCCCAAATTGCATCCCCAGAGCCTACAATTCTATTGTTTTGTGCTATCTCTCTCTCTCTCTCTCTCTCTCACACACACACACACACACACACACACACACTAAATTATGTACTTGTTCACTTAATTAATTAATTAATTAATTAATTAATTAATTAAAAACAGGTTGTGAAAATGGCTTCCCCATCTCCAAAGCAGTCTCTGGAGACAATCATTTAGTTTTCTCCTCCAGCCCCTGAGAGTAACAAACAGTCCATTCTCTGTGGCCTTTTCTTCCCCCTTTGCCGGCCAGCACACTGACAAACCACCACTATCTTCCCATCATGTTCTCTAAATATCTTGGTTCAGGGTTTTGTCTCCATCCCTACATCCTAAATTAATCAAGTACATAAGATCACTTTTCCCTTGCTCTTTGTATCATGTGTTCCAAGAGATCATTTTTGAGAATAGTTCACCCATATACAGTGAAGAGAATTACTATTTTACATTGTCCCTAACACTTCAATGTATAAATATGAACATCCTTATAATGTTGAATCTTTCAATTTATAAACCTATTATGCTTCACCAGTAGGCTATACATAATTTCTCTTGTCATGGTTTTGTTCTCTTCTAAATATTGCTATTTTTATATTAACACAAGCTTTGGAACAGAATGTTCTTTAGTGATTCTAGAAAAATGGAAATAATTATTACACACATGGGTAGATGGCACAGATGGTAAAATGTTTGCCTCCCACCTATGATGGGACTGAGTAGTTCAGATCCCAAAAAACCATGCAAAGATCTGAGTATAGTCATGGACACCTGTAATTTCAGCGGTGTAGAGATGGGAGGCAGAGAAAACGGGTTCCCAAAGTTTGAAGCCCAGTTGTCATAGCCTGTGTGATGAAGTCTTCATCAACGAGACACTGTGAGTGGAGCAAATATATAGAGGTCACCAGAGGACCATCTAACGTTCTCACCTACACATGCGTGACCACCACCATGCCCAGATTGGAAGTTTAATTTTTTATAAATAATGAATAAAAGAAATAATAGCAAATATTGAAAGTTTAACAATGACAACCAGTTTGGATCTAATTCTGTGACTAGGACTACTTTTCTAGGTTTATTTTTCACAAAATTACAATATAGCAAAGGATAGAATTCAAAATCCGTGAATTTAATAAGCATGCTTTAAGTTAAGTCTTCAAAAGGCCAAATTCTATTTTAATTTCAGCTCTAAGACATTTCAAAGGGTAGAATAATTTCAGGACAGTCTGCTCCTAACTCATGCCATCTTTGCTGAGCAGAAAACCTCAAAATCCCGGAGCATGTTGGGAAACGAGTAGCAGGGCACATCAGAAGAGGGGGGATTGGTGGATGCAGATTGAGCTATTCTTCACAAATTCTTCACATGTCCTTAGAAAAAATGTGCACACTGAGACTGAAATAAGCTAAAATTGCCCCAAACTAAATGAGTGACTAACAGTTTTTCCAAGTTCAGGTTGACTCCTTCACTAAGTCTTACAGACTGGAGACACGACTCAAAAGGTAAGAAAGCATGCTGTGAAAGTCTAAGGACCCAGTCTGGATCCTCATGGGAAAGGTGTAGGTGAAGTCATGCTTGTAACTGCAGTTCTCCATGGGATAGAGAGGGAAGGGCCCCCTGCCACAGTCCTGGTTCAGTGAGAGACCCTGTCACAAGAAGAACAGTGACAGAGCATGATGTCTTATGACTTTGGTCTTGAACATGCTTAGAAATGCACAGCTGCCCACACAAGTGCATTCAACTTCCCTCCACATACCTCTCTCTTTCTCTCTCTCTCTCTCTCTCTCTCTCTCTCTCTCTCTCACACACACACACACACACACACACAGAGGCACTATGAGTCCACAATGTGTACATTAATAGTCTTTTTTCATATATAACCACTGTTACATATTATGTTCCTTTTTAAAGGTTAAAACAATCTCTGTCTGTATGATACATTTACAGTTTACAATGTTTGTATTGAACCTTTGTGATGTCTATTTTTTAATGTAAATAAATTGCAGATCTCCAGCTTATAGTCTGTTACTGTGTCTAGGAAAATAGGACTCAGATTATTGGAAATTTTGATTTAGTGAGTATGGGAGTTCTTGGGAAACATACAATATATTTCCTTGAAATAAAAACTCCACATATTATTGAGATGGTCCAATGGCCTTTGATTCTTTGTGTTTCAATGAAATTCATTACTTTTGTTTATCACTGAAACTGTAGAACTTTATTAAATACAATGAAATGTAGACCTTTGATACTGAAAATTCAGGTACTTCAGTATTCCTAGCAAAGTAATGTCAAAATGTTTGGCTTTTATCAATATTTGCACCTTAAACTTGGCTCTTATTTTGAAGAATATTTTCTATATCATAATATGTAATACTGCACTCAAATAAATAGAAGTGGAACTAGGTAAGCAAAGTATTTCATAAAATTTGTATCTCAACATTTGTACTCTATATCATGTTGGTTGCCAATGATGCACATTAAATAAGATGCAGGTCAGCAGAGCATCACTGAACTTATGAACTGACTGCAAAAGTTTCTCTAAAGAGGGCTCCGCCAGAAACAAGGAGAGAGGGGATCATGCTACAGCAGGGATGATAGGCCACCATCAAGGACTGCAAGTAAGAAATGAGACATCTGGTTAAGCTCACAGACTGTCCTTCCTGGTCACTTGCAACTGATGGGGTATGATCTTACCAGAAAGGGAGGGCATATAGTCTGGCAGATAGAAGGTAACCATTTTGCAATGTGAGACTGACCTACCCCTCACCACAGTCTCCTATTCTTATTCCATCTATCTTTGAATCTATCCTTATAATAAGACTCTATTTTAACAGCTTTTTATCTCTGGCCAGGGGGTGACATCCAATACCCAGGATGGAGCAAGGGCATTGCAGGAGCAGCAAAACTGAAAAAAATTAACAAACCATAATTCAGAACATCAGAGACTCTATATCAACCACCTGGAATCAGGCCTACCTAATCTCTCTCCATCCTGAAGCTCAGGGAAATTTGTGGAAGAAGGGGTGGTAAGATTGTAAGAGCACAAGGATGGGAGGAGTCATGATATGCAAGATACTCCATGCAAGTTAGGGCCAAAGCAATTATAATAGGACTCTGTATGATCTGCGCAATGACCAACATATCATTGACCCCTCAAAATCTAGCATGGACTAAATGCACTAGGATCCTTAGAAGCAAGGGATTAACAGTCACAATAGTGTTCCTATATTTAAGGGGAACACAAGAAAGAGTTCTAGGAAATGTCACTGAGTCCTTACACCTCATCAGTGAGGAGGACCCAGAGGAAAGTTTGATATACACATTAATGAATGCTTCAGAGATAGGGGGAGGGGGCACTGGGAGAAAGGGCGGGAGGGGGGAAAGGGAGGGGAAAAGGAAGAGGGAGCAGGGAGGTCCAGGGAGGGGTGGACAGAGGGAGGGGACAGGGTTACCTATTATGTTTGTATGAGTGGAAAAATAAACTTAAAAAACCTTAAAAAATAATAAAATAAAATAAAAAATAAAAAAAGTTTCTCAAAACATGTTTTGAGGCCTCAGATAGCTCACACTTGCAATTATAAGTACATAGTGTGTACATTTAATAGTCTGTATTTCTATACTCATTAAGTTTTATGTGTGTAAAATGCTCTCATCTTCATAATATATTTTATAATCATTTATATGTGTCTGCAATATTCATTCACCTGGCATTTTGGGTTAAAATATCATGAAGTCTCTCCCCTAAAGAAAACTCCACACTACACTAATAAATGTCAATAAATTTAAGAATTAGTATAAGTTCCCTAATCTTCCTTGTGAAAACTGGCAAATTTTTCTAAAACGTCTTCAAATTGAAAGCAAGGTTGAAATTAGAACTCCCATTTCATGTAATGAGAAAAAAATCTAATTTCCACTTGTAATTCAACCTATACAAAGGTATTTATAATGAAAGACACTGTGAATCTCTCTGGAAAAGTCAACGGTGATTTGGGGCACTCCTTGGATACAGTGCCAACAGGAAGAAAAATATTAACTGATGTTTTATTTCTCTCTTATAGATAGAACCTTTGAGAAATTTTTTCAGACTGAATCATAAAGTGTGTTTTCATTAAAGCTAGCATTGTGACCTACTGATGTACCCAATAATGACAGAAAGGCATTTTTTAAAACTGGATTTTTAAAACTGGATTCTGGCAAGGGACAGAACTGAAAATGTTAACATTCATTGCAAAAACGGGGAAAATATTTAATGCAAGGATCCACAACCCTTAATTGAAGAGCATCTGCTAGACTGTTGGGTCTTCTACTGGTCTTACTCTGCTGTGAAAATAGAGGAAATGACCTTAGAGAATCACAATATAGTTCACAGGTCAATGAGATCAAGACTCAAATAAAATTACTATTTCAGGACAGGTGGCATGGAAAGGTGTCTTGGGATGTGAACATGGTAGTTGTGAGAATCTAAGCAGATGGCAGCACTTAATTTCATCTTTGAACCCTATATCCCCAGCAATGGTAGTTTATATGATAGTATAACTTTTATCTTTCTCTTTGATATCTTTACATTACATTAAAAATTTTTTATTTTAAGTAAAGAGCTGGTACCCAGAGCCTGATTTAACTAAGAGAAATATTCTAGGGTAAGAAGGGCAAAGGTGTTTTAGAGGAAGTCAAGAAACTACTGTAGCTAAAGAATAAACTATGTGTCTAGGATAGGAACCAGAAAATATATCAACGACTAAGGACATCATATGCTTTTGCTGTCAAAGGGATGGTAGAAACTATGATCCAAATCCATTAGTTCCATCTTGCAGAAGACAATTTCATTCCTCAGTCTAATTACATTTGTAAGAAGACTTCAAAACCTGAGTTTTGCACAGATGTAGTAAAGAATGTAAGAGACCTATAGAACTACAATGATCAACTAAAAGAAAGTTTCAACAAGGACTATCCTTGACATTGCAGTTGGTATAATAGTTTTCTACAAATATATAGTTATGACTGCCAACAGCGAAAATTCAGAGAGACCTAAAATAAAATAATATTACAGTGAAAAATGTAAGCTTTAGAAAATCAGAAGAAAACCAAACCAAAGTTTTCTTTACAAGAATAAACACAAAGTATTTAGGCAGCAATTAATGAAACATACAATGAAAATATCAGCGGTGAATGGATTAAAGAGTTGTTACTTTGAAAATATAAACAGGACTGAAAAGCTGGTAGCCAAAGTAGCCAAAGGAGAGGTGATAAGAAAACTAATTAGATGAGAGTAAAATAAATCATTAAAATACCTTTCAAAGAAATCTAGGGGATCATTAGTGAATATGTTAAAATGTAAATTCTGATGAATTGAAAATTCCAGGAAAAAAGATAAATTTCTCCAGCAGTGCATCAGCCTCTCTTGATATGCATTTTGTTGAAGATGTGTTTTAAATTGTTGATTCAATCGCATTTCTCTTATTGATCTGCTTAAGTTATTTTCCCTTTCAATCAATTTTATGTAGCATTCTAGTCCTTAGTAATGCTCTACTGATAACATTACAGGATCAAGAGAGCTTACTTTTTATCTGGTGCCTGTCTAGGTGTGATCCACAATGTGAGTGGAAATAGTATAATGCACATGCAGCCTGATTCCAATTCCTGTAAATTTCCAGAATGCCAATCGAAATTATTTTGATATGGTTTGTACGTGTCTTACAAAGAGTCATATGCAAGAAGTTGGTCTTCAGTGTTAAGGTAAAAGCAGCGGTTTGCCTCATAGAAGGTGGACAGACAGGTCACTGGGGCCTCTATCTTCAGAAGGAGTTACTGTAGATCTCATGGCGCAGGGCCCTGGGTTTGTCCTTGCAAACTCGTGAGCTGTTATACAGGGACCAGTTCATTCACATGTGGTCACTTACTGTGCTGCTCTACATCGTATCAGAACATTGCCTGGAGGTGCTTGTTCACCAGAAGTGAAAAAGGTACAGTTGTCTCATCTGGTATTTTCAAAATCATGATGTTGAACTCAATAAATTACTGTTTTTGAAAATAATCAGCTATGAGTATTTCATTACAGCAAATTATAATGGAATGATCGCCAAAGTGATCTTTTATATTGAACTAAAAATGATTAAGAATACTGACAAAAAGAAAATTTTAGTTTGTAATGTTGAAAAGTGATTTTTCCCCCACACACACTTTCTGCCTACTTTCAAACAATATGCTAAATTCTAATGCAGGCATTTTTCTTTTCTTTTTTTTTTTCTTTTTTTTTTTTTTGTATTTCACTCATCATATGAGGTGCATGTATGTAGAAGCCCAAGGATGATACTGGACGTCATCCATGATCATTCTTCTACATACTTTATTTATGCCTGCATCTCCAATTATTTGCAATTATCTCCGTCATTGCAACTAGTCAGACCAGTTATCATTTTGGAGGAGAAACCCGGGTGCCTAGCATTTCATGTGGCATCTGGAAATCTGAACTCTGATTGCTTTGCTTGCACATCAGGTGGGTAAAGCTTGGCTTTTGCATCAATACCTCATCAAAGATTTTATAGACTTGTTCATCTATGGTAAGTAGCACTTTTATAATTAACGGTTATTTTCTTCTGAGAAAATATGATAATATTCACTTAAGTAATACCATGTTGACCAATAAATATGCAAAACTATTTGGGAAGAATACTATGTAATATAGTGATTCCTAGGTCATCTTCGCATACTCTTTTTATCAACATTATAACTCTGTTAAAAAAGTTACCTAATCTTTTGAAAATTTGGTTCTCTCCTGCTTTCTATCTTTCTATCTTGTTTCTTTTTAATTTTTATAATGTCTTGCTGCTTTCATTCATAACACAGGTCCAATACATAAACAAGGCTATCATTACAAGCATAAAAATTACTGGCTCAAAGTTATCAAGATTAGCCAGCTTCAAAGTCAAAGAATATACAGAGAAACATGTAGAAGGTATCTGAGAGAACTGTGCATCTCTGGTGGGCTAGGAGCAATACACACTGCAAAGCTAGTCCTAAGATCATAATAGAAAGTTCTAACATTTAAGATAAAAAAAATTAATTCCAAAGATGAGAGAGTTTCTTCTTCTGTGTTGACCTGGTCACAGAAGTTCCTAATATAATTTTTTTTTAACACTTTTCCTCATAGCCTCAGAGCTGTTTTTAGATGTGTGCATTTTTATTTTTAATGTCTACTTTCCCCCAAAATAGAAATAAAATTATCTGCAGTAGTGAACTTAAAGTGTTCAAGTCACAATATTGTGCAGGAAAAGACAAAATAATGGAATAAAGCAGAAGTGTCTCTATCCAGTAATCAGAAGAGCTTGTTGAGCATGAGGAAGGTTGACAAGTGACTAAAGAGGATGGAGTGCCAGCTGGACTTGAATTCAGTCACTCAGCTTCTAATTGCCTCATAATGGACACGTCCTCTGTTCTGCTAATATCACAATGAGAAAGAACACCTGCAAAAGCAGCTCACAGTAATTAGAGGGAAGTAGAGCTGACTTTTAATAGGCTCTTTCTTGGCATAAGGTTTGAGGATGTATCTGAGAACAATCCATGCTACCAATGACCCTCCCGAATGCAGGTGCAAGAATTTGAATTATGACACCAAAGTCATCAATTGAACTTAGGTCTGAGATCTCATCTTTGTAGATCCAAGACATCTTTTGAGTTACTTTATTCGTCTCATAGTCACATATCTATAATGGTTTGCTATTTCTATACTTGACAATGACTGTCTTAACTAGGAACTCAGAATATTCTTTAACTTTTCAGAATAAATTGGGATGGAACATGAAATGTTTCAGCTTTTCCTGCTTAAGAATTTCTCCACATGCTTCTGTTTTACCTGGGGAACCAAGGTCAAATACAGACAACAATAAAGACAGAAGGGAAGGTACTACCTAACACTTAAGGTGTGGTTGTAGTGGTTCTATAGTGTCTGTCCTAGAATTACATTATGTCTATGTCCACACTAATCTCCATGTGGTGGTAAAGTAATGAGGACCAATTTTAATCACTGATATATTACTTATTAGGGAAGAAAGTCCCTCATGAGCTCAACTGAGCATTTATGTGGACAGGGGCAACTGGTCATCTTTAAGGGAGAATGGAGGGCTAGGCAATAATGTGAATGAAACTTGGTGCAGTTGAGGGTGCAGGGTAATTAGAAAGAAGTTATCATTTTATACTGATTATGCCAGGAGCTGCACATCTATGGTATTTTCAGTCATATTATTTAAAACACATGGAACGCTAGGATTCTCCTGTCTATTATGACTATATTTCAAACAATAGTTTTTATTTCTTAAAAGTCTTATCCTGAGTTTTACTGGACACCTGTCTCACAAACAGTCACAGGAAGTATGTAAAAATTAAAAATACCCTAAGAAAGAGAGTCTAAGAACCTGGGGCCAAGTGTAAGCTAGTACACACAGTAAATACTTTCAGACTTTCATTGCTGAATCCCCAGCTGGGCCAGCTGGGAGGAAGAAAGGGCCTCAAAGTGAATGGGCGGGCTGGCCACAGGGTCACCACCAGACCCCGGGAATCAGGTGAGAAGCAACAGTGGACAAGATGCTGCAGATTCAGAGTCATTAAGGCTGTTTGGGCTTATATAGGACTGGGGTCCAATCAGGTATTGCTATCTTTCCTCTGAGGGACAGCCACCAGTCACTTAACTGTTTACTAGGTGTCCATTGCAGGTACAGGTTAAATGGCCACTTCCCATTGGGGCATGTCTGTACGTTCAGGCTTATCCTGAATTCGGAAGCTGGCCTAGGGCCTCCCTGAATTGGTAGTGCCACATTTCACCCTTCTATTTGTAAATTTTTTCAGTGGGGACCGTGAAAGCTGGGGTGACCCCGAGCCTCTTCAGGTGCATGGGATATAGGAGACTGTGCCTGGCTTAGGTTGGTCACACCCTCATGTGGAGCCTTACCCTTCATTGACTACCAGTCATGAGATTACCTCAGTGAAGGAATCATGGTCCCAAGGGAAACTCAAGGTGGCAGAGAAAAGCAGGTTTTCATCATGCAGGGGCATGTGGAGAGGCTGTGGGCAGGGAAAGCAGAGAGGCTGTGGGCAGGGTAGGCAGGAAGGTTGTCCAGAAGAGCTCTGGAAGGCATGTCAGGATATGTGGACAGTAGATTAGTGCAGGACTCAGGGGCCACTGCAAGTAGTGTGGCTAGGGACGACCAGACCAGCGGGCAACCTATGGGGCTGAGCAGGTGATGAGTGCTGCGGCGCAATGAACACAATGGAGCCAGGTGGTCTGTCAAAGCAGGAACTCAACTTTGTTAAACAGGAGGGTGAATTATATAGATTATGCAGCAGAGGAAGAGTAAAGGGTGGTGTGATTATGGGGTAACCAATAGGAAGTGATTAAGTGACCAGAAGGTGGTTGAATAGGTATAACATCATCCTAGGGAAACGAAAATTTCCTGTGGAGATGAGATTCGAAACCTAAAGTCAGGTCCTGAAACTCTAGCCAGGCTCAGGAAGTTCCAGCAGGCCTCAGGCCTGGTAAAGAGGCCCAACAGATTAGAACAAGGCCTCATGAATCTCTGCAATTGAAGTTTGAACCATGTCTCTAGGAGGGCCATGGCTTGGATGATCAAGCACCGTAAGTGCCTGCAGCGTGGTCTTATTGATGGAGCACTGCTGAGAGATGTGCTGAAGGAAACACTTAAGCAATAAAATTAATAAAAGAACAATTCCTCCTATGATAGCGTAAATTACAATCCAAGAGAGATCAAACAGCCTTTTAAAGGCTGTTCCAGATTCTGGTTACAAACCCAGTATCTATAAGCAGGGGAACCACATGCATCATGTTAATATGCTCTATCTGTTGACTCAAAGTCAATGAGTAATTAAGGAAGGCCTGAGACCAAGGCCCCTTGATGTACCGAGAAAGTTATTCATGAGCCTTGGAAATGTTGGAGGCCCAATAGACAAGATAAAGGACAAAAACTAACTTTTCATTACATCACAACCAGGAGGATAAATGTATGGCACTTCTGTGAACCAATATTGTAACTTGATTTTAATCTGGGAATGACTTGAAAACATTAAACCACACAAGCAAAAACTAGTAAATCAAAATGTTAAAGATGACAGAGACCACACATTTTCTCTTTGGAAAAGAACTAGAAATACTCATTAATGATGACAACTCACTAAAAGATTTTCCCATTTCATTTGTCCCCATTGTAATGTCTTAAATTATTCTTTAATTACACTACTAGTTATAACAGTCTAATTTTTAAGGTCTGTATAATCTCTACTACACTATTTTATATGTGGTAATAACAATTCCATTAAAAAAGCTATTTATAAATCATAGAATAAACCCAAAAAACAAAAATTATACATATTTCAAACTTACAATAAATAAATTATATCATGATATATCATTTAGTATTGTATCAGTATTAACTCACATCTATGGTAGATTTTCCCACCAATAAAATTAAGCAGTGCATAACAGGGCTCAAGCTACAGTTAATCACATTTGTTTTTTCTTAAAAACACAAATTTATTCACTATAAACAATTAAAAAACAGTTTCTTCCTCCATAACAGACATTAAAACTAAGTTTTTTTAAAGTATCAACTAGTTGTAAGACTTTTTTAGACAATATATAGTCATATATAATCATTTATAAATGCATACTTTGAAATCTAAGATTTTTAGCTCTCAATTTACTTAACTACTTTAGCATTAAGCAACCACAAGTTTTGTATCTTTAAAATACATGAACTTTATAATATAAATACTTTATAAAAATTTCAGTTAATTGTAATACTTTAAAATCTTTTAGAGCCAAATATATAGATTAATTTTTTTGTAGAGACCAAGACATTAAATATGGAATAAACAAGTAGCACATGGTCATAGGAGGATACCTGTATATCTCTTTAGATAAGCAATCTTTAAAAAATAAACGTCTTCAGTTACCAATACCAATAGAGCCTTTACCAGTCCATTAATGTTTTTAACCTTCTAATTTCTGTCACAAGAAAGTCCCCAATATCTGTAGGTTATCTTCAAAAATTTGTCTTTTAAGAATTTTTGAACTACCTCAAAAAATTATTAACTAACTTATGAGAAGCGGGCAGTTAGATAAAGCTCATGGAATCCATGAGAAACAGGCATGGAACTAAAAATGGACTCATAGCACTAGAGGACCATGAGGGGTTAGCATGCCAAAGATGGCTGTCAGGGCAAAGTATATCTGTACTCCTAAGCAAGCCCAGGGAAACTGGCTTTTTTTCTCTTTGGTTAACTCCCAGGTCCAGGTACAGCTAAAGATCAAGTTGTTTGTTGGATATGGAGAGCTCATCTCCATAATCCTACATAGGGAGTTGGCTATCTTATCTCTGAGAGGATTCAAGTTAGTTCCTCAGCAGGAGAGTTCCCTCAGGGTGATTCCAGCAGTAGGAGATGACCTTCAGGAATTCCAAAGACCTTGAGAGACCCATCCCAGCAGGGATGCTCTAATCCTGCCTTATAAAATGCTGGGATAATCTAGAGGTTTTACACAGATGGTTTTATTACTTCAAGGTCTATCTAAAAGAGTTAAATTAATTCTAAAAGATCTACCTGTTATCTTGCCTGAAATAGGCACTACCTTTGCCTGTTGTAAAAGCCAAGAACTGTAAGTAATTTACATATTGGAGACCTTTCTCCTCTGGCTATTGTAAATCTTCAAGATCACATTTTAAAACTTGTCCAAAACAATGTGAACTGTCTAGTCTTTGTACAGAACAATCTAAATCAGTCCTCCTTTTTGAGTTCTGAAAAGCAAAGTGACAAGTCTTTTTAAGATGACACATGTAGAGGACATTATTTCCTCACATGGAAAGTTCTATAGGTCTCTAAGCATTATCTTTAGGGTAAGACCACTCCTCAGATCTAAATGAAAAGCCAGCATTGATTTGCTTGTGTTGTAAATGCTGAGACCTTACTGCTTGCCATTTGCATCTAAATAGGACATTTAGCATTAAAAGGGATACTCCAGAAGTTAACCAAGTTACCAAATTTAAGGGTGAAAAGAAAGCAGGTATCCTGTCCCATAATTGTTTATAATTGTTTGCTGAAGGACACAGCAGTAATAATTTGAACTTAGTCCCGTTAATTTTGATATGTCAAAGGATAGTTTGAAACATTCTAGGTGCCATTAATATTGGAGGGCAGGAGGCATATGGCCGTCCTGGACTTTGCTCTTACCTGCCAGGAAGAGCAGTGCTCAGGACCCATTTAAAGCATTTTTTTTTTCTTTGCCTGTGGGGAAGGGGATTTCAGGTTTGTCAGCTTGGGCATGCTGCTAGTATTTTATCTATCCCTTTAGGCAGATGGATCCTCAGAGAAACTCTAAGTAACTTAGGTCAAAATCTTGCAAGGAAACATAAACCTGAGTTGACTCAAATGCACTTAGAATCTCCTGAAAACAGATTATGCTGGGTCCGGCATTGATCCTGGGAGCACATGGGAGCATAGAATTAGAAAGCAGATTTGTCCCCAAGAAAGGGAACTCATACATACCAGGAGAAGGAAGAAATTCCAATGAACTTTTTAGAGAACAATTATATTTTCTTGACTGCTAGATTTGATGGGATAAAATTCTATAAAAGAAGTCAGAAGAATGAGCAAGTTTGATCAAGCAATATCATAGTGGCTTTGTTATTTTGGGAACACATGGAAAAACCTTTAAGAACACAGTGGCATTTTCATTTGTAGTCCCATTAAAGATCAAAGCCATGCGAGAAATTTTTTCATGAAAGAAAACTTACAATTTATCAGGAAAACAATTGTGATCAATATAAAAACATAACTAGTTAAGGCCTCAGATGTTACCAAAATTATTTGTTCTTATTTTTAAGTATGTATACATGTATTTAAAAATGGCATGCCAAAATTTTTATATCAGCATGCAACAGAAATGAATAAATTGAAGTGGCCACAGACACAAGACACACATGTAAACACAGAAATAAAACATTTTACCAGTAACTATACAATTTACCAGCAACTATCTTAAAAGTACCCTTGAAAACTTTATCAAAGATGGATTAACATTTAGGAAAACCTTATTTAAAACAAGACCTCACATTAGTTAAGTCCAACAGCTTAGCTTAATTATGAAAAACATCTAGCAAGGAAAACATTCTTATCCATAGTCCGGTTCCCACATATTCTCTGGGGGGATCCAAGGTGCTAAAACCGCAGCCTCATTCCAAACTTTCTCTAGGCCAGCAGACCTAACCTCCAGGCCTCTAGTCTAGGAGAGATTTTAAGACAAGTATCTGGGGCTCCTTACAGTGTGAGGGGAGGTTGCCTATTTTTCTAAAGAATAGAGATGAGACCAAAAGAGGCACAGATGTCTTATGCTTGGTGGGGGACTTCCAGGTTCGTTACTACCCCTGGGCCATATGTGCATATGGTGTCTCCCAGTCAGGCCTATTCAGTGTAATCGAGCCTGGGCTCTGAGTTCTGAGGGGACCAATTTCTCATGTGAATTCCCCGGGAAAAGCTTTGATTTAGAGGGGCTCTTTGATCATGGGGAAATCAAAGGAGCGATTGGGGCTCCTTGATTATCAGCAAATCAAGTGAGTGATTATTTTCCTAGCCTCCTTGATCATTGGCAAATCAAGTGAGCTATTGTGTTCCTAAGGACAGACAGGGAAAGGGGAAGAGGAGGGGCCACCTGCTCACCTTCAGGCGCCATAAACATAAGGAATACAAAACCAAATGGGCCATTCACTGAACTTTACCAGAGTGGGTGTCTTATCTACATCGAAGGCAGCCCCGTGATGAAGCACCAGCTGGGCCAGTCGGGGGGGGGCTCGAGGTGAATGGGCAAGCCGGCCACAGGGTCATCACCAGACTCCGGGAATCAGGTGTGGACAAGATGCCACAGATTCAGAGTCATTAAGGGCATTTGGGCTTATATAGGGAGGGGTTCCAATCAGGTGTTGTCATCCCTCCTCTGGGGGACAGCCACCAGTCATTTAACTGTTTACTAGGCGTCCATTGCAGGTGCAGGTTAGACTGCCACTTCCCATTGGTTGTTCATGCCTCAGCCTGCATGGTGCTCTGTTGGGACATGTCCAGGGCATGTCTGTACATCCACGCTTGTCCTGAATTCGGGAACCGGGCTAGAGCCTCCCTGAATCGATAGTGCCACATACTTTAACGTTTTTTAGCAGGTACTTTAGGTGGACCTAGTGTCATCCAATGAATGAATACATCCTTGAATTGATAAAAGTTATATGAAATGTTGATAGATCATCTATTGTGCAGTTCCTATGTAAGTGCATGTCACTGTGGCGAGTTCTGAGTGCTGGATGATATCTGACAGTACTCCTCACACACTGAAGTTCTTACAGTCTTATTGCCTATAGGATGAAAGGTGATTAGGGTGAGGGATGTTCTATTTAGAGTTGAACATTTCACAATCATTCATTCTCTTCACTTTTGCCAGTTCTGGTTCTCTGAATTAAACACCTTGCATTGCAAAATTTTGCCTCTTGCATAAGTGCTTGAGAGCTTCTCTGACATAATCTATGGGTGCTGTGATATATGCTTAGATGATCACTTGCTATCAAGTACTTATAGTTAAATCTTAGTAGTTTATTCCCACCTGGTGCCTATAGTCTCCCATTCCACAGTTATGTGGCTTAGTTTATAGTACCAGGAATGTATTCCTTAATGAAAAACAGGCCTTAGATTCAATAAGAGAGTAGTTGGTTGTCCCAGTAACATACATGTCATTGATCATTCCATACCAGAGTGATTGTTTTTCAATTTGCAGCATGCACAGCTGAATGAGAATTGTTTGCTCTTCTCCTCTGGTGGTCTGCATCCATCTAGATATTTTTTGAGAAAGTAAACCCTTGCTTTTCTGAAAAATAAGGCTGTTTTTTATGTCCATTTATTCAAATTAAGGCAGGTCTATACTTATGAATTGATATATACATACATGAATATCCATGTACACACATAAATACACACACACACACACACACACACACACACACACACACACACCCTTGACTTGTAGGTAGCTTTTTTATCCTCTGGTGCCCTTTCTCTTCACCTTGGACTAGTTCCTTGTTTCCCTTTGCATGAATAAAGATGACAATTTGGGTAGGTTTGTCTGAATGATGCTGTTTAGATTACCACTTTTCCCATCTCAAATAAATAAACTTTCGGTGTTCACCAGTTTTTGTATAGTTGTCCCCTTATTTAAAAAGAAAGTGTACTTGAATTCCAGACTTACATAAGTATGCATTTAAAGGAAAAACTCATTATTTTCCCTTCAAACATATATGAAAAATTTGCTTATCTTCCTGGTCAGATTTTATTAGGATATTTTTATGAATCTGTTCAGGAATTTACTTCTTACAATACTATCTGAAGTCCAGGAAGGCAACAGTCTGCTATGCCTCAGTTTCTCCAAATAACATATAATTTGACACCAGGAACTTTCACTATGTCTAGATAAACACATCATCAGGTAAATGAAAAAAAAAAAAAGCAAGGAATTGTATAAAAGTTCATTAAATATTTGCTCGTTGAGTTTGCGAGCTAAGTACAGATATAAACACAGCTTTGACAGAGAAGGTGGATGTAAGATTTGATTAATTGTTTCCATTTATTTAAAATAACACGATCTTAATGGACCTTAATGCAGGGTCAATGTGTACTCTGTTATTAGCTATGTTTCTTCTTATAACTGCCATCCAGGATATTCTCTGTGGCATAGTGGAGGAGTCACAAAGTAGAAGAGAGAAAGCGTGACTCTGTAGAATAGGTGAGAAATTCAGGTAAGCTTCCAGTCCTGAGCTCATTATTCAACTTTATATAAGGCTGTAACCTTTTCTCCAGAAATTGACTGGCTCCTTTAGACTTTACATCTATTTCTGGAAATTAGCCAAAAGTTAGGGATTAAAACCTGCAGGAATCAAATCTGACTGAAGACCAACCTAGGTGTATTACATAGGGAAAAAAAAATTAAGGAAAGGGACCTAAAGCATGTTCTTAGTGCAGACAGCCACGCCTGACTACACGTAGGCTTGCTGAGAGCCACATCTCAGTGATAGCCACACAGACACTTGACCACTGTCTATATTTGTTTGCTTTTTTGTTTTCAGAAGTTCAAATGTCTCATTCCAAAATCAATCTGCGTTGGGAAGTTAAATACATTCAGAATCCTTTATTGTAGCATCTAAGTTTGTATACTGGTAAGATCTGGATTCAGTACATTTACTCATTTGTGGATTGTAATTCATTAGAAACAAATTTATAACAAATTACTTTATACCAGACTATTAAATTGATAGAAATACAGTGATCATCAAGTCAAGTCAGATGAACTTTAAGCTTGCTTTATACAAAATTGACATATCTTGTTTCTTTCATTTTATTTACTCTTTTTCAGGGTCATTTATTGAAAGTAGACCACCCAAGAGAGTTTTTACATGTGAAGTACACAATATGGGCCCACGTGTGTATGGGTAAGCATAAATGTATGTGTATGCATGGGGAGGCCTGAAGTTAATATTGGGTGTCTTCCTCTTTTTCTTTCCACTCTGAAGTGCAATGCTTCAATGAACACACAAATTTCTGATCACTAGTATAACTATCCAGCTCTCCCTAGGGACTCTCTTATCTTGGAGTCCAAGAACTGCAGGGAGCAACCATACTCACAGGACTTTAACATGCATTCTGTCAGTCACTCTGTCAATATAGAAGTATATAGAACCATCTCTCCAGCACCTGAGAATAGATATTTTTTCTTTTTGTGTTTGCTAAGAAAATGCATATCATTAAGTTACATTCTTTGTAGTGATATATCAGTTCTTGAAGTTGCTCTTCCCATTTTGTACTCATTCATAATATTCTGTCATTTCTTTATGTGTGTATTTATTATTTTTTTTGTTTGGGGAGAGTAAATTACACATAAAATTTGCAATTCTAGCTTTTTAGACTGTATGATTCAGGATCACTTGGTATGTGTTCATGGCATTGAGCCATTTTACAGCTGAATATTTTTCATCACTCCCAAAATTCACACCACATCCATCCTAGTGACTTCTTAGTACCTCCCCCTCTAAACCTATCACAAGGTTTAATCTGTTTCCTGTTTCTATAAGTTTATAGAGACTCAGAAGATGGTTCATGTATGTGACAATGAGAAAGATCTGCCTGGCTTTTTCTTATTAGTTTGTATTCAGAGTCCATCTTTTTGAAGAATGTGTCAGTAATTAAGTCCAGCTTATAGATTAGTGCTGCTTCATTATGTGAATGGATGACATGTTTATCCACTGAATCATTTATGGACATTTGGGTTATTTCCAATTTTCCACTGCAAAAAGCAAGACATTGTTAAACCTGTGATTTTGTTGAATCTGCTGCAAGACTAGTCATACTGTATGTTTATCAATTTAATGTCATGCCCATGTATTTTCCACGTTATCTGCACGTTGACACTGTCACTTACAAAAATGTATCAGGCTTCAAGATTCTAAGTCAACTTTTGTTGCCTACCTTTTCTTTTAAGCCATCGTAATTTTTCCATCACAACATGTTCATATCTGTCTACAGTACATGTTGACTCTGCTCACCATTCCTTTCTTGCCATTTCCTGCCACTTGGTAGACACTGTGATCTTTCAAGTAGACTTCGACACTTCACCAAGAGTGGCCACATATGTAACATATGGAAAATACAGATGAATGCAATTCCCAAGAATGATACTTAAAGATTTTTGAGTAAAAAAAAATATTTTTGAGTGACAAAATTGTTGGTGCAATATGGGCAGAAGAATCTGTATCCAAGTTAGATTTACTTCCAGCACTGGCGGTATGACCTCCAACCATTACTGAAGTTTCATGAGCCTCCCTACCACAGTCTGCAAGGTGGTTTTCTTCTCTCAAAGGCTTTAAGTGAAATGACATTATTCTGATATGAAATGCTAAAGCTACCTAGAAATTAATTAAAACTATGAATGCAGAAGAGTAAGAAAGTAAAATATTGATTGTGATATCAAAGAGGTCTCTCCTTATTCAGTCATTCTCTCCTATAAGCAAAACAGGATAATATGAATAAGTAAGTATTCAACAAAAGCTCATGAATATCATTGTGTGTTTTCCAAACAGTGAAATGAACTTAGAGTTATTTATAGAAGCATGTGAAACTCGTGTGTGTGTGTGTGTGTGTGTCTGTGTGTGTGTGTGTGTGTGTGTAACTCTCAAAGGATCTAGTTCTCTCTGTCTTCTCTCCTTTCTCTCTCACTCTCTCTCTCTCTTTCTCTCCTCTCTCTCTTTCATAAAGTTTAAGTATCTATAAACCATCGAGCAGGTGAAGGACCTCATAGTCCTCTGCCTTATTAACTACTAACTATTTAAAATCCTTCATAAATGTTGCCTCCTCATGAGCCACATAACTTTCTCTCTATGATGGAAACTTACAGGATGCAATAGACTACCTAATAAAAAGATTTCCTTTAGCTAATTACAGTTGCTGAAAGTTAAGTTAAACAACGGTCACATTATGACCAGAATACCTTGTTCCATCACAGTAGATGGTTAAAACATGACATCTAGTTTGCGTCAAAGAAGAAATGTGAGCCCTGAGAACTGCAGCTCCCTCCTGAGTATTGTGAGTTTATCTCCATGCTAACTTTGGAAGTGTTATGGTACTCAAAACCTGCTTTCATTTAAGATTCAAAGATCAATAGCATTTGAACCAGATGGTTCTCAGACAGAAGCGTGATGAGTTTAAATTAATAGCATTTAAAATAACTTTTACTAAAAATAATAATCTTCGAGACTTATTTATCAATCTGAGTCCTAGTTTACACATGTGACATAAGACAGAGAATTTATTTGAAGCATTTCATTGCAAGTTCACATGAAAATTGTAGTCTTGCATGAGGAAGTTTATATGAGAAAACATTTCCTGGTGTAGGGGAGTGTAGATGGAAAGAGGTAGACCGGGTAGGGAGTGTAGGGAAGATGCAATGCTTTGCCACTTGTGGAGAATTATCAGAGTGAGTCCAATCACATTATTTTTTGCTTTCCTTATTTTCATGTGCTCTCCTCCTTCTTCTCTCTCTCTCTCTCTCTCCCTCTCTCTCTGTCTCTCTGTCTCTCTGTCTGTCTCTGTCTCTGTCTCTCTCTCTCTCTGTGGAGGCTCAAGTTTAAGTTGGGCTATCATCTGCAATCTTTATTCTTTTTGAGGCAGGGTCTGTAATCCAGCCCAGACTCTACAATAGGATTAGTCTATTAGATTTGGGGATTCCAAACCTGTAAACTCTGAGCCAAGAGTTACAAACAGGACACCACGTTTACCCTATATTTATATGGGGTTTGTGGATACAAATCAAATCTTCCCGTTACCTTCTCAGACTTAAGAACACATTATTTTTTTAAAAAAACTATTTAATTGTTCCTTTATTTATTTATTTGAGAGAGAAGGAGACAGAGGGAAGGAAAACAAAATGAGGAAAAGGAAGAAGAAGAGAAAGGAAGAGGAGGAGGAGGAGGAGGAAGAAGAGGCATGAACATGTCCACATTCCTAGGTGGAGGTCAGAGTACAACTTTCAGAACCCAGTTCTTCTGGGACTCCAAGGTCACCAAGTGTAGCAGTAGATGCCTTTACCAGTAGAATTACCTTACCGACCTCACATTATATAAAATTTAAGTTTTTGCCATGTCTTACATGACCTATGTGGTTGCAGTGCAAAGAGATGATTGTATTTGTGGAATTTGAGTGACAAGGCTGTAAGCAAAAAGAAGGAGCTGAGCTAAGTCCAAAGTCTTAACATTCAGTTACCATAGTAAACCCTCTTCTGTTTCATGTGCCACTCAGGAACACAGCTCTATCTTTCTGTGTCTTTTCTCTCATTCTCACGATGCCAAATGGAGCCACAGCATCCTGAAGGCCTCTTTGTCAGTTATCCATAGTGGACATCATCTCACCCCTTCGTACATGCTTGCATATGTTCAATTGGCTTTCTTCTCTGGCACACATTCTGTGTTGTAAGAATTATGAAATGCTGAACTTGGGGTCTGGCATAAAATAGCTCACAATGAATAGAGAAAAAAAATTTAAAAAGGAAGTAGAATGAGAGGATAGAGAAAGGAAGAAGAAATAAAAGAAAGAGAATGATGGAAAGAAGGAACTCAGGAAAGGTCACAATTTAGCTGAAATACGTTCAATAATTTCCCTTCCTGATCATCATTTTAGATATCCAGAAATAATATGTGAGTCAAAAGATAGTTTAGCCACACTTTGTAAATAATCATCAAATTTGGTTTTGGGTTATTTAGTGATGCCTTGTGATAACTATTATAAGGTACACATTAATTAATTACTTTGTAAAGAAAGAAATAATCATAAAGTGTAATATCCATTAATATATTCTGCAGTCCACTTTGGTCTCAAGGTTCTATTTATTTGCCTCATACCTCTTAGCACCATAGATATCATCGAAACACTGTCACATCTAATCTATTAGTTCTTATCCTAGTATCCATTCTTAACTCTGTATACTCACTCACCCATTCTGAGCCAGAAACTCATAAATTATGAAAAATATCCAGACATCTAGCCCAGAGTTGACAAGAAAAAAATGTACTTACTGAATAGCGACACTTTGATTGTTTGATCAGAGAGTAAAAATTAATAGTGACTGATTAAAGAAATATGTTATTCCAATATACACTGATTCAAATGACTAATTGGGATTTAGTCAAAAAATTTGTTTCAGTTCAGTGATTATGCTTTTGCAGTGCTCATTTTATCTGGGACACACCTCAATAGCCTCAGACATTTGTTAAAAGTTAAAATATGCTTCATCTGTGGTCATATACTCTCTCGGCCATCCCCAATGATTCCCCTTTAAATATATGTTCTACTTGGATACTGGTGGATTATTCCCATAATTATTTCTGAAATATTCTCTTGTTCCTTTATTGTACCCTGGTGAATGATAAATAGTTTAAGCTCCTTACTTCACTATCCATAGATCTTGCCATTCTGAAAACATTCAGTCTAGAGCCACACTTCCACAGCACCTGTGTCTAAGAAACAGTTCCTTATTTGTCAAAACTTCTCTGTTCTTGTTGATCAAATTCAAGGATTCTTTTCTTCTGTGCACAAACGTTATCATTTCCTCATGTAATGGTTAGCACTTGAAGAAATCATTAGGGGTATAATTTAGGGTTATGCTTGGCAAACTGCCTCTATGAAATAAATACATCTAGGAAAAGTGAATATCTACCTAGTGATTCATTAATTAGCTGACTTATTTGTCAGTGTGGTGTTTATTTTCATGCTTTATGGAACACTGGCATGCTGTCAGAAGATCCTGAGACCTGCTCAGGAGTAACATTCTAGGTGTCCACATGCTTGATGAGGGGTTGTGGGCCATGAGGAACAGAACATCATACCCACTAAAACATCATGAGGTTATTGAGGATTAACAAGGATTTTAGAAAAGTTGGACACTTTTGTATGTCTCCTCCGTCTCACACATTAGCCCTAAGACTAGGCAAGACTTACAATAGTGGATTGGGTTTAGCTTCCTTGAACTCACTTGTTTCCAAATGTAGGTAATTTTGGATAGTCTTATCTGGTGCATGCCTCTACATTCACATTGACAATATAAGCCTGAATGATGCACTGCTTCTGCTTAAAGAAACCAGAATTTCTTTGTGTGTGTGTGTGTGTGTGTGTGTGTGTGTGTGTGTGTGTGTGTTTAGCACTGTGTGTGCCCATGGAGACCCAAGGGTGACTTCAAGAATCACTCTGGATTATGCTACCTCCTCTTTGCTTTGCTCTGGAGTTTCCCAGGCTCTGCCTTCCAGAGCCAGAAGTACAGGCTGCCACCATTTCTGCCCAGTGAATTCATATGCAATCTGGGATCCAAACTCAGGACTCTTGCAAGGCAGAGGCTTAACCAATGAGCCGTCTCTCCAACCCAGAGAAGTCAGTTACTAAACCTCATGTGAGTCAACACTGATTTCAGTATCATCCAAATAAGCAGTTACAAAATCCTATCACAACAACACTAAGTAAAATGAATGTATTAATCAGTTGTAGGTGTCAGCTTGAAAACTGAAGGCTCAAGCTGTGGGCACATCTGTAAAGAATGAGTAGTTAAGCCCTCAGCAAGTCTGCAGGAAATTGTCTAATTTATGGGAAAGATCCGGCCTATAGTGGGTGGGACTATTCCCTAGAGAGGAGGATGAGATGGAGGAAGCTGGTTTAGTAAAGTGTGTCTGTCATTCTTTGGTGCCAGACCGCTGCTGCTGAGGTGTTTATAGCTCACGAGTCTGACTGGTAAGACCAGCGAGTTGGAGTATAAGCCCACTTTTGGGCATCTTTAGCTAGTTCAGTGAGTTGATAGCTGGGCAGACATGCTGTCTGACTAGTGAAGTTTGTCCCTCTCTTAACAATCCTGTGGATATGGTGTGGGCAGTTCCCTAGACCCTTGGCGGTAATATAAACTCCCCTGCCAATCTCACTAGTAGCCCAGACTCACCTCACACACCTGCCCCAACCCTACCCTGTACCCCACCACCTCCAAAGCTCTGGGGTTGCAGGTTTGTGCTTCCACACTCACCATGAATTTTATTACTATATTAATTATTGTGTTTATGTTTCTGCAAACCTGACAACAGTATGCCTCTGGTTTTAAAATTAATATATGTCTGCATAGCACAATTTTATTTTAATCCAAATTGTCTAACTGAAGGAATCATTCTGACATATTCTTTCTCAGAAAGGCAAAACTTACCAAATGCAACATCTTCAAAAAGTACATAATTATTATTCACAGGAGAAAAAGGCAGAGCTAAGCATTTTAAAACAGGAAGCCTCAGCCTAATATGACTCGGTTATTAAAATGAAAACAATAATTGTTTTACAAAGGATTCCTCTCTGATTACAGTTCAGATAATTGCTTGGGCATATATTGTACCAAAGCTACTGATTACATGAAAAATTTCACTAGGTTAAGGCAAACATTGCAAGCATAACAATTTTAAACAGCATTTCCACTGAGAATTACCCAGAAAGGCGATATTTTAAGTGTGAAATAATTTCAATAAAACATCCTAGAAAAGACCAACTTTTTAACTTATTTCTTTTTTTAGTTTTATAAACCTAATGAGCGATTGTCCCTCTCCCCTCTCCCTTCTTCCTTCTCCCTTTCCCCTCCTACCCTCTTCTCCTTTCACCAGTCTATCCCTATCTCTCCCACCCTCCTGCACTGGGGTGGACCCCAGTGTTCCATTGGAATTGTTTGTTGTAGTATGGGCTGAGGCCTCTTCAGCAGATTAAGTGGCTCCTTCTTGGATAGACCCACTGATAAGGATACTCTCTTTCACCTGTCTAACCCTAACCCTTAAGGTTCCTGTATGTAATTATTCCTCCTGAGTTCCTCCCTGGTCTAGGAGGGAAATGTTAATTCGTCAGTCACAGTGCAGATCTTGTAAGGGTAAGTTTCACTGCAGTAAGTTTTTAGACACAGCAGCCTGGTCTTAGGTTCTTACAATCTTATAGTCCCCTCTTCTGTGCTTTAGGGTGAGGCAAGATTTGGTTGGCCTGATTCAGGCTGAACATTTTAGTAGGGTCATGGGCACTCTGCATTCTGGTTGGTTGTTGTCATTTCGCTGTTCCTACACTGCAACAAGCATTTAGATGGAGGTTTACTCTCAGGTGTTTGTGATTGTTGTGGTTGTATTGAGACATCTCACCCTGACTACTGTCATTATCTCCCCATCCAATGTTGCTTAGACTGGTTTACTTTGCTGGGTGTGTGTTCCCTGTCATTGAAGGGAGAAAAGGGTAAGGCTAGTTAGTAGGTGGTTAGTTACCTGGAGGCTAATTTTTCTTCTTGCCCTGTCCTATTCCTGTTCTTCCCTCCCCTTGAAAGCTTTTCTTAGATAAAAATCTTTTTAACTGTTTACCTGTTTACCTCTTATCTTTTTTTTCTGCTCTTCTGGGATTTTTTTTCCACCCCACTCTGGCTTGTGTTCCTTTGCATTCTTGAGTATTGAAAGAGTTTCTGTTAATCACAAAAAATGAATATTTAATGTTAAGATCCTTATAAGGGAGAACATACTTCATCTGTCTTTCCGAATCTGGGATATTTAACTTATTAGGATTTCTTCCAGTTCCATCCATTTACTGGCAAATTTCATTAGTTCATCTTTCCTGATAGCTGGATAGTATTTCATTGTATCTATGTACTACATTTTCATTAACCATTTTTCAACTCTTGGATATCTAGTATGGTCCCATCGCTATTGTGAAAAGAGCTGCTATGAACATGGATGTACCTGTGACTCTGTTGTAGGATGCAGTGTTCTTTGGGAATATTTCCAGGAGTGGTAGAGCTGGATCCTATAGTATTTCAATTTTTTTACTTTTTTAGGAACTTCGAAATTGATCTCCAAAGGGGTTGTAAGAGTTTAGAATCCCACCAGCAATGCATGAGGGTCCTCTTCTCCCTGCATCAATGGTCACATTTGCTGTGTGTGTGTGTGTGTGTGTGTGTGCGCGTACACATGCATGTGTGTCTTAGCCATTCTAACTGGAGTAATGTAATATCCCAGGGTGGTTTTAATTTGCATGTCCCTAATCACTAGGGAGTTACAATATATTTTTTAAACATATTTTTATTTATTCAATTGTGCGTGTATGCATGTGTGTACGTGTGTGTATGTATGTGTGTGTGTAGAACCACAGACGAATTCGGGAACCACCATGGACCGCCTCTACCTTCTCCTTGTTTTATTTTGCCCTGGGATTCACAGGCTCTGCCTACCAGGACCAGAAGCGCAGGCCGCCCCCGCTTCGGCCTGGCATCTATACGTGGGGTGTAAGATCTGAACTCAGGACCTTCCGCCTGCAAGGAAGAGGTTTAACCCCTGAGCCACCTCTCCAGCCCCGGGAGTTACAATATTTTTAAAGATGTTTGTTAAATATTTGAATTTCGTCTTATGAGAAGTTTCTTTTCAGTTCTATAGCCCTTTTATTTCATGGCATTATTTACTTCCTTAGTATTTAAATTTTTTGAAAAAAATTTTCAAGTTTTTTTGTACTTTACATATTAGACCTCTATCGGGTGTATGATTAGCTCTCTTATTCTGAAGGTTACTTTTTTGCTCAAATCTCTTTTGCTGAGCAAAAGCTTTTTAATTTCATGTAGTCCTGCTTGTTTAGTGTTGGACTTATTCTCTGTGATTTTGGGGTCCTATTCAAAAAATGCTGATCAAGGCCAATCAATATCAAGGGTACTTGTTTTTTCTTCTAGGAGTTTTATAGTCTTTGGTCTAATGTTGAGGTCTTTGATCCATTTGAAGTTGATTTTCATGCAGGGAGACAAATGAAAGTCCAGTTTTGTTCTTCTGTATGTAATGTCAATCAAAATTCCAACCCAATTTTTCACAAAAATTTGTAAAACAATTTCAGATATCATATGGAAACACAAAAGGCCCAGGGTAGCAAAAACTCCATTGGAGGAATTACCATACCAGATCTTAAACTGTAATATATGGGGCTGGAGAGGTGGCTCAGGGGTTAAACCTCTGCCTTGCAGGCGGGAAGGTCCTGAGTTTGGATCCTAGACCCATGTATAGACACTGGGCAGAAGCGGGGCGGGCCTGCATTTCTGGTCCTGGTAGGGCGGAGCCTGTGAATCCTGTGGCGGAGTAAACAAGGAGGAGGTGGAGGTGGTTCCGGAATTCGCCCGTGGTCACACACACACACACACACACACACACACACACGCACACATGCACAATTGAATAATAAAAAAAGCTATAGTATGAAGTCATAATAATAAAAGCATGATTTTGGCTCCAAAAAAGAGATATATACCAGTGGATTAGAATTGAAGACCCAAGCATAAGTGTACTAACCTATAGTCATCTCATCTTTGACATAGGTGCCAAAAAAAAAAAATGGGAAAAGGACAGCATCTTCAACAAATGGTGCTGACAAAATTAGATATCAACTTAAATTTTAATAGTGACAATAGTAAGAAAACTTCGATTATACTTCTAAAGTTCTTTGATGATTTCTGGCAAAAGTGTATCACTTGAAAGTAATTTGTAGTAAATAGGATGTGAGCACAAGAAATATAAGGAAAAAGAGCAAGCAAAGGCAAGTAAATTTGTTCTTATGCATCTCAGACTACTTCACTGTTTTATTGCCTACTTATTATGAGAGTGTGGGGAGGGGGCAAGTATACCATGCACATGCAGGTAAGAGGGCCATGTGCTTGGGTTGTTTATCATCTTGCAACATATGGGCACCAGGGATCAAACTCTGTCCATCACACTTGGAAACAGCACTCACATGCTCAGGAATCTCACCAACCTTCAGATGTTTTAACAACAAATGTTTCTCCAGCTCGTCTCTGTTCACACAGGTGAGATGAGAGAAGCCACTGGAAGTGAAGACAGTAGGGCAGGTGTGGTGACCAGTGAGGCTTCCTGTCACTTCCTGAGTTCTAAGCCCCACCAAATGCAGATAACTAAGATCTAAGAGAGGATTAAGGGGCAGCAGACATCTGCAGAGCTGAGTAGGGTAAAGAAAGGAAAACTGTGTGTCAATAAGCAAACCAGAAAATGGGTAGGTTCATCACTGTCCTTACATTATTGCTGGACCAACAATTACTCAAATCAGTAATAGCATGAACATGCCTAGAGCTTCAGAGTCTACAGAGCAGTTTCATGCCGGTAAATTGTCGTAATTAACCTACTTATGTTATTCCCAAGCTAAGGTGCTCAGAGGAGATTTGAGTCACACAAATCACATAGGTAGGTAGGGCGGATTTACATCTATCTCTTTCTCTCTCCTATTTCTTTCTTGGTTTAAAAAAATATCTATTTATGGCTGGAGAGGTGGCTCAGGGGTTAAGCTTCTGCCTTGCAGGCGGAAGGTCCTGAGTTCGGATCCCAGATCCCACGTATAGACGCCGGGCAGAAGCGGGGGCGGCCTGCGTTTCTGGTCCTGGTAGAGTGGACCTGTGAATCCCGGGGCAGAGTAAACAAGGAGGAGGTGGAGGCGTCCATGGTGGTTCCCAAATTCGCCCGTCGTTCTACACACACATACACATACATGCACACACACACACATACACATGCGCACAATTGAATAAATTAAAAAAATCTATTTATTTACTGTGGTGTGTGTGTGTGTGTGTGTGTGTGTGTGTGTGTGTGTGTGTGTAAGAGAGAGAGAGAAACAGAGAGAGGGAGAGAGAGAGAGAGAGGGAGAGAATCTGTGTGTCCCTGTGGAGGTCTGAGGGTGACTTCAGGAATCATCCTGAATTGCTTCTGCTTCCTTCTTCTTCCCTCTGGGATTTCCCAGGTTCTGCCTTAAGTTCAGGCTACTGCTTTTTCTGCCTGTCAATTTTATGTGGAACCTGGGGTTGGAACTCAGGACTTTCTGATTGTGAGGTACAGTCTTAACCCCTGATAGAGTCTTAACCCCTTAGTCATCTCTCCAGCCCTGTCTTCTATTTCTATTCCTGTCTCTGCTGTTACTTTGCTACACCTCTTCTCCAA
Organism: Typhlomys cinereus; assembly: GCA_023101885.1. Classification (NCBI taxonomy): domain Eukaryota; kingdom Metazoa; phylum Chordata; class Mammalia; order Rodentia; family Platacanthomyidae; genus Typhlomys; species Typhlomys cinereus. Next base: position 1,981,715 of record JALPQD010000007.1, on the reverse strand, counting down.
CTTCCTTTCTTCTTCCCTCCCCTCCCACTTCTCTACATCTCTTCTTTCTCATCTTGTCACATTCCTTTATTTTCTTTTTCTCTTTCACTTTATTCCTCAATTCTTCTCATCAGTTCCCACTGTTATAAGGCATTTTTTCCTCTAGGCATGGTTCGACGCCATCTCCTAGCATCTTGAGAAAACCCAGCTTGATGAAACCCCTGGTTATTCAGTAAAGTGTAAAATCCAGTCTGGGCAGATACCTATGTTGTAAACTGTGAGTCTTGTGAGCCCAAGGACCTGAGTTTGATAACATAAAACCACATACAAATGCCAAGCTCATTGATACTCTTGCCCTGTCAGGGCTGAGTAAGGGGAAACAGGTGGGAGGTGCAGATGTCAAGAGAGATAGATGGTGTTTCAGAAGATGCGTGATTTTGACCTCTGGCCTCACCACATGCTTGCACACTCATATGCACATACATGCACACACGTGTACTTATATAAACACAAACACATACACATAAAATGAGCCCAAAATTAATATGACTGTCACATAATCTAAGTCTAAAGACTTATGCCATGTAATCTGGACATACAGGGCACATGATTAATAGGTACAATCTTCTGACCCCAGGTGGAGTCAGGTGCTAAAAGAAGGATAGCATAGTAACTGACTGTGGACATGAAGGAACGACACATGGATGGATCTCTTTAGGTTCTGGAAAACACCCAAGTAGGCATCATAAAGGAAGTTCTGCTAATAAAGGACACACGGTCCAAAAGGTGGAATGATTTTCTCTAAGTTCTTTTCTTTGGCCATGGGTTAGACCTGTGTATGTGTGTGTGTGTGTGTGTGTGTGTGTGTGTGTGTGTGTGTGAGACAGAGAGAGAGAGAGAGAGAGAGAGAGAGACTAGTTGACAGGTCAAGAGCGCAGGAGCTCTGCTTCTAGTCTGAGAATATTACACTTGTATTCAAAATGAATACTGAGGGATAATAAAATTGAAAGAGTTCACTATGCTAATTAAGTCTTCAAGCTGTGTGCCTATGTGCTTCCTACTGTGATAGTTGTTAACAAAGCGTCTTACTTCTCCTCTGTATGTCTTACTTGACTACATAGTCTAATAAGGTGTAGATGGTATCAGTTGTTTGTTTATCCAGAGACCCAGTTCTTGAAAGTGTTTCCTAAGTTAACTTTCCAAAAAATTGAAAACATGAGTAACTTTTGTGTGCTTTAACATTGTTTTTGGACAATGCTATGCCAGGGTAGGACACATTCTGATTGCCCTTTCCCTCCACTATCTCTTATCTCCTTCCCATCCCTATCAGGCACCTTCTCCTCCTTCATATCAATCCCTTTCTAAGATTTGTGTCTTCTGCATTTTTGTTTCCTGACCCCTGGTTTTAACCACGACTGCTGTGTGATAATCAGTTTAGGGGCTATCTGTTGGTTCCTGGTGAGCTCCACAGCGGGTACCAACTGAAAGCAGTGATCCCATAGCCCTTTACAAAGCTCTCAATATCAATTCTCCAGCAGCGAGAGAGGGAAGGCTCCTTAGCCCCACGTGAATTTGTGTCTGGCTATTGAACAGCCCATAACCATCTAGTATAAACTATCTTTGCTGTTCTGTAACACTTTTCCTTATTTAGATATTCTTGAAGTTGTTACTTTTCACTGCAGTTTTAATCCATTTCATTTTTATTTGAAAAACTAGGTAACTTATTATTGATTATGTCTGCATTTGAAAAAAAATTGTCCAAGGTTAAAAGTTTTCTGATTGTAATGTAATAGTTATTTAGCATGGCAACTCTTGTGGCTCTGTTTGTGACAACCTTTCATTTTGTGTGTTTACTATGTCCACAGATGTAGGATTTAAGAAACTTTCTTGTGAAACATAAATTTAATCATGAGTCCAAATGCAGTGATTTAAATTGAGCGTGGAGCATGTAAGGTTCAGGGCTAGATGCAAAACTTAGCAAACCTATCACAAGACAGAAATATAGAGCTTCACATTCAATAATTAAAAAAAAGAAAAGCCACATTTTCTGTTCTCTCGCATCATTTCTCTGTCTAAGTGGTTCATCTGTGGCTCACTTCTGTGCTCCCTCTGGGATCGAGACACCTGAAAACATGCTCACAGGTGCCTTGGGAAAGGACAATAGTGGAGACCCAACAGGTAAGTCTGTCCCAAGCAGGAAGAGAGAGGAAGGCTTTGGGATCAAGATATCAAACCCTGTCTGTTGATATTATGCACTGATATGTGGATTTTACTCACAAAATAAGGAAGAAAATTAAGAATTTCAAGACACTGAGCCAGGGAAAATTCACAAATCATATTCCCATAACACTTGTTTTAAGAAGATTAGATTTTTTGGTTGGTGTGAGGAATGTAGTGTCATTTAGGAAAAAAATCTTGCCAGTATAAACATTGTAAGAGGAGCTTAGAGAAATGGAAAGGAAACAAAAACATATGGTGGTGAATAGAAACTGAGTCTTGGGAGAAGAGTCCAAAAGAAGTATTTAGGAGAACCTCAAGTCAGTTCATATCAAATAGAGCTTGAGTGTGTATATTTGTCTTTGTATCATGAAGTACTTCATTATTGTCTCATGTTCTCATATTTCTTATTGATTTTATTAATGGAATGAGTGTTGTTAAAGAATTTGTACTTATTGGAAGAAGTATCTGATGTTTCATTAATAAAGATATTAAATTTTTAAAAACTGAGTTTTTCTTTCTTCTGGGAATTTCAGCTGAACTCTTACCAAACGAAGAAGTAAGAGTAGAATCTGCTTCACACATGCTCTGGCCAGAGAGAACATTGCTGCAAACTATTGGGTAGAGAGCATCACCAGAGAATAAAAGGCTTCAATGTTGATGTGTGAGATGAAGCTGCTGCTTGGAGATAGGTTGTCAGAATTTCAGGAGAAATAACATCAGCTTTAAAAGCATGACATTATTGCTTTCAGACTTATCACCATGTTAATAGAAATAATAACTAAATAAATGATTGGGGATTCTAAAACATAGGTCACCTGAGCATTTATTTTGAGTGGGAGAAACAAATTGCAGTTTTATTAACTTAACCACCCCAAGTTTTGGGGAAACTCATAAGAAGGCAATTTGGCATGAAAAGGGACATCAGTACTGGATGGTGTTAGAATTGAGAGAGCTGCTCAAACATGGGCAGTTCATAAGACAAGGGCTGGGATAAAGAGAATGGCAAAGAGGATGTTTCTTTGCTAGGACCTTGGGGACTGGCAGTAACCAAATAAAAACAATAACCCTCACTCAGAAATACTTCAAAGAAAATTCTGCTGCTGGAGAACTGGAGAACACCACTGTGGGAGGGAAGACTTCTGGCATGAAGAATCCAAATCAGGGTCAGCAACGGAACTTGCAGCAGAGATCTAAAGAAAAGTCAAGGATGTTTGCAGGTCAAAAATATAAAAAGGCATAACCTGGTGAATGTAGCCGGCATTCTTGTGAAGGTAAAACTACTCTCTAATAGTGGAAGTGCTTTTAAAAATAAGAGAACATTTCATCTGCTTCGTCCTGGTTATGAAGCCAACATTTTGCAATTGTGCTTATTAAATAACAATGTTCACCCCTTGAAAGTGTACGGTTCAGTGAAGTTTTACAAATATTTATGTGACTTTGCTGTGCCACAACCTTGTTAAGGTACAAAACTCCTTTAAAAGGATAATGATGTGGAATGATAAGTATTGATACCTTGGGACACAAGCAACAGCTGGCAAGGATATGGAGAAAAAGGAACCCTCATTCATTGCTGGTGGGAAGGTAAACTAGAATGGCAACTTTGGAGATCAGTTTGGAGGTCCCTCAGAAAGTTAAAAGTGGAAATACCATATGACTCAACTATACCACTTCTGGGAATATTCCCAAAATACTTAACATCTTATTACAAAGACACTTGATAACCATATTCTTTGCATCTCTATTTATAGTAGCAAGAAAATGGAATCAGCCAACATGCCCATCAATAGGGGAATTGGTAATGAAAATGTAGTATATATACACAGAGGAATACTATTCAGGTATCAGGAAAGATGAGATTACTTGCTTTAGAAGCAGCCTCCTTTAGTTACTAAGACATCTTCCTGGTCCTATACTATTCTTATTCATTTATTATATGTATCTTGGGAAGGTATCATTTCAAGAATGAGTGATCAGGGAACAGACCCTACTTTATCACTACACTGTCACAAGTCAGACCATCTTCAGAACATGTGATGTCGATGTTGGTTGCTATCTTTACCCTCTGCAAAGACATTTCCAAAGAAGATGGGTATGGAATAGTTCCGCAGTGCCAAAGGGGGAGACCTATCCTGAAAGTGAGCAGCAGCATCTAATGGTTGGGTTCCTGGATGGAACAAAAGTGGAAAAAAGGGAAAATCAATCAGTGAATGCATGGTCCCATCTTCCTGAATGAATGTATCAGTTGCTGCTAAACACCTGTAGCTGAAAGATTTCTGCTGCTTTAATCTTCCAAAGCAGACTTGTGCCAATGGCTAATTTAGAAGCTTCTAAGCTTTCTCTCTGGGATTGTATTATGGTCCACAACTAGTCACCCTTTTATAGGTTTTCATTTCCGTGGATTTCTCTTCATTTATAGTTTTTAGATGGATGGCATTTGACACTTAGCTTACAATGAACTAAGCAAGTCTCTCCCTACCAAATTACCTTTGAAAATCACACACACACACACACACACACACACACACACACACACACACACATCCATGTTTCTTTTCTCACAGAGAGTGCTGGCTAATTCAGAGGAGATTAAAAAGAAATAGCAAAAAAGGGAGAAGATGAAAGAGAAAGAAAGAAAGAGAGAGAGAAAAAAGAAAGAGAAAGGAAGAAAGAAAGAGAAAGAAAGAAAAGAAAGAGAGAGAGACAGACAGAGAGAGAGAGAGAGAAAGAGAGAGAGAGAGAGAGAGAGAGAGAGAGAGAGAGAGAGAGAGAGAGAGAGAGAGAAAGTTACTATCCCATACTAAGGCAGTGAACCCAAACTCTGAACACTACCCAAATGGTTCATTCTTTGGCTTCTTGAAGCTACTTTATTGGTCAAATAGTTGTAATGAAAGCCCAGGTCCCTTTTGAATTAATAATCTCATACATGGAAATTAATTGAAAACAGCATGCCATCATCTGAAAGACCACAGGACAATGGAAAATGTCTTAAGAGTGACGAGACTTTTTCAATTATTATCACTTGACTGAAAGTTCTAGCTTCTGATAGATGTTAGTCTTAAGGGAATCTCATAAACTCTTGATTCTGTTACTGATTCTTTCTAATACCTGTTCTCTTGCACATCTAGAATTGAACAGCTAGTCCTCCCAGGGAACTGGATATGACACTGTAGAAGGAGGAACTTGATGGAGAAGCAAACAACAACCTTCTTAGGCTTTCCTCTTGGATCTACAGTGACTATTTCATACTCAAGCTTCTGGCTTGTAGATGTCTCTGGTGTTGGTATCGAGGAATTATCCAGAGTATAAGGTTTCTACTTCAGTTATGTTCTCCCCAAAACTACCTGCTACCCCAAAGTTAAGAATTCTCTCCTAGTTCATGCTCATTATTTGTCAAAACAAAATCATTACACAGGTACTTATGTGTTTGCATGTGTTTGCATAAGCATGTACCTCAAGATCCAGAGGCAGCGACCCAAGCAGAGGTCAGGTACTTGAAGCAACCTGGGCAAAGCACAGTCCCCATGGAGTCTACGTCATCATATTTTGTAGATAGAGTCACAAGCTTTTTGATGAATTAAATACAGAAAGGAAAAAATAAGTCATCTAGTATTTAACTTTTGCATTTCAAAGAAGATGCCATTTAAGAAATGAGGAAAGAGCCATACAAAAACATGGATGCAGCTGTAGCATTATGCAGAAATAAGAGAGCTAGAAATATGTGTTTGATAAGCACAGGATAGATGATATCATATGTGAGTCATATGTAAGTGAATGATGTATAATATGTGCTGGGATGCTTTAGTGTTCAGAAGTTAAGACAGGAGTCAAGATCAGAGGAATAATATAGCAGCAAGTGTCAGGGAAAGAAGTGGAAATCTGAATGCTTGCAACTTGAAACTGTGAGAAAGTGGTTATTTATCCAATTCTCATGCCCCATCAAAGAAGATAAGTGATTGCTGGATTAACCAGGAAGCAGAGAGTTGACAGCTTTGAAGTGATTGTTAGAGTTGTACGGAGACCATAGTAAAAGGAAGAGCCAGAGAGAAAGGTCACTGGAGCTACTAAGTGGTCCGTTGTTAATCATTTTCTTTGTAAGAGACATGTGCGCAAGATCAGTGGGGGTTAACTTTCACGTATGAGCGACAGACAAATGCATTCACGACATTGGACAGAGGAACAGTTGTAGGCAAGCAGTATGTGTGTGTACTTACGTGTGCACGTGTGTGTGCTCGTGCACACACATGGATGAACAAGTGGGTGTGAATGATGGTCAATGGACAACTCTGGATGTCTATCATCAATTTCTGACTTGCTTGAAACAAGATGCTTTGATATGTGTCAGTCTCACAGACTGACCGGCCTCTGGGGACTCTTCTGTATCTACCACTTCACAATGCATGTGTTTTTCATACAGGTTCTGGAGGTTGGAATTCATGTTTGCATACCTGCTCAGAAAGAAGTTTTACTCACTGAGTCACTTCCTTACTCTGTGCTTTTAAATGATGTCAAATAGCAAAAACATCTTTGCTGATAGTGTGTTTTTTCTTTGGTTCCATTGAAGTTAATTGAAACGTAAAGATTTTTTTTTAATGTGGCAGTCTCCATGGTGGGTGTGCTTTGCTCTCCTTTAATGAGATAAAAGTAATGATTGAATTTCATTTCCAATTCTGGAAGCTCTAAAACTGTGTTTTGACACTCTCTCTTTGGCAACAAATTAACTGTAGCTTTAATTTGCACTAATATATCCAAAGCTTTGCTGCCTCCTCAGTCATACTAAAGTAAAAGTGTGCAGGCATAGCTGGACTTTCAATTGAGTACACAGAGCTCAGGGGTCTCCATTCAACAGGTAGAGAGGGAATAGATAAATAGCAGGATCTCACCAGATTCCACTTTGAATGAACTCATTTAATGTAGAGTTTCCAAGGAGCCATTATCATTTTATGTTCTTTCTCAATCAGAGAAGAGAATCAGTGACTTAATAAGCCAATTTATTTTTCAGTACCGTGTGTCTTATGTTGTAAGGCACACAGGAAATACTTGAACACTTTCTAAGGCCATAGATATTCTAGTTCATTCTATCAGTCATCTACTTTTTCATTGATTCATTTATTTTTATTTGAATTATTTCATTTTTATTTTCCATCTACATAGAATTTGTGAAGAATAGTCTAATATGACTTTCTTGTTTCTTTAACGAATGCACAAATAACTCAGATTATCCAGTCTGCCTTTTGCTATGCAGCAGAAACATGATTTAGCTCTTACAGTAGACTATCCCTCATCATATGGCACTGGGCAGACTTTCTACGTATGCATAAATCCAACTCTCAAATCTTGCTAAGATGGTGATATTTGTGTCTGTACTATATCACACTCATTGAACTAATAAAAGGCCAGCTTATATACTATCTATGATAAGGCAGGCTCAGAGTTTTAGCATTGTTTCTCATTAGCTTTGCCTCTTCTTATACATCTATGATTTTATTTCACATGAATTTTAAAATCATCCATTTACAGTTTAACCCTGATTGTTGTTTAACCCTGATTAACTAAACAGCATACCCTTTCTATTAAACAGTCAATTTGATAATTATTTTCCTAATTATTGCTTTGTATCAGATGCCATGTTAAGCTGGCAAGATGGTAAAAATTAATCTAAGTGAGAAAACACACCAGCCCTCCCAAGGATACAGTCTAAAGAGAAAAGAAGCCATGAAAGATTGGTCGGTTTCTAAGCATGTTTCAGAAGCTGCTTGCTTGCTAATGCTTTGTTACCCCCTGAGACTTCACGATCCTCCTTATCGTCTTCAGGTCTTCTACCCACTCTCCCCATCCAAGTGTCTTCTAGGAACTTGCAGTTTATCCTAAGCCCACAGTCTTTATTTTGCTAAAATAACTGTGGGCCCTTTAGATGCTACATCTTATAGCTGGGAGTGGAGGGGAAGCCATTTTTTTTAAGAAGTTGGCTAAGGTTGCAAGAGAAAAGTACGCTGAAGGACAGCAAATTCCAAAAACATATTACTAGGGGATGTTATTGTTCAGAATAGCACATGACATAGACAGGACCTTCAGAGATCAAAGATGAATTCACAGTCTACTGTGGTCTGACTCCATTCTTTCATTTATTTCCAAAGAAATGGGCACATGGTAACTTACATCCCTCTCTGTCTGAGGTTCTTATATGGGAAAGAGCATACATATAAAACCATAGACAAAGTATTTATAATGGTTCCTTGAAAAAAGCAAGCAAAACCAGAACAATCTGGCACAGAGAAACATTCAAGAAATGATCACATGACTAGACATTGTACTTACTGGTCAAGGAAACATGTTGAGGATGAATGATAGATTTAACACTGGAAATGGGGATTGAAAAATAAAGAATATTTTCATAAAACACATGCTAGATATTAACTTCAGCCTAAAATTAAAAGCCACACTTGAAATAAGAAACCGGTTTTGATAAGTATTATACAAATTGAGGCAAAAGAAGGAGGAGGTAAAGATTTTTTCCATAGATGCTGGGTAGTGAGAAGGAGAAATTTAAATAAAATATAAGATGCCAATTGCATCTGTTTTTCATCTAAAATTCTGAATCAGCCTGGCTGTTGCCAGCAGTCATGACGTGTGTGGATTCTGAAGTCAGTGCACCTGCCAAAGTAGCCGTGGAGCTTTCTTTTGCCCATTCATGTAAAATGCCTCAATTTGCTCTGATTGTTCACTCTTTCTAACTGGCAATGGAAGAGCAGGTGAAATGAGCTCGCTGTAATTTATGTTAAAGATATGTTCTAATGAATTTAGTGAGGGGAATAATCTTGTATTTCAAGGAGCACAGCTAGGAAATTTTAATCCAGAAGTCATTTAGGGAATACTGCTGGGATGGTACATAGCTTTGGGAGAGTCCAGTCACGTGTAGTTAGGGTCTGAAGGAAAATAAATAAATAAATACATAAATAGTAATTTGTACACAACGAAAATACAGCCTGAATTTATTAATGGTTGGAGACTCATTTGTGGATTTACGCAACTAGTGCTGAGTCACAACAAATGTGGCAATGTTGAAAAATCATTTGCCAGTGTAGAGAGAAGTAGAAGGCGAGACTCAGATTGTGTGATAATTGATGCTTACATACAAAGATTTTCCTGACTTAAAGTTTCATGTTACTATCCTGAAAACACTTGCAGGGTAACAGCTGATGAGCTTGGTCGTGGACCTACTCTGTGCTGCTCAAAGTAGAAAGCATTTACTTCAAAAAACTCAAATTATTTACTGTCTGCTATTTGAGTCTGAAGCACTTCTAGCCATATACTTGAAGGGAAAGAGCTCCATTGCTTTTCTTTGGAGGTCTTTATTTGAGGTTAATTTTCATTTTGGTATTTGGTTTTACTGTTTTTATCCCATGGAAATGGCTCTGAGAATGCGTGGAGGAGCAACTCTTCTTGTAGTAAGTCATTCCTCTCCATGACAAGGGAACATAATTACTTACTCACATGTCTGTCTTTATAATCTGACTTCCAAACATAAATGCTATTTCACAAAATATGATCTTCATCAGTTTAATTAGTAGGATCTTAAAGAATTAATGTTTTCTTATGACAGTGCATTTTAAATATAATTGTAGCATTACATTATTGTCATCCATTTTAACGTTAATGAACAATTTTTTTAAAAAAGACCAGTAGAGACCAATTTTATGACATTTTAACTCTGCAAGATTACTCCTTTCTTATGTGGTGATGGTATGGCCAGTTCCCTTGGCTCTGGTGTTGGTGCATCCTCTGCCTTCAAGGTGGACTGAGAACTGTAACTAGACTGTCTTATGGAAATAAACCCCTTGTTCCCTTAAGCTGTTTTATGGCCATTTATCAGCAACACATATGGAATTTATCAGATGTACTTATGACATAAGATTTGGGTGGACCAACAATGTCTGCCTTTAGCTGCTCTTGTTAATGAAGAAAAGTGGCCTTAGGAAAAATTAGCTTGCCAGCACAGGGCGTGTGTGTGTGTGTGTGTGTGTGTGTGTGTGTGTGTGTGTGTGTGTTTGTGTGTGTGCGTGTGCGCACTTCTCTTTCTTGTTTTTCCTTCTTTCTGGTCACATATGGAGCAGGGCGATGTGTTACTGTAACACCCACATTATTTATGGCTGGCCTGTGTGATGAAAATGTATTTATCCAGATAATCTCTTGAGGTTGTTTCATGAGTAATCTGCTAATTGATCCAAGGAGCAGTAAAATTGAGAGCTATTACTGGCTGTCACACCCCATGTGATAGATAGTCCTCAGGAATGAGTCTTCTAGCTCATTTCCAATGATTTTTTTGTATCTCACGGTCAATGGGTGCAGTACTTTCAGCCAGCTCTGCTGGGACGCCAAAGCATGACCAGAGACTCGTTATCATATTTATGAGAGGAAAAGAAAATGAAGCCGTCTTATGTTTGCTGTATCTTACGCTGAGTCTCACACAAAGTGCCAGGGAAGAGTCTTGCTGATTATTGTGACCCCCAATGGCCAGCTGTTATGTGAACTTTTGACTCATAGGAATGAAAAACTTAATCATGGCTTTGTGGCTTTCATATTTCTATCTAATTATATCCATCTAAGAAGAGATTTTTCTACCAATTACTCTTGCAGCATTGTTCAACAAAAATAAATTTGTATTAATCAGAAGACTTGGACAGAAAGCCAGGTCAAACATGGTTTGCATTTATGTATTTTTTCACTAGAAATTCTACTACTACTGCCCCAATATATGGTAAAACCTTCCTCCAGTGTTCTGCAGAGATGCACATTTTCCCATGTGCATTTCAGTGCTGCCATCTGTGGGGTCATCATCGTCAGGTTGACATGGTTACACTGAATATCAAGTTTGCAAGGTGAACATTTGTGTGGATTATTAGAGGAGCATTCAGACTGAGATCCACAATTTCCACTGGATATGAATATTTCAGTAATCAGAAAGTATGTTTTCAAATGCCCAAGTGATCTCAGAAGCCCACAGGAACCACATTTTCACAGGTACATTCTAAGTAATTTCTCAGAACATTTAATGAGATAGTTACTTTCTTATCTACACAACATACTAGTCCCAAGTTATCTCATAATAACTCTTAAGGACATGTTCACCTAAAAACACGTTTATCTGCAATTCAACTCCCCGTCTTTTACTTGCCTAGGGACATGTGTGCATATCCCAAGGTTTGCTTAAGGACATGTATACAGCTTTGTTTGAACTCACAATCAGTTGTCTGTGGACATGTGGACATGCTCTATAGCTTTCCTAAGGATATGTGTATATTTAAAATCATAATCTGTTTTCTTAGGACATGTGTGTATGTTCAAGACTTCAACCAAGGACAAGTTTGCATGACCTCGATTGAACTCACCAGCTGTGAGTTGGAACAAGCTTTTGGTCAGAGAAATTTCTTGCGGCCATTTCCTTTGAAACCCTTTAAATTTCACCTGCAGTTCACCGTAATGACCTGGACAAAAAGAACCCAAGTGTCAATAAGCTGATGAACTGTGGCATAATTTGAAGATCCAGTTGTTTTCCCCACAGGTCTACGTGTTTGTATCTCTAGCTGACGTTGATGTTTGAGAAGGCTGCCGTGACCTGATGAGGGGATCTTTGCTGAGAAGGCTGCCGTGACCTGATGAGGGGCTCTTTGCTGTAGGAAGGCATGTCACAATGTTAGGCCCTTGGGATTGGGTTGTTTCAGTTTTTCCCTTCTTGTTTTTGCTCCATATGTCGGGTAAATGATGGCTGTGGTTACCTTAACTGGCTTCCTATTTCTGCTCCCAGACATGCCTTCTGCCGTGTAATTCCTTCCGCAATGGACTTCATCCCATTTATAACTATAATCCAAATACATGCCCCTTTCTGCCTTAAAGTTGTCAGTGAGTATCGTCTCAAAGCAATTAATGAAGAGCAGCAGCAACCAATGGTAAATAAAACGCAGCACACATGCACAGCAGTAGAATTCTTCTGCTCTAAATGAGATAGAACCCTGTCATGTGATAGCGAGAGGGGATCACTGTGTTCAGTTAGATGAATCAGAAGCAGCAGGACAAGCGCCTTTGCCTCACTCATAGGTCAGTGTTCAAAGAATTGACCTTGAGAGGGGGAGTGTTTGTCAGAAGTTAAGGAGAGTGTAGGGAAGAACAGATAGACCAAACTCGAGTGGTAACTATGTTATGGTTAGTTACAGGACTGATGCAGTAGGACTGCCTGGAGGAACAGAATTCTAGTGTGCACTTCAAAAACTCAGAAGGAAGGATTTTCATTGTTTTTACGATAATGAAATGAGAAGCCATTAAACTGTAGAGATATATTTTTCTGTAGTAAGAACATTGTGTGATGTGCACAGTTACTGATCCATCTCACAATGCCATATACACTGGGGTAACTTACATTGCAGTTAATAGACATTTTTAACAGGAAGGGAACACATACAGAGAAGGTCAGCTTTTATTCTCTCTATTCTGCTTCTCATTCTTTTTCTATGAGCCATAATAATGGAGAGAAATAACTCATTGTATTCTATCTTTACGGTTTCGCATTCTTTCTCTATGAGCCATAAATAATGGAGAGAAACGACTTAACAATATCATTTCCCTCTGAAATACACTGGGCATCCTCTTCTGATAAGACAAATGTAGGCTAAAGGTAGAACATCGTGTCACCGAAGTTTTTAGTCAACCCAAGAATAGCAACTGCATGTTAGAAGGACTTAGGACTATCAATTCAAAGATATTTCTATTGTCAAAAAATTAAAAATAAAATAAAATGGACTGACTATTTCAAATAAATAAATTCATAATGCTAGTTTAAAAATGATCAGTTTTAAGAATACTGAACTAATTCATTACTTTAAAAAGCAACAAGAGTTCAAGAAGGAAAGTCCTTCAGTGTTAAGCTTCTCTGGAAGATACCCGTATAAACAAGTATGGATAGTTTCTTTGTATGAACCTGTTATGCTCAATATCTTTTAATAGAACTGTTATAGCCAGTGAGCCAACACCAGTCTGGTTTTGCCTCAGGCTGTTATCTGCCATGGCACTGGGCAACTTTCAGGCTGGGCGTAACCACAAAATGCTCACTTAGATAAAATAATAGTCTTGGCTGGAGTTATTGCTGTTTGATTAAATATGCCAGAGGAGGACTCTGCATCTTCTTTATACATGTTCTCTATGATTTGCCAGCACATTAGGACAATACTATTTACTGGTTCCAAGAACTCATGGCACTCTGTCAATGTGTTAAGTCATGTCAGATGTAGCTATCAACTGAGTATATTAATTGCACCAGTATAATCTACTCACCTGTGAAGATAACAGAAAAAGATGAAAAAAAATGTGGCTGTCACACTGACAGATCATTCATTGGTCACTCGTCTGAAGTCTCACCAAGGAAAACTACCATGGGCAAGGGATCCTTCCCCAGTTTCTGTGTCCTGACTCAAGCAGTCAGTCTTACAGAAGCCACCTCCAACTGCTCCTCCAAACGATCTGCTCCCCTCGGCTCCATCTGTCCTCACAGCCCATGAAGCGCTGTCTGCCTGGACTTCAGAGAATGCTCTCTGGACGTTGAAGACTCTTCACCTCTTTCTTAGCCATATGCTCACTTTCACATGTTCTTCACACTGTGTGACTATCACATGTGACAGTGTTACTATTAGTAATTAAGGTTGACGTGAAAGAATATATGATTGCCAATATCCACTTAACAAGTGAAATCAGAGCTACCCTGCCAATTGCAACCAAGAGAACTGGAAAACCTCCTCGCTCATGGATGTGCTGTGACGCAATGCGTCTCTGCATTGTGGAAAGGTTTTGACTGTGTGGAACGTGGGATGGCAGAAACAGAAAGGAACAAATGACTTTTTTCTGTCTTGCAAATTATATTGTACAAATGCACCTGACAATGATCAGCACTTACTTTTAATAGAACATTCTGGAGAAACTTAGAAGCTTTCGGCATGACTTTAAGTTATAGCCTAGGACCACAGAATTAATAATGAAGTAGTTTGCAATCCATTATGGTAATTCATAAAACCTCTTAGGGGAATTTGTTCTTGTTCAAATATAGCCAGTCTTCTGTTCTTTACTCTTTCTGTATTTTATACTTGAAAAAAGAAACTGCAGAAATTTTGTGTTATAATGAATATTTCAAGAATCTTCAAAAACTACAACCTACATCGCAATTTCTAGTTTCCACATTAGTTTTTAGTCCATGACTAAGGTTTTTTTTTCTCAACAGATACTGCTCTGTTTCGTGCTTATTATAACTTCTTCTCTGAACCATACTGCATGCTTAAGCATCCTCTTCTCTGTAATTTATCTGTTTGTGAATACCTGGGTGATGGTTACTCTTAACCATTGCTGTGAGAGAGCACCCAAGTCAAGCAACTTAAGGGAGAAAGGGAGATTTATTCAGCTTACAGTTTCAGAAGGGAGGTACAGTCTTTCATGGTGGAGGTGGCATGACTGGTTGGCCGAAGCTGGAGGAGCCTAAGTCACTGCAGACATCTTGGAGGCTGAGAGCTGCAAGACTGCTTGCTGCAGAGGTAGGGTGGGATTCACCACCTCAAGGCCCACCTCTTGTGACTGTCTTCCTCCAGCAAGGCTCCACCTCTCAAGGTGCCATGACCTTGCCGAATAAATGAGACTGTAGGGGACACATTTTAAACCATGGCAGCCTGTGTCATCTATTTTCCCTCTTCTTGTGGACATTTCCCAAGGACATGCTGTGTCTCCAGAGTGTACCTGTAGCAGGTTCACATACACACTCCCTCCCATTCTTGCTTTACCTTTCCTTGAGCTCAGTCTTCTCATTAGTGTGGCAAAATATCTAAAAATACAATTTAAGGCAAGAGGTTTTAGCTTGACTCACCTGTTGGTGGTGCGGTCTGCCAGGGAAGGGAAGGCAGGGTGACAGAAGCATGAGGCAGCAGTCACATTGCATCTGCACAGTCAGGAAACAGAAAGGAATGTATCCTGGAGCTCAGCTCACCTTCTCCTTTTTATTCAGTCTATGAACCCAGTCCATGCAATGGAGTCACCCACATTTAGAGAGGGTCTTCCTTCTTTTCTTAACTCAATGAGAAACTCCCTCCAGGAGATTTGCCTCCTATGTATAGATATAGATCCTATCAATTGACAATCAGTATTGATTATCACATTCTTCATAAATCAAGTAGAATCTATTGTGACTCTGCTTATATTAGGTTGACTGAATAGTGGTGATTTAGAGCAAACTCACAAAATGTAAGCTCCTACTGGGACCAGAAAACAACCCAAGCAAGCAAAATACCAACATAGGAGGCAAGGACTGTTTATGAACAAGCGACTTCTGCCTGACATGTAAGAAGCTACAGGGAACAGAACATACATTAAACAAGGTTTGCAAGATCATGACATACACTTTAAAGACTGTGTAAGCAACAAAAGTGGAGAAAATTGACTTTAAATAAGGCTCAAAAATGTGCCCTTCAGAATTGTTTGCTCTATTTGATAACTGAGTTTTGGTTGTTAGAAACATTTTAATGTTAACATTCCAAAAAGAAGGTAACATATCAAATCAAATTCATAAATTAACATCATAAGAATACTATTCATATTATGTAGAAGGTAGTAAGGAGGAGTACAGAAATGTTGAAAAATGTAGGCCTAGTTCCTCTTATCATAGAGAGACCTACAAAGAAATGAAGGACTTCATTAAGAAAGCTTGGAGAAAATAACTTGTGGAAAGTGAGCTTAATGATCTTGGGAAGATCTCTCTATCTTCTGAGAGGTAAGAAGCCAAACATGATTGCCCGATTCATGGTCAATGCACCAGCAACATCTCTGACATTACCACCATGACACTTCCAAAGGTGACGTTCTAGGAATGATCTTCTTTGCTGACCACTCACACATGCAAATATCAACTTCCCAATTCAAATTCCAAAGTAAATTACCTGTTCTGTCTAGGGTGAAAGTGTCATGTCTTGAAGATAAGAAATGATATTAAGCTACTTGAACATAACAAGTGGACAAGCAAATACATGAAAATCGTCTCTGGGGAAGCATAAAATGCAGTTTTTTCTGTTAGACATATCCTGGGTTGTGTTTCTATTCTTTGCCTCTTGATCTATTTTCCTAAGCCATGATGCTTTTGGATAGAATGCATCTTTATTTTCTCCACATGGTTAAGTCCATTTTCACGTCATCATTTCATGATTAATTGAGAGATAAATTGTACATGCTTTGGATTACATCATCTGTGGGAACTTTTTACAAGTTTTCTTGCTTATCATAGCTACTATAGAATAAAACCTCCATTGACATGCTCTTAGTTTTCTCCAGTCATGTGTCTAGTTACATCTTATTTCCCACACGGATACAGCTGAGTATTTTATATTGACTTATGACTTGATCTTGAGTCCTTCCTTTAATTGATACCTTCCCTTCTGCCCCCAGAATCTACTCACCTTGAACATGTGATTCACAATCGATTCTCAACTGAAGTTTTTCTTCTAAGAAATTGCAGCTAACACACTACAGTGAATTCACATCCACTTTTTTCTTTGTATTAAATCTCACATATCTGTTTCCATATACAGCATGAGTTTGTGTCTTTTCAAGTACAGAACATCATTTATTTGTTAAACAATTAGTTCTCTGAAAGACTGTATTTTTTCAACATTTTTAATGCTTGACAAATGTATTTGGCAAGGAGATAGCAAACATATGCTCTTATGATAAGCCGCTCAGTGGAATTATTCAATCCTACAGAAAGGATGATTTAAATATTACCAAAATATAAATTAATTAATTATTCTTAAAGATTTCACCTATGGGAATTTTGTTTCTTTCGACAATCTTCAATTTAGATTTGTCAGTCCTACATTTTATTCATGTAATGTAAATCTCTGTGCATAACAGGCATGTTGGCTTTGGGGATATATATTAAAATTGTTTATCAAGAAGCAAGAGCTAGTCTTGCAAATTTGTAACATTCACTCTTACTTTTGGAAAATTGCTGATAATTTCTAACTTATGATCTTCCTCATGCCCTCTATGCCACTATAATTTTGATACTAATGATTAAAATATTTTCCCTGTTTTGTTTATAGCTATGATGCTGCATTTGACATTTTAAAGCACACTCCACAAAATCCACATCACTGCTGATATTTTATTAGTAGCAATTGTGGTTGACATTGTTAATAAAGATCCCAAGTTCATAGAAGTTAAAATGTTATGAAGGACAATGTGCATATTTATTTGTTGGGTGAATCCAGGAGACTTCTGTATCTATGTAGAAGGGAGTGATGAACCTTGGAATTTGGAAAAAGTGGGTTTCAGGTGAGTGCAACATGGTATGTTTGAAACATTCTTGTAGCAGCATATAATGTGAAGTGCCCAGATTCCAGTGTAGTTTACCAAGAATAGGTCAAATAAACACAGATTTTTAGAAAATAAAATCAGGCCAGATAGATGGCTTAGCATGTCAAAAATGCTTAGTGTGGAATAGTAATGATCAGATTTCAATTCCTGGAACAAATACTTTAAAAGGTGGGATGTGGGGATTGGTGTCCATAACCAAGCACTTCGTACATTGAGATGGAAGACAGAGATGGAAGAAACCTCAAGCTGACATTCTAAGCACAGCAGCAATAACATGGGAGATGCTGCCTTAGCAATGTGGAAAGGGAGAGGTGAGTCCAGAGAAGTTAGTCTTCTACATGTGCATGTATCAGTGGAAAGCACACACAGACACGGTGGCATAGAGAACACACAGAACACACTCAGAGATAATTAAGAACAGAATCTCATTATGTGGGATATACATATATTCAGTCTTTTTTAAAGATTTTTTAAATTTAATTTTATTATTCTATTTTTCTGACAAACCCCATTCCCCTCCCTCCCTCCACCCCTCCCTGAATCCCCTTGCTCCTTCCCCCTTTTTCCCCTTCCTTTCCCCCCTCCCTCCCTTTCTCCCAGTGTCCCCTCCCACCCCCATTCCTGGAGCATCCTTTAGTGTGCGTGTCAAACGTCCCTCTGGGTCCTCCTCTCTGATGATGTATAAGAACTCAATAGTATTGCCTAGAGCTCTTTCTTGTGTTCAGTCTTGAATGCAGAACATATGAACCCTTAATGCTATTTGGGAAAAGCAAATGTTTCATAATTCAAAATATTGAACACATCATGCACTTGTTTAAAAGTATGCTCAATGTCTGCTGGTGCTTGTGAACATAGCTGTTCGAATTTTAAAATGATTCCAGGTTTAAAAACAAGAAATTAGGAAATACCCAATCTTCAAACTGTTTATGTTGAAAAGGAGTCATTAGAAGTACTTGTAGAATTAAAAATTAAAGAATTAAAAATTCTCCAATGTATGCATGCACACACACATGTTTGTGTGTATATGTATATATATATAGTTTGTGTGTGTATATATATATATATATATACACAAATATACACACACGTATCAATCATTAACATTCATTCTGGAAGAAAAATGATATATTAGATCCTGTTAAAGGTATATGTCTGCTTAACTTTAGCTATCAAGAAACACCACATCAGTCATTTTAATTTTTCTAACACTAAATGTAAGGAGACATAATGATCCTAGATTGTTTAGGATCAGCATAGAGATGCCACAACGATACCCAAATCCTCACTAAGGAGACCAGTAGTGAATTCAGTAACAGTGGGCAATGATCAGTCAGTGATTCCAGAAAGACATGCCTATGACATTAACACAGGTCTCACAATGGGTGACAGTGCATTACACTTGTGACACACTATTTGTGTATTGCATGATTTGAAGCAATTTTCTTAATACCAAAGAATCCTTCATTTCAAAAATGGAGCATACATCAGAGAAAATGAAAAATAAGAGCTGTCTACTGCTGTACTTCTGCAGAAGCATGTTTTTTTTTTTACAATTTCTCAAAGACAATAGTCTTTATGGGCATTTGAGAGTATAAAGTATAAGAGGGAAGTTATAGGCTTATCCACTATGTAAGAAAGATCTGAGATTAAATATCCTGATTCTGGAGTGAAAAATAGATTCATTTACCCATATTTTCCCACCAAACTAGGACAGCTCGATAGTTAGAGAGGCTCCCTAGCCTTTCTCTCTCCCACAGAGCAAAGGCGAGCTGGCAATTGCGCACCATGCTGCTCCATCCACCGGTGTGGGATGGTACCTGAAAGTCTTGCAAATTTCTGTTCCACATGGAAAGTACAAGCAATCGACCCGGGAGGTTTTCAGAGAAACTAAGAGGAAAACAATGCAACAATTTGCTCCACAGACATAAAGCAGGAAGCTTGCTTGGGTTACATTACTTACCTAGCTGTTCTCATTGGCCCATGGGTATCTCGAATGCTCTATATATAACCTACCCTTTTCCCGGCTTAGTGGGGTACTAATTTTAATGCAACTGATACAGCTGATAGTGTCTCAAAGAAATGACTACCGCATTCAAAATCCGTGTGATTTATAAGGAATTCCTCAAAGAAAACAAAGGAAAAGTTGCTGATATTTGGCTTAGACTAATGACATCTATAACAGGAAACAATTTTAATTACTCCTTAAGATGGACCAGGAGATATAAATTGAATACCTCCACAGAAAAGGTCTAAGACAGACTCACACACAAACAGGTCTGATTGTGGAAAGTATTTATAAATCAAAGTCAGATAGTGAAGAGTAACAAACGTGACCATTAAAAATTTGCCAAATTCCTGGTAAGCAATGGTAAATGAAGGAAGCAAGCCAAGATACAAGACAATATAGACAGAAAACTCAAACAATTGAAATAAAAATAGGTTGATATAAGGAATTCAACACAAAGAATGACAGTGTAGAAATCATTAAAAATGTGACAAACATCTACAGCTAAAGAACAATATGGAAGAAATGAAAAAAAATATGATCCAGAAAGAGAGCAGAATTGGTCAAGAAGAGAGCAAATCAGCAAGCTAGAAAAAGATGACTGGAAATACTCACACGGAAGAGTGAATACAGAACAACAATGAATTGAATGACATGAAATGTTCAGTACCTATCAGGAGATTAAATCTTTGCACTAAGAAAATTTGGCAAAAAACATAAATAACGAAAAACAATGAATGGGTTGTTTAAAAACTTGTAGACAGGCACTGCCCAGACTTATGAAGAACTGTGAATATCCAAACACATAAAGATGAAGACTCTCCAAACAAGTTGAACTAAAGACTATTTCACCAAAAAGACAATGTGAGTGAGGGAGAGAGAGAGAGAGAGAGAGAGAGAGAGAGAGAGAGAGAGAGAGAGTTGAGAAAAAGAACAAGAGAAAGGAGATTTATAGCATACAAGGATACATAATTTTTAGCAGAAAATTCAGAGGACAGGAGTGAAAGTGATGATATCTTTAAGACAATGGATGTAAAATGTCAAACAAGCAAAAGTAACTTCCACATGATAATTTACCATCAAAATTTCACTTCTGAAATAAAGCATAAAGAGGTTACCAAACTACGAAAGACAAGAGAGTTAGTTCATCCCCATAGACATTCTATACAAGAAGAGTTAAAGACATCTCCTTGAGATCAAAGCACAGGTTTTAATTAATAATAAGGGAATAAAGTTAAAGTTGCCAATAAATGCTAATATATGATTGATATAGTGAAATTTGGGATATTTTAATAACAGTTGTGATGTCTAAATCACTTTTAACACTTTCATAAAGATTAAAGATGTAAGAACTAAAATAAACTAAAATACTTTGTTAAGATATAAATAATATAAAAAATTCAATTATACCACCAAAACTTGAAAAGTCGAAAAAATATGGCGACCCAACACAGGAGGTTGAGGCAGAAAAATTGCTGCTACAAATTTGATATCAGCACCAGGAGGAGCCAGTCCAGCCATGGCTACATTGTACATGAGCCTATCACATATACATAAAGTTTTGCAAAATCTGAATAATACATTGCACATTGTGTCCACTGTGGCCGAATAGGACTCATAGATATTCCACCATTGTTCAATTGCACCATGATGCACATGTTCAGATATTTAGTCCAGTGATATTTTACTTATTGTCTGGACTCATTCACAGCAGAGACATGTATTTTTCTCCTCATGTTCTCAGCACATGAACATATGCTATGTAATAGTGGATATTATATTTTCAGTTGAGTTTTTATTTTCATTCCCTGATGATATGTCAAGTTGAATTTATCTGTACCTGTTGACCATTTTGTGTCTTCTTTTGAGACATTGGCATTAGCTCTGCGTGGTTTCTCATGCATTCTGTACATTATCTCTTGTCATGCACCTAGTTTAGGTCATTTTCCTTCATTCACTGTACTATCTTCTGAGGTAATTCGTTGTTTCCGTTGAGGTGTCAAAGCTTTTTAGGTACATAATTTCATGTGCTTACTTTTGGTTTTCATCATTTGGATTCGGGGTATTATCAAAAAATATATCCTCAGCTCTCATAATGTTCTTAACATCCCCCCCCATGTTCTGGTAATTTCATAATTTTGAGTCTTACATTTCAATATCTAAGTCTTGAACATTTGAGTTTAACTTTATAAATGGATGGAGAAACAAAGGCTGAACTTCATTCTAATGCATGTGAATATCAAATTTCCACAACACATTTGTAGATACAGACTCTCCTTTCTCCAGTACATATTCTCAGCAACTTTACTAAAGATAAGTTAGGTGTGGCTGTCTAAGTTTACATCTCAGACCTCTTTTTCTGGCCTATCAGTCTGTAGACCTTTTTTTTTTTTTCAATGTATCAGCAGTACTACTTAGATAACTACAGCTTCATAATAGAATATACTGATTTCAGATGTAGTAATATCTATGCCATATTTCTTGTTCAAATATAATATAAAATTAGGGAAATGTCAATCCTATTTGATAATGTTAGCATTCTCATAGGCCGTGGTTTTCTATTTCAGATCATTCTCAAATTTTTAATACTGTGAGCCCCCAAAATTCCTTAAGAATTACACAAGGCTTTTATTGCACCCATAGTCACCTGACTGAGAACTGTTCCTCAAACTGGAACTACAAGAAGGTGTCAGCTCAGAGACTCGGACTTTGATCAATACACTTTGCCACCTTTAAATCAGGTCTCAGGGTTCTTATGGACGGCAAGATGGGTAAATTGTGTTTTATTTTTCAAAGACACAAAATGTATTCATGCAACAATTTTCTGTCTTTTCATCTCCCTCAGACTGTTTCTATGAGGCGCTATATTTTTTGCAGAATATTTTCAGAATTTTAAATAATAAATGGCTTACCTCTCCTGAAAGCAAAATGTATTTTTGCACATCTGAATATGAGTGAACTTCCTACATGACATGTATGAGTCCTAAAGGAATGGAAGTTGGAGAACAAGGACTTTGGGGCTCTGCATCTGTTGGCCATGGGGGAATAAATAGGCCTGTTTTCTTGTATTATTTAAACTGCTGAATTTTTTCTTATTCTTGTGAATAAGAAAAGCAAATCCTTTGCTGTAAGCTGAATCTTTTTTTATTTTTGCTTTCAAATGTGCATGACTTCAAGTGGCAAATAAACTAATATTCATGGTGGTATCAGTTCCATAGAGCTCATTGTTTATTTGTTATGCTTTATCCCTCAAGAAGAGTAGCAAAGGGATTCACAAAAAATGTGTTTAATAAAAGAATGTGCTTCTTCTGTCTATGAGTTTTATAGGGTGCAGAAATATTTTGAAAGAGGTTTTGAAATGGAAAAACTGAACATATAAAACTGAACACATAAAGACTCAAGCAACAGTTGCAAACCATGACACAACACTGACCAATCCAAGATTGTGTTAAGTTTTTCTGGAAAGTTGCCTCCATATAGGGACAATGGTGACATTAACTAGAAATATATAAAAATATCTGCACCACATGAAATTCATATCATTTTTGAGAATCCAAGAATGAGGTTATCAACCCAATCAATAGGTACAAGTTGGGAAACAGTAATTTTCTGCTTATAACAACACTAAAACCAATTTCTTTTGATCAAAATTAGTGGTGGAATGGATGATGACGGTGGTTACAAGACAGAACATGATTCCAAATGTTTTTTCTCTTCCTATTTTGTCTTCTTTTCCCATGCCCCTGATCCATCTTCAAAGCTGAAAAGTTACAGATTTGCTTCTTAAATGTCTTTTGGCTCAGTAAGTACAATTTTATTATATTTGCTTTCTTGTTCAAATTTTCACTTTTAGATTCTGCCAAAAAATACAAAAGGATTATGTTTTTCTGTTTTCGACCTTTTTCATGATTCAGCTCAACCTCCCAGTCAGGAAAACAGAGCTGAAGGTTGAAGCTTTTTATGCACAGGGTTACAAGGGAGAATAATCAATGTTTGTCATTGATTTCACATAAACATAGTAAACACTGATGAAGTCCTAATTTGGACCAGGCACCATTCTAAGTGCATTCAATGTCTTAATCCATTTTGTCTTCACAATGTTATGATATGAAAGATTCTACTGTTCAATTCATCAGTAAATTGCCCTCAGTCATACACCTAGCTAGTAGTATTCCACAAGAATTCAAACCCACACCTTTAGCTCGAGTCCATTCTGACTTCATTTATTTAATTATAGTGTTCATTTCTGTGTGTGTGTATGTGTGTGTGTGTGTGTGTGTGTGTGTGTGTGTGTGTGTTGCATGTATGTTGTTTAACCAAGGGATGAGATATATCTGTGAAACATCATTACTCTGTCTTTACAAGTTTTGAAATATAAATTTTCCAAGTTAAATCTGTACAAAGTGGTTGTTATTTTCCTGAGCACATAGCTCCAAACTAGTTCAGTTTTCATCAGTAAAGTCATAGATGGCTTCCGATCACTTGGTGTCAGTGATTGATGAAATCATAAAGGAGAGATTGATCGAGTTAGAGAAATATATTAAAAATTTTAAGACTCTAACAAGAAACCAAGTGGCTGAACTCACTTTTCTAATTCTAAAATATAAACTCAGTGCTCTAATCTTCAGTATTACCCAAATTTAAAATTTCATCGTTTTCAATCATGTGTGTGTTGCATATTGTATGTGGGTGTGATGTGTATGTTTGTGTTATGTGTGTATACTGTATGGTGAGTGTGTGTATGTATATATGTGATTTTAATAGCATATTTGTGTTGCATATATATGATTTATGTATGTGTGGTGTGTATATGTGTAGTGAGTGCATGTGCACGCACATGTGTGTGTGTTTGTGGTGCATGTATGTTGGCTGTATATATAGTGTGCATGTGTGATGTGTATGTGTGTGTACGTGTGTTTTTATGGTGTATGTATGCGTATATATGTATATGTATTTATAGTGTTTGAGCATGTGTAAGTGTAGTAAGATATTTAGCTTTAGACACCACATGTTAAACACCTATCTCCATACTTGATTTTGTATACAACTTCCAGACCAGCTCAGTTAATGTAACTTGGTGACAAATTGTAATGACCCAGCTATCAGAAGACCAAGCAGTTTAAAATTCCAAGAACTTGAAGGACTGTTTTTCAAGCAACTTTACAATTTTGGAGTCTAGGTAAAACACCTGGGATCCAGCTTCTCCACATGCTGAACAAGGCACACTGGGCAGCTGATCATGTGACAGCCCCCCTAAGGAGCACACTCAAATTAAATAAATAAGGTCAGAATGGACTTGAGCTAAAGGGTGTGGCTCTGCGTCCTGCCTTGGGTGCTGTACAATAGCGCCTCATTTCTTTACCATGTATTTATTTTCTTTGTAGTTTGTAAAAATGACCTTATAGGCTCATTTTATTTTTTCTTGTTATTAATGAAAGTAGGGGTTGGTTATATATCCTGGATCAAAATTCTTCATTAATTGTGTGATTTGCACATAGAATGACAATGCTGTTTCCATAGCATCCTTTTTAGTACAATATAACTATTATCCAAGCTTATTTGTTATAAAGACTATTCCATCCTTAATTAATTGTTTTGGCAGCCTGTTGAACAATGGATACTCTGATACACCAGGGAAGGATTAGCTCATTAGAACATGACATGCAAGAATATAAGAGGGAATTGTCAGCTATGACAAAAACATATAAATATCTAA
Source organism: Typhlomys cinereus (assembly GCA_023101885.1). Lineage (NCBI taxonomy): Eukaryota > Metazoa > Chordata > Mammalia > Rodentia > Platacanthomyidae > Typhlomys > Typhlomys cinereus. Next base: position 1,956,405 of record JALPQD010000007.1, on the reverse strand, counting down.
GAATGATGTTTTTTTTTTAACATTCATTCATTCTAGGGATGTAGTTGGCTTATGTTAGTTAGCAGCCTAATGTCTTCACAACATCCAATATATCATCATAACTTGAACTATGTGCTTTAGACACGAGCACTTGAAGAATATTCTAGATTGAAATCACAGTACTTCAGTTTTTCTTTTGACTTGCCATTTGAATTTTAAGGTTTTAAATGTTTATATTCAACATATTTTTGGAGTATCTTAATCATTTTCTGGAACACAGTGATATCAATGAACAGATAAAAGTATTAACACAGTAATTGCATTGTGACATGCTGATAGATTGGATGTGCACCAGTGATAATATCAATGTAATACATTTTCTGGGAACTCCAAAACAGGCCTAACAAAAGACTATCTATGATTTGGATCTGAAATTATAATTAAGAATTAAATGGGCCATCCAGAAGGGTGGTGTGTGCATTGAATAAAAATCAGACTAAAGAATAACATATAAACCTTCCTTTTAAGTATAAAGCAACAATTTTAATTTTATATTCAAGAATTTGCTGTAATGTAAGCAAACTGAACATTTTTATAAGCTTTATGTAGTATTTCAACACATATTCCAAAGTTTACCAGCTCATGGTAAACAGTTTATAGATTGAAACACAAAATAGGTCCTTATATTTTCTGGAAAATGTAAACTCCTTGGCATGGTTTTGTATGAAAAAATAAGTAGTATCACCAATATGTGACCTGCTTTGTTATTTTTTTCAATTGTAAAATGCATTTTTTGAGTTTCTGAGATTGATATTATCTTTTTTTCTACTGTTATGAAGGTATTGAGTATTAATATCAGCTTCTCTCCTCCTACATCCCTCTCATTCCCCTCTGCCTTCCCTCCAACTCCCCCAAACCCTTCTGCCTGTATGCTTCTATGGACTCCAGGGTTCATTGTATCATTTTCTTAAACATTAGAGACAATTGAGTTGCATGCTGTCAGCCTTAAATGCTGCTTTCCTTGAATTTCTTTAGGTATTTAATTATATTCCCTTGAGACTGTAAAATTAATTTGACCTTTGAGCCTATTCTTACTGACATGACTTCCCTGATTTCAATTCATTGGTCGTCAACCTTTCTCTGAGAAAATAATTAAGCTGATATGACATCTTTTTTTCAATTCAGTGTAAGCCAGTGATATCCCCTATTAGTCATGTGAGATTCTGAAGTCAAGGAAAGATGTGATTTTTTTGTTATTATCAATTCTTTGTGGTTTTCCTACACACATATTCTTTTCGTGTGTGTGTATGTGTGTGTGTGTGTGTGTGTGTGTGTGTGTGTGTAACAAATGGCACTGTGTGTGCCTACAGAGGCTCAAACATGACTTTAGAAATCAACCTGGATTGATGAACCTCCCTACTGTTTTACTCCGGAACTTCCTAGATCCTGTCTTTTAGGGTCTGAATTTCAGGTCATTGCCATACATGCTAAGTGTTTCTATGTGGCATCTGGGGATCCAAACTCAGATCCTTTTCCTTCAAGGTAAAAGCTTTAACCCCTGATCCACCTTCCCAGCTCCCTATATGCATGCGCAAGCATAATGTAGTTCATAAATTAATAAGAGATTGACACCAAGAGGTAAGAATAATCTGTAACAATTATGGTAATATAGGGACTGCCATGTTGGATCGGATGGCAGAGTCACATTCTTACTAGCAGATAGTAAGGACACATAGCACACATACCCTGACAAGGGGATGACACTCCAATCTCTAACATTTTGGGTAACCCATACAAAAAATACATTGACAAAATGGAGATCGTTCCATGTAGACCACTAGACATCCACACAGCTCTCTTGTGTCAACGATATTTTCTTATGGGAAGTAATTGTTGCTTGTGGTCCAGTTTCACTTCTGATGTTGATGCAAATACATGAACAATAAATTTAGAGAACCAAAGAGTGTACTTTGGGATTACTGTTTCTGGTTACATTTCATTGACATGGAGTGAATGTCCTGTGGAGCCAAGGGAGATGCCCACACTGGAGCCACTTAGAGAACTGAGAAGTGTATACTTTGGCACTTGCCAGTCTGCCAATGACCAGACAAACTCTCTCCATCTTATCCACCTGTCTAGAGAAATGCCCCATCTTCTATGAGAGGGGTCTTCCTGTGTCAGTTACTTGCCTGCACCATAGACTCACCCAAGACTTGCCTCAACAACTGTTCACAGATGCACTGAAAGGTTCAGCCCTCAATTGTCAGATTGGCATCTGCAACTAACTGCTGGTTAAATAAAGTACAATTTGGTGCAACAACAATATGTCTCCTTGAGTTTGATTACATACAATAGTCGTTCTATTAGAGAGATTGGTGTAGCTCAAAGTAAGACAGGTCTAAGATATCAGATGAGCGAGGAGAACATCAAATCCCCATGGAAGTTGCTAAATTGGCCTGGTTTTAGCTGAGAGTGACTCCTAAGATGTGTCTCCTCACCAACAAGGAGGTACGGCGGCCTGTATGTGACACTTACTGGAAAATGTGCATCTTGCCCATGAATTAAAGTTGTGAGACAGGTGAAGAAACTAGGTGAGGAGAATAGCATTTATGTAAACACAGATAACTATAAAATGTGTAGTCCAAAGTGTACACAAGAAAACACAGTTTAGCATAATAAACGATAGTATATTGGCAGTCAATTTAGCTTGACAGATAAAAGTGCATGCGTGCTAATCTAACAACCTGAGTTTAGTCCCAGGCCCACATGGTAAAAGGAAACAACAGACTTCAACAAACTTCTATAAAATGTTCCTCATAAAATCTCTGATCTCCCTTTCCCTTTCTCTTTCTCTTTCTCACTTTCTTTCTCTCTCTCTCTCTCTCTCACACACACACACACACACACATACTCTTTTTCTCTCTTTCTCTCTCATTCTCTTTCCTTCCCTCTCTTCTTCTCTCCTTTCAGCCCTTCTTTGCCCATCAATAAAAATCAATATAAATCAATAAAATAATTTAGAGGGGCTGTATGGTGATTAAAAGCTGAATTTCTGAGCTCAAATTCAATTTTTTTTTACCTATAAAACATCTACTCTCATTCGTGGAACCCTGTTTTCCCAGTTGTGTGTGTGTGTGTGTGTGTGTGTGTGTGTGTGTGTGTCTTTATAACCATTGTAAAATACTTCTGACCTACAGCAAATCCTTAATAAATACAAAATGCTGAGAAATGCATTACAGTCTTCTCAGCTGCTGAGTAGTACACACTTGAAACATTTAAGGAGGTCAGCGTAGAGCAGACGGCAGCCTGAAAATAACTGGGAACTTCAGGTTGCAGACAAATGAAGGTAAAAACTAGGCCAGTAGAAAATACAGCCAGATCGGAATGAGGTAAATGTGACCCAGGAAGGCAGCTTCAGCCTCAAGACTCAGACTGAAAGACACCATTGTGAATGAATAACAAGGAAGGCATGCCCATTTGTTTATACTCATACTAAGATTTCCTATTAGTTATATCTGCTTTCGAATGTAATAAACTTCCCATTTAATACTGGAGGTGTTCAACCCAAGACAATCACATCATTTGCTTATTGTCAAGGAAACGGTGTGATAAACATCAGCATATTGTCTCTATTGTGTTAGTGACACCTTAGTATAATCCATTCTTTCTGCTAACATTAAGACACATTATACATAATAATAGTAGTTACATCATGACTCTATACAGACAAAATATTTTGTGGAGTTTTGACACAAGTATGTACATATAGTCATTTGAGTAAATTGTCCCTTATGTGCTATGGAGAATGCAAGTGTTTGTTGCATGAGGAGAATGTGGTCTCCAGGAGTGAGACCAGAATAATGCTTTGTTATACACTTGAAAATTCTGCTCTCAGAGAAAGATGTTTTGTTTTGTTTTTCTTGTTATAGAACTAGGGAAAATTCATGAGCTATTTAAGAGTCTTCGACTCAGCACTAATCATCTTACAATATTCTTAAAATGTTGATTGAAGTTGAGTGTCTATATAGTGTGATATTTGAGAATGTCTCGTAACTTCAAAATAAGTTATGGTAGAAATATGCAATTTTTGTGGTGTCAGAAGGCAATCGCTAATTGTAATAAAGATTTTAGAAAGTCAAGCCATGGTCTTTAACCTCACTCTAGATGGAGAAACTGCACTTTGCAATGATTGCACATGTTACTGTTAGTCAAACATTTTAGGGAGTCAAATGCAATGATTCCTTATAAAGCAATTTGAACTCAAAGCTTCCCTAGGTCTCCAATGTTAAGATCAGGAATGGATGGGGCTTGAAGAATTGCTTTAGAATCATAAAATCACAAATCTCAAGGATTATAAAAAGGCTCATTTCTCCTGATGGATCTTTCTTCTTCTTGACTACAGGTCTTAACAAAAATCTTCCTGAAGGAAATCAGTGTCTTTCTGAAATTCATTCTCCTTAAGATCCAATTCTGTAGCTCTCCTTTCAAAAATTAACGGTGAGATTCAAATCTCTGATGATCCTGGGGAGTATGAATATAATCCTGGGGAAGGGCTGACATACATACAAAAGTACTGAAAAATGTCCTCACTCTGCATTACAAAAATGAAGTACAAGTCTTCACTAAGGACTTCAAATCAGGAAAATGTAAACTATTACAGACTCATTGACCAGAATTTCTGTTGTCAAAGATCATGAGGGCAATGCAGATGAGAACTAAATCCAAAGTATTTTCCTTCTTTAATGCCAATGGACGTCCTCAACAAAAATAGTGATTTCTGTTCCCTTTTTCTTTCTTCATGCGTATTTTTCAGTGAGTCTACCAGCATACTGCCTCCAATCCCACTTTTGTCAGTGTCAAGCTGTCTAGAGAATGTCTGAGGAGCCGTCGAGGCCATTCATTCAAAAGCATCTCTCCTTTTTCTGTCTAGTGCTGATTCAGACAGACATAGTTCTTTCTGTCTGTTTTCTTGAGTCCTAGAAACCAATGCTCTATTCATAGTACCTTTTTTTTTTTATGAAGGCACTATTGACAGCTTCCATCTGCTGTCAGAGATCTAAAGAATATCTCTGCCTTCTCAACAAGTGCTATCATATGGTCATCACAGGAATGCACGTATTATTTATGATTGGTGATGTGAGATTAACAAATTTCCCTTTAAAATGTTCTGCAGACAATTCCTGATAATGACGGATCCAGTAATGATTTTTATGATTTTTCTGCAAGGGAATGCATGATCTTTTATTAGTATACTTACATTAAAATTTGAATGTGATCTTTTCTCTGGCTAATGATACCCATGATGCCAGGTGGGAGCAGCGAAGCAAAGCTCTTGTCAGTCAAGTAACCACAAGTCTATATAACCCAGGTAACACAGAGCATGGCAGCAAGCCACGATGCTGGGTCACTTAGGCTGTTTAACACATTTTCAAGGTATGAAGTTTTCAGCTTATGGGACTATCAGGGGCATCATTTTTTATTTTTCTGCTTTTGCTTTCTATGTGAATTAGTTATAATAGATAGGGTGACAAAAGATTTATTATGCTATTTTTAACAATATCACTCTTTTAGATATCAAAGCAGGGTGTTTTCAGACAATTGCTTACAAAAAATGAGAATTAAAAATTTATAAACTAGACCTTATGGTGCACCCCTGTAATTCCAGCACTCAGGAAGTGGAAGCGGAAGGGTCATGAGTTCAGGTCACTCTCAGCAGTTTTGAAGCAACTGAACTGCATGAGACCCTATCTCAAAACAAAACATAAAGAAAAACAAAAGACAACACCCCATAGAAAGCAAGATTAGCAAAGTTCCTTATCCTTGACTCTGTAGTATGTTTCCTTTGAAGCACAGGCCCTTTTCAGACAGGAATAAAGGTCCAGGTAAAATCACATACTGAAAATACAAAGGAATAAAGAGAATAAGTCTTGGCACTGGGGACAAGCACAAGATTCTGTGTACATGAGCAAGGTTTAGGCCAACAACTCCAAACTTGCATTCATGGTGTGACAAACGCCAGGTTTATAGCTTAGCCAAAAAGAAAGTATTTTCATTTAAAGTAATCCTGGTAGCACAGTGACACAGAATTTATAATTTCTCTTTGTAATGAATTTTAATCTATTCACTTATTTGCCACTTTCTGGTGTATGATTCTACTGTCTGTTTCTTGTTATATCTGTTTCCCCAAACAAGATTGCAGAGTATAACAGCCAAACACAAACATCAGGAATTACATATGCAAATCCATCCATCTCTGTGACTATCATCCACACCGCATGAAGCAACATGGATTTGAAGAGAAAAGAGGAAACTAAGAAAACAGTTTAGGCCTTTTAGCTGTGCTTACCCCAGGCAAGACTCTCAGAGTCTTTAAACTCCTGTTTTGATGTCTGGGAAATGAGGATAACACTCTGCAGGGGTGTGAAAAGATTAAGCATGGCAGCTGGTATAAAGCATTAGAACTGCATTAATATTAATACTGACCTAATTGCATTATCTTGGGCAACTTAACCTTCGGAGTTTGCTTCTCCTTCTGAAAAATCTAAGCAGTGACTTTCATGTCCAGGATATGGCTGCAATTCAATGCGATGACCACCCTCTTGCTGGCCACTGACATAAGTTTAAAATTGACCAAATGCTCATCAGTGCTCCCATCCAACACACACAGACTTATCGACGAGAAGAACTCAACCAGAAGGAAGCATGTTCAACAAGCATATTTCCAAATACTTCTCTGGCTCTTGATGAACTTAATAGAAGATAATATTTTAGCACTATGGTGGAAATTTTCTGACACTTTATCACAGGAAATGTAAATTAAATGAAGTCTTTATAAACTTTGCATGCTTAGATTCAAGAATATTTCCCCATAAACAAGAATCAATCACCTAAAAGGTGTGAGATAGAATTATAATGACATAAAGTGCTAAACATGCTGTAACCCAGTATGTAAAATAATTACTTCTGACTGAATATAAGGATTAGGAAATGATGGAGAGCTAAAATAAAATAGTGCCAAAAATTGTATTACCTAAAACCTACCTCAATAAAGGCAGTTGCATAATCATATTGATGAGTCATATTGGCAGCACACTCCCTGTTGTGACAAGAGTAATGTCTTACTTTTGTGGTCTTCCTTACAAAAGCATATTGCTCCAATGAAATCATAAGAGAAACATTACAGATATATCAATCTGGGACATTTCATGAAACATCTAAAGAATGCTCTTTACCACTGTGAAGGTCATAGGTAGATGCTCTAACATTAACCCAGTTTTTCAGTCAAGAAGTTTCACATGCAAGAGTTCCTTTTACTAGAACTATATTGAATTTCCATTACTTCTTTCACTTCCACGCTGCAAAAACTCATCACACATGTTTCTGATAGAAAAATGTGTCTAAGCAGTCCAATAAAAAAAAAAACGCTCAAAAATACCTGAGGCCTCCAAGGACCTTGGGCCTGTACCTCTGCCAACACACTGCAGTTTCTTCACATCTGCATTAAGCACACACTGCCCAAGTGTTTATTGACACTGAGAAAGCACCAAAGATTGTTTTAATCTATTGAGAGTACAATGAGGAATAATTCCCTAAACCCCATATTACCACAGCAGCTTACCTTTGTCTGCAGAGTCCATCAAAATAAAGGGACAAACTGTCCCCTGAGAATTCTTAGCCACAAACTCTAATTGCGTTTTCTAATTGAATTTGCATTATCAGTGCCTTTCCTACACACACACAGAAATTGAATATTAAGCTAAAAGTAGTGTCAGGTTAGCAATGTCATAGTAATTGCATGATTGAGTGTAATTCTTATCCAGCGGCAAATATTTCAGTGCCAGGTCTAAAAATAAAGTTCCATTAAATGTGTACTTGTAATTTAAAAAAAAACAGTAGATTAAAAGGTAGAAAATTTTCTACCTTTTAATGGTTTTTAATGTGGACCAATGAATCATTGTATAAAGAATGCTCAAACTGTATATATGTCAGAGAGCTCAGATACAAAATGGTAAATATCTTGAAATATTTAAGTAAATTTCATAAGCAATAAATAGCCATTGGTAGGCTAAGAAAATAAATAAAATGACAGTATTCTGAAATTTAATAAAATAGGAGGCTGGGATTCATAGAGTGTATTTATATGGTAAATGAATAAGAAATACACCACTAAATTGCGGAACAAATAAAAACAAACATAGGAATCCAGAATGATTCCTGTCAGTAAAGCAGTTAAAAACTGAAGAGTTAAGAGATACAGTGGAAGTGAAGTGAGCTTCACCATACATGGATCAAATACATGCGCACGGAAGAAGAGGGAGGGTCTGTGGGAGGCAATGAGGTTTATAACTGTGACTGAATACTGGAACGAATCACAGGAGAAATGGAAGCATCAAATGTGGTGTGTCGGGCAGGGGCCAAGCATGTCATCTGAACTCCAGATAATCTGCCTGAAGCACTTGAATTTTTTCTTCTGTGAACTTTAATCAGAAAGCAGTACTGATAGGGAATCTCACAGAAGCTACCAGTTGTAGATAAGTATTTGAGATAACCAGCATCAAAAGAAGAAATTTTCTGTAAAGATCGTAATTATAGACATGGGCCAGAGAGAGAGAGAGAGCTCTACAGCGAAGCATCTGCTCACAAACCCGATGAACTGAGTTCAAGTTCTGGAACTCACAAGGTGCAAGTAAATGACTTCAGAAGGTGAGACTCTCGCCTCCACGCATATGTCTGGCCTCCAACCAGGTGCTATGGCAAGTGCATTTCACTCTTTCTCTCTCTCTCTGTTTCTCTTTCTCTCTCTTTTTCTGTCTCTCTCTTCCTCCCTCTCACCCTCTTCTTTTCTCACTTTCTCCTCCTTTCTCTTTTTATTTTTCTCATTCGTATTTCCATCTCTCCAATGTTCTTTCAGATTAAAAAAACGAAATATGAGAACAGAGATTATAGAGTTGATAGTGAGGCACATGTGAAAAGATTGGTCATGCAGATAATAAGGAATCTGTTCTCTATCACAGTGTCTGTCAAGGTAGGTTGCAGATTAGCAGCACCAATATCACTCAGGAGTCTTAGAACTGGGAATCTCAATAATAAACACCAGAAGTTAGACATTCAAGAAGACACTTGCTTATTCAACACTTGAATATTACTGATGTGCTCCACAGAGACAGACGAACAGGAGGAGAGATGTGACTAGAGAACTTTCATGGGATTGCTTATGCTTCTGTGGTGAAGAAGGAACAGTACAGTGATATTAACACACTGAGAAGTGCCACATTTGGATGAGTGAAGTAATTAGTTTCATTTGGAAAGTTTGGGGAAACTGAGTCTTGTTTGAAGTCTACAGCCATTGTCAAACAGTGACACAGGATCTGCTACATAAGCATTTCAGCAATATTATGAACTTTAACCAGGTGGGTAGAGAAATTATGCTACTGTCTGTTGATGTAAGATTTGAGTGCAATGATAATATATGCTGAGGTATGGTGTTAAAATCATTAATTCCAAAAGTTAAGCTGAATAACAAAAAAGGGTTGAAGACAGATAAGATTAGCAGTTATCAAACACGTCTCTAAAGTGGGAGCAGTTGAAGAAGCACAACCCAAATAGACCTGGCTGGTGTCGACAGCTGATTGGAAGGATTGATAATAATTGGTTGGACTATGTATTAGGATTCAAAGTGTAACTTGAAATAATATGGCTGAGATGGAGTGCAGGGCAATTCTACGAAAGGTGCACTAGGGATTAGAAGGGCTAAATGTACAAAACATAGTTTGAATGAGTACAAAACATAGTATTGAACAAACTACAAGTTATGGTTTTTACAGCTTTGGATGTTCTCTTTGTATGTTCCTGGATATAGAGAAGGTGATCATTTCTTGCTGGGCTTACCTTGAGCTTCTCTGAGATGGTTTGCTGCTTGAAACAAGTTCTATATGACTACAAGGTAGTTCTTAAAGGAAGTGTATGGGTTAGAAGCTGATACCCCTCTTCATATTGCAGGAAACAGCTTGCCAGGCCTATGACGGAGCAGCCAGTCGGAAGCACATTGTCTATCTCCAGTCAAATCTTCACATGGCTGTAACTCCAGCTGGCATCACAGTGAGCTTCATGGTATACTTTAAGCCAGAACCACCCAACTGAGTCACTCCCTAATTCCCAACGCACAGAAAACATGAGCGAATGTGGTGTGAATCAGTACATATGGTCACAAACTACTAGAATAGCCAATTATAAAATAAAATCTAACAAATACAGCATTCAAGTAAATACAGATAAGTTATATTGTTACAAAAATCAATAAGAGAAGGAAAAGTAAAAAGCCTTCCCAAATCTTTGAACAATATTGAATTCTTCCAAAGCTAGTACCAAGGACAAAATAGGGAGGATATGGTATTTCTGCATTGACACAACTTAGTGTTTTGTGAGTAATCAAAAACTGCTATCATTTATATTTCCTTATGCTGAATTAAATACGGTTTAGAGCACCATAAAGGAAAATAATCTAATAGTTATCTCTTGATAAGCAAAACAAAACAGTTCTGTTTGATTTCCTTTTCAAAATATTCAATAAAACAGTATCTCTCCTAATTTTGAAAATCTGTCTATAGACATGCACTCTAAGTTGATAGTAAATGGAGCTGAAAAGCTGGATGAATGGACGGTGTGCTTGGTGCTCAAACGTGAGGACATGAGTTTCTATCCTAGCAGCTATGAAAACAAAGAGAGAGAGAAAGAACCACACAAAGAAGCTAAAAAATCACACATGCCACATGCTTGTAACCCCAAAGATGAGAGATGAGGAAGGGTAACATGAGAAGAAAATGATGAAAATTCATGGTTTGCAATGAAATTCTCAGGGACACTTATAAAATTAAATGCACTACACTATGTTTAAAATGCCAAACTTAGTGTGTCATACCATAGCCTGATAAATGTAGCACCGTTGATCTCTGTCGGTCACAAAGTAAATCAGAATGATGACTAAATTTTTGATTCTGACAGAACTTTCCACTAAAAATTACTCTGTGTGAGTTCTTGTCATCTCGAGGGTCTAAGTGCCTCACTGGGCACCATTTTATTTCAACCTTAGTATTTGTTTTAATATTTCTCTGTAATTCCAGGTTCTACACTTCCAGGGTGAAATGTCGATTGGCCAAATTTTGTGCAGATCTGGTGGAAATACACAAAGTTCCATGGGTCCATGGGTTCAGGAAATACTGTCTGGAAGGACTAGTAACCCACTCCCAACTCTTCTGTTCTGAGTGCCCCTTCCTTTGCAATGTTCAGAGTGTAGCATCCTCCTTTCTCATCAATTCTCTGCACAGTTATCTCCATCTTCCTGAAAAATCCGCCTGGTGCTATCTGGAGAATACGTTTTTTTGGGGGGGGTCACAGATTTTTTTTCTTATAGAATTTCCCTATTGTTTATTCTAACAATTTCTATTTCTCTTCTTCAGTTCCCATCACACCATTCATTCAGACCATGCATGCTGGGTTATTAGCAAGACACCAAATCCAACATTATTGTCTGTTGATTACAAAAACTGTGTCATTTGGATTCATTTCAATTTCCTCTTAGCTCTGGAGAAGTTTGCATTTTCCTTTAACCTCCTGTGTAGAGTAGGGTAATTATGTGTCATATTATGGTAATTAAAAATGTCTCCTCTGCTATTTCTTTCTCCAGAGTGTTCTTTTTGTGATCAGGTAATTGGCATGAGTTGCACATGCACAAAACGTGTTATTTCTTGGGATGTGTTTGACACACAGGCTGTCCTTGAACCCCAGCTAAACTGCTTTGTGTCTATTATATTGGTGTCTCCTGTGGCCTCTAAGGATGTTGATGACAAGATTTCAGGAGCTGCTATCTCCTTAACTCCTGAAAATTTATCTCAAAACTTCAGTGATTTTCCTAAATGTCATTTCTGCCTGTAAGATGAAAGGGAATCCGCCTCTTAACATTTCTCTACTCAAAAGGAACATCTAAATCACTCCGCCCCAAGACTTAGGAACAAGTACATAGGAGAAGCCCCAGGAGCGGGGATGGTGCTGCCAAGTGGCCTCCTCTGAGCCGCTGCATCCACAGAGTCCCTGCTGTGTCTACTCACACAAGGCCTTGCATGCCTTTTGGCCTATCAACATTTCACCAATGAATGGAAGATTTCAGAAGCCAGGAAGCCCAGATCAAACCCAGTAAACCACACACTCATAAAGGCGTGAAAATAAGAAGGAGGTTGGCTGAAAAGAATATTCGCAGAAGAAATGGAAGGTTATGGAGATTGGGTATAAAGGGGAAATGTATAAATTCATTTTATGCATGCATAAAACCTGCCAAACAATAAAAATAAACTAAAATAAATAGATAAAACATTACAACTGAAAGACTGTACTAGAATCCTCCATGCCTCTCTCTTGCAGTGCCTTCAGATAGTTGCTTGTTAGATTATTTCAAGACTGACTTATCTGCAGGATGTGATTTAAGAAGCTCTAAATCATTGCCTGAGGACATTTTTAAACTCTTCTGACTTCAATATTATTTCTGACTTTAATTTTATGTGTATTTTTTTCCTGTAGGAGTATCAATGCTTGTTAAAATATATCTTTTAAATATTCTTGGTTGGAATGTATTTCCATAAGGAAAGACAGATATGTGTATTTCGTATGTTGGAAAAGGCTTTACATGTATGTAATCTTTCTGCAATGCATTGAGACTGATCTAGCATTCTACTAGATCTATACAGATATGGCTGGAAAAAAGATGAATAGATATTAAAACAAATGACATGCAAAATGTTCTTTCAAATTATTTCTAGTTTAATAGAAGAAGAAATGTGCATCTACCATCCATCACATATCTATAGCAAATCCAATATTTGACTAAGATTTAAATGAATAGTGGGAAAGCATTACTGTAAGGTACAGTAGACCTAATGCTCAATGTAATCATATAAGGTCTTAAATATTTTCTGGGCTGAAACCAGAAAGATATTTGAGATAGAGAACATGTCAAATTGAAACAAATTGTTGGCTTTGTAGAATAAGAAAAGAGCATGAGCCAATATAGCCATCCTTGAGACAGAAAGGTATAATAAGAAAAGATTCTGCCTTACTTTATGTCTAGAAAGAGACATAGACTTGCTATGCCTTGATTTCCTGAACTGACAGCTGTCAGACTTCTGTCCTTTATCAGGATAAGGTAGTAAATTTGTATGATGTTTGAACATTCAATGGGTGATATGTCAGGAAGTATTACAAAAGATAGACACCTTCATGTAAGAGTTCAGTTTTAAGAAATGATAGATGAACCTCTGTAAAGACTGTTATTGTCCATTCAGGGTGCTTTAATAGATTGTCAACAATAATAATTTAGCTAACACTAATAATAGCTCATTAAGAGCAGAAGTTTACTCAGCATAGTTCTGGAAGCTGGGGAGTCAGAGGCTAAGTTAGTATCTACTGAAGACCCTTCTCCTGCTCCATAAAAGATCCTACTTTGCAAGAGTGAGCATCTCTTTTTGGTCTTTTATTGAACTGTACTTATTATGTGGTGATGGGTTTCATAAATATATTTCCTGTCAGGTACACATGTGATCTGACCTCATTCACACTCATTACTCTTGTTTTTCTCCTGACACTCCCAAGTTAGTTCTCTTTCTTTCTGTTGTCCTCTAAGTTTGTATGAAAACTGCACCCATAAACACCCCCCATAATACTCCATGGAAACACATTATCCTCTTCACTATATACACTACCACACACACATATCAACTATACTACTCTGACTCCCCACATTCACACTGCATACACACATACACATACCCCACACTGCACACACACACATATATCACACATGCACGTGTTAATTTATATATCTAAATAAAATCTGAGATTCACAATAGAAAATATGCGATCTTTTTTTTAACTGGGTCTGGTCTATTTACTCAATAGGACAATCTCTAGCTCATCTATCTTCCTACCCAGCAAAAAAAAAAACCCAAAAATCCCGCCAGTGTGGTGTGTGTGTGGGATGTGTGCACTGTGGGTGTAAATGTACACATGTGTGACATTTACCTGAATTATTCTTTTGTTCAGTACTTAGGTTGAGCCTATAAATTAGTGATTTGGAAAAGTAAGGAAAATAAAACTAAATGTGTGTGTGTGTGTGTGTGTGTGTGCGCGTGCACATGTGTATGCACACATACATGTGTGTACGTAGTATGTTGACTTTGATTCTTTCACGTATTCCTTAGTGAAAATACACAGAAGTAATATAATTGAATCATGCAGTAGCTCCATCTTTAGCTTTGTGAAGAAATTGTCATATTGACTTACACAGTGACTGAGGTAAGTTATATTCTCAATGGCCATGTGTAAGAATTCCCTTTTCTCTAGATCCTTGTCAATATCTTTAACTGTTATGTTTTCTTTGTGTCTTCAGTTCTGACTGTGGGGACATGAAATGTAGTTTTAACTTGAATCTCTTTGATGGCCAAGGATGCTAAACCTCCTTACCTACATTTATTCTCCATTTATTCTTCCTCTTCTGAGAACTGTCTTTTCATTTCATTAGACCATTTACTGATTGGCTGTTTGTAGTTTTAGTGTTTGGCTTCACTGAGTTCTTTACAATTTAAATATTAATCCGCTATCAAAAACATTGCTAAGGGTTTGGGGAGATGACTCAGGGACTAAAGCCTCTACCTCATAAACAAAAGGATGTGAGTTCAGAACCCCAGAACCCATGTCCAAAAGCTGAGTGGACACAAGAGTGATCTGCAGTTCTGGCCCTGGAACGTGAAACTGAGGAAGCCCCAGAGTGAAGCAATCCAGGTTGGTTTCCGATGTGACCCTTCAATTATATCTTCATTCTATGGTCTCTCTTTAAACAAGGACATCTCATTGCTGAGTGAGTAACCCTCACCTCTTAATTTTCTACCAAGGGCATTTGTACTTAATCCCTTCTTGGGGCTTAAAATTTTACTGTAAGGATTTTAAGGACATGTACCACAGAGAGCACAGATATGGATGGCTATTTGGATCTGGAACACTAGATTAAGCAGTAGTAGTGCCAATACATATTCTAGACACACCTGAAATGTTTACCTAGGTATCCTGATTAGAAAAATTAATGATATTTACAAGGCAAGATGTATGTACTTTCTTTTGACCAGAATTAACAATTCAGTGTAGGGCTTTTGTACATGTCTTCAGAATTCAGTGCTGCACTTTTTAATCTCGCCTTTTCTAAACGGCTTCTTTCTTATTCTATGCCATTAAATCCTTCCTAGCAATGAGATGGAAACCTTTTACTTTCTCCATATACAGGCATGTAGATTTATTAAAGGAGAATTGTGTGTAACATCTGTGGGAACAGATAACACAAAATCAGAGATATTTCAGCTCAAAAGGTAGATAGGCTTCTTACTGGCTCTTAATGTCTTTAATCCCTTGTCTGATAAAACACAGAATCCAAGCCAGCTTGCTGAGATATACTGTGGCACTATCTGCTTAGAAATAGGAAAAGTGACTAAAAAATCCCTGCCACATACAACTTTGCAGATTTGTTGGCAAAAACTGTTTTGGCCCATTCAAGATTCAAGTCCTTTCCCTTTGAGCAATTCTGCCATGATTTTCAAGTGATCTCTGCTCAGTTGTAGGCATCGCCTTTTTATACCTAGGAGGCGATTTTATTAAAGCATAAATTGAACCCAGAAAAGAGAAAACCTTCAGTAAATTCCAGTATTTCTAGCAAACAATGTATATATTTGATATTTTTGAGGTATGCACAAGAAATGAATCTGTAACAAAAGCAATTATTAAGTGCTATTTATATCAGTTAAAGTTGGTGTTTTTCCAAAGACAGATAACAATGTTTAGTCAAAGACAAATGTGATTAAGGACAGGCTTCTGTTTCAGTTTGTGCTATGTATTTGCTGCATACCCTGTACATAGCACTTGCTAATATCCTCAGGGGATAAATCTGCCTCCAAATTTGCTTATGAAGAGTAAAACTGGTTATGTAGGTCATTTGACAGAGTGCTTCCCTAACATGCATGAAGCCAGGACTTCAATAGCCAACAATAACATAAATCAGACATGGCGCCACATACCAGTATTCCTGGTTCTTGGGAGGTGGGAGAAGGTGGATCAGAAGTTCAAGATCAACTTTAACTGCATAATGATTTAGAGATTCAGCTAAAGGAGACCCTGCTCTCAAGGCAGTGAAACGAGTAAAGCTAATACGTGCAATATTCTTGCATGTATGCATAGAAATAGAAAAATACAGCAGGTGTCATGGTTTAATTGTGGTAGCAGAGGTAGCAATAACAATGGCAGTTTTTCTCCACTTTCTTTATCTAATTCTATTTTGTAATAGCTTCCTTGTGTTTTATTGTGAGATGTGACCAACAAGCTCTCTTACAGTCACTTTCCATTGTTTCATTTCCCAGACCTCAGGGGTAGCAAACAGGCCCCTGAGTGTTTTAGCAAAAACTGGACCAAGTATCATCTCTGCTACGGTTGACACCATTTCTTTCCTTGAGAGAAGATATGCATATTATTCCTCTCTCTTTCTTTCTCTCTCTCTTTCTAATAGTAACATAGATATTCTAATAGTAATATAGATATTCTATGAGTATTGTATTGATTATGATAATAGTGAGTTTGACATAGAAGAGAGATGGCAAAATAATGTCAATAAGTTCTGAAGTCTCCATGGTAATAAAAGTATTGGCAATGTCCTAATAGTGATAATGGTAATAAATACTTAGGTCCCCTTGTATTTTTGTGTCTTTCATTATGTGGTCTCTTTCAAGGTGAATATTGAAATAACTGTGCCTAAAGACAAATGCCTCGTCTGTGATTGTCACTTATGCAACCTCGACTAGGTCACTTAATCACAGAGAATTCTTTACTGATTAAATGGCTGCATACAATTTTTTCTAGTTACATACTAAAAAGTTGTGGTCATGTACTGAAAGATATAGTCATGAAATATTAGCAGTACACAATACCTATGTAATTTAGAGTATGAAATTATAGGGTAAAATAGCATTAATATAAAAATCAGAGCAAGGTGGACACCATGCAAGCTCAATGCATCAGGCAACTGCTATTACCTGGAAAACAAACTAGACTCCAAGAAAACTGCATGGTGGAAGAAGGGAAGACGGTACATTCTCTCTCTCTCCCTCTCTGAAGAAATAAATGAACATTTTGTATAAGAAATAAGTTCAGATATTTTATAATTATTTTGCTGCTTATGATAATAATGAATCTTGTTCAGAAGAGATATGGAGAAGTAATGATAACAAATACAGAAGTCTTCTCCTCATATTTATATATCTCTCTTCATGTGGCCTCCTTTTTTAATACTTTTATTCTTTAGTTATACAAGCTGATGCAATATTTTGCTTATATAATGGGTTTATTGTTGACCCACATTCTTTTACAAAATCTAAAATTCTACAGTCTTGGATACTTTCAGAAACTCTACTACAATTCCATTAAAGCAAATTCTATTTCACATCAACCATCATTATACTTGTTTTTGATATTCTAATAATTCTAATTCTCTAACTTATATATCTATCTACTTTCTTATTTCTTATCATTATTATTATTATTATTATTATCTGTGTATGTGTGTGAGAGAGAGAGAAGGCACTATATATCCCTGTGGAGGGTCAAGAGTGACTTAGGAAACATCCTGGAATGTTCTACCTTCTTTTTACTTCTCTCTGGGATTTCCTAGGCTCTGCCCCTAAGGGTGGAAGTGCAGGCCGCTGCCATTTCTTCACAGTGTTTTTATGCAGGACCTGGGGTCCAAAATCAGGACCTTCTGCTTGTGGGGCAGAGTCTTAACTCTTGAGCCATCTCTCCATCCCCTGTTTTCTTATTCTTGCACATTTTTTCTTTTTATACTGTAGCTTTCTCATTATTCTTATTTAATTTTGGCAAAAGAAAACAAAGATTCACAATATAATAGCATTAGCAGGAACTCACAGCATCCACTTTGCAACAATTACTCTGAGTCAGTAACGCTGGGGTTGCAACAAGTGCTGATTAGAGGTCAGGTCAGGGGCCAGGATGAGGGGGAGCTAATGTCACATCGCAGCACAGGATTGGTAAAATGCAGATTTATTACTATGTATAATCTCTAAAACTTGAATATACGGTGCAGTGAGAAGGAAGAGGCCAGAATGAAGCTCATTCATTCATTCACCTTCCGTCATGGAAAAGCTCATTTTAATTAGGTGTTGGATTATGCACTAGAAGTATATTTATTTCAGCAAAATTAAAATGATACTTTCTATTAAAAGTATTATTTGTGTGAGAAAACTGTATGTGTGGCAGACACCAGAGTTAGAAGGCTGCTTTGGAAGACATGAAGGAATGCCAAGGCAGAAAGCTAAAGGCATGACAATAGAAAGAGGAAAGCCACACTATAAGCCTATGCTGCAAATTGTGTTTTCTGTTCTCAGGAACAGATGCGATTTCATTAGGAGGCAACAGCAATCCAAGCCAAAGACAAGGTGTGTTATCAGGAGAGAGAGAGAAGGCACTATATATCCCTGGGAAGCATTAGTCCCCAAACAAAATACTTACATATTAAGTCTTACCAAGGTGTTACTAAATCCATGATTCTACATATCTTCCTTGAGACATAAAGGAAGCTGAAATAATAAAAGCAAGTTTATACCTATATTTCTCAATGAAGTGCTTTGTGTGTAATAGAAATAACAGAGTGGAAGGAAAAATTGTAGAAAATCTAGAAGTTCAATTGGGACAAGATTGTGCTAATAGATGAGAGCTGAAGAGAAGAAAAGAATACAGAAGAAGATGGGTGGATTTAAGGAGACATTTCATAATTGACATCACTGTATGAACCATTTCACCGGATAATGTTCATAAAAATATGTGAAGGAAAATTTGTAGTCCACACTTTAAAAAGAGCATTCTGAGCTAAAATAACTTCTATTTTTAAGGTATGGAAATTCATCACAATGTTTTACATGCAAAAGAAGCATGAGCATTACAAAATATTTGAATAGGCATGTGGAGACAGAGGAAATTAGCAAAACGGCAGTCTGACTCTACCTCTGTAACTGTGGCCAGAAATGGGTGCTATTGAAATAAAAAATAAAACATCTTGTGAGAGAAAGACATTGTATCTGTGTTCCTGGGTCCAGTTATGCTAATGGATTATGTAATTACAGTACGGAGATGAGAGGAGGTGAGAGGAGGGTGGGTCTCCTTCCTGCTGAACTTGGCGCATGGGGAGTTAAAAGCAGTTAAGTAGTGATGAGCACTCTAAGCTAAGAATCCATAACATGTCAGCTGGAATGTCTTATTCTGCCTGTGAATAGCAGGATCTGGGTGGTGAATAGAACATTGCTGGTGGTGAGAAATAGGTGCTTTGTTTCAAACCCAGTATTTGCAGAGCGCACACAGGCCACATCCTAAACCTGCCCCATCATCTGCTTGTGACTTTTCCTGCAGCCAGCAAAATGAGATGCCAGATTTGGGAGAAAATAGGAATGGCGCTCTTACACCTCCATTTATAATTCTGCATCCAATGTCAAACAGCTTAAAAATGGTTGAATTCTAAGCTGTACCAAAAAAATCACTTCTCAGGACTAGTCCACTGATGAGAAAGAAAAACACTCTCCATTTTTTACCTCAAGGTCAAAATGTGCTGTTACGATCTCTTGGGTGGCTAGAAATACCAAACTGCTGGTATTAGGAGAGAGAAAGAGAAAGAGAGAGGGAGAGGCAGAGAGAGAGAGAGAGAGAGAGAGAGAGAGAGAGAGAGAGAGAGAATGTATTTAGTGTCTTTCACAAAAATTTGCCTTGAAGAAAAAAGCAGTATTAAAGCACCATTAGAATTAGGCGTTAAGCAAAGCTCAACCATGAAAAATGTTGTTTCTTCAAATAAATAAAAAAGAAAGATAAATTCACAGCAGGATGTCGACTCAATCTAGGTGGCAGGTAATTCCAGTTTGAAAATCTTGTGCTTATATCACCAATGCAGACATTGTATTCCTAATCAATCTTTGAACCTTTTGTGTCAAATAGGCCAGCTCAAATGTGCTCTTTATGTTTTCGTTCAAAATATGTTTTCTGTTAACAACCCATCTTCCCAAGCTTGATATATGTAGCTAGAATCTCTTGAAACCACTGACTTAGTACCCTATTTACTGCTCATTTTTGCTTGGCACTGTATACCAGTACATAGAATTAACTATTAAGAACAGCCTAATTCTCCATCCTATGCCTGTAGACCCTTACTGATAACAGAGTATGTACCTACCCTACAATTCCTGTTATACTTGGATTGTTTTTGTTCACAGAGACTCATAATCTTTGGTGCTATTTATTATTGAATACCTTAAGTTGTCTTCATTACAATGTCAGGGAGGGGAAGAGATCCCAGGATGATTTCATGTTAAGGGAAAAGGGAGGCAGGCATCATGGTCGTTTACTGTTAACCATCAAAGACTCTTTCTGACAGACCCACACAAAGCTTCAAGACAAGAAGAATAGAATTTTAACTTATTTAACTGTTAAAATATGCTTCGTCTCTATATAGACATAAAGGGAGGCCAGAAGATAGTTGGTTATCAACCTTACAGCAGTTGTTTCTTAGCCTGGAATGGTGAGAACACCTTACATCCAGGCTCACACTAAAATCAATTACAGCCACTGTCAGGAGAGAGGCACTTCAGAGACTTTCAAAGTACGGAGAAAAGAAGGTCAAAGAGGACCCAGTACTTACTGAGAATGGCAGGGCTGAGATGTTTCTTTAAGAGGGGAAGGTTGGCAACATAAGGAAACCAGGGAATTTCAAACACCAAGGAGAGAGTTGTTAATAAACTACCAGAAGTCTCAAGAAAGGGAGCAAATGGCATCTAAGAAAATTGACAGTGCTCATTTTCTGGTTGCTGTGAGACAGGTAGGAAGGGAAGAGACCAAACAGGCAGAAATCACACTGCATAGAGGGGCAGCAGGTATGGAAGTGTAGGTGGAGGAATCCTCTCCTGTTCGACAGGCAGAATAAAATAATTTCAGATTATCAGGACATTGCTGCTCCTGGCTCAGTGTCAGACAACAGCACATTTTAGTACAACACAGATTCTCTGCTATAGGTGGAAATCCAGAAAATGAATATGGCATCATTGAGTCTCAGAAACTTTTGAAAAATTCTTTGTATGCGTACTTGAGTGTATGATATGTGTGGCATGTATATCAATATGCTCATATGTGATTGTGTGTGTATGCATGGATGGCAGAGAACAATTTCAAATATTGGTCCTTGATAGTTATCTCAATATCTTTGATGATATCTTTTATATACATCTCCCACTTTGCCCTTGAAGTCCTGTGATTGCAGACATGTGCTACCGGTCAGAACTCAGGTCCACCTTCATGTATTTTATCCACTGAGACATCTCCCCAACTCCTATTCTGAGATTCATAAAGATCCAGCAATATATTTATATGCACATAGCCTAGTACTGTGTGAAAGACACAGACAGGTTATAATTGCAGTATTTCATGGAAACAGGATAGACTGTAAAACTGCATGCATGCTACAGCCTAAGGGTGAGTGTCAGAAAAGATTTCAAGACCAAGATTTGCCTGAACTCTACATTGAAGGATACTGAGAACTGGAAGGTTTGCAAGGAGCAACTGAAATGTCTATGTTAAATCACATCCTATCAACATTGCTTTGGGAAGCAGTATAGCGATACAGGAAAGTAAACAGTGAATAGCCTGAAAGCCATGAGCTTGAATGCTCTTTCCTCCAAACACTAGCATGCTGACCTTGGTCTCACAAGGACCATTCAAATCAGTCTTCTTGTCTGTTAGATTAACAGTGCTATTATTTTCTTTCTAGGACTTTGCGAGATTGCATGAAATCTTATGGCTACAACCTTGGACACTGTGCTGCACCTCACACTCCTGCTATCACATCATAGTGAGGAACTGAGTAGGACACATGCCATAAGCCCTTCCTGTGCTTCTGTCCTGCAGAATCAGAAGCGGAAACCTGCAATTGTCAGTGTTATTTAAAGCATAGGGACATGGATACATCTTTTCCTTCAGAGGGAGGGTAGTGAAATCTCTACCTTCCTTTCCTTTTCCCATTAAGTTTTGCATATTACATTCATTGGCTATAAGCCACTCAAACCAGTACCACCATATTTGCATCGTATTTACATAACAACATACTATATAAGGAGCTCAAAAGTAAACATGGTATCAAAAACTGTGCTGTATTTATCATTTATGTTAATTCTCATTACTGCCAAGTCTGTGTTCAGTTTTCCATTGTGACAGCAGGTGTGACCAGGTGTGTTCTTCCAGCTCCATTTTCCTCTTCCCTGAAGGATGACTTCACTAGTTAGCAAATTCTGAGTCCCTATATTACGTTTCTCTCTTATATTATTTTCATCATGTATCTGTGTTGTCTCCTCTGTACCAGTTTTTTCCTGTGGTTAGTTTTGCTATTTTCAACATAGGTTCTTTGTTTTTGATTCTCAGCTATGTGGTGTCCACTTTATGTGGTCACTAATTCTTTTGTTAATATCCAATAACATGCATGAGGTCAGGACATTTCATTATTCCTTTAAAGTTTTTAAAACACATCTCTTTCTAAGAGGTGCTTGTAGAACTTTGAATATATGTTAAATTCATCTTATGTAACAAAAACCTTCCTTACTTTTGCTCTTTTATCTGTGTGGCCTTTTCATGTCATTTCATAATAGTTAATATTCTGGTTCACTGATTCATTTCTTCTGCCTGTGTAGAAAACCACAATGCTTTTTCCCCTTGTTTTCAATTTAATATGTTAAATGTTGGCATCTCAGAATTTCTCTTTTGTCATTGTTACTTCTCTATTCACATGTTGATTTTTAACTTTTAATTCATTAAAATATATTTTCTGTTTTTTCATTAAGACTCATTTTAATGGCCACTCTAAAATCTTAGTTTTGAATTTCAATATTTCTTTCTTCTCAAGGTAAATTCAGTCAATTTACTTCCATCAATTATGTTTTCTTTAATATTTTCAACATATAATTTTGTGATACATGGTTGACTAGGCATATTGCAGATATTTTGTATTCTGTTGTGTATTTCATTCAGATATGCAAATAGAGTAGTTTTAATCAATAGTCTTTGTAGTGTGCTTTCAAGCTTCTTTTTGGCTATCCCAGAGCAATTTTTACTGATAATAGAAACCTGGTTTAGTCCTTCTGTAGAACACCCAAAGCAAATTTCAGAAATATATTTATTTTTTCCTGTTCATTTGAAAGAACTCATTGTATAGCATGGAACAAACTAAGTGGATTAAGTTAAAAAGAGTCAAAAGAACCCCCTTTGTACCTTTCTATAGCCTATATGCAAATTCTTCCATTCATTTTTCTACTCAGCTGCTCGAATTCTTGCCAACCTATCTTCCAAATTGTTGCTTCAACCTATAGTTTTCCAATGCAGCAGATTTTCTGCACAAGCAGATGGATCACGGGTCTTACATTTGGGAACTCTTGCTCAGGGTTCTTTAGTCTTGGGACACAGTCTAATTGCCCCTTATCCAATGTCTTAAAATAGGAACCACCTAAATGGTCATCAATTCCTGCTTTTTACAGTGTAAAGAAAATTGATAAAGGTTGGAAATACCAATTCGCATTAAAAAACACAACTGGGTGTGGTGATTAGTGCCCATAAACAGCACTTGAGAGGACAATTGTTGAAGTTCCAGCACAGCCTGGGCTATGCAATGAGGTTCAGATCAGTCTGGGTTACAGAGCACATTCCTTCCTCCAAAAGAATAAATTTACAATTCAATGTTAACATAAAAGGCTCAGGAATAGAATATTTAAAAGAGTAACTACAGCAAATTTAAATTTAAAGCCTTCTAGGAGACTAGACCTGGAAAAGACATGAGATACATTGAGACTTCAAATTAATTTTAGAAATTTAGAGACTCTTGTAGGATTGATTTCACCAAGGCTAGAAAATTTCTGAAGAGTTTATAAAGTTTCAGGTATGAAGTGTTTTGTGTGTGTGTGTGTGTGTGTGTGTGTGTGTGTGTGTGTGCATATCTTCATGTGTTACTTAACCACCAGAATATTTACATTATTAGCAATTTCGTCACTTTATAAACATGGTGGTGTGTATTTACACACATCTTGCCCGGATAGGTGAATCATTGTCGTCTCAAGTTATTCAGGAGACATGTAAGCACAGGATGTTTGAGGGTACACTGATTGACAAGACCTGTTGGCACCCTTCTTGTTTTGCAACTTTAAGTGCACTCTAAAGTAATGAACTACATAGCATAGTCAACGCACAGGTGTGCACTCCCTGGAGGTTCATTACCATTCTCCAGAACAATGTGGTCTACTTGAACTGCACCCATTACTTGTGTTATCTTCTCATACCATGAGTTCTCACCAGAAACACCAGAGTGAGTCCAGCAACCATGATTGTGCAGAACCTCTGGTGTGCAGAAATTCATGTCTTACGTCCATGGAATGGAAGTCCTAACAGTTGCCTGTCCTCTATAGAAATGCACTCTGCAATGCTTGACTTAATCTGCCTGTGTATGGAAACATTAATATGATAATATCCAAAATGGTTGACACTTTTCCTACTTTAGAATTTTTTTCTTTAGAGAGCATCTGTAATGGCAGATGGAGGGTCTGAGGCTTTGAGATCAGGCAGTGGCCACACTCTGGGGAAATGATCCCATCTGCAGCAAGCCAAGTGTTAAGTAGTGCCCTGGCTATCAGTCATCATGACTGTCACTAGAGCACAACTGTACAGCACAGGGATTGAACGGTGAGTTGTCATAGCCCAGAACATTCTCGTTATCTTCCCCATTAGCCTGGTTACCTTGCCCATAGGCCTGTCAGCACAAACGTAATGCTAGAATACTTCCTAGGCAATAAACATACATTCACCTATCATTCAAAAACAGTGGTTGTACAATGCATTTATCCTAACAGAATTCCACTTCAGGAGAAGAGAATGTGGGCAGGTTGAAGAATGATTAGTGCAATAATTAGTGCAAGGTCTGCCTGACACACCCTCATTGCAGCTTATTGCCTAAGATCAAAGAAGGCTAAATAACACCCCTGGCAGGAAAACGCTCCCCAGATACCCACCTGCTCATGAAATCCAGTTCTTAAGCTTTGGAATCTCTGGTTAGGCTATTAATCCTGGAGGATGCCTTGGTCCTTCCATCCAGAAGACAGGCTTGCTTTCAAGGAATAAATTTTTCACCAGCAATTAACATTGAATAATATACCTGAAGTATTAGAAACACTGGTGCAGTGTTTAGCTTTCAATATTTGTTCTAAACTCAGTGCTTTATTAATAATCTGGTCTGACAATTTCATTTCAATTTGATTTATCCAAGTCCAGTGAATAGTGTCTAGGTTGTTGTGAGAAAGGCCATTTTTTTCTAATAAGAAGCGGAGTAGAGTTCAGATATCATTAAAAGATTCTGTCATATCAGAGTTTTTGGTCACCAGCCAGACAAAATGTCATATAACCTTATGACTTCTCCAATGGAGTTTTTCTGTTTTAAAGAAAAACAGAAATTAAATTAATTTAAATTAAACCTAGGTTTTAGTTATGTTTTGTCTGGAGCATATTCTAGGAACTTGTTAAATTATCTCACGTGTGCTTGTGAAGTTCAAAGTTACAATTCCATACAGTTTTCCTCCTCACATCTACCTAGCAATATTCTCCTCTCCTTTTCAGGATGGTATTTCTCAATTTTGGATCAGGAGGCAGAGTAGAGTTTAGCCAATGCATCAGCTTCCTAGAGAGGCAGAATTGAGAGTGACCACCTAGGCTGGGTTCATTAATGCCCCTCCCTGAATCTTACCCTCTTTTTTCTTCATGCCTCAACACTATGGAAATAAGTATTAGCTTTCTGAGGTTTCACTTAAAATTCAGATAAAAATGTTATCATTTATTCAAATGTATTTGTGGGGTATCTACCTCTGTGTGTGTTGGTGTGAAGTGTTGGGTGTATTTGTATGATGATATGCTTTCTGTGTGTGGGGATATGTTCATCTGTGAATGTGTGTTTATTTGTATGTTTTTTTGTGAATGTGTTATGTGCATGTATGGATTCTTGTGTATACTGTGTATTTGTGTGTTTATTCTGAATGTGTGTATACTTGTGTGTTTGTTGTGTTTGGGTACATTTGTGTGAATGCCAATGTTCCAGTGTGTTTTCTCTGAGTATATGTTTATGTGCATTCATATGTATGTGTATATGTATGTCTGTGTGTGTCTCTGTGTGTGTCTGGTCTATGTGCTTTTATCTTAAGAAGGAACTCTATGAAAACCCCTGTTTCTCAATTTATTTTCTTAAATGTAATCTAGAGTCACGGTAATTTCTATTCAAAGCAAGCACAAAAGTACCAAAAAGTAGATAAATTAATAACATGAGATTTTTTTCCCAAGCATTCTAAAAAGGATGTGCAGAGTTTGTACCTGAACCATGTCTGCATCATGAGTACATATAAGGATTAATAGACACTTCTAATAGATTTTTTAGAGAAATATATAGATCTAATATAGCCAAGACAAAGAATGCAGACTTGGAAGGCATGCCTCCAGGGTTTGAAATTTTCTCTAATATTTAAAAGCAGTATTTTGGACAAATTGCCTACTCTCAGTTTTATATTTTACTTTTATAAATGATTGTGTTAATAATGCTATAGACATCAAAGAGTTGCACTGAGACTGCCATAGAAAATCTTTAAATGCCCATCACCTATGTGTAACTTTTGGAGACCTAATCATGCATGGAGAAACATTAACAAATTTAATCCTCTGGTTAAAGAGTGGCCATTATATTATTCATTGGCACAAATTCAATTATACCAGTGATCTACAACATTTTTATATTGAAAATTCTTAACTACTTACCACATTGGTTAATCCTTTCTCACTATTTGTTCTGCATTTATAAAACAGAAAATGTCTGTCTTGGATGTGTATTTATTTGAACAGAAATTAGTACAGGGTAATTTTAATGTCTCTGTTATAATTGGAAAGTTAACATTATAAATGCTGAAAGAATAAAGGAAAATTGCTGCAGAACTTTTGATATTGATGGTTTTCCTTTATTAGCTAGTATTTGCTTCAAGTCTTTGAAACCATGATTCATAAACCCATAATACTGCCAAGTATTCTCTGGATTTGTTCATAAGCATTTTAAAATAGGCAGACATCAGTCCATCAGAGTGATTGATGGGAAAACAGAAGATAATCCTGAAAGTAAAAATTAAAGAAAAATAAATATAATTTACCTTAAAAAATAAATGTTATTAATCTTTAATAACTTATTTAAAATATGCTCCATTTTCTCATGGAACTAAACTTTTGGATACATGTAAAGGAGAGATGCTTCAATTTTTTTAGTCTTTTTTTTAATTTATTTCTTCCACTCATACAATGTTGATAAGTACCCCATTCCCCTCTCTCCCTCCACCCCACCCTTGATTCCCTTTGCTCCCTCCCCCCTTTTCTCCTTTCTTTCCCCCCTCCCTTCCTATCTCCCAATGCCCCCTCCTCCCCCATTCCTGGAGCATCCTTTAGTATGCATGACAAACTTCCCTCTGGGTCCTCCTCTCTGATGAGGTGTAAGGACTCAGTAGCATTGCCTAGAACTCTTTTTTTTGTGTTCCACTTTAGTATAGGTACACTATTGTGGCTGTTAATCCGTTGCCTCTAAGGATCATACTGTCTGTGATCCATGCTAGATTTTGGGGGTTCAAGGATATGTTGGTCATTGCGCAGGTCATGCAAAGTCCTATTATGATTACTTCAGCCCTAATTTATATGGAGTATCTTGTATATCGTTGCTCCTCCCCATCTTTAGGCTCTTACAATCTTACCGCCCCCTCTTCCACAAATTTCCCTGAGCTTTAGGATGGGGCTAGATTAGGACGGTCTGGTTCCAGGTGGTTGATTTTTTTTTTAATTTTTAATGTTTTTTTGACTTTTACAAATGTATTGAGTATTCATCCCAGCTTTCCTCCCTCCCCCCTCCCTACCATATTCTCCCTTCCTTTTATCATTCTCTCCCACTCCCTCCCACCCTTCGACTTGTATGCTTCTATGGACCTCAGGCTTGTCTAAGACAGTACATCAACCTGCTCTGGAGATGGCTCAATTTTTAAAATGGAGAAGGAATGAAAAGGTGTTTTCTGGATAAGATAATAGGCCAGTGAAATGTAAAGGTATTCTCTGATTCACTAGTTGATAACAGTGTGCATATATAAAAATATGACTTGAAACTACATAAAATCTACTAGGATATCTATAATTTAAAAAAAAAAACAAATAATTGTTATGCCAGTGTGAAAAAATAGTGTCTTTAGTAATTTAGTTACAATATTCAACAATATTATATAGTTCAATAGATGTTTCACACAGACCCAATTTCTAGACCTAAATCTGTGCATAGTTTTATGTATGTAAACACACACACACACACACACACACACACACACACACATACACATACACACACACCATAGAGAAAGAGAAAGAGAGAAAGAGAGATTTATAAAAATGTTCTAAGAATATTAATTTAGGCCCGGCCCGCTTGCCCACCCGAGATGGGACTCTCTATCTGTCGGTGCTCCATCCCAGGTGAGTTACCCAACCCCCAGGTTGCCTCTTGCCCCAGCTCTTCCCACCAGCCAGCCTGAGAAACACCAAGGCTGCCTCTGGTTTGCCTGCCCCATGCCCCAGGCCCCAGCACCTTTGTTCCTCCCTCTCGCCTGCCTACCCAACCAGGGTAGGCCTTGTTCTGGGTCCTCCATCCCTGGAGCCTGGGTGGACCACTAAGCCAAGTCCTAGATCCCAGATGAAGAGTTCTGACATCACCATCAGCCCCTCTGCCCCTCCAACCCACTGGGGCCCGTCACTCGTGGTCCAGGGAGGACACACTGCTACTCAGAATTCAACAGAATCCAAAGAAAACCCAATCAGAGCTCTAAGGAACAAAGGCCATATATCTGAAGGCCTCTAAAATCATCCTATCACATGGGAGAGATTTTTCACATCCAGACCAAAGATAAGTAAACGTCTTTTTTTTTTTTTACCATACTGCTCCTTTTTAGTATTAATCACTATAGATTAGCGTTTCCATACAGCCAGCCCAAAAATATATACAACTCCAGGGATTATACCACTCACCCTCACATATCACCAAGATACTACATCGTAAAAGTACACTACCATACTAATATTCACCCCCTGTCTACTTAACCTGACTTAACTGATATACTAACAGCTTAAGAGCCTCATTCAGGAGATAATACTAACAACAGACAAATGAACCCAAGTACAAGGCAAGCACTTGTAATAACTGCCCAAGAGTAGTAATACCAACTAAATCAGTTCAGTCAAAAACACACAGAAACAGAAAAGTCTTAAGAGACAAAAAGACAATGCCCAAGTCAAAGGCAGATCCATGAGAAATAAAACCCAGGAAGACAAATCTCCCACCGAAAGAATTAACCTCATAATGATGGATTCCAACCAGAAGAAATTCACAGAAAATAGCCAAGAAAGCAAGACCCAAGAAAAGAACTTTCAGAGTATGATCATTACCATGATTAATACTATGAAAGAGGAAATCCGGGAGGAGTTAAACAACCGCATCAATCACTTTGAACAGGAACATAACAGACATTTGGAGGAGTTGAGAAAAACAGTTCAAGAAACAAAAATAGATAATAGAGCAGTTAAAACAGACTCAGGCAGAGTTTAAAATCAAACTAAAAGACAAGTTATCTTCAACCCAAAACTCAACAGAGAGTCTTATCAGCAGAAGTAATGAAGCAGAAAAAAGAATTTCAGATATTGAAGACAAAGTGGGAGAAGAAACCAACTCAATGGAAGAGGTTTTTAAAGCCAAAAAGTTACTTGAGAGGAATATTCAAG
Source organism: Typhlomys cinereus (assembly GCA_023101885.1). Lineage (NCBI taxonomy): Eukaryota > Metazoa > Chordata > Mammalia > Rodentia > Platacanthomyidae > Typhlomys > Typhlomys cinereus. The sequence continues at coordinate 1,926,444 of JALPQD010000007.1, read as the reverse complement.
AGTATGGGACACCCTGAAGAAGCCTAACATGCACATGCATGGAATACCGAGCAAGAATCCCAAAATACCACACCTCAGGAAATTTTTCAAATTATCATAAATGAAAACTTCCCTCAACTAAATAATGAGAAGCCCATCCAAATACAAGAGGCATTCTGTATCCCAAACAGATATGACCAAAATAGAAAATCACCACGGCAAATAATAGTCAAAACACTCCACATTCAAGACAAAGAAAAGGTGCTGAGAACTTCAAGGGAAAAAAACAAGTCACTTTTAAAGGTAAACCTATTAAAATAACAAATGACTTCTCAATGGAAACAGTAAAATCAAGAAGAGCTTGGAGAGATGTACTTAAAGTATTAAATGAGCAAAAATGTCAACCCAACTGATATACCAGGCATGATATATCTGTCATGATCGAGGGAGAAAGAAAAGTTTTCCCAGCACAAACACAACTTGAAGGTTTACATGTCTACCAAACCAGGCCTTCAAAAAATGCCAGAAATGTTACTCAAGCTTGAAGAAAAAAACAAGCATATCCAGGAGGACAGTAGGGAAGTATAATAGCACCAAAACCTAAATGTCAAACAATACACTTACAAAAGCCACTAAACATAAAAAATGTCCAGTATTAAAAATAATTTCTCCATTATAGCATTAAATGTCAATGGTATTAACTCACCTATCATCTCACCACAAAAGATACACACATCCTAAAAATGAAAGGCTGGTCAAAAAATTCTGCAAGTTAATAGAACCAGGAAACAGGCAGGGGTAGCCATTATGCTTTCAGACAAAGTGGACTTCAAACCAAAAATAATCATAAGAGACACAGATGGATACTACATTTTAGTCACAGGTACAATTCATCAGGAAGACTTCACAACACTGAACATATATGCACCTAATAAGGGCCCCTCCACATTCATTAAGGAAACCCTACAGCATCTAAAGTGAGAAATCAACCCCTAAACAATAATTCTTGGGGATTTCAACACCACCCTCTCAACATGGGATAGATCAACAGGTCAAAAGCTTAACAGAGACACTTTGGAACTCAACAAAAACCCTTGAAGAAATGGACCTTACAGATGTCTATCGAACTTTTCATCCATGCACCAAAGAATACACATTTTTCTCAGCAGCACACGGAACATTCTCCAAAATAGATCACATATTGGGCCACAAAACAAATCTCCACATATACAGGAAATTTGAAATTCTAGCCTGTACCCTATCCAACCACCATGGTCTAAAGCTTGACATCTGCAACACAATAAACAACAGAAAGTACACTAACTCCTGGAAACTTAACACTCTGATGCTGAATGAGAATTGGATTCAGGAAGAAATTAAAAAGGAAATTCAAGATTTCCTGAAAGTGAACAATAATGAAAATACAACTTATCAAAATCTCTGGCACACAATGAAAGCTGTCCTAAGAGTAAGTTCATAGCTCTTAATGCCTACATCAAAAAAATGGAAACATCAGAAATAAATAACTTAACAATGCAGCTTAAAGCTTTAGAGACACTAGAGGAATCTGATCCCAAAAGCAGTAGAAGAGAGGAAATTAGCAAAATAAGGGGAGAAATATCTGAAATTGAGATTAGGAAAATGATACAAAGAATCAACCAGTCAAAAAACTGGTTCTTTGAAAAAAATTAATAAGATTGATACACCCCTAACTAAATTAACCAAAAGCAAGAGAGAAAAAACACAAATTAACAAAATTAGAAATGAACATGGAGTTATCACTACGGATACCCAAGAAATACAGAGTATTATAAAGTCATTTTTCAAAAACTTATACTCTGTGAAGTATGACAACACAAAAGAGATGGTTAAATTCCTAAGTAAGCACAACTTACCAAAATTGAATCAGGAAGTTGCAAATTATTTAAATAGTCCTATAACATATGAGAAAATCAATGAAGTAATCTCGAATTTTCCCACCAAGAAATGTCCTGGACCAGATGGATTCAGCACAGAGTTCTATCAGACATTTAAGGAGCTAATAACACCAATACTCCTTAAACTCTTCCATCAAATAGCAAAGGAAGGAACACTACAAGATTCTTTCTACGAAGCTAATATTGTCTTAATCCCAAAACCTAATAAAGATACACTTAAAAAAGAAAACTATAGGCCAAACTCGTCAATGAACACAGATGCAAAGATTCTCAACAAATTCTTAGTAAATAGGATTCAAAAATATATCAAAAAGATCATTCATGGGGATCAAGTAGACTTAATCCCAGGCATACAAGGTTGGTTCAACATATGCAAATCAATAAATGTAATCCACCATATAAACCAGTCTAAAATCCAAGACCACATGATACTCTCGATAGATGCAAAAAAAGCTTTTGACAAGATCCAACAGCCTTTTATGATAAAAACCCTAGAGACAGTTGGAATGGAAGGAATCTTTGTCAATATAATAAAAGCTGTCTACAACAAGCCAACAGCAAGGATTATACTCAATGGGAAAAAACTCAAAGCATTCCTGCTTCAATCAGGAACTAGACAAGGCTGTCCACTTTCACCACTTCTCTTCAACATTGTTCTTGAGGTCTTAGCTGAAGCCATAAGACAAGAAAAGGAGACAAAAGGGATTCAAATCGGCAAGGAAGTCAAGCTTTCTTTATTTGCTGATGACATGATTTTATACATGAGTGATCCCAAAAATTCCACCAGGAAATTCCTAAAACTAATACAGAAGGTCAGCAGGGTGGCAGGATTCAAAATAAACATACAAAAATCAGTGGCCTTCCTATATGCACAGAATGAAAGTGAAAAAGCCCCGAGAGAAACAATCCCATTTATTATAGCCCCTAAAAAAATGAAATACCTTGGTATAAACCTAACCAAGGGGGCTGGAGAGGTGGCTCAGGGGTTAAGCCTCCGCCTTGCAGGCAGAAGGTCCTGAGTTCAGATCCTAGACCCCACGTATAGACAACAGGCGGAAGCAGGGGCACCCTGTGTTTCTGGTCCTGGTAGGGCGGAACCTGGGAATCCCAGGGCAGAGTAAACAAGGAGGAGGGTGGTCCATGGTGGTTCCCGAATTCATCTGTGGCTCTACATACACGCATGCACAATTGAAAAATAATAAAAAAAATTAAACCTAACCAAGGAAGTAAGCGACCTTTACAATGAAAACTTTAAAACCCTAAAGAAAGAAAGTGCAGAAGACACTAGAAGGTGAAATGACCTGCCATGTTCCTGGATTGGCAGAATCAATATCATAAAAATGACCATCCTATCAAAGGCAACATACAGATTCAATGATATACCAATTAAAATCCCAAAACAATTCTTTAAATTCATATGTAGGCACAAAAGACCCAGGATTTCAAAAACAATCCTGAGTAACAAAAACATGCCTGGAGTTATCACCATACTGAACCTTAGTCTATACTACAAATCCATAGTTATAAAAACAGCCTGGTACTGGCTCCGAAATAGACACACAGATCAATGGATAAGGGTTGAAGAGCCAGATGTAAGCCCACACAACTACAGCCATTTGATCTTTGACAAAAAAAAATCCAATGGAAAAAAACAACATCTTCAACAAATGGTGCTGGCAAAACTGGATCTCCATGTGCAGAAGATTAAAACTGGATTCATACTTGTCACAATGTACAAGACTTAATTCCAAATGGATCAAGCACCTCGATATAAGGCCAGAGACTATAAACACCTTAATTGAAAGGGTAGGGAACTCCCTGAAGCTGTTCGGACTGGACCAACAGTTCCTATTCCAAAATCCAATAGCGCAGTCAATACAACCAACACTCAACACATGGGATCTTATGAAATTAAAGAGCTTCTGTTCAGATAAAGAGATTGTAACTCGAGCACAAAGGCAACCCACAGAATGGGAGAAAACCTTCACTAACCCTATATCTGATAGAGCTCTATTATCCAGAGTGCACAAAGAACTTATAAAACTAAACACCAAGGAAACTAATGGCCCAATTAAAAAATGGGCCCTGGAACTTAAAAGAAACTTTACTAGGGATGAAATTAAAATTTCTAACAAATATCTTAAAAAATGCTCCACTTCTTTAGCCATCAGGGAAATGCAAATCAAAACTTCCCTGAGATATCATCTCACCCCAGTCAGGAATGCAAAAATCCACCATACAAACAACACCAAATGCTGGAGAGGATGTGGAGAGATGTGAACTCTCCTACATTGCTGGTGAGAATGCAGGCTCATACAGCCACTCTGACGAGCCGTCTGGAGATTCTTTAAAAAGTTAAAGATTGAAATGCCATATGACCCTGCGATTCCACTTTTGGGAATAACCCCCCATGCAGCAGAGGTCCACCTCGATAGCACAAGTGAGACCATGTTCATAGCAGCACTGTTTAAAATAGCAAAGTCATGGACTCAGCCCAAATGTCCAACAGTTGACGAGTGGATAAGGAATATTTGTTACATTTATGCAATGGAATACCACTCAGCCATCAAAAATGATGAAATACTAGAATTTGCCAGGATATGGATGTCATTAGAAACAATTATATTGAATGAAGTATCCCAGATCCAGAAAATTAAGCACTGTATGTACTCCCTAATAGGTGGATTCTAGTACCAAACCCACTTAGACACACATTCAATGATAAATCTCTGTAATACCTACAGTAATTGCAAAGATTATAAACAGGAGAGGAGGGGAAGGAGGGCCCCACCAGAAACAAGGAGAGAGAGGATCATGCTACAGCAGAGATGATAGGCCACCATCAGGGACTGCAAGTAAGTAATGAGACATCTGGTTAAGCTCACAGACTGTCCTTCCTGGTCACTTGCAACTGATGGGGTATGATCTTACCAGAAAGGGAGGGCACGCAGTCTGGCAGATAGAAGGTAACCATTTGGCAATGGGAGACTGACCCACCCCTGACCGCAGTCTCCTACTCTTATTCCATCTATCCTTATAATAAGACTCTATTTTAACAGCTTTTTATCTCTGGCCAGGGGGTGGCATCCAATACCCATCAGGATGGAGTCAAGGGCATTGCACTACCAGCAAAACTGAAAAAAAATCAACAAATCATAATTCAGAACATCAGAAACTCTATATAAACCACCTGGAATCAGGCCTGCCTAATCTCTCCCAAACCTGAAGCTCAGGGAAATTTGCGGAAGAGGGGGTGGTAAGATTGTAAGAGTACAAGGATGGGAGGAGTCATGATATGCAAGATATTCCACACAAGTTATGGCCGAAGCAATTATAATAGGACTCTGCATGTACTGCGCAATGACCAACATATCATTGACACCTCAAAATCTAGCATGGACTAAATGCACTAGGATCCTTAGAAGCAAGGGATTAATAGTCACAATAGTGTTCCTATACTTAAGGGGAACACAAGAAAGAGTTTTAGGAAATGTCACTGAGTCCTTACACCTCATCAGTGAGGAGGACCCAGAGGAAAGTTTGATATACACATTAAAGAATGCTTCAGAGATGGGGGGAGGGGGCACTGGGAGAAAGGGTGGGAGGGGGGCAAGGGAGGGGAAAAGGGAAGAGGGAGCAGGGAGGTCCAGAGAGGGGTGGACGGAGGGAGGGGACAGGGTTACCTATTACGTTTATATGAGTGGAAGAATAAATGAATAAAAATATTTAAAAAAGAATATTAACTTAGAAGCTAAATAGTGATAATGAGCAAAATGAAAGTAGGTACACAAAGTGTAGATGTGTTTGAACAATAGAATATTATCTGGCACGGGAAAAGAAATACTGGGATCCTACAGAATAAGGAGGCCTTAGGAACATTTGCCTAAATGAAAAGATAATTTATAGGAAAGTATGTCTTTTATGGATTTATAAATATTGCATGCTTAGAAAAGGCAAGTTTATGTGTGCAGGAAGTAGATGTTAGTTAAACAAGGTTTGGAATATGTGATTTATTGTTTACACATGACTTAAGGATTCTTTATGTAGTGATGAAAATATTTAAAAGTATGAAGACTGTTGCCCAACTGTGAGTACAATGAACAAATGGAATTATGCAAAGATTTAAATTATAATAATGCATTGTAGACAATATCATTTGTGATTAAGTAATCTCAATAAAAGCAAATATACTCACTGAGGTAATGAAATTATCATTCATTTATTCACACACAAAAAACTTCATCAAAGTTTCTACCTCTGTGCCATTTTATTCATACCACTGATTTTTATCTTCTGCAATTTCTTAGCTCTTCCTTTTTTACTTAAATTCCCTCTTTCCTGCAGGATTAATACATTCTTTTTCCTCAATTAATGTTTCAAGGTTGATTACAGTATAGAAAACCACTGCAGATCGTAGTTGTAAACAGTAACTCTGTATTTACTTATTGTCGTGTATAGAGCCATATAGAAAGAATACCCGTTTTGCATTGGCTGAGTGACATGAACTGTAGGCTCTACAATGTCTTACTCTCTCAGGTGGCAGTTCAACAAGCTTGAACATGTGTCTCATGTTGAATGAATCTTGCTCTACTGTACCAAACTTTAGAGGCCCTACTCTCTGTGAAATGAGAGTAGATACCATGTCACTTCAGCCTTATTCTGTTATTCATAAATTCACAAGACAGGATCAGATTGATGGAGAATAGAGTTTTCCTAAGAGAGAAAAATGTTAGGCTGAAGTGGGTGACTGGAATTCCTCTTTGACTGCAGTTATATATCACTCATGCAATAGATATATTGAGTTGTACTAAAAAGGTAACACTGAATTATAACAATCAGAGTATGTTTCAAACAAACACACACAAACACACATAGTTTTTTCACATATTCTCAAAAGAGACCAGTATACTTAATTTCATTCCACAAATTTCCCATGAACATGACTACTATACAGTATGTAGTTACTGTTTGTTTCTGATTAAATTAACTATCTCCTTACAAGGCAAGATTTTGGTCTACATATAGGGAAATATGTAGTGTGTAACTCACAGAGATAATATTTACATTTCAATGTAGAAAATGAAGGTAGAAAAGGTTCTCATACAACAAAATACTATTGAATGTGTACAATAAAATCACAAAATTTGAAATAACATAAAATTATCATTATCAAAAGTGAGATGGTTTGTGGTAAACTAGAGTTTTATATTAGTGTAGAAAGTATTAGGAAAAAATTCAAAGAAGAGATAAAATATGGACAAACCACATCAAAATAAATTTGGAAACTCCTAAAAAATAAGAATACATTTGCTATTTGATCCGGCTATCACTCCTCTGAGAATATAGCTGTGATATTTAGTCTCCAAAGTCAACCTGATAGAATAGAAAATCACCCAGGAGATGGGTCCGTATGTTGGGCTGTGAAACATTATCCTGATTGTAACAGCTGCTATTAACTATTGCTATGAGAGAGCATTCAAAGTCAAGCAACTTAAGGGAGAAAGGGATATTTATTCAGTTCACAGTTCCAGAGGGGAGAAACAGTCTTTCATGGTGGGGGCAGCATGGCTGGCTGGCCAAAGCTGGAGACAGGCTATGTCACACTCATCTGAGAGGTTGAGAGCTACCAGACTGCTTGCCACAAAGGCAAACTCCTCTTGGAGGTAGGGTAGGATGAATCCACCTCAAGGCCCACCCCTTGTGACTGCCTTCCTCCAGCAAGGCTCCACCTCTCAAGGTGCCATGATCTTCCCAAGCACATGAGACTGTGGGGCACATTTCAAACCAGGACACTGATTAAGCTATGCAATGTAGAAAGTCCCACCTTAATATTGGGTAGGATCATTTCAGAGGCAGGTAGACCAAGACTGTGTGCAGATGGCTGTTGTTAGTTCTCTCTGGCCTCTGGATACAGTGGGACCAGATCTCTCACGCTCCTATTGCTCTGACTTCCCTGCCATGATGTGACTTGAGATCCTGAGCCAAGTGAACTGTTCCCCTTCTCAGTTGTGGAGGTCAGACATTTGTTAAATCATGCTCTAGTGAAAGGGAAACAATGTTAGAAGAGCAGCACGTTAACATACTGCAGATTCCTCCTCATTGAGGTTTATAGCCCCACTGTTCACAGTAGTGAAATTATGGAATCAGCATCAATGTTCCTCAACAAATTACTATATAATGAAAATGTAAACCTGCACAGTGGAGTTTTAAACTTTTACTCAGCCCTAAAGGACAATGAAATTATGTTGTTTGCAGGAAAATAAATACACCTACTGATGGTTTCATGAACGAAATAAGTCAGATTCAATAAAACAAGTATTTCATGTTTCTCCCATGTGTGAATTAAGACACACACACACACGCACACACACACACACACACACACACACATGTAGAAGTTGGACCATGAAAAGGAAGAAACTTGTGACTATCAAGATAGGCTCTTGGGAGGAAGATGAAGATTTCAGGGTAAAGATGATCAAAATACATCATATGTTCCAAAGAAATTGCCTTTATGAAACTCATCATAATGTATAATGATTATCCATCAATAATGAACTAAAAATAGAGCAAAACTCTATCTGAAATGATGATCCTGAGTCAATATTTTAGATGATGCTTAATATCATAGTTGTAAGGAAACAATATGTATATATTTTTGTCATGTTAAAATTCCATAACTGTAATCCAAAATAATACTAATTATACATTAAGAGACAGGAGAAATGTCTCGTTTTGTGGCTTTATTTTCTTGTCTGGGTTTTGGGACTTTTAGATACCATCTTGCCTTGGAACTTTGCTCATCATGTACTAGTGTACAAACGATGCAGATCTCAAGCTTGCTATCCCAATGCTTTTGCATCCCAAGAGCTGAAATTAACATATATGCCTCTCCATGTCCAAAAACATACCTGCTTCAATTTAAATATTAAAAAGTGTAAATTTACCATGAGCAATTCATAAAAATATGATTAAAAGATTAATTGGTAGCATAATATTCTAGTAATCTATAAATTTTATATATATATAATTATATAAATATCCATAACATTTATATCAAATATGTATAATATGTAAATAATATTTAAATCTGATATTATTTTATATAACACAATATAATATTTAAACCAGATATTGCCTATCAATTTCTCTAGGCACCTACTATTGTTATTGCAAAATTTTTCCATTATCTCTTATTTTGGCTTTTTAAAATATATAGTGCTATATTATTATCTCTAGTCAGTCTATTGTGAAACAACACATCAAAATTTCCTGATCATATTTGATCAACATTTTCCCTCTAGATCAGCCTTTGTATGTTTCTGTGAGATTGAGCATGAGGCTCACATCTTTCCACTCCTGGCTGACTTCAAGTATCATAACAAGTCATAGTTCAAACACACTGAAGAACTAAGGAATGGAAACCGTCCAAGGACAAGAGTCTGTATTGTAATTCAAGAGCATGGTCTAAAGATGGTGGAATATTGTAATGTGACTGTTCCAAATTCCCTACTGAACAAAATTATTTGAAACTAGACTATTCAAATCATCAGTCTATCAAAGTTATCCACCCATAAAGATGCACTCAGACCAGAAATTCTTCTGAAGCTTAGACATGAGCAGTCGGATGCTAAGTTGCCCTCATTAAGTCTCTTCAAACAAGAAGGCAAAAGAAGAGAATTCTGCATGAGTAAGTATTGAAATATTTCATTGCTAGCAACTCATCCTTTAAGAAATATTGAAATTCCTCTTCAAGCAGAACGTTTGTGACTCCAAATAATACTTACAATAATTAAAATGTACACAAGAAGACAGAGAGTACAGATAAACCTAATCAAGAATAATAGCATAAATACATTTTTTCTTACTTCTTTTAACTGATTCAAAAGGCAATTATATAAAATAATGGCTTCATGGCTTGCTTTTGTAAAAATAATGTGTAAACTGTAATGAGTTTGACAATTACTGTACCCTGAAATGAGTGCGTGGGGGGGAATTGCTTGGGAACATGTGAACAAAGGCAGCTGGTTGGAGGGGGAAGGCTGAACTCCCAGAATCAGCAGAGTGGAAACAGGGAGTAAGAGTCATGATAAAGTCTTCCTCAATACGAAAAGTGTGTGTTGCTTATATATGGGGGTCAACTTGAAAAATAACTGTTGAGCACAACATTGAAGAATGGGTGAGATTGTTTAATTGATGAGAGAACATGAGGAGATCAATTCATCATGCGTGGAACCATTTCTTGGGTGAACAGGTAAGACAGAGAGAGCTTTGGTAGACTTTGCCAGAACTGAGGTCTGCCAAGTAACGTTAGCCATTCTCTCAGCAGTTCCTGTAGACCTGATATGGCCAGTTTCTTCAGTTCTTGATGTTGGTATGAATTCTCTATCAAGATGAGCTGTGAACTCTAACCAGAATTCTACACAATAATAAGTTGTTCCCCTAAGTTGCTTAGTTGTGAAGCTACCAACAATATACAAATAGATTGCAAAATTCATGATGTCATGTCTTATCTCTCAGGTTCTTTGACATAAAACTATATAAAGCTATAACAAGAATGTATTAGACTTGTTATATATATAGGACATAATATAATTCTAGAATTCATGCTAATGTATTGGACTTCATACATACCTGCATGAAACATGTTTTAAAATTATAACTAAAAATAGAGGAACTGTATGACATAGATATTGATGACTCACTTGAATAAAATCAGAGTATTTTATGATGTTATTTTACACAGTAAACAATAAATGAAAGACTAAGAAAAGAACTCTAAGCAAAATGACAACAAAATTAAATGCAATAAGCTTAAATGGATTCATTCTATGAAAAAGTTATCAGTATGGGGAGTGAAAGAACAATAAAAATGATAAATACTTATATATATTAAAATAAATCAAACCACACTTTATCAATATTATTTAAATGTTATTTATGCTAAAAGGATATAAAATACAAATTCATCCTTTCGGATTCTTGCATAATGCCCAGAAAAGACTAGTCTTTTTGTCTTCTAATTTTGTTTTTCTAATCCAAATCAGCTATCCTTTCCAAACACAATCCTTTTCTTTCCACCAATCTCCTTATGCCTTCCATATCTTCTTGGATGTGTGGCATTTCATACATTAATACAATGCATTTAGAACATTTCTGCCTTCGTTGCCTATTCCAGCCCCCCATCCTTTTCTCACCATGAAACTTAGCCTTCTTCTTCCCTACCAATGTTCATGTTAGTGTGTGTGTGTGTGTGTGTGTGTGTGTGTGTGTGTGTGTGTGTGTGTTTCTGCGGCCACTAAGTTTCATCTGGGTTGTCATTATTGGCATTTGCCTGGGCATTTGGTAAAGCATACATCATATATCAGTGGATATACAACAGATGAAAGTAGCCCACCTTCCCACCAGCATTAGCCTTCCCTCAGAGTGGTTTTTTTTTTTTTTTTTTTTTTTTTTTTTTTGAGATCTTTCCCCTTCAGTGGTGAAATGTTAATAAGCCAGGTCTTACGGAAGTACACATAGCTCCAGAGACTACAATTCAGTATTTTATTCATGTTCCCAGCAGCATGAGCAGGCTCTCTAATCTCATTCCTAACATTACCTAAAAATAATGATAGTTTCCTTTTGACTTACAGTGATTTTTCCCTTTAAACAATGGACACCAACTCATAAAAATGAGGAATAAGAACATTCTGTTCTTCTCACTCACTTTAGTTGCCAATTTTATTGATTCAGCTGCATGTCTGTTGTATAGGAGTGACTTTACTACTCATAGCAATCGTAGGAATATATAACACAGAGACATAATGTCCAAGGTATGCAAGGTATTTCAGAAGATAAAAATTTTAAATGATAAATATAATATTTGTTCAAAAATTTATATGAAAAAAATGATTTGTCAAAAATAGTAACAGCTAAAAAAAGTAAATCCAGCTATATTTCAGTGGTAATCTTTCCATGAGATTTGTTTTGAAAAATAGACTCAAATAAGTGTGCTAGGGTAAAAGCCTTGAAGAAAGTAATATGAACAGAAAAATAGTCTTCAATAATCAGTGTGGTAGTCTATTCATGGGAAGAAAATAAATTAATTACCCAAAGGAAACATTCCTATACAGGCCAGGCTCCACAAATTTGTTACATATTGTGAAGCCTGAAGATTCATATTATTCTGCAGACATAAGGACTGCATATTTCTCTTTCCTACTTTGCAAGGTTTCTGGCCTCAGGGAGAGAAGTTTAATGATAAATATATCCTTGATTTAGTCTTTCACCATGAGTTGGAATGGTGAATCAATATGCTTTTATGTTACAATGTAGTCTGTTAGCAGAATCCTGCTAGTATCAATGAGTATCCCAAAAGAATCCATCACTAAATGTCAGTTATTAAAACTTTATTTTTGACTTCACAAGCATGTTTGCACACGCACGTACACACAAACACATGCACGCTCACCTCAAAAATGTTTGGTTTTAGTTTATATATTGTCTAAATTTGTGTGCAGTAAGAGGCCTAATTGTTTTATTGGGGGAATGGATGGATATTTATATCTAGCACTGCATGTTGCAATGATTATTTTAATGCTTCAAAAATTTTGCAAAATAAATCATGTGAACATGTAAAAAAATATTTTTGAGACAGATTCTCCTGAATCTCAGGCGAGCCTTGAACTTGTCTTGCAACTGAGTATGACCTTGAGATCCAGCTCTTCTTCCTGCCCTTCCCAAGAGCTGACATTTCAGACTTGTACCTCTGTGCCTGGCTGATGTGATGCTGGGAATCCAGCTCAAGGCATCACTCATACTGGGTAACCAACCTAGTACCACGATTAGATTCCCATTCCCCATGCATATAAATGTAAATGTAGACTCTGAAATGGATTTCATTTGCAAATGATAAACTCTGTGTCTTTGCTTCTTATTCGATTTCTCTATGGAATTTGGTAATACAGCCTTTTACAAAGACTCTATAAGTGAATGGAGCATAATTGTTATCCGTTTTTAAAGACATAGGGGTTTGGAGGAGCCCGAGAGATACAGTGTGTATACAAAGGCAGAAGACAGATGAACCCCAGGGAGCTCATGAAAAAAAGTGAAATAAAATTTTCATACGATTTGGTAAAACTATGGATATTGAGCTTTAAGAAATCAAACTCTAGCAAGTCTTAGCAATAAATAATGACAACAAGTCTTAGCAATAAATAATGACTTTTCTCTAAGATTGGTGACATATTCTAGAAGGTGCTCTGGGATTCTAAGATGAGACACACTTGAACTCGATGAACACAGAATGCCAATTCCAACTCAGTTTCTTTAGCATAGGGTTTGTTCTGTCTCTTCCTGTAATGTACACAAACATACCAAGTACTTAAGTATTCACTGTAGAGAGAAACCCAGTTTCTATCCCATGCCAAAAAATAAAAAAAAAAAACTTGGTATTTTAATTATATTCTGCACTTAGATTAATCTGGAACTTGCTTGAAATCCGGAAGGAAATATTAATTCAGCCAACTCTAATTTATACATTGTGAACTTTATCCTTTTAATAGGTTCTGTTAATAGCATTCAATTTAAACTTGAAAAAAGTCAGAGCTGAATGTATAAGGCTATACCCTTGCAGTCCTTGGTTCTCTGGATGTAAAATTAAATATTGCTTAGCAAGAAGTAGCATAAAACACAGGAAATCTATACTTTAGGCAAAAGGAAACTTTTTTTTGAAATTTTGGAATTTATTTGTATAAAAATGAGCAAAACATCTCATAATTGTAGTTTTATGGGTAAAAAAAATCATCTGTAACTATCTGAAGAATAATGTCAACTATTTTCTTTCCTGTACCTTTTCAAAGTTTGTGCCACCATCAGCTGTTTTGAAAGACATTTAGTGAGTCATTCTCACTTTGATGATGGTTTTGGTAACCATCTTCTTCCCCAAATATTATTTAGATTAGTATCAGAGGTCCATGTTATATCTAATCTTGGAGTTATCTTGTTTCCCAGTCTTTCAAAAACTCTGTTCATGATAAAGCTGGTGGGACCCAAGAGCTCACAGCTGGGCTGTCAACATTCTGCCCTGAAGAGGGAGGGTCTCAGGAGACACTAACCACCATGAGAGACTGTTTGTAATGGTGAACACATACACCACGCACATACACCACACACACATACACATATATCACACACACTCATACACACTGCACACATACACACACCACACACACACATCACACACACATATACACATACACACATACATACACTACACACACATACACACAAACACACATACCGCACACCACACACACATACATACCACGCACACACCACACACCACACATACACACATACACTACACACACACATACACACACCCCACACACCACACACACACATATACACACACCACACACACACATACACACATACACTACACACACATATACACACCACACACCACATACACATACACACATGCACACATGCACACATACACACACACACCACACACACACACATACACACACACCACACACATACACACACCCCACGCACACACACCACACATACCACACACATACATACACACACACCACGCACACACACCACACGCACCACACACACCACACACACCACACACACACATACACACACACCACGCATACACACCACACACCATGCACACACTACACACACCACACACACATACACACATACAGACACCATGCACACATACATACACACATACACACACCACACACCACACACACATACACACATACATACACTACACATACACATACACACACCACACACACACATACACACACACAAACACCACACACACACCAACACACACTCTCATACACACTACACACATCACATACACACACACACGCACCAACACACACACTCATACACACCACACACACATACACACATACAAACACACATACACACACCACACACATATCCACACACCACACACACACATGCCACACACACATACCCATACACACACATACATACCACACACACATACACCACACACACATATGTACACACACCACACACCACACCACACACATACACACCACACACACACATACACACATACATGTATATGCACATACACAGACCTATACACACACACACACATCACATACATTCATCTAGAGCTACAAAATCATTAACCATATGGATGAACACCTTGATAGCTTTACAAAACAAGTAGCAAATGTCATAGCCATTTAATTTTTTTAGAGAACTTTCCAAAACAAAGCAAAAGATACTAATTGTGAACTATATAAATGAACTGTTTTTGAAATGCATAAAAATAATGAATCTTAAGGAAAGTGTATCATTTTTTCTCATACAATATTATTATTTCAACTGCAGATTTCTTTTTTGTCCTTTATTGATAAATTTTGCTCTTTCATATTATCATATATGTATACAGAATCTTCTATTAGTCTCCTCTCTTGTATACTATTTCCCTTATTCCCTGCCCTCCCTTTTTCTCCCTATTTTTGATCTTTCTTCTGTGTCCAAGTCCTTTTACGTTGTTATGTATATACTGGGCTTTACCAATCTACCCTGTGTGATTCTAAAGTTCAGATCTTCCTTTGGAGCCTGGTATGTTCCCCCATTTACATAATGGTGGGCACGTTGTGTGTCAGAGCTTATAGATGCCATGCACTCCTTATCAGTTGGTAATTGATCATTGCTCATGTAGATGACTCACAGTGGATCATTTACCAGTAGGCGCCCTAGTGGTGAACTTACTGTTGCCTTTATTATATTTCTTTTAATTGAGAAGATTTCATGGCTCTTTTCCTTCTCTTCTGCTCTTACATTTTTCTGTCCCTCTTCCATTGAGTTACCTGAGGTCATTTGGGGGTAGAGTATAGGTCATGGTAAGAGATGTGGCATTCATTAAGAGAATGGTAAGCATTCATTAATTATAGGCATAATCTGTGACTGTTTTCTGCATTGCCCTCCAAGCATGCTGATGTGTGTCTCCTCTGAGTAAAGTTCAGGGAGATTTAAGTATTCTTTCAATTTCCAGTTCTGTGATGGTTGGGTGTCTCATCTTAGCTGACTGAACCATAGACATTTGTTTCCTTCCCTCTGCGAACTATTGTTAAGCAATAGTTGGGACTATTCTGGACTACAGATTGTTAATGGAACAAATCTGGAGCCACATCTTTTTGATGTTTGCTATTTTTTTTTGAGTTTTAGTGTTTAAGATGTCTAAAATGATTTTTATGGATGTATTTTTAAATATAATAAAATTGAAAGGAAATTTGAAAAATCAAATAAATAAAATTTTTATTGCTTTATTTATTAAAGTTCTGTTTCAGTTTGATTGATAAGAATAAGAAAAATTGAACACTTTACAGTACATGCAAATATCTGGATATCTGGAGTATTCACATAAATTGTATATATTTACAGTGGATTCTAAAATAGTTATCTGTTCATGAGATCATTAAGGATGAACAAAAAAGTGAAGTATTATTACCTAATTAACAAAGTTATAATTAAAGAAATTTAGAGAGAGAGAGAGGGAGAAAGGGAGAGAGAAATAATGGAAAGATGAAAAATTAACTAATTTTATTATATGTCAAATTGGAATTTTCAGAATGTATTATACTCCAACACCCCCACTGTTTTAATGGACTTTAATGAGTCATTGATTTGATCAAGCAGTGAGCAATAAATGCCAAAAATGTTTGTGCCTACTAAATTCATACTCTAATTCCCCAGTTTCTGAAATGATTCTTCTATTTTTAATGTTCTCATTTCCACATTCAGATGTCGTTGAAGGAACTAAAGTAAGAACCTTCTAAAATGACATTTAAGAATATGCAGAAATAAAATGTGCTCATTTTAAATTGAAGAATTATTCATTCTTAAATTCTCATTTAATCAGGTTTAATTTTCTACAAAGTACATAGACATTAAATTATATTAAATTAAGTTGCAAGACTATCCAACCTAATGGAAGGTTTGTTGATAATGTTGTATAAATCGGGTGAAAAAAGACACCTTGGAACGTGAAAAAAGAAAGCATAAATCCATTAAAATTAATTTTATATCTATGTGCTCTCACAGAAATAACTTCTCTTATCAAGTTCAGATCATGCCAATGCTATTTTTAATTTAAATGATTGAAGCACGGATTCTCTGACATAACTGAATAATTTTGCAAACTAAAAATAAAATTCTGGTTATTGAGGAAATTAAAAACATATTTCTTGATATCTAATTTATTAATTATTTTGTACTAATTCACCTCTTCCATATTGGTGTCAATTGATTTTAATGTTACTTTTTCTTTAAAATGAGAAAAAACAAGCAAAAATTAAAGGTGTTTTGAAATTTCCAGAGCTAAGATGAGCATGAATGTTCTGCCATACATGGGTCATTCATATGAAATTCCTCATCTCATTGCATAGAGCAAAGGGGCTGAAGGGAGATATAGCAGAAAAATGGGGAGGTGTGCTGTGAAATATTGTCTCCTATACTGGCTTTGCCTTTGCAGCCAGCAAAGCAACTGTGACCATTTACTTTGTTTAAGCAAATGTGATCCTTGTCCTAAGACTTTCAATAGATCAAGTCAGTCAAAATCCATCATGGATGTGGTAGATCTAGGGGTTTATTGGCAAATGGTTGCATATGATGACAGACAGCCCACTTTTCTGTGAGGATGAAGTCAGTGGTAGTTTGCCCAAGTCCCAGGGGAAAGCACTACACCCATATACATTCTGGTAATATTAATTGGACTTGATTGTTACAAAAGAAGAAGAAGAAGGCTATATGAATACATAAATATAATACGTGAATCTAATTTAAAAGGAAGGAATCAAAAGAAAAAGTGCACTGAAAGTGTGGTTATAATGAATAGCCATGGATATATTTAGGAACAATTGAACTAGTTAGAACAGTATGTAGAAGAATAACATGTGATCAGATTCTGAGACTAATGGGTACAAATGACAGAGAAGCTTACTAATATAAAGTATTTATTGAATTCAAGGCCACTGAGAAAACTTGAGTGAGTAGTGTACTTTCCTTTCAACCCCAGGACCTGAGTTCTTTCTCCATAATCTACACAAGACAAAGCTGGATGATGCTTGTAACTCCAGTTACAAGGAGATCCCTGGCCAGCCAGTATAACCTGGTTTGTTGAGGTGCAGGTCGATGAGTAACCATATTTCAAAAAATAAAGTGAATGGTACCTGAGAAGGACTCCCAAGTTTGTCCTTCAGCATCCAAGTGTATGGAACCCATGTGTTCATTCACTCCTCTCCAGACTGTGGCACTCGAATGAACACACACACACACACACTGAGAGAGAGAGAGAGAGAGAGAGAGAGAGAGAGAGAGAGAGAGAGAGAGAGCGAGCAAGAGAGAGCGAGAGAGAGAGATCATTTAATAGTACATAAAATATTTTAAACAATGAATACCACTCTCTCTTATAATGATTACTATGGAGTAATGATGACATTGCGGCTGACCTACTTTCACAATCCTGTATAAATAGTTGTGTCAACAGGACTGATAGTGTAAGAATGGAAAAGGCAGCTGAAGCAGGAGCTATTCCTGAAGTGGAATCACTGAGATGAATGATTTTGACTTCAAGGATCATTCAAGAAGAGTCCCCCTCCCATCAAGGGTCCTCTGAACATTTAGCAAAGGCAGTGGAATTAATGCTAATGATATTCACACAACAAAAGAGAGAGATGGAAATTGCAGTTTGAGCGCACAATGGTCCCAGTCATTAACATTACTGGGGAGCTGGTTACATGATAATTGTTCTTCAGAGCTCATTTAATTCTCAACCCATTCTGTGATGTAAATACTGCCTTTCTTTCTAAGACATTGATGAAGAAATTGAGCAGGAAAGATTTTTGTAGTACACTCATTGTCAGAGTCAGTAAGAGGCAAAATAAGAATGTCGGGCATTTCATGCAACTGTGGTAAATGTGCTGCAGGCAGCTGATGTTGGGTCTGTTCGCTTCCAGCATTTGATACTCAGCACAGGATGTAGACACTAGTGCAGTTGGATATATCGATGCTAGTACCATAGGAGAAAGTCGATAGTCTTAACCTGTGAGATGGTGACTTTCAGGCTCCACCTCTAAGTCAGCCACAGAAGTGCAATTATAATTTCACTTCATCCAAATGATGTTCCAAAGGGAGTAGGGATGATTTCACTGTTAATCAGGATGGGAAGATGTGCAATGCTTCCCGCTGTTACGGCAGCTTCTCTGCACTAGGGGGCTGCCTCTTTTCCCCTCCTTGTCCGCCTTGACCATCCTTCTACTTGGGAGAACGTCTCCTGTCCTTGAGTTTGGCCTTAGCAGTTTTGTACTCCGTGAACATGGCAGAAGGATGATCCAGCGATGTGGGAGCTGGATGCCAAGCGCCGCGTAGCGCCCTCTGCTGGTTTCTCTTGGATACCTGACACAGGTACAGAAGACACATTTATTTCTGCTTCTCTTTTCCGCCAGCCTCTGCTCCAAGTCTTTTCTTCCTTTCCATCAGCTCTGTGTGTGTAAAATTGTATTTTACTGATGGTCTGTTAAACAGAAACCTTGCTCGTGAATTTGTTTTTAAAACCGCATTAATCCCAGAGGTTATGCTGGGAAAAAAATTCTTTTAGAACTTCCTGGAAGTATCCTTGAGTTTCTCTCTCTTATTTGTTGTTTAGTCTTATCCCCAGGATTTCTTTATTTTAATTAACTTGCATTTATTTATTTTGTGATGGATCTAGTACATTCTAGTACAGCTTTCTTCCCTTTGCTGTCCTCCCCCATCCTTGTTCCTCTCACCTCCCCTCAAGTCTTCCACACTCTGACCTTCTAGATCATCTATGTGGCCATGAGCTTGAAACTCTCTACTGGAGTCTAGCAGTCTCCTTGGTAGAATGCAATGGCTGCTGCTTTTATCAAGAAGTCAACCACTGACTGAAAAAATAATTCCTCTTCAGAAATAAAAATACCTCTTTTGTTGTACTCTTTTGAAAACTTTGTAATTTGGGTGTTCAACAGTTTTTTCACGATGTGGATTGATGCATTCCAGTGTGTATTTATAGTGCTTTTACTGTTATACTTTTTGAATTTGAATTTAGGTGTTTCATAATTGGGAATATAACATGGTATTTGACAATCATGTATTTTCCATGTTCTCTGATGTCCATCTAAAAAAGCACAACATAAAATTATATTAAGAGAAATTATTACTACACATCATTGGTTTGATATATATATGAATACCTATATAAATATAAATATGTATATAATATAACTTGCAGGAAATGACTGGAGGCATACAAAAATAATCATATGTTTTACTGTTTGTATGTTACTAGTAATCAAAATGAAATACAAAGGAAAGAAATAATTAAGGGCTACATAAAAAGACATGAAAATATGGCAAAGGAAGCAAAAGAACAAAGCAATTAAACTTCATAAATAGTTTTCAATATGAAAGGATCAAACAACCTAAGCAAAAGTAAATTATTATATGGAACAAAACAAATCCAATGCCTTACTATACATATTGTTCTTCAGAAAATAGGTTATATAACAAAGATACACACAAGGTAAATGTAAACTACATGTGCTTCATATAAAAACACAAGAAAGCTGATTAAAAGGCCCTTCTGAAATAATCAGAGGGTCAACAGTTCCAAGAATTTAGCTGTGGGTTTTCTTCCCTATTGACTCTGCTGGGGACCCAGTGGTTGGCTCCCCATGTGGAGACATCATGTAGCCCCTTCTTTGTATCCAACATAAAGTTTCTTTTTGGTTCTTAAGAGTCATCTGAAACCATACAACATGGCATGGCCTTGCAGTGAACCTTTTCTCCTTCTCTTCCATATCATTGCATTGTTGATTTTTAGCCTATGTTCAATTTTTACCTACAAATATTAGTATTTTTCTCAACAATTCCCCATATTATAATTTTAGTTAACATTTTTCTTTTTACTATCTTTCCAGTTTTGCATATGTTTGTGGAGGTGATGCTCATGAATGTGCAGGTGAACACATGCACGTGTGTGCGTATGTGTGTGTATGCATGTGAGTTGTGTGTGAGTGTATGTGTATGTGTGTGTATGAGTATGTGTTTGTGTGCGCGTGTGAGTGTGTGTGAGTGTATGTGTATGTGTGTGTGTATGTGAGTATACGTGTGTGTGTCTGTGTGTTAGAGAACACTCTTGTGTCACTGCTTAGGAGCATTGTCTACCTTTTCTGGTACAGGGTCCTTCATTAGCCTGAAGCTCACAAAATAGCCTCCTCTGGTTGGCCAGTGAGCTGCAGGACTTCGCCTTTTTCTGTCTCAGCTATGCTAGGATTACAGTACACAGTATCACAATGGTTTCTTTGCGGTTTTATAGATGTAGACTTTGAAAATAAATCTCAAATCATCATACTTGCAAGGCAAGCATTTAACTGATTGAGCAGTCAAACTCCAATGATGTTTTTCTTAAATACCATGTTCTTTAAATCATATTCCTGAATGAAATTAACCTTGGCTTAAAATTTACCCCTGAATTTAAACACGATTTTTCCCCATTTTTGTTCCATTTGCCAATTTTGTTTTGGTTTTGAAGTGTCACGAAAGACTTTTTATACATACCTGAAAACTCTAGTTCAAAACTACTTAGTTGCTGTTTTAAGTGTAATCAACTTTCTTTCATTTGTATCTTTTTTTGGAGAAAATTAGAAGAGCGAAGATTTTTTTTTTTACTTTTTATAAAATGCTCTTATTTCAGAAAAATGTATGTGATGTAGTCAGGAGTTAAAATTGTGAAAAAATCTCAAGGTTTCCAAAATTAGTAACATCTTTTCAATTAGTTTAATAAAATAAATTAATTGATAACACGTTTAGCTGTGGGGAAAATTTGAGTTATATTTGTTTAGAGAATGAGAACCCATAAACAAACATGTATATTACATTGATTCCCATGTCCACAGAGACATTTATTACCTCAGATACACATACACACACAAAATAGACAAATAAATAAAAGCTTTTAATCTCTCCCCATCCCAAGGCTTTGGGGACCTCTCAGAGGAGGGGGGTGGTGAGATTGTAAGAACCTAAAGGTGGGAAGGTTCACTGTTAGACAGAAAATTCCACTCAAGGCAAGCCTGCCGTATCTGGGAGCTCACGACAGTGGGATTTGTCCTTACCAAACCTGTATAATAACTGACATACCAACATGCCCCCATAGATTACCTAGAAATTCAAGAAAGATGGAAACTTACAGTGTAAACCTTTAGGTCTAAAACCTGGATGAGTGAAGGGAAATGTCCCTATCAGTGGGGTGGTCTGAAGAAAGGTAATTTGATATATCAGGAGGCCTGAGCTCCCACAGGAGTAGACAAACCAGAGTGAACCCTGAGGTCCATAGAACCATATGGGCAGGAAGATGGGAGGGAATAGGAGAGATTGGTGAAGGGAAGGAAAGGCATGGGAGGCATAGGGGAGGGCAGGAAGCTGGAATAGTACTCAATATTCTTGTAAAAGAAAAATCATCAAAAAATAAAATAAAAAATTGAGTGTGCACGAAACTTATGCAAATATACAGAAGCTTTCCATGAGACACTGGCTTGCTACTCTGGAGCCAAGTACAAACCCACAGAATAATGCTCTGGTACAAAGGAATCTTCTAGAACGATGCTTCTTTTTTCCAAAGAAGACCAGAGTTGTCTTTTTCTCATCCTTTGGGCTGATTAGGCAGGGGCCATTCACATTCTAGTAGACAATGCAAAACTCCCTTAGTTCATCTGTTCTGCTAATATCATGTTTAAAATTCCACAAAAGCAATATATAACCCAAAAAGTTAGACATTGCATGTCCTAGACAATAATGTACTATTTGAATTGAGAGTGGGCCTGGAGAGATAGCTCAAGTATTAAGACTCTGCTTTGCAAACAGTAGGTCCTGAGTTTGGATTCGAGGTCCCACATAAAAATGTCAGGCAGAACAGGTGGCAGCCTGCACTATTGGGCCTAGTGGGCAGAGTCTGGGAAATCCCAGATGAAAATAAGGAGGTAAAGCAATCCAGGATGATTCCTGAAGTCACTCTTGGTCCTCTACAGGGACACACAGTGCTCTCTGATACACACACACACACACACACACACACACACACACACTAAATAAATAAAAGTTTACAAAATAAAATAATAAAATTGAGTGCGGATTTAATCATGACATTAAATTGGGCACAAAGAAATTACGTATCCAATACTTGTTAAACAAATGATATTCAGTGCTATTAAATGCTACACTTGGTGAAAATACTTTACCCAATCTTAGTCAATTGCATCTGAGATATAAACCTATAGATAAACAAGGTGGCACCTTAAGTACAACATTGACTGATGCCCTCCCAAGGACATTTTAAGGTTTGTATTTTAGAAACCTGCACATGGCTATGAGGATTCTTTCCTATAGTAACATGATGAAATCATTAGAAATCAGAAAAAATTGCTGCAAGCTAAAGCAGGTTTCATAGTTTCCATTCTAAAAGAGCTGGGCAGCAGTTCCAGTGCGAAAATTTAAATTTCATTCTCACGTACCTATTCAAATATATTGAAAATAAATAAGAGAATAGAAGTAGCTCTAGAGAAAATAGACCAGTAAGTGAAAAATGAGAGGAATGTATGATTATTCCCATCCAGTCCTCTGCTCGGAAACAACTCCAAGAAGATGAAGGACTCACCGCTGTAAATGGCTCTGAGATTACTCAGAAGGAAAACTAAGAGGCTTCCTAATAAAACCTGCAAAGCACACGCAGCCCTCACGGTCTCAATGTTTCCAAAGCAGCAGCACTCTCAGGATCAGTTGAAGTCTACAAAAGCGGAATTAGATGTTCTCTCTGTCCCTTAATCATCTGCTATAATTTCCCCTTAGCAGACACATTAAAACACACTTGCATTTTTTCCAAGGTGAAAGTGAATGGGTCAATTAGCATTCCATTCCAGAATACTATGCACCACCTTTGGGACAAGTGTGACATAGGCATCAACTTGGGGTGACAGCCAACATGAGAGGAGAGGATCATCTCTGTTTTAATCTGATGGACAAGGGCAAAACTGATGTTTCATTCCTTTAAAAAACTTTTCCCTTCCGTTGTCATAGGCAGTGTAATTTGGAGATGCGTGGAGATGCCAATACTTCAAACACCTTCCAGTTGGTGGTATATTCTCTTTTTTAAAAATAGTGAATTTAATATATAATTTAATAAAAGTTGCTTGGTTTTTTGGGTGTTTTTTTTGATGAAATGAACCAGGAACTTGGTGAAGGCCATTGGAGAAGAAAATGAAATGAAGTTCATATTGTAAATTGATAAATCAATAGTAGCAAAATGGGGATGGATCATTTTGTTGTTATACCATATTGACTATCTCACCTATAAATTAAATATTTTTGCATTTAAACTTACATTTGAATCGCTCCTTGAATGAAATTTAAATGTCTTAGCGTGGTTTCTACTGTTGGCCCAAACTTTTTCAATAACAATTCTCTCTCTCTCGATCTCTGCATTCCAAGTATGCTGGACTTTTTTGCAGGTTGTTGATGAAATAATATAAACTTGATAAATGAATGAATATAATATCTAATATTTCCTATCTTTCTGGGACTCTGCATGTAGGAACTGCTATATCAAATGATTGCTATGTATTCCTCACAATTTTGAAAACAATTTCAGAAAATTTAAGATGTCCCCAAGGCTGAAAATAATAAAATCTGTAGAAAGGACATATCATGTAGCCTTTGCACCGACGTTAAATTTTCTCATAGTCCAACTTATTCTGATAAATTGCAAAAATATTTCATTTAATCAAGATAATGAACTTCTTAGCCATATAATAAGAGACAAAAGTTAGATTTTAGTTAGTATCTCATCCCAAATGTCATGTTTGCTTATGTGAGAGGAAAAGTATGTTATCTATGCCACTAGTGAATATCACTCGGTCTTGTCCTATAAATATCATTGTGTTGGAACACACAGGTGCAGAATTCCCCACAGGCACCCCAATGAAGCTGACTATTTTTCTGCTATTACTGTTTTCGTGTACTAGTAAATGAAAACATCTTCGGAAATTAAACTACGCTTCTGGGTGTTATAAACTGATGTTTAAAACAAAATTGTGCAAGTTGTCAATAAAAGCTTTCTAATTCTCCGGGGGGAGCAAGGATAGAAGCGAGCTGCAACATAATACAGTAATGGATTTCGAGAATCTCAAAATGTATGTAACGTTTCAGTTTAAGAACTCTTCAGGGTGCTGTGAGTGTACTGAAGGGCCAGTTCTCCTTAGACCAAACATATTTTAGTTGAGAAGTTCATAATATTAATATGCTGCTGTGACTTTAAGAGCACAGCAGGTTTTTTTCATTGCACTGTATTTCATTGTATCTGTATTCTTATACTAAGTATAATCCTGTTTTAGGCATATGGCATAGATTATCTAATATTCACTTACCTACAAATTATAAGATAGCTTTTAATGAAGACTTACTCAAATTTTTAGATACAGGCATATCACATGCATATTGTCACCATATATATACATTCATACAAATAAATAAGACCTCTATTAGTATACACATAGGTCATAAATGTATAAATGATATGTGTTCAGACGCACAATTTTTTTCTTCTGGATGTCATAAATAGAATAGCAAGATCAAAAATTGGATAAGAAATAAGCTTTGATGCATAGAACCAAATGTCTTTTACATGGTATGTGGCAAGAGTGTCAATACTGCAGTAGAAAAAGGTGATTGCTAATGATTATAGTTAATTAAATTCAGTGTCAAGTAAATAGTGGAAACGCGTGCTATCAATTTGTTGCCTATTGTTTGTGCAAGGAAAAAAATTACATTTCTGATATCTAAGAATGTCAACAGAAATCATGAAATTGCTTTCTGAGGTTTTGAACATAGTATATGTGATTTCTTTTCATGTTTGAATCATTCAGGAAGAACCAGCAACAATGACAGCAAGTTATAGTTTAGTACATTGCTATTCATATCATGATTTATAAGGTATGAAATTCATTATTGTTTGCCTTCCCAAAGCACCTGTGTTCATTTTTGTATCATTTAATATTACATTTTTGCTGAAATTAGAAAGAAAAAAACAGTAAAAATGAAATAACTTTATTGGGGCCACACAAGATCAAGTGAGATAATGCTTAAGAATGATTTTGAAGTCCCAAAAGTCCTATGATACTTAAGAAATAGATGTTTGAAGGCAATGAACAATTTGTTTATTGAATAAAAAGATATCCATGCCTCTCTGTTGGAAAGTAGGAAGCTACTGAAAAAGTTAATATTGAACTGTTTGGGAAAGGTTTCTCCCCATTTTGGAAACTTCTCTGAGATTGGTGCAGATGGGGACAAGCTGCCTTGCAAAATCTTTGCTAGAATTTGCTTTTTTTTCAAGAGGTAGGTATGAATTTTTCATAGTCTGCTGCAAAGGACCTGGAGCAAAAATTCTTCAAACAGTCTTGGCAGCATCAGGTTATATAAAGCACTGAAAAGAAGGACTGTGAATGTCAGTGAGCAAATAGAGAACATACCTTACACTCTGTGAGAACGCTTTCCATTCTCATTCTCTCAGGATGACCATTAATTCACACGCTAGAAGATGGCCGATGAACTTCAACCTAATGTGTTTGAAAACCCAGGAAGCCTGTACCTTGACAAGAATGAGCTCACTTGCATGGAAATGTGCATGTGTACACTCCTGCAACGGAAACAGCAGCACAGACAGGGGAAGAGTGTGCGCACACATAAACAATAGTGAACACATTCCATGGATTTCTATTCAGAGCTATTAGAAGCACTCATATAAGTATACACATTCAGACCCAACATGTATTCTAACAGGTTCACACAGTATGTGCATGCTTGGACTTGCATTCCAAACTATGCGTGGACAGGCCCCACAAGACTGTTCAGCAATTAGATGTCTTACTTCCAAGTCTGACAACCTGATTCAGTTCTCACAATCTCCAAATTGGAAGGAGAGAAGCACCTTCTGCAAGAAGTCCTTTGATCTTCATGCATGCGCTGCAGTATGTGCATGCTCCCAACAAGGATTAATGAGTAAGCATAAACAAATAGAAGAAAATATACACAGACTAAAAAAGAGTTATATATTTGCTAAGAAACTTACAAAGGTTTTGTGGTCAGTACAATACAGTTATCAAATTTCAATAAAGATGCGAAAATAACAAAATTTTTCAATAGTCATCAATGGAAATACAAAACACAAACTTTATGGCAAACAAAGTATATAATAATAAACTACAAAGCAAATATGTGTTAAAAGTTAGGATTATTTCAGTTAATAAATTTCAAAAGCAATCATAAATTTATAGTACGTTCTTTCTTTGACAAAACACATTAGAGTATCCAAAGCTGTCATTTTATTAGTGTATCGTAAGTTCAACCTATTGGACATATTGCTCAAAATTAATTAATTAATTAAAGCTTCAGATACCAATAATAAATAAGTCAACTAAGTTAGTAATCAAATTTGTTCAGCAAGCAAAAATCCAAAAGATATCACTTTATGAGTTAGTTCTATTTATAATTCAAAGAAGTAACTCCAATGCTTATTGTGCTTTCTTGTTTAAAAAGGAAGAGAAAATTTATAATTTATTAAGTATATACCTCATTTTATTAAGCATATACTGAATGTTGAGCATGTCCCATACCAGTGCCTCCCCTTTCTATCCCTCCTCTTCTTTCCTTTCATCCCATTTGTTCCATAGATACATGCATGATTTTATGAATCTAAATAAAGTCTAGGAAGCACAATTAACCAAAAAGTGGGATGTGTTCTTCTGAGATTGTCTTTCTTAGTTTAGTGTGATCA
Organism: Typhlomys cinereus; assembly: GCA_023101885.1. Lineage (NCBI taxonomy): Eukaryota > Metazoa > Chordata > Mammalia > Rodentia > Platacanthomyidae > Typhlomys > Typhlomys cinereus. The sequence goes on along the minus strand of JALPQD010000007.1, from coordinate 1,898,622 downwards.
TCTATATTTGCATATATTTTACTGAAATCGACATCATTCCTCTTTTTCACTGAAACTAATTCATTGTGTGCATACAGTGCATTTCCTTTGCCCATTGCTCTCTTGTTGACCATCTACGTCTTAGCTTCATAGCACAGACTTTGTGAATATACTACAGCAAACTATGATGTGCAAATAGTTCTTTGTATTGTTGACTTATAGTCCTTTGGGTAAATAAATATCAAGGAGTACTATAGTCATATGGTAATCTATTTTTAGTTTTTTTGAGGAACCTTTCTTACTGTTTTCCATGGTGATTGGAGTGATTTTTACATTACATCCAGAAATATATAGCGGCTGCCTTTGTCTACCTCCTGGCGAGGACATTTTGTTAATTGTTTCCTTGATGATGGAAATTCTGAATGGGGTAAAATAGTCATTCAGTGAACTTTTGATTCATTCTGGGATAAGCACAGTTGAACAGCTTTCACGTTTATTCTCCACATGCATGCCTGTTCATTACATCAGCCATTCATTAACAGTATTTACTTGATTTCATGATGTCTGGTGTTTTGAATTGCTTGTATTAGGTTTGCACAAAACCTGCTACAAAGTCAAAAATAACCATAAAGTCCAGGTCAATCCTCCTGCTACCGTGGGAATATTATTTGCTTTCTTGGGCTGGATGTTCTGTAGGTTTCACTCACATTGTGGCGGGGTTTTGGGCGGTAGGATCTTTACGTGGAGCCTCACAGTCCACAGTCACTTTAGAACCTGAGGATTGTGTCTTCACTTTGTCTGATCTGGCCTCACGGACATACTGTGAGAACTGCTCTCTGCGGTTCCTATGTTACCTGCCATCTGCCACTCTTCATATCCATGACAGTACAATGTTGTCGCTCAGACTGAAGCAGAGCTAGCACCATATTTCCATATACATAACTTGAAGGTCAACACATTCCTTTTAAAAACATAAAAGCAAGGGGCTGGAGAGGTGGCTCAGGGGTTAAGCCTCTGCCTTGCAGGTGGAAGGTCCTGAGTTCAGATCCTAAACCCCATGTATAGACACCGGGCAGAAGCGGGGGCGGCCTGCGTTTCTGGTCCTGGTAGGGCGGAGCCTGTGAATCCCCGGGCAGAATAAACAGAGGAGGTGGAGGCATCCATGGTGGTTCCCGAATTCACCCATGGTTTCACACACACAGACACACACACACACACATACACACACACGCACACACGCACAATTGAATAAATAATAATAAATAAACAAACATAAAAGCAGCTGTGGTGACAGCTTGTGGTAGATTGCACGCCTTGCAGTGTGACAGGTGAGTTTCAACGCCCAAAACCTCACCACTAACATCAACACCATCAAAAAAGTAAATGAAAAGTAAATATATATATATACACACACACACACACATATATATAGAAAACAGCTCAAGCTCCCCTTTGCCAGATGAGACTCACCTTAGTGGGCCCAAGAGGGAATACAGATTTCCACAAAAGTACCAAAATGTGAAGTTCCATTACCTGCATAAACAATCTATTGTTGCACTGAAAAAACATACCGATCACATTTCTGGAAATGTCTTAAATATATTAAAGTGGAAAGGCTAGAGAATAGGCATGTAGGTGTGTGTAAGTTTGCATGTGTGTGCGTACATGGGTGGTGGACATGTGTGCATGTGCAAGTCCTACTGTTTTCAGACAGGGTTTCTGGTTAAACTCGGATCCCTCCAACAAGTCTGCTTAGATTAGCTTGCCCTGGCTATTCCCAGGTGGCCCAAATCCTCTCTCAAAGGCTGCTGCCACAACCATCCAGCATTTTCTGTGGAAATCAGGTTTGAACTCTAGTCATTTTGTCTGTGGAACAAGTGCTTATCTGCTGAGCCATCATCCCTGACTGCACTGAATTTTTATCAGGTGAATGCAAGAATATTAGGAGTCTGCAAAGACCCTTCCATTGTATCAATAACTAAAGCAACTGTGTAAGTCAATGTGGGAAAATGAATACTAAATAAGTTTATCTAACTTTTGCTAGTCATTGCTATGCTCTGCAATCCTGAAGAAGAGTCAGAACTATTGTCTTTACTTTAGAAGCTGTTGTAAAAATATAATATTTACAATTCCCTTCCTTGAATCATGGATCAAAATAGTACTGAAGATCTGTAAGAATTCTCTCAGCAGACAGACCGTCCAACAAGCTTCATCTCAGAGCGCAGCTGTCCTAGCCATTTGCAAAATAAATAAATAAATCAGGGTAATGATTAAGAACACCAAAGACCCTACATTAATCACCTGGAACCAGACCAGCCAAATCTCTCCCTACCCTAAAGTTCAGAGAACCTTGTGGAAGAAGGGGTGGCAAAACTATAAGAGCCTAAAAATGGGGAGGACCAATGATATGCAAGATAGTTCACACTAGTGAGGGCTCTGGTAGCCATAATCAGACTTTGCCTGACCTGCACAATGGCTGACATGTCAACAACCCCCCCAAGTCTAGTATGGATCACGGGGTAGAAGGCTCCAGGCAGTAGGATCCTTGTAGACAAAGGATTAACAGTCATAATAAAGTCCCATACTAACAGGGAGCTCAAGAAGGGGCTCTGGGCTATGCCGCTGAGTCCTCAACCCTCACTAGGGTGTAGGACTCAGAGGGAGATTTGGCATTCACACAAAAGGATGCTCCAGGGGATGGGAAGGAAGAAGGGGGAGGCACTTGGAAAAAGAAAGGAAGGAGGGGGCTATTATAGTCTTCCTGCATGGTTGCTGATTAATGACCATCAAACAGCTTAAGGGAATAAGGCGTTTATTCTCTCTCATGATTTTCTGGTTACAGTTCTCAGTCCAGCTTGACGGAAGAGCACGCATCAACGCCAGGGCCGAGGGAACTGGCTACAGCAGCCAAAAAAGGGACGATCCTTACTTGCCAGACCAGCATATCTGGCCAAGTGTACAGAAGGATGACAACTTCCTCAACCAGGTCTCAGTGTTTTATTCACCTGTTCAGGGCCTAGTCCCACCCACCATGGGCTGGGCCTTCCCCATCAGCTAGACAATCTCCCGCAGGTTTGCTCTGGGCTTAATTCAGCCATTAATTCTCCACAAATGTGCCCAGAGCTCAAACCCTCAACCGTCAAGTTGACACCTGTGCCTAACTATGACAGGGGTAAAAGGAAGCGGGGAAGGGAGTAGAGTGCAAGGTGGGGGATGATTGGGAAGGGGAGAAGGGAGGGAGAGGATGGGGGTACCTATTGAGCTTGTATGATTAAGAAAAAAAGTAAAATGTGGGAGAAAAGAAATTGGGGTTAAATATTGTATCTTATGCTTATGAAATGAAAAATTATCCCCTAATGAATAGAACACATAATATGTATTTACATTTCATATGTTCTCTTTTATGGGCTTGAAATTTAATCAGAAGTATATGGAACTTAGGAATATATCTCTGTCTGGATCCTTGTCCTTTGGTTATCTATGATACATTTTAGGATAATCAGCTGTAAATTTGGGAGTAGACACCCAGAAGAACTTCAAAGGATTTATGAAATATAAATTAAATGTTTTTGGAGGGTCAGAAAAAGAGTCAGAAATTTTTAAGTGTTTGATATTGGTTCTTTCAGTTATTATGTGAACTTCAAGAAAATAAAATGTACCTGGAATTGGAATAGTGCTCAATGGAACAATAGAAACATTGTTTTATATAGAAAATGTCATAGAGCAGCTGTAAGGTGGCTCAAAGGTTAAGACTTTGTCTTGCAAGCAGAAGGAACTGAAGACTGGATCCAGGTCCCATGTAAAAATACTATGCTGAAATAGCAGTGGCTGCACTTCCAACTCTGGAAAATGGACCCTGGGAAATTCCAGAGCAAAGAAAAATGAGATAGAACCAATCCTGGGTGATTCCTGAAGTCATATTTAAGCCTCCACAGAGACACAATACAGAGACAGGGACAGAGACAGAGACAGACACAGAGAGACAGAGAGAGAGAAGAAAATGTCACATAGATATCAAGAAAGTCTAGATATAGGAAAAAATATATAAAAATACATATATCAGAGAAAATTACAAAATGTGCTACAATTTATTCATCCCACCTTTCAAAAAGAATAAATACTTTCAGATACTTTAAATAATACAAATACAAATAAATTCAAATACTTGATAATCGACCATGCCGACTTCAACCAACTTGAGTGTATCAGACAGTACTGAGCCTACCTTCTAACTTCATGTACCCACTCTGCATATGTATTTCTATGTGTGTCTTTTACTCATTCATTCACTTTTGGAATAATAGTACTTGATGCTCTACAATGAGAGGATTGATTTTGCAATACCACTTGTTATGAGTTTCCTTAAGATCATATTCATGTTTAAATGTCATCTTCTAGGGTTCTTTACCTAGATACATGTTCCATATTGAAGGTATAATTAATGTAATGTAATAGTTAGAATTAGCCTCTTATACATGAAAATCAATTAATTTATTATGTTTTATCTTTTTCTCCATCTTTGTTAACATCTAACAATCTATAGTGTATTTCTAAAAACTAGATTAGATAAATTAATCCTTACAGGCTGAATTTAGTTAAAAGGCAAACATGATAGATGAATTTTAAAAAAAAGTCTTGGAACATTCTCTGAATGTTCCCATGATTGATAGGAAGGAAAATTAAATTTCTCATATTATTATCTAACATAACCTTATTTGAAAATGTCACTCATATCTCATGACTGCATGTCTCCAGTTTCCCAATACGATACATAGAATTCATTAAATATGAAGAATAACCCATGCTTAATGACTAGCTCCATGTCTTCCTACAAAGACCTAAAAGAAAAATTTCCTAAAATAGCTGAGAAAAATCTTCCATTTCATATCTGCACTAGAAACCTAAATAGCTAGATACACATATTTTAAAAAACTAATCAAGTTAGATGAGGTTTTCTATATGATTTCATGGTGTTTCATCCTTTTGATTAATTTTGTTCTCCAACAATTCCATACCTGCAGACCTTTAGGCCCCAGACCACTCTCTGCCCAGGACATCCAACCTGATGTTCTCCCTGTCCCTGTGTGCTCTACTATCTCCTTCAGATCTCTTTCTCTTGTCCATTCTTATTTGTTTTGTGTTGCCATCCACTGACCATGAGACCATGCAGACTGGTAGGTCTACCAGTGGAGACACAGCTGCAGGACATAGCCTCTAATACATTGAAAAGATCCAAAGTTTGTTCAGCTTAAAAAATACATTCAAATATTTTGAATCTGTAGCAGTTTGTCTACATGTTTGCTGATAAATCACCATCAAGGGGCCTAAGGGAACAAGGGGTTTACTCTCTTCTACTATTCCTGGCTACAATTCTCAGTCCAGCTTGACAGGAGAGCTCACACCAACACTAGGGTCAAGAGAGCTGGCCACACCATCTCCATGTAATGGCTGAGATAGGGACGATCCTTACTTGCCAGACCAGTATGTCTGGCCAAGTGTACATAAGGATGACAACTTCCTCAATCAGCTCTCCGTATTTTATTCCAGGGTCTAGTCCTATCCACCGTGGGCTAGGCCTTCCCTACCAGTTAGACAATAACTTTCAGGTTTGCTTTGGGCTTAACTCAACAACTAATTCTCTATCAATGTGCCCAGAGTTCAAACCTTCAACTGTCAAGTTTATACCTGTGCCTAGCTATGACAGAATCATACTTTAATAAAATTCTGGAAAACGACAAAGCTTTTAGTTGGTTAAATGCATTAGATAAAATTATAAAGCACAAAAATCCTTTCTAGAATTACTTTCATTTTATTAGTTATTTTTTTAAAAAGAACATTGTATGTTGAGTAAGATTTTATTTTATTTTCCTTAGCTCAGAATTTTAGTTTCCTTAATTAATGATGAAACATAACGCAGAGTCACGTTTTATGAAATGTTCATAATGAATCTCATTCTGCTAGAGCAGGTGAAAAGACCACTTACATAAATTTTTCATGTTCAATTTCCCTACCAAGCAGAACATGGCCTGTTGCATGGTAATTTGCTATTAAATAATATATAACATTACTTCATTTACAAAAAAAAATCATACTTTAAATAAGTCTGAAATTTCAAATTTTTCACAGAAAATTTTTGTATTTGTGCTTCAGAATGAAAACAAATGTTAATTTATTTATAAGTGGAACATAAAGAAAAGGATGCCAATATTTAGTAGATTTCAAAACATTAGATGAAGTTTCATAATCTGAGATTGGGGCTTCTATAATAATGGATTCTGAGAGAGTAGTATATATTCAAACATACATATATAGTCACATATATACAGAATTCATTAGTAATTTACTGAACCTAGTAGCTTAACTAAGACTTTTTAAAGCTTTTTTTTAATATAACTGCTTTTTTATATAACTGCTTTCAGTTTTTTATATACATGTATTTCTGATATATACATGTGCTTTTATATACATGTACTTCTGATAGAGGAGAACTAGCTGTCTTAGGTGTGTTTTGTGTATGTCTCCTCCAGAATGCACAAATATCCAGGCTTATTATGAGAAAGATCATATAGGTGTCCTCTTTTCCTCATTTTATTGCTTTGTATTTTTATCAAGTAACAAATGTCCTAAGACTTTAACTTTATCAGGTATGATATATGATTTATTTGATAGATTCAGGGAATAAGGGATTTTTAAAATAACCAACAACCAAGTGGTTATGGGGAAGGACCTTAAAATTATTGTCTGAACTCCAGATTCTGACATGATTTGTCAAATCTATGGGATTTGACTTGATTATGCCTTCAGCATGTCACTTTTGTGCATTTAAGCCTTCAGGAAGTCTATCATGCAGATGCAGCTAAATAGTAGTGGTGTCAAGTACTTCTTGAGATTAGTCACATTGTGCTGCCAAATAATGTATATAGATCATAAGCAGATAAGACTTATTTACTGCAATTATAAATAGTCACTAACACAACTAAGGGAAAGTAAAAATGACATTAAACATTAATTATGCATTGATAACCTGATTTCATAAGAATAAATTATTTAAATTATATATGTACATATTCAAAATATTAATATACAAGAACTGTTATAATCAATATTCAGCAAATGTGGGAGAAGATATAGATAAGTAAAATCACAATAATATATTAAGCTTTTTAAAACATAAGGATTGTAAAAGAATGATAGAAAATTTTCAGTGAAAATGAATTAAACAGACTGGCATAAATTAGCATATACTAAAATCAAGAATTACATAAGCTCGTTTCAAAAAATAAAAAAATCTTAATGGAATTACAGCTAATGAATACTTTAAGTCAATATTGAAAAATGTATCAATGAGGAAATTTCGGAGACTACCCAGCAACACCATTGAACTACACTAGCTATTTTTTAAAAAGGAAGTAAAATCTACCCTGATTTTCCAAAATAATGAGAAGAAATTCTTCCAAACCCATTTTATAAGTCAAGAATTACCCTGGTACTAAAAGCACATAAAGGGATTTCAAGAAAATTCCCAAATTATATTCTTTATCTTGTATCCATATAGATATAACAGCCTTCAAAAAAATATTAACAAATTTTATATTGCAAAATATAAATAGATTATTCCATGTGAACAAGTGAAATTTCTCTTAAGAATGCAAGAATGGTTCAATATAAGAAAAATAATCAATATTACTGGAATTAAAGAGACAATCAAACAATAATCTCAGTTGGCACAAAAAGTTACATAAAATCCAAAAGCTATTGCATAATAAATATGGAATGCAGTGAAGGGATTTTTAGATATAACTGAAAGCATTCATGACACCTCACAGGTAATATTATTCTCTGGAATGTGAAAGGAAACTTGTCATCCCAAAGTTAAGATAAAACAGGTATTAGATTGTACTGCCAATATGAACATTATAGGGTTTAAGAGGATGGGTGAGCATTAAAAATCACTTGGTGTAATAAAAGTAATAAACTGAGAAAAGTTTATACAGAAAGAAACAGTCAAAAACCGACTTCACAAGGATACATTTTTAAAAATATGAATACTCATATACCAATTGAAACAACTTGATTTACATAAATGACAGGCATATACACTATGCAAGCATCACACTAACATGGACTTCAAATCATTCCAGCCCTTCAAATTTCAGCATGATGTAGATGACCTTTCCAGGTAATTTTAGCATCATATATCAAATGTGCAAAGGCTGGCCTGGTCTTTCATGCATGTGGATCAAAGACTTTTTCGAAGACCTTTTGGTCAAAGACTCCAACACAGACCTGTGGAAGAGATAACACCCTCCAGAAAATTCTCAACTGACACCCCAACAGCTTTTAACTCATAGGCTCCTTAGCCCCCAGAGGAGTAATTTTCAGACACAGCTCAAATCCCTTGTAATAAGCAATATCTGTAGAAGGAATGGAAGGACTTTCATCAAACTTTTGAAATGCACTCTTATTCCATCTACTTTTGAATCTACTCTTATAATAAGACTCTATTTTAACAGCATTTTATCTCTGGCCAGGGGGTGATATCCAATACCATTCAGGATGGAGCCAAGGGCGGTGCAGGAGCAGCAAAACTGAAAAAAAAATTAACAAACCATAATTCGGAAAATCAGAGACTGTACATCAACCACCTGGAACCAGGCCAGCCTAATCTCTCCCCATCTTAAAGTCAGAGAAATTTGCAGAAGAGGCGGCAGAAAGATTGTAAGAGTCTAAAGATGGGGAGAAGCAACGATATGTAAGATACTCCATACAAGTTAGGGCCGAAGTAATCATAATAGGACTTTGCATGACCTGCACAATGACCAACATATATATCATTGAACCCCCAAAGTCTAGCATAGATCACAGGCACTAGGATTCTTAGAGGCAAGGGATTAACAGCCACAATAGTGTTCTTATACTAAAGAGGAACACAAAAAAGAGCTCTAGGCAATGCCACTGAGTCCTTACACCTCATTAGAGAAGAGGACCCAGAGGGAAGTTTGACATGCACACTAAAGGATGCTCCAGGAATGAGGGGAGGGAGCACGGGAAGAGAGGGAGGGAGGGGGGAAAGAAAAGGGAAAAGGGGGGAGGGATCAAGGGTATCCAGGGAGGGGTGAAGGGAGGGAAGGGAATGGGGTACTTATCAACTTTGTATGAGTGGAAGAAATTAATTAATTAATTAATTAAAAAAAGAAACAAAGAAAAAAATAGTTTTCTAATAAATAATCACAAAACCATTCAGTGAAATTACATACAATTTTTAACAAAGAATTAGTAGACATGTGAAAAGTGCTTAGTTAGCAAAGTGTTTGCCATTAAAACATAAGAATCTGAGTTTTGGTCCTAGCACCCCCATAGCATCTTAGCGTGGGGGCATGCTTCTGTGAAACTAAGGTTTAAGCAGAATAATGAGACAGAAGGCTTCCCAGAGCTTATGGGCTCTAACTCAGCCAAATAGCTGAGTTTCAGGTTTAATAAGAAACTCTGTCTCAATAAACAAGCCAAAATGGTATAGAGTTATTGAGAACATCTGATGCTGATAGCATACACATATGAAAAAATCTGTACACACACGCACACACAAAGGTAGAGAGCAATTAAAAAAAACAACCTGATATCCATTTCACATCACCAAATATGTGCATATACCCATGCATACATACCCACATACACTTGAACATGGAAAAATGTATGCATCGCAAACACAAAACATAAATAAACAAATGAGCACATTGCAAGAATTAGAAATCTGGAAGTATGTAGTTGATGATATGATAAATATACTTAAATTTCCTTTGGATAAATTACATTAAGTAGCAAAGATCATAGCTGCTTGAAATGGTATGTAGATAGTAACAAGGACTGTTTATATCTTAACTAAAGTCTACACAACTCAGCTAAAAATATAAAAATAAGATCTGATACTGTCAAAAATATAATGTCATAAATTGATATAACACTTCAAAAATATATAAAGTTAAATCTGAAATTGCCTATAGAAGTCTCACTACTATACAAAAGTCTCTTCTTTCAATGAGTTCATCACAATTATATAACTATTGAACATTATAAGATCATTTAGGGAGAAAACCTCCATACTAAACCATGCAGATCTATATGTAGCATATTGGTTTCTGAAAATTCCAGACAAGATAGCTTTGCAGAATTTTTTTCTCAATCCTAAAGAATGGAGAGCTATAAAACCGTTTTAAGCATGAGCAAGAAGAGTTATGCTTCGTAGGCATCTGTCATTTAGTGATTTTGTTCATTTTTTCTTTCTTCACTAATAGCTTGGTTGAGAATATACACATGTGACATGTTGTCAAATCTCCTATGCTCCACAGTTATGATTGTTAGGTCATATGCCATACCTCAGTGTGCATATCCAAAATGCTTCTGACACTTTTGAACACGAGGTTACAGTTCCTTGAAAAGTAACATGAGATATACAATATCGCACATCTAGTCTAAAAAATCTGTGCAAAACTGTGTAATAGGACAATTTCAGGGCTATTCCTGCTCCTTCTAGCTGGTAATGGACTTAAAGGTCAAGTCAATGACATTACTCATCAGTCTAAATGTACTTAATCCTCTGAGCATCTCAGCAGACAAGATACCAAGAACGTTCCAGTCAGTTTCACATATCCTACTTCTGATTTTTTATCACAGTTTTCTGTCCTGGTTAAATGAGATGTACAGCCTAGATAAAGAGTAATTGGAAAGTCTGTTAAAACTTACTATACCCTGCAAGGAGAACTCAGAAACACCTTTTCTTCAAATTGTGTGATGCATGATTCACTTCTCAAAGAGTTAGTAGACATGGATGCAAAAGTGGAAGACAGAAAGATCTTTGGGCTCGAAACAAATGAGACCCTAAATTCATCGTGCACTCTGACCCCTCATCGTACGGTTCTGTTCTGGACTTTACTTTTGAATCTGTGCAGTGATGGTTTTATTTGTGAAAAGGGGAGATATGAGTAACCTCATCATTCTGCCATAATGAGGTCTGGGTGCTAAATGTTGCTAACAGGCAAGCATTCGTCTGTAGCTCAGTGAAAGCTCATGTTCATCTGGTTTTCTTTTAAGTAGACAGAAAACTGATCATATTATCTGGTAGATTAACATTCAATTGCCTTTCAGAGAGAGTGGATTCTCAACTACCTGACCCAATGTAGATGTTCAAGCACTGTGATACGTAGCATCCTTATGTTTTTAAATGAAACAACTTCCCACTATGGTGGTTGTTACCAACCAGAGATTCCACTGTTTCTCCCTTAACTTGAGCTCTCAACATCTGGCTTCATGTGGTTTATTAAATATTTCCTGGAATAATTGGAGAAAATGAGGATACACTCAGAAACATATAATTCATTCTCTTTGTATAATATTATTGAACTTAATTTCTCCAAACTTAGATAAGACTATTTAAAACATCAAAAACTACTTGCTTAAGTGCTCTAAAATATAAGTACTCAATATGCTTGTAAAAGTAGAAAATTTTTTAAAAATTAAGAAAAGAGTAGACAAACTATAGAAGGGATCCATAGAAGCAGGCAAGCAGGAGAGTGGGAGGGAGTGGGATGGATTGAGGAAGGGAAAGGAAGGGGGATGGGTACGAGGGGGGATGGAAGGAAGCAGGGGTAAGTACTCAATTTGCTTGTAAAACTAGAAAAATAAAATTGGGCTGAAAATATGGTTCACTTGGTAACGTGACTGTTATATAAGAATGAGTTCCTTCACATGGTGCATTTTCACAGTTCATTAGAGAAACAGAACCAATAGGATATATATAAAAAGGGAACTTATTGGATCTTCTTATGAGATAAGGTCTAAGAAGATGAACAAGGGCTTCCTGCAGCTATTTAGTTAGGAGCTGAGTGTCTTTGTAGTCCCCGTCTGGTGCTGGAAAAGGCCAGATGAATCCTGGACAGTTATTGGTCTTTGGTCATATTGGAAGATCAAAGAAGCTGGATTCTAAAGTTAGTGAAAAATGGCAGCAGCAGGAAAGGTGAACTTGGAGAGAGAGAGAAAGAGAGAGAGAGAGAGAGAATATGAATTTGTCTTTCTTTCTTGTCCTTTCTTTTATCTGCTCTTGCTATTGGAAGATGCTACCCACATTTAAAGTTAGTGGTCATTATATTTCAAGTATCTTAACGAGATAATTTCTTCAGGTGGTCTGATGGTTGATCTGTTAGTGAATCCCAAATCCAGTCAAGCTAACAATCAGGATTAACTATCTGATTCCCTAGCACCCACAAAAACTCTACATGTCTGTCCACATATCTGTATAAAATATCGAAGCTAGATATGGGAAAGGAGACTAGATTAGCCAATGAATGAGCTATAGTTTTTGTGAAAACCTTATATCTGTGTATGATTGTGTTTGTATGTAGGTAATACATGATATAATAAATAACTAAAAGAACTCGACTCACTCTTGTGCATTTCAAGCTGTTAAATACAGAAACCTGAATACTAAAAGACTCACCTGTAAGCCATTATCTAAATTCTGCACTGTAATGACATAAAATTGTTTAATGTTAAATTTTATTTTCTTAGGAATGAAGTAGCACCGGATGTGGATTCTGATTTTAACTTGTCAAGATTTCTTTTCTTGAAAAATTGATGTACATCTCAGATTACTTTATTAACTCACCTCTAACAATCTAAAAATAGCTTGTAGTTCACCTGCACCATGGTGTTTTAAATATAATTGTGCACTAAATTATATATTATTATGCATTTAGATGAAATTGTTTTAATTACTACCGATTTAAAGTATGCTTGAAATCATGTACCAAGAACCTCCAGATATCTATTTTTGTTAATTGCTTTTTCCTGTTTGCTTTTGTTCCTTTAGATTTCTTTGTTTCCCTTCTTTTACTCAAGAAAGGTTTGACTATTGAAGATAATTTGTAGTCTCTTATAATTTTTTTAAATTTAATATTTTTGATAATTCCTATTGGTATTTTCATGAAGATTGTGTTGAATCTATAAATCACTTGGGCAAATGTGAACATTTGAATAGAATCAGTTCTTCCAATCTCTAAGTAAATGATCTCTTTCCACTTTTTAAGTTCCATTTTAATTCATTAATTCTTTGGAATTTTTATTCTAAACAGCACTAAGTTTCTTGATTAGAATTGTCCTCAAGTTTTTTGGTGACTTCGTTTCAGAGATAGTTTGCTTCAGGTGTCTTTCAGCAGTTTTGCTGTTGACGCAGAAAAGAATACATATAATGACTTCAGCGGGTGTAGTGGTGTGCGCCCGCAATCCCAGCAGATGTGGTGGTGTGCGCCCGCAATCCCAGCAGATGTGGTGGTGAGCATCCTCAATCCCAGCAGATGTGGTGGTGTGCGCCCGCAATCCCAGCAGATGTGGTGGTGTGCGCCCGCAATCCCAGCTGATGTGGTGGTGTGCATCCTCAATCCCAGCAGATGTGGTGGTGAGCATCCTCAATCCCAGTAGTTGGAAGGTATAAACACAGTGGCAGCCATGGTCATTTCAGTGCCAGCCTGGTGTACACTGTGAGTTCCAGGCAGTCCAAAGTTGCAGAGCAAGACTCTGTCTTATCTCATCTCAAATTTGCTCAAACTTGCTGGGTTGTTGTTGTTTAATTGTTCAATGATGGCATTTCAGTGAACCGATTTACAGGTTACTCCAGCTTTGTGGAGTTTCTAGATATACATCATTTACAAACAAAAGTCATTGCGCTAAAAACCCTTTTCCATTTTTTTGTGTGCTTTTCAATTCCCGTTATTAATCTTACCTTTGTGCTCTGACTTAGACAGCAGCTGGTTTAGAATAAGACTGTTGCAGTTGATCATTATGGTCTCATCAGGGCAAATGTTTAAAGTTGTCACTATTTAGTATGACATCAACCTGGGTTTATAATGTTTCCTCTTTATTATGTCGTGATACGTTCCTAATATTCCTAACCTATTGAAATTTTTTTGCATTTATTAAAATAATATTGGTTTGTGTTTCATTTTCTTTATGAGAAAGGTTGATTTTATTGATCTGCATACATTGAAATGTTCTTATAGTCCTGGATGTATCTCCCTAGAGCATCCTTAACATTTATATTGAAAGTAGTTCATTAGTTCTGTATAGAAAATTTTTAAATATATGTTTATCAGGAATATTGGTCTCCAATGTAGTTTTTTTTTATTTTACTGTTTTTGTCTTTTTTTTATATGAGACAAATATTAGCCTCATATATTGATTTTGGAAGACACCTCTCACAACTGATTGTTGAGAAAAGTTTTCAGTTTTCTTCAAATTCTGGTAAAATTTACCTCGTAGATCATCCAGTCCTGAAGTTCCATTTCAGTTGCTGACAAATTTTTGAGATTTAACATGTGTAAGATCATATCATTATCTTCTCATTGACTGGAAAATAAAATATTGCTTATGTAGAACTTATATAAAATCATGTGATACTCATTTTAGTCATATATTGTTTCACATGTGCAATATACTTTATGAATAATGTATGTTATAATCAGTATCACTCAATCGTATTTCATTGTACACTTTTGATCAGGAGCTCAACTATTACAATTATGTATTATTTCTCTCTGCCTTTCTATCCTTTCCCTGAGTTCACTTTAAGGATCTGTCAGCTCTGCATGCAGGAAATTCAAATCCCTGTTTTTGAAAGAAGAGTTGTCTTACTAATCAGAATTCATTTTCCAAGTACATATTCTTCCCCTTTTTGACATGCTATATTTTCTACTTATTTGTTTCTCATTGTTTACAGATTTTTTTTACCATAACCTTGTTACTTTATCATTTCAATAAACTCTCATTATGTCCAGAGGTAGACTTTTATTCACTTTGTTTCTGTTTTTATTAGGGTTCATTAGTTTCTGGATCAGAATACTGTTTCTGGAGAAATTAATATGGTAATATTAAGAAAATATTCACATTATATTTCAAACCTTTGTGGTAATCCTGATTGAAATATTTTGAATTCTATTCTATTTTGAATAGAATTTCAGGTAATCCTGATTGAAATATTTTGAATTCTATTCTATTCAAAATTCTATTTTGAATAATTTTGAGAGTATAAAAAGGCTTCTATAGATAATTAGTGCCCAGTTTATGTGTCAATTATTATACCTTCCTGAGACATATCTGTTTCTCATTTGCATGTCATTATAATATTCAACATTAAATCTGATAAAAGGATTGCACAATGAGTTTAATTGCATCTTTTGAGGTGATTATTGCTTCTACTTGGATCATAGAGGGGATGACAACCATTATTTAAATGGGACCATGACAATTATTAAGCCCAGGGACTAAGGAGAATATTTGAGGAGCAAATGGAAAGAAAGACTAAGCACACTATAGCCTTCCTAGTGAAAACAATATCAAAATAAGCTTTAAAAATTCTATTTATTACTTTGTACAATATGTTAAATACATACCCAAGAGAAAAAGTATTTTTTGAGTGAAAATTATTATCCATTCAACTCTGAATCTCTATTGAAAAAGTCATAAAAAATGCCTAATGTATGCCCTGAACACAGCAGTGTATTCTCATATCCAGTGATTGGCTAACAATTCAATAAACACTAATCCAAGGTTGGGGTAACCTACTTTTTTCATGAGTGTGAACAAACTGTTGCATGTAAGGTGGAAAATGAAATGGCCACAGTACCTTTGGGGCTTGGCATAGGCTGGAAGGAGAAGCCAGAAGTTCTAACTTGTCTCTCTCTCTCTCTCTCTCTCTCTCTCTCTCTCTCTCTCTCTCTCTCTCTCTCTCTCTCTCTCTCTCTCTCTCCCCCACATGGAAAAGGATAAATAAAACAGCTCAACATTCCAATTGCTTTTAGAGACACAGGCAAGCGCAGAACATCTGGCTATGTGAGCTAGGGAGTCGCCCTTCAGAACAGCACTCATTTAAACACTTGTCTGTGTCAAACATTAAAAAAAGCAAAAGTTTGGAAGTCAAACTAAATCAGTCTTTGCAGTCACGAACTTCTTAAAGCTTCCTTATTTTACCTGCTGCCTCTCGCCCACATTAAAAGAGCATTTCACTTGTCCTGAACTCAACTCAGTCCTGATTTCTCTGAAGTGTTTGCAGTCATTTGGCTTCCAAACCCTCTGAGCACTCATTTGCTGCTGGTGTCAGATTCACCTTCAATCCTAAGTGACAGATTAGTGAAAAGACCCAATTAGAACCCAGTTAATTAGCCCTCCATGGGCTGCTTGAATAGCCAAATGACTGTTTATTTTTATTGTTTGAATAAAGAAAGAGACAGAAAGTCAAAAAAGAGTTAGAGTGAAGAAGTACTAATTGAATCGGAGAAACACCTGTTTTCCTCATCCTATATTTATTATGTACTTTAACCCAGTGTTGTCAAAGAAGTGCAAAGCATTCAAGCACCCTAATTTTGTGTCATAGAAGATTCTGAATAAAAACTGAGAGTTAACAGGAGAAAAATCTCAATACACAAAGAAAGTACATCCCTTTCTACTGCAGTACTTTTCATTGTGAAATCATTTGAAGTGAACTTTAAAAGAGTTTATTTGCTGTGACTCTGTGGTATCGGTTAGATACACTCATGAGGTATTGTTTCTGAGGCTTATGTATCTGAGGGTGAAACATCCCTCAAGAAATTGAAAACTCTGGGTTGTCATGGGAAAGTCCAATGGAATGCCCACTGTGTGTTTTTTATATTTTCTCTTGCAGCTCCTGAGGGGAAGTTGATAGGGATAACATCTGAGGTTAGCAAAATCATCTCAGTTTTCCCGATGACAACTGTTGTATTGATTGTTATTTCTAAAAATGCAGTGGCCAGAGGACTCACTAAACATATATGAGTATTTGATAACCAGGACCACTGCTTATTATCCTCATCATCAACACAGATACATCTTCTTTCATGAGCGTGAACAAGCTGTTGCGTGTAAGGCAGAAAATGAGATGACCACAGTATCTTTGGGGCTTGGCAGGAGGCTGGAAGGAGAAGTCAGAAGGTTCTCAACATTGACTTTCTGAAACAGATTCTTTATATCTTGTGATCCCCCTCCATACACACACAGACACACACACACACACACACACACACACACACACACACACAGCATGAGTATTGAAAGCACTATATAAATGAGGAGTAGGCAATCATCAAGTTGCTTCCATTATTAGCAGAACCAAGTTGGTAGAAGTTTACTTCAGATTGCATGGGGTCCAGAAAGACAGAGGTGGGAAGGAATCTTCTCTCTTATCTCTACTTCTGCTTCTGTGGGTTCTTACTTCTAGAAATCATTGTCTTCAATGCATTTTGGGTGACATTTTTCATTTCTACCACAGGAGTGCTAATTGATGAGTTATTTCAGCGTGTTTCTGCTCTAAATTCTTCTTATTCACGCCAGTCAATTATCATCACTGAATCACAGACAAGCCAGGTGGAGGTAGTATTCTAGAAGTGGACAGTAATGATACAATGCATACAGATGCTAGTTTTTCACAGTGAGAAGAACATGGAACTCAAAGACAATTGTTTGAATACATTGAGAGCCTCCAACAGAAGGGGTGGGGGGATATGCAGTGACTCTATGATAATGTGTCTACAACAATGTGTGATGTCTAAGTGGAGGTCAGTTATAAAGAAAAGCTAACACAAGCGAAATACTTAAGGAATATGAGTTTATTAAAGATGAGAACCTGGTGGTCAAGAGAACTATAATTTAGCGTTAAGATGGGAGAACATTGGAATGGAACAGCTTAAAATCAGAGGAGAGAGAGAGAGAGAGAAAGAGAGAGAGAGAGAGAGCCGTAAGAGCGTAGTCACAGAATCTGCAGGAAATCACCAGGTAAGAAAAAATCTCTAGGCCCTCAGATAGAAGAGGATCTCCATTTATTTTTTATGGTCTTCAGGCATTGCTCAGGGGTTGTTAAAGAAGAAGAGGAATACAAGGTGGGGTGAAAGCATGTCAGACAAAAGACTCTCAAGGCCATGTGGGCAGGAGAGATTGGGCATTTAGAATGCATGGTCCTTCTTTCTGGGAATTGACACATTCCAGCCAAGCATACCAGGCCTTACAAGATGACATGGGTACGGTTCACCATCAACTGAACCAAAATGCTGAGTGGCTACTGTAAATAGCGCTTAAAAACTGACAATGGTGCATGTTTCAAGGCATGCAGAGGCCCAGGTGAGAGTGACAGACTCCCCCCCTCGCAACAGTGCAAAAGTTGAAAGTGAGTTAAGACTGGGAGGAGAATGACAAAAGACATAGATCAAGGCAGATACGATGCATCAGAATCAAACCCAAGAGAGAGGAGTCGCAGTTCTATGACAGTGTTTTCTATGGTATCAGAGATATTAAACAGGAAACATTTCACTTAAGGGTAAATATCAAGGAACATATGTAGGAAGGAAAGGACAGGCAATCTATTGGTGGGCAAATTCAGTACACTGTAGAGCAAATGAATATTGGGAAGAAAGCCGTATAAGCAACACTAAAGGAAAATCAATTTACCTCCAGTCACTGTGGAAGATGAGAGAAAATGGAGGAGGAACAAATAGTTTATAGTAAAGGTAAGAAGGGCAAAATACTCAAGAAAGTTACTCCTGGGAATTACATCACATGTCTGCTTCTTCCGCACGTCTGCTTAAGTCAGCTACTTAACACTTCCTTGTCTTAAAAGCTTCCATCACAGAGTAGGAATAATGAAAAACTTTCTCATTCTTGAGCTCACTAAAAGCAATAGTAAATGTGTGGAATTTCACACAGAGTAACATGAATCAACCATCTCAGAAACTACAATTTTTTCCAAAAGAAGGATATGTTAGAAATAAGACCTAGTGAAAAATATAAATGCAGCAAAAATAATCTTAACTGACATTAAATTTTTCATTCTAGAGAACTAAAGAATCCATAATATTCTAGGAAACCTGTGTTCTGAATTGTCAATTCCAAAATTTATGGAGAAGCTACTGGGTTACCAGTACAAAAAAATAAATAAATAAAAAGGAATTTAAAGGCCTTAGCAAAGAAGTAGCACATGTACTAGAAATAAAGGAATAATTTTGTGAACAATGATCAGGCAGAAATAGTTTTCATATAAAATTTTTGAAAAGAATGAATGATTAAAAAGAATTTCATCTTAGTAAGTGAAGTGAAAAGCAAAGAACAAAGAACGGCCCAAGCCCATCAGGACTGTATCAGCACCTCTCAAAGGGTCCAGGCAACATCAGAAAGGAATAAGTGCATCAGAATTCCATTTGAGCTCCTGTCGTTTGTCATGCTGTCACCCGTCTTGTTAATTGTTTTCAAGATTTTCATCAATTTGAATGCATGTTTAATAAAATATCAGTGTATTTCTTCATGGAAAAGAAAATTACTTTGTTTGGATTTGGAATCCAACATTTAAGCAAAGTACTCCAACTTTCACTAATTATGTGAAAAGTACGTGTTGACATCCAGTTGCTCATCTGCCCTGGGCATGGTGCAGAAAGACTAGTTTTATGTCTCAAAATTTTATGCAAACAACATCCATTTCCTATAATAGACTTTGTTCAGTTTAATAACTTCTTTTCTAACAGTGAGAAAAAAACTGCAGACAAATACCTGAGTATTTTTCCCTGCCAAGACTTATCTCAGATAAATGAATGGGGGAATATTGTGTTCTGAAATATATGATCCACTTTCCCAAAGGTTTGCCTCATTGATAATGTATCACTGCTGTCTTTGAACACTTTTTTTAATGGGGAATGAAGTCTTCAAAATCCAGCATCCTGAACTTCTCTTTGTTCTCACACCAATCATCAAGCATGTCCTAAGTCTCTCCTCTGTGGGCATAAAGAAAATATCTAAAGAAACAAGAAGTCTGTGTTGGGATTATTTAGAAGTGATTTCCAAAAGGATGCCTCCTGCACTAGAGCCTGTGGCTTCATGTGCACAAGGACCTGATTGGCCTTAAGGTATCAAGATAATTTACCTCTATAAGTTCTTTCATTTACTGATGCTTATTTCATCGTAAGTGCATCTTTTAAATTCTCAAGCTGCACGGCCTCTCCAGTCCTAGACATCAGGAAATTTACTTTACATATTCTGAGAATGAACTGTAAGGATAAAATCTTCCTTTAGATGCTCCAGTTGGCTAGAGATAGAGCATGAGCAGCCACCATTTGTACAGCATGACTGCTGTCCGAGGGGCACTTAGTTCCCTTTCCTCTAATGCCAGAAGGCAATAGTCCAGAGATGCAGCCAGAAGAGTCTGAGTAAGATACTAGCTTAAGGACCCTTCACTACAGGTCATTAGATTGTGGCTTCCACCCTCTGTCCCTATGCCTGAAATGCCCCTTCTGCTTTATTACAAGTCAGAACTCAGAGCTATTCCCTTATTTCCTGATTAAATGTAGCTGAACTTCCTGATTTACATTTTCTTCATGTATGTATCACTGCTAGAATATGGATCTCACACATATATTTTTATCATATATATATATATATATATATATATATATATATATATATAATATATCTGGTCCATGATAAATACGTAAATACTGAAGAGCTATTTTTTTCTCTCATTTTTTTCTACTATTTACCACTTTCTCTGCTTGGCTTGATGTGAAAATGTAGTAAAGTGGTTCCAACACCCCCCAGCAAGCTATGCTTTGTTAGGAAACAGAGACCGTTCATTGTTCCAGAGAAGCTTGAATGTTGCTCCAGTTCATGCAGTTGGATGGTGACATAAGACTTTTCCTTCACAGCCAGAGGCGTCTCTACAGTTTGCTCAATAAATGGTCAACTCTACATAACAGATCCTGCAGCAAGATTAAACTGTTTTTCTCAAAGCCACAGGCACTATGGCAGCAGAATTCTGTGACTCAGTGTGATGGGCTCCAGGTATTTGCTAGGTAGCTAAGGCCAGAGAATCATCTGTCCCAGAAAAGGGAAATGTTCTACATTCCCTCAAACCAATTGTGGAAGTACAATGACATTGTGTAGCATCTTGCGCAGAAACATAATTTAGTAAGAAAACCCACCCTGCAGTAGTTCTTTGAACAGTTCCTGACTCCGGTCCTCTGATAGTGTCCACATCTGCTAGCTGGTTAGAAACAAAGCAAATTGCTACTTGGAACTGGTATTTGGCAAAGGTTTGGACACAAAAGAAACCTCCTGGATGAGCCGCTGATTTTTCTTTGCCAATCTCTACTAGCTGTAGCTCAGCAAACAAGGATATAGTATCCAAGTGGAAGGCCAGGAAATTCCCTGGAAAGTACCAGTACCCCAGCTGCCTGTCTGAAGGTTTGGCCAGTAGGAGATGACTGGCAGCTGGCCCAACTAGCAAAGCCCAGCTGTGCTGGGTGTAGAGACAGACTGCAGATGGGACCGTGGGGCTGAAGAGGTGAGGTTCCCAGACCTGGCTGCTACAGGCTGGGAGTGGGGGACCGAGTTCTGACAGCACCTGCAAAGTGTGGCAGCCAGTGCTGGACCCCAACTCTGTGCATATGCCTCATACAGAACCAGAGGTAGCGCCACCAGTGCAGAGGAGAGAATGCCTCGTTTTCACGTGCCAGAGAAGGAGAGGAAAATTAATGGACTGACAGGAAGATGGGGGGAAGAGAGGGGGCTGCTTCTGCAACTTTCCCTTGTCCATTCTTTGTCATTTTTGCTTCACTTTTTAAAAAATTTCTGAAATTTACATTGACACTTATAATAAATTACTATTTTATCCCTAAGGATTCAAGCACATGAGCTTTGGGGGGACAGTCACTTTCAAGGCAGGAGCTAGCATGATATGCATGAAACCCTGCCTCATAAAATAATAAATAAAATAAATGAATAAATAGAAAGTTTAATATAGAAAAAACAAATCAAATCATATTCTTTCCTACCTTAAAAGACTTCAGGTGTCAGTGAGAGAAGAGAAAAGAACATCAAACGAGAGGCATTATTTATATCACAGTAGTGCTCAACCTCTCAGTTGACTAATGAAGCGTAAAAGACATAGGAATGTTGTTATTTTTATTACCTCCTCTGACTGGTGATTTGGTTAGCAGGAAGGACTTGCTATCTCATATGCTATAATCTACTTAGATAACTAAGCAAGCCAAGGTTAATCATCTCAGGGAGGTAGGAATCCACTTACTACTCTGCTTTCTGCCTGTAACATATGACTCCACAGATATTTTTCAAAATATCACTCTGATTACTATACATTTGGCAGTTGACAGTTGATTAGTAGATGAAATGCTCTCATAAATTATGTTTGTCCTTCTTTTAAGATTAACAGTAAAATGGAGTTACAACTGCACAAAACTTCAAGTTGGTCTAGATTCAAGGTCTATTAAGTCTTCTGAACAGAATATAGAATCTTCTAACTATGAAACATGTCTAAAATCAGGAAACCTTTTTTAATATCAATCCAAGATTGTGTCTTGATTTCTTTAACATCTGTCAATCAACCTATGTATCTATTATCTATCTATCTAGCTAGCTAGCTTCTCTATGCTAAATGAAACTGGCTTAAATAAACAAAAAATTTATTATTGATGAAGCTAAGACTAGGTTTATTGTCTATGTGATAATATATATTAGATATTAATTAGTGTGGTCCATCTGATGAATAAAATCCAGTCTACTTGCACATTCGCTAGTGGAAGAAAAACAATACTAGAAATAATAGGTTCTTATTAGACGTTGATAGTTTTATAGACTGAGTAGAACTCAAAACTGTATTTCAGCTATCAGAGGAAGTATGTCATACTGGGATTCAAAACTCTGGATTAATGCATCAAGCTTACTATTATCATATGCATGGAGAGAATCCATTTTTCTTCTTACACAACATTCCACAGTCATTGTGAAGTCTCTTTGAGTTCTGAACCATAAGCTTTTATACTGAGCTCAGAGCATCATGCTGAGAGATGGAGCTGAGCTGGGCACTTAAGAATAGACATGAATGTGGAGATTAGAGATCTTCTAAGGGATTAGATTACCTCAGAGGGACCTAATGCTGCCCATGGTCGCAATGATGTAGCACATTCTGGATCATGTCACTAATGCCTTGTGTGCTTGCTAAGCCAGCCTAGCACACTCACTAGTAGACATAAATGGCAGTGATGGATGAGCTGGATAGGCAGATGAGATTAGGTCTAATACTATACCAATGCCTATGGTCTATTGGACATGAATTTTCTAGAAGATTTGAAAGAACTGAGACAAATGTCAGTTTTCTTTATTTCTCCATAGTTCATAGTCAAAATAAAGTTGTACATGCTCTAAGGAAGCATCTGGAAGCCCGTGGGCAACTTATCCTTGTGCCATGGCTTATATCTATCTGCTTGACTATAAATATCCAAATACACACATTTTCTTCATGTGCATATCAGTCAGAATATTTACTGAGCTAAGCTTACCCTATCTCACCTTCTTTCTTATTCCTTTAGGAACAACATATACTGGCAAAAAAGTGTAAGTTTGGACTTTCCATATTTTCTTTCAGTGTGGACTAATTGTATGCACATTGCTCTCTACTGCCCTTTGCCAGATATTTTAGAAGTACAGTGACTATCATAAAACAGACACAAATGTTAGCCAAAAATGACAAAATAAAACATATAGAGATCAATAAGAGACCAGAACAAAATTTCCACCCTTATGGTTACTAAACTAAGTAAATTTATATTAAAAAAAAGTTTACACAAAGAACTTTTGAGATCCATGTGGTCACCCCTGCAAAGTGGAGAAAAGACAGAGAATCTATATGTAACAATATACTAAGTGGATCTGCATAGAATTAAGTGGGAAAAACAGAATTTTAGAGAGAGAAATTGTCTTTTGATTGTAGGTTACTGCAAAACAACTCTGAGAATGAGTCATCTTGTTTCTTTCATTTCTACAGTGGTCTTGAATTCACTGTCTCAAAGAACTACAGTAAGAACTCGGATGATGCTCAGTCATCCATTCTGCATTGAATAATCTAACAAGCACTGGTCTGACCTTTGATATTACAAAACCAGCTTTTAACTTCTCTCCATTGTTATGAAATTTTTCCATAATATTTTATTCCAATATAAGGCTGATTTTCCTATATTATTAATGTATTGTTGGTGTATTCATCTTTATTAATTATCTTGCTAGATCTTATAAGTAATACTTAAGTCATCAAAATGTTCTTGGTCCTTAAACCCCACAAGCTCATTTCAGCTAGGTTCCCATTCTGCACCTTCTTCCCTTCTCCCAATCTGGCCTTTCATGTTTCATTGTTGGGACACATACTTGTCAACTCCAGGCAAGGAAGACATATTTTGGCTCACTGTTTCACAGTAGGGAGAGATGCAACGGCTTTTACCTCAGAATCAGTAAGCTAGTGAGACAGATCAGAAAGTTCTACTGAAGGAGAGACAAGGTACAACTGGAAAGACCTGTGGTCCAGTTATCCACTTCCTTCAATTAGTCATCACAACTAAAAACTTGCCGAATGTCTCAAAATAGCAGTACCAGCTTGGAAGGCAGCTTTGCTCACCACTGTGCCGCCAATGCACATACAAGCACTACCAGCTAGAGACCAGGCATCCAAATACTTTGATGGTCTGGGGAAGGTTTTACAGTGAAATCATGAAATCAACAGGAGTGCAACTTTTGCTCTACATCAGACTTTGGCTGAAGTCATTCTAGGAGCTAATATCCTTTCCTATCCAGGGCAATAGAACTCCTGTGAAAATGCTCAAAAGCAGCTTCATCTTTTACTCCTCTGTGTGTTTACTGGAGCTATTGGAAGAAACTTTGAAAATTCTCCAGACATCTCATTTGGGGAAAGAGGCTTGAGTTTTTGCCCTTTCTTAACATGTAACAAAGCATTCCCTTAGCATTCTGCCTGGGGCAATGCACTAGCCAAAATGATACAGATAAAGCTAACTAACACATCCTTGTAGGTTACTATCTTTTCTTCTTTCTTAGAAAGCAGCAAGTGACATTGAGAAATATTTCTATAGTGTCTTTCTCATTGTAGTCACAAGGTTCTGTGATTCACAAACTTAGACTAAGCTATTAAAAGAAGAGAGGTAATTTTGAATAAGTATGAATGCTCAGAAGAAACTAGGCAGTAAGATAAGCAGAAGCCACACATTTTAACTGCAGGAAATTGTGTTGAAATAGAATGTGCATGGGAAGCTTGAAAAATCTTCATATCCCTGTCTCTCACATAAAGAAGGAAGGAAAACGCATAAAGAAAGAAGGAAAACAGGGGCTGGAGAGGTGGCTTAGGGGTTAAGCCTCTGCCTTGCAGGTAGAAGGTCCTGAGTTCGGATTCCAGATCCCACGTATAGACGTTGGGCAGAAGCGGGGACAGCTTACCTTCTTGTCCTGGTAAGGCGGAGCCTGTGAATCCGGGGCAGAGAGAACAAGGAGAAGGTGGAGGTGGTCCATGGTGGTTCCCAAATTCGCCCGTGGTTCTACACACACACACACACACACACACACACACACACACACGCACGCACGCACAATTGAATAAAAAAATAAAGAAGGAATAATAAAAAAAGAAAGAAGGAAAACAAAGGGATTATAGTCATTAGGTCATGATGTGCTTTTTATGTCACTTCAACAAACTTGGTAATTTTCTGAAACAAAAATCATGTCTATTGCAATCTGTTTGGAATAGAGGACTATTGGAAGAGAAAGCTATTGACAGAATATGCATGCATCTGCAATTCAGGGGCATGACACTCAAATCACTGTACGGTTTAGCAGCAACATAGTACGTCAAGTTTACTTGGAAGACTATTGCCATGTTCAGCATGGTTTCTTGAATTTGGAAAAATATTTTATATCTGCCACAAACTTGACAAGACAGGTGAGGTTCACATAATGGTCAGAAAGACTTTTAAGAAAGGAAAAGAAGCTCATACATTGTGCTCAGATTGTGTCTTGAAGATTCAGAAGCTATTTACCAGAGATATGAGTGTGCATGTCAGTAACTCAGATTTGAGGCCAATCCAAAGGTCATGAATTATACATATGTGGCAGAAGTGACAAGAGTGTAACTTGCCTGGGGAAGCGTGTTGAATGGTAATGCTTAAAGAAAATAAAGAATTGAGCTGTGTGTGACTATGTCAGGAACTGCTGAGTGAATTTACCATGTTTTCACTGATGCCGCATCCCAAAAAAAACCCGGGAGCTTCTACAACAACAACACTTCATCTGACAGGAGAATAAGACTTCAATGTGGGCAAAACAGGAGACTACCCACGATTTCCCCCTTTCTCAGTTTAATGATATTTGCTAACATGCTTGCATTATCTTTTTATAGCAACATCAGACTAAAGTGGTCAGAAAGAAAGAAGAACAAAATAAATTACTGTAGGGGAAAAATATCAGGCACATAATCACAGAATGAGAGCAAGGAAGCTTAGCATATCCGGGGCAGAGGAATGAACACTGCATATTAGAATACATGGGGAGGGCTCCTCTTTCAGAATGAGAAGATTCTGTGCAGATGTAGTTGGTGAAGCAAGGATATCTCACTCAAAATCCACATGAGTAACAGAGGGCAGAATGCTTTGTTAGGACCTTTCATTGACCTCTGATGACCCAAAATTTGAAATTTAATCATTTTTATCTCTTGTTCATATTGAAGGTATTGGAAATGTAACAATGTGATGGAAGGAGATATCAGCTAAATCCTTATCCTGCACTCCTTATCTTATCTTACAATCCTGCAGAGTGCCATTTCTGAAATATACTGAAACTTTCATGAAACCAACTATAATGTATCATAAGCCATTAAGTTAGCACTTGAAGCACATCTATGTCTTGCTAATTTCTTACAAAAGAGCTCTTTGACCCATGGCGTCTACTTGAATTTTTTATACTCAACGAAACTGTATATAAACTTCGTTCATGCACATATCTTCACTTACCTGTTGAAAGAAGATGGCCCTGAACATTGTATTAAAGGCAAAACATGAAAAAACAGTATGAAAATATTTTAATATAATAGAAAAACTCTTGAGACATTTGAATTTATCAACATAGAAAATGATTATATTACAGAGATAATAATATTATTCTAAGATATCCTAATTAAACATTTTTAGAAACTATTTGTGATTTTTTGTGTGTATGAATGAGAAAAAAGAACCTGATAGTAAACCACTATCTAAACATCTCTCATTATATCTTTAGATAAGAAAAGACTTCAACACCCAAACAAGACACAGCCCAGTGTAATGGAAGGGCAGTAAAACAGGCAGCAACAAACAAGTAGAGTACATAGTACCAGGGATCTAGAAACCCTAAGCCTGAATCAAGACAACCAAACCTCTTCCATCCTAAGACTCAGGAAATCTTAGAGAAGAGGGAAGTAATAAGGTCATAAGAGCATAAGGTGGGGAGGTCCACGGCCAGCCAGAACATTTCACTCAAGACAGGACTGCTGCATCTACCAACTCATTGCAATGAGATTTATCCTCATCAGACCTACACAATGACTGAGTTATCAACACTGCTCCAGGAACCAGTGAGGAACTCAAAGAAATAACTACATGCAGTGGGAACCTTAGGGACAAGGGCTACACAGGTGAAAGGACCGTCCCTATCTGTGGTCTACCAAAGAAAGGGCCACTATAGCAGCCACAGAGGCCTGAGACCCTATTAGGGCAGACAACCCAAAGGGACCCCAGTGGTCCACACATGGAGGGGACAGGGATGAAGTGTGAAGAAAGAGGAGGATAGTAGTAGAAGGGAGCACAGAGGAAGGGAGAAGGGAAGGAGGGGACAGGGACAATCACTCATGCTTGTATAATAGGAAAATTCTTAGTAAAAAAGAGAAAAAAGAGGAGAGAGAGACAGCAAGAGAACATCGTTAAGGACATTGTCCTGCTGAACATGGTGCCTTACATCTGTAATCCCAGTATGCCAGAGACAGAAGCAAGAACATGGACATAATTCAAGAATTTGAGGCTAGTCCAAACAATAAAGCAAGATCTGTTTTAATCCCCGCTTCTTGCAAAATGGTATTTCTGAAATTCTTCGAATTAAAAAAGAAATGACTCGATTCGTGACCTAATTGCTAAGATCCAGCATTGTCCAGGGGATTTTATGCTTTTTTATTTGATTCTGTGCACACATGAAGAATTGGATGCAATTGTCAGTTCTCTTATAAATCAAGAGTCATAAAAATGGTCCTGTTTTATAGGAGATGAGTGCAGTGTGTGCTATTTCTTTACAGTCTTTGTCCTCCTGACTGGCCAGAAGCACTCCTTATTTCATGCTACCCGCTTGTCAGCCCAGCCAGGACCAGGAAGAGGAATGGCGGAGGAAATGAGCACTGCATCTGGCATTTATGTCTCTCAGTGAAAAAAGGTGAATCTGGACTAACACTTCTTTCCTTTTCATGACGAAGAGTTAAGAATAAGGTCTTCTTTCTTTTTTATTACAACAATATCCCAGGCTTCCTCTTTAGAGCAACCCTCTTTCTTCCAGAAAAACGCTTGAGATGATGCAGAAAGCATTCAGAGAGCTGGGAACTGATTACAACTGAAAAAACGAATCCAGTCAAACTGTAAGCAGATTGAGAAAAATGCCCGAAAATGCAGAACTAAAGATGAAGGACTGGTCTTCCCACTTAGGTGATTTTTTTTTAAGTCAGAATCTTTTATGAAAAAAAAAAAGTCTGGGTGACTGAAAAGGTGTAAGAATTCACATGTTTCAGAAGCTTACAAATTGTTGTAGTATGCCATCAATCTCACAGGTTTTGCAAATCGTATGGCTATTTTGGTTTGTAAGGAAGATTTACTATTTATCAGTGGAAAAAGTTACTAAAAATTCTAAGTTATCAAAACTAGAGGGAAAAAGAAACAGAAAATTCCAACGTAACAAAATACTACCTTTATTTTGATTTTCAACCTGGGCCTCTCAGCCCAGCTTTATAAACTTTGGTAAGTTCTCAACACAGTTTTAAATCTTCTGAGATGTTCCCACAGGAACATCTTTAATCCCTACCTGGTGCCAAAGTTCAGGAAGGTTGTGGAAGCTTTGGTATGAGGAGCCTTGCTGGAAGAAATCATCTCACAGGAAATGGGCCTCGGTGGCGCTGCTTGCTTTAGCTCTCTTGGTCTCTATGCATCCTGATAGTGACAGTAATTAAACTTTCACTTTGGCTTCTGGCCACCCACATCTGGCACTATGAAATTCCTACTATAAATGGACTATATCCATTCTGCAACCATAAGGCAAAAAATAACTTGTTTTCCCCCTGTGAGAGTTGTATCAAAGTCTTGTCTGATAGCAGAATAAGAGTGGTTGTAATATATATTTTCATGGTCTGTGTGTCATAATAAAATTAATAAGACTGGATAATTTAGAGAGAATGGGGATACATTAGTGGCAGCACTGTTGACTGGAAAATGCAAGATCAGTATGGTTATATTTGAGTCTATGAGTAGGTATATATGTATATATAGATTTAAGTATATAACCCATAAATATAGTGAAAGCATATGAATGTCCCATGTTATGGTTCGTATTGAAATTATCAAATTATCACGTGCATTTCCACGTGATTGTAGTGAAGAACAGGAAACTCCAAAATCTACTTGAAACTTTTAGACAGGACCTTTGCTGTATTTACAAGAGAGAAGCCATTATGGTCTTATCTTTTGGCAAAAGTTGCATCTGAAACGTGGAGGGAAAATTCCAAGCCTTTCTGACCATTTAGTCCAAACACTTTATGCCAGTTGTAAGATGTGTATTCTGATTGAAAAAGTATGTACTCATGAATCTTTTACACAAGATTCCTGAAAAATCTGGAGAAACTAAATAATCTTTGAAATATCACTGACAACTCAATGTTCAGTGTCTTTTATCATTGTGAAATTTTAACAATGGAAAGTTCCAATATCAAATTTAAATAAATTTTTCTTTTCATACACTCTAATTTCTTTTGTGAACTGTGAGAGGTGAATATTGATACATATTTTTTAAAATTTTGATATCTAAATATGTATAATCTTCCTCTAAGTCATTTCGAGAATCTTAGAATCAATTCTAATTTGATTCTACTTTTCTGACTTATCCTGATTTCATATTTCACCTGTGTGTATATGAGTATGCATATATGTATATATATATATTTAAGTATAGAACCCATAAATGTAGTGAAAGTGTATGAATGTCCCATGTTATGGTTTGTATTGAAATTATCAAAGAATTCTGACATGTTATTTCATTTAGCTCTACATTGATCCTATGAGAACAGGTAACATTTATATTTTCCAAATTGAAAATGAAATCTGTTCTAAGTAATGCTGTGTAAACACTACAGATACATTAATTAGTAAGAGCAAATCTTTTTTTAACATTTTTTTATTATCTCCGCTCATACAAACTTAATATGTACACCGGTTCCCTCCCTCCCTCCTCCTCCCCCCAACCCCTCTACTCACTCTCCCCTCACCTCTCCCTCCCCACCCTCCAGTGCCTCCCCTCCCTCAATCCCCGGAGAATCCTTTAATGTGCATGCCAAACTCTCCTCTGGGTCCTCCTCTCTGATGACGTACAAGGACCCAGCGGCATTTCCCTGAACCCTTTCCTTTGTACTCCTTAAGCATAGGAACACTATTTTGGCTGTCAATCCCTTGCCTCCAAGGATCTTGGTGCCTTTAGCAAATGCTAGACTTTGTGGGATCAATAGTGTGTTGGACATTGCACAGGGCATGCAAAGTCCAATTATGATTGCTTCGTCCCTAACTTGTGTGGAGTATCTTGCATATCTTGAAATAGAATATTAAATAATCCCCCTCAATTATATTAATCCTTGCAAAGTGGACAAGGAAGAGTTTCCTTTTCAGTAGATAAATGGCTTTAAAGCTAATTTAGGCAGGAGGCATATTTGATATAAAATAATTAATGAACATATTGATTGATAGAAGCTATAGTGTCCAAAGAATAGAAGAAATAATGGAGAAGCGTGAAAAGCATCCCCAGAGAAATGCCAGACATCAATAAAAAGAAAGGGCATGTGATTGACAGGTGAGAGAGAAAAACATCAGAAAAACACATTTGAAGAATAATGGCTGAAGACTTCCACATCTGATTTAAAAAACATTCATCTGCATATCCAGAAATCCCAGTGAAACCCAAGTGGAAGAAAAAACAAGATTGTTAATGAGGAAATAGATTTTTTAGGTTTTATTAGATTTGACAAAAACATTTTATTTCTAATTCAAACAAACACTAGACTACCTTGCTTCACTATTGAGTCTACCAAACATTAAAAAAAAAAAAAAAAACAGAAAACAATTTTAATTCTTTGTAAGCTCTTCAAAAACATTAAAGTAAAGGGAAATGTTTAAAAACTCATTTTCTGAGGCTTGCAGCACCCTGATAGAAAAGTCAGAAAAATATTCCATGAAAATGATAAAGCAACAACAACAGCTACAAACTAATGACCCTGTGAATATAGAAGCGAAAACATTCAACAGAGTACTAACTGTTCTCGGCTATCTGATATCCACTTAATAAATATGCTTCCATGTCAGCCAGACTGGAACCCTTGCTGAAAAAGACAGCTACTCTTTCATTGTGAGCAGAGTTTTCCAAAAGGGCTGAATTTGAAGAATGATAACAAAAAGAACCCTGCAGATTTTCAATGACATAATAACACCTACTTGAGATGTTGCTGTTTACTTAATGTTGTTAATAGGTGAGATAAAATAGTGAGCCACAAAAGTCAAAAAGCAATTTTTCCTAAATCATAATAAAACAAATGCCAAGTTTATGTCTAAATAACATGTGGAAATCAATACAAAGAATCAGGAAGGAGTGTGTATCACTCAACTTGAAAGAAATGGGGAATTTCAAGCATATTAATTATAAAGCGTGTTTATATTATCTTCACTATAACACCACCACACCAAAAACTCTGTGGCACAAAATTATTTATGGATCTGTTTTACCCTGATAGGAAGATGTGCCTATGTTGATAGACAACTTGTCTCATTTATTTTACATTATTCACTTTCATATTTTATTGAAATTGATGTACATCAAAATATATCCCAAATGGGAAAAATATTGATGGTATGAAGTCATGTGAGTAATATTCCAGGAAAAGTAGCTATATCGACTAGAAAAGTATAAAGTCATGGACTGGAGTAATGTCTCAGGGGTTAAGACTCTGCCTCACAAGCAGAAGCTTAGATCATAGGTCCCTCAAAAAATGTCAGGCAGAAATGGTGGTGGCTTGAACTTGTGACCGTGGTAGACAGAGCCTGGGCAATCCCAGAGCTAAGCAAGAAAGAGGTAGAAGCAATCCAGGATGATTCCAAAGTCGCCCTTGGTCCTCCAAAGAGACACAGAGTGCACGCATACACACACACACACACACACACGTGCACGCACACCACAATAAATAAAATAAAGTATAAAGTCAAAATACAACTTCGTGGAGCTGATTCCTTTGTGGAGTTGATTCCAGAAACTGAACTTAGATTTCCAGATTTGTGTGGTAGGCACTTTTACTATCTGAGCTATTCACCAGACCCCCACTCAAATAAATAGTTTCTATTTGTCTATTTAATTATTAGTGTGTACATATATTTCTCTTTGTGTGTGCATAAGTGCAGGTTTGTGTAAACAGGAATGTATGTGAAGTTAAATAACTTTCAGGAGTAAGTTCTATTGTACCACAAATTCTGTTCTTGGACTCAAGTTGTCAGACTTGCATAGCAAGCACCTTCATTCACTGAGTCATTTCACCTGCCCAAGATTTTAAAATATTACTTTCTACTCATCTCAGGTCTTCTAGATGGTCAATGCAACCTATAGGATATTCAGGAAAAGTATCAATGTTTTGTGAGATGTATAAGCTTGGCAATATCTTAAGGCCCTTACTTTGTAACCAAGACAAGGACAATCAGAGAGTATTTGAGAGAAAATACCTTACACCATTCCAGAAGGGTTTTGTATGTATGTGTGTGTTGTAGACACTCCCTGGGACTGCCTCTAATGAATCTTACATCACATCTTAGAGTCATTCCTTCTGTTTATATTTGAGGATGGTGTCCTTTATAATATTATAATTGAACAGAAAAGAATTACAATCTTTCACTAAAATTCCAGTAGTATCAGAAGTATCTGTAATAAATATCTATTGATCTGAATGGAACAGTTATTATTACTGACTATTGTATTTCAATTATCCACACCAAGAGTATATAATGAATGTAAGTCTATAGTCACATATGCATATGTGTATGCAAAACAATTGGTAACTCCATTATTGTCTATGAAGGTATGTTCTCTATGTCCCATTATCAGTCCACGTGGACATGCTACATAATATTCTGAAATGAAAAAAAATTTCTAAGCATTAATTCACTTACAGCATGAATAACTTAATATTCACTGCAAATTAAATGACCAGCAATGGCTAATTAACTAATTTAGTGATGTATAAATAATGGATAATTATTTATGATACAGATGAAACCTTAAGAAATACTGCAAGAACACAAAAATTATAAAGAATATTTTTACAAATATTACTGATATTGAGACAATATTATTTTCTTTAAGAAAAAGTTATGATGACCTTCAGAATCTGTGACTGTCCCAGAATGCTGGCCAATCCATCCCACTAGCCATAATAAACCCAGGAATGGACTAGATACCTCAGAATCCATCGAAGAGAGCAGACCAACTTCATCTAACAGAAGGTCTCCAGAATATCACCATTCAACACAGGACAGCCATGTAACAAAACCAAAGATAAATAAGCACCACTTTTTTTCTCCCACATTTTATTTTTTTCTAATCATGCACAGTCAATAGGTACCCCCTTTCTCTCCCTCTCTCCTCCCTTGTTGGCCCCCTTGCAGTCTCCTCTGTCTCCCCCTTCTTCACTCCCCTCCTTCCCTTTCCCTCTCCCAGTGCCTCCCCCTTCCTCCCTCCTGTCCCCTGGAACATCCTACTGTGTGACAAATCTCCCTCTGAGTCCTTCAATCTAGTGAGGGGCAAGGACTCTGACATAGCCCAGAGCCACTTCTTGAGCTCCCCATTAGTAAGGGACTCTATTGTGACTGTTAATCCCTTGCCTGTAAGGATCCTACTGCTGGGAACTTTCTCCTCTGTGATTCATGCTGGAGTTTGGGGGCGGGGAGGTCCTTGACATATCAGCCATTGTATAGGTCAGACAAAGTCAGATTATGGCTACTACAGCCTTACCTTGTGTGGACTATCTTGTGTATTGTTGGTCCTCCCCATCTTTAGGCTCTTACAATCTTGCTGCCCCCTCTTCTGCAAAGTTCCCTGAGCTTTAGGATAGGGAGAGATTTGGCTGGTCTGGTTCCAGGTGATTAATGTAGCGTCTTTGGTGTTCTGAATTATGGTTTATTGTTTTCAGTTTTGCTTTTCCTGCACCACCCTTGGCTGCATCCTGATTAGTATGGAACATTATCCCCAACCAAATATAAAAGACTATTTAAATGAAGATCTTACTATAAGAAGAGACCCAAAGGAAAATGGAAGAATAGGAGTAGGAAACAGCAATGTGGGGTGGGTGGGGAGTATCAGTGTCCCATTTACCAGATGGTTACCATCTATCTGCCAGCCCATATATATACTCCCTGGTTGGTGAGAATAAACCTGTTCAGTCACAAGTGACGAGGAAGGGAAGTGAGAGGGAGCTGCATCTGATGCAGCTCAATCACTACTTTTATTTGTTTTCCATTTTCTCCCAAGAAACAGTCACACCCACCAATCTTTATCTGCCAGACCTGACTCCCAATCCAAAATTTCCTAATTAAATTTAGATTGCACTTTCACCTCCAAAGCAAGATTTGGCTTACATACCACAAAGCACTGCAGCAACTACACCCACAAAACAGCACCAAGTAACCCTATACTAACTCTTAAACAACAACATCCCATTCAATTAAAGAGAAGTTTTTTCAACAACTACCAAAGAAAGGCAACTTCATCTGACTCAGCAGTGCCAGTCACACATACCAAAGAAAGCAAATAAAAACTTAACACAAGATGAACAAGTCAAATCATAAAATCACAAAATGCACGAAATAACAGAAAACCATGTCTTTTACAAAAAAAGACACCAATCCCTTATTGATAGATTCCAAATAGAATAACTTCTTCTATACCAGCCAAGAAAAAAGCACTCAAGATAATGTATTTCAAAAGAATATTGTTAATATGATCAATGAAATTTAAAAATTACAAATATATGTGAATAACTTAGAGATGAGATAAGTAAACATGATCTTTTTTATTTCCACGAATGCAAACTTAATAGGTACACCGGTCCCCTCTCTCCCTCCACCCCTCCCTGGACCCTCTGCTCCCTCCCCCATTTTCTTCTTCCTTTCCCCCCTCCCTCCCTTTCTCCCAGTGTCCCCTCCCTCCCATTCCTGGAGCATCCTTTAGTGTGCCTGTCAAACTTTCCTCTGGGTCCTCCTCTCTGATGAGGTGTAGAATTCAGTGACATTTCCCAGAACTCTTTCTTGTGTTCCCCTTAAGTATAGGAACACTACTTTGGTTGTTAATCCCTAGCTTCTAAGGATCCTAGTGCTTTTAGTCCATGCTAGACTTTGAGGGGTCAATAATGTGTTGGACATTGCACAAGTCACGTATAGTCCTATTATGATTGCTTCGGATCTAACTTCTGTGCAGTATCTTGCATATCATTGCTCCTCCCATCCTTGTGCTCTTACAATCTTACCGCCCCCGCTTCCACAAATTTCCCTGAGCTTTAGGATGGGGAGAGATTAGGCTGGCCTAGTTCCAGGTGGTTGATATAGAGTCTCTGATGTTCTGAATTATGGTTTGTTGATTTTTTTTCACTTGTGCTGCTTCCGCAATGCCCTTGGCTCCATCCTGATGAGTATTGGATGTCACCTCTTAGCCAGAGATTAGAAAGCTGTTAAATTAGAGCCTTATTGTAAGAGTATATTCAAAGGTAGATGGAATAAAAGTAGGAGACTGCGGTGGGAGGGTGTCAGCCTCTCATTTGCAAAATGGTTACTTTCTATATGCCAGACTATATGCCCTCCCCTTCTGGTGAGACCATACCCTATCACTTGCAAATGATCAGGAAGGAAAGTGTGTGAACTTAACCAGATGTCTCATTACTTACTTGCAGTCCTTGATGGTGGCCTATTTTCTCTGCTGTAACATGGTCCCCTCTCTCCTTGTTTCTGTCATGGCCCTCCGTTCCCTTCCCTCCCTGCGAATAATCTTTGCAAATACCGAAGGTCTTAAAGAGATTTATCTTTGAGTGTGTCTCTAAGTGGGTTTGGTACTAACATGCCACCTATTAGGGAGTACATGCGGCACTTAATTTTCTGTGTCTAGGATGCTTCACTCAATATAATTGTTTCTAATTCCATCCATTTCCCGGCAAATTGCATTAATTCATCATTTTTGATGGCTGAGTAGTATTCCATTGTATAAATGTTCTACATTTTCCTTATCCACTCAACTGTTGGACATTTGGGTTGATTCCATGACTTTGCTATTGTAAACAGTGCTGCTATGAACATGGTCATGCTTGTGCTATCCAGGTGAATTTTTGCTGTATGGTGGGTTATTCTCAAAACTGGAAGAGCAGGATCATATGGCATTTCAATCTAACTTTTTTAAGAATCGCCAGATGGCTCACCAGAGTGACTGTATGAGCCTGCATTCCCACCAGCAATGTAGGAGAGGTCTCTTCTCTCCACATTCTCTCCAGCATTTGGTGTTGTTTCTATTGTGGATTATTACCATCCTGACCAGATGATATCTCAGGGAGGTTTTGATTTGGATTTCCTTGATAGCTAAGGATGTGGAGCATTTTTTAAGATATTTGTCAGACATTTTAATTTCGCCCCTGGTAAAGTTTCTTTTAAGTTCCAAGGCCCGTTTTTTAATTGGCCCATTTGTTTCCTTGGTGTTTAGTTTTCTAAGTTCTTTGTGTACTCTGGATAATAGAGCTCTATCAGATGTGTGGTTAGTGAAGATTTCCTCCCATTCTGTGGGTTGCCTTTGTGCTCCAGTTCCAATCTCTTTATCTGAACAGAAGCTCTTTAATTTCATAAGATCCCATCTGTTGAATGTAGGTTGTAGTGACTGTGCTATTGGATTTCCATTTAGGAACTGTTGGCCTAATCCAATTAGCTTGAGGGACTTCCCTACCCTTTCAACTATAATCTTTATATTATCTGGCCTTACATTGAGTCATTGATCCATTTGGAATTAATTCTTGTACATGGTGACAAGTATGGGTCCAGTTTTAATCTTCTGCATGTGGATATCCAGTTTTGCCAGCACCATTTTTTGAAGATGCTGTTCTTTTTCCATTGGATTTTTTGGGCCCCTTTGTCAAAGATCAAATGGCTGTAGTTGTGAGGGCTTACATCTGGGTCTTCAACCCTTATCCATTGATCTGTGTGTCTATTTTGGAGCCAGTACCAGGTTGTTCTTATAACTATGGATTTGTAGGATAGACTAAGATTTGGTATGATAATACCTCCAGCAGTGATTTTGTTACTCAGGATTGTTTTTGCTATCCTGGGTCTTTTGTGCCTCCATATGAATTTTGAGATTGTTTGGTCAACTTCTTTGAAGAATTGCTTTGGGATTTTAATTGGTATAGCATTGAATCTGTATATTGCCTTTGGTAAGATGGCCATTTTTACCATGTTGATTCTGCCAATCCAGGATCATGGGAGGTCTTTCCACCTTCTTGTGTCTTCTGCAATTTCTTTTTTAGAGTTTTAAAGTTTTCATTGTAAAGGTCTTTTACCTCCTTGGTTAGGTTTATACCAAGGTATTTCATTTCTTTAGGGGCTATAGTAAATGGGATTGTTTCTCTCAGGGCTTTTTCACTTCTTTCATTCTGTGCATATAGGAAGGCCACTGATTTTTGTACATTTATTTTGTATCCTGCTACCCTACTGAACTTCTCAATTAGTTCCAGGAGTTTCCTGGTGGAGTTATTGGGATCAGTCAGGTATAAGATCATATCATTTGCAAATAGAGATAACTTGAATTCTTCCTTGCCAATTTGAATTCCTTGTATTTCCCTTTCTTGTCTTATGGCTTCAGCTAAGACTTCAAGTACAATATTAAATAGAAATGGTGAGAGTGGACAGCCTTGTCTAGTTCCTGATCAAAACAGGAATGTTTCAAGTTTTTCCCCATTGAGTATAATCCTTTCTGTAGGCTTATTGTATACAGCTTTTATTATATTGATAAAGGTTCCTTTTATTCCAACTGTCTCTAGGGTTTTGATCATAAAGGGCTATTGAATTTTGTCAAATGCTTTTATGTGCATCTATCGAGAGTATCATGTGGTTTTGGACTTTGGGCTGGTTTATATGGTGAATTACATTAATTGATTTGAGTATGTTGAACCAACCTTGTGTGCCTGGGATAAAGCCTCTTTGATCCCCATGAATGATCTTTTTGATATGTTTTTGAATACGATTTGCTAAGACTTTGTTGAGAATCTTTACATCTGTGTTTATCAAAGGGATTAGCCTGTAGATTCCTTTTTTAAGTGTATCTTTATTAGGCTTTGGGATTAAGATGATATTAGCTTCATAGAAAGAATTTCATAGTGTTTCTTCCTTTGCTATTTGATGGAACAGTTTAAGGAGTATTAATGTTATTAGCTCCTTAAATGTCTGGTAGAACTCTGTGCTGAATCCATCTGGTCCAGGACATTTTTGGTGGGAAGATTCGAGATTACTTCCTTGATTTCCTCATATGTTATACGACTATTTAAATAATTCAAAAACTTCCTGATTCAATTTCAGTAAGTTGTGCTTACTTGAGAAATCATCCATTTCTTTTGTGCTGTCAAATTTCACAGAGTATAATTTTTTGAAATATGACATTGTAATTCTCTGAATTTCTTGGGTATCAGTAGTGATAACTCCATTT
Organism: Typhlomys cinereus; assembly: GCA_023101885.1. Classification (NCBI taxonomy): domain Eukaryota; kingdom Metazoa; phylum Chordata; class Mammalia; order Rodentia; family Platacanthomyidae; genus Typhlomys; species Typhlomys cinereus. The sequence goes on along the minus strand of JALPQD010000007.1, from coordinate 1,859,724 downwards.
TCATTTCTAATTTTGTTAATTTGGGTTTTCTCTCTCTTGCTTTTGGTTAATTTAGCTAAGGGCATATCAATCTCATTGATTTTTTCAAAGAACCAGTTTTTTGAGTGGTTGATTCTCTGTATCATTTTCCTTATCTCAATTTCAGATATTTTCCCCCTGATTTTGCTGATCTCCTCTCTTCTACTGCTTTTGAGATCAGATTGCTCTAGTGTCTCTGAAGCTTTAAGCTCCACTGTTAAGCTATTTACTTGTGATGTTTTTTTTTTTTTTTGGTGTAGGCATTAAGAGCTATGAACTTACCTCTTAGGAGAGCTTTCATTGTGTCCCAAAGATTTTGATAAGTTGTATTTTCATAATCGTTTGCTTTCAGGAAATTTTGAATTCCCTTTGTAATTTCTTCCTGAATCCATTTCCCATTCAGCATCATAGTGTTTAGCTTCCAGGAATTAGTGAATTTTCTGTTGTTTGTTGTGTTGTGGATGTCAAGTTTTAGACCATGGTGATCTGATAGGGTACAGGCTAGAATTTCAATTTTCCTTTATGTTTGGAGTTTTGATTTGTGGCCCAATATGTGGTCTATTTTGGAGAAAGTTCCCTGCTGAGAAAAATATGTATTCTTTAGTGCATGGATGAAAAGTTCGATAGAGATCTGTAAGGTCCATTTCAATAAGGGTTTGATTAAGTTCCAAAGTGTTTCTGTTAAGTGTTTGACCTGTTGATCTATGCCATGTTGAGAGGGCAGCGTTGAAATCCCCCAGAATTATCATTTTGAGGTTGATTTCTCGCTTTAGACGTTGTAAGGTTTGCTTAATGAATGTGGGGAGTGGGCTCTATTGGGTGCATATATGTTCAGTATTGTGAAGTCTTCCTGGTAAATTGTACCTGTGACTGAAATGTAGTAACCATCTGTGTCTCTTGTGATTTTTTTTGGTTTGAAGTTTACTTTGTCCGATAGCATAATGGCTACCCCTGCATGTTTCCTGGTTCCATTATCTTGCAGAATTTTGGACCAGCCTTTTATTTTTAGGATGTGCCTATCTTTTGTGGCGAGATACATTTCCTGAAGGCAGCAGATTGGTGGGTTGTTGTGGAGGGTCCCTGGGGATTGCAGCACTGTCCTGCAGGCCAGTCCCATGGGTCCTCCACAGGGGGATTGGGGAAAGATGAGTGCGCTGTCCGCCCGCTGCCAGCCCTCCTTCCCAAGGACAATCAGACGTGACAGGGAGTATAGTCAAGCAAGAACTCCTTTATTGCAAGTCCATAGCCCTCTTATAAAGGCAGAACTGCAAGAGGAATTCTAGGGTGGGAAAACAGGCAACCAATCATCTTAAAGGTCAAGCCAGCACGTAGGCTGTATGTAGCAAGATTTCTTCAAAACATCCTGAGCTATATTCCCTATTGTCCTCCTCCTGAGCTACGCCCCCTCTTGTCTTCCTCCATCAAAACATCTTTGTCTAAGCTTGCCAGACCACCCAGGTCACTTAGACTGAGGCCCCCACATATCCCCCTTTTTTGTTTTGTAATGAGGTGAGCTCAAAGAGTTGTTCCTCGAGCGAACCCCACAAGTTCTACCCATAGCCCTTAAGCCTTCTCTGATGATCTATGAGCATAGTAACAAGTATGTCCAACTTCACATAAGTCCCAGCAGTGAGTTTTTGTTGTTGTCCTGTCTGGGTTGGCCTTCCCAGTTGGGCAGGTTGGCATCAGTGCCAGGAATGGCAGCAGGTAGCTTGAGGAAATTGCATGCAGCACATACAGACAATGCAGGGCTGCCTGGTATGTTATTCCTACATATCCATCCTTTGTGGCAGCCAGCGGGAGCCAGAATTGGCACACCAGGATATGTGGCTAGTAGATTAGACCAAGGCCTTACGAGCCTCCAAGCTTGAATCGCATCTCTGGGGGGCATGGTGTGCACGTTCAAGGGCCATAAACATCTGCAGCATGGTCTCGTTGATGGAACATGCTGAGAGATATGCTGAGGAAACACCTAAGCGATATAATTATTTAAAGAACAATTCTTTCTACATGTTAGGTCAAACCCAGATCGACTCCACTTTGGTTTAGGTAAGGTATCAATCAGGCCATCTTGAGTTAGGTCAGACCTATGAGGATTATGGTTAGCATCTTCCCTAAGCACATCGTGGATAGTTTCTTGGCAGAAGGTTTGGTAGATAGGCTCCCCCAGTGTTTTTGGAATCTTGATTTAAGTTGTCCCTTTTAAAAATTTAAAATGTTGATGGTAAGTGATGCCAACCCTAGCTGTGGTATGGGCTTACCCCCCCCTTTTTTTAAACAAGGGCCATTATTTGATTTAATTTGGTTGGGTATGGGGTCATCCAGCAGTAGAGGGTGGTGTCTTTTTGAAATTCCAATGACCTTCAATGACCTTGAGAGACCCATCCCATCATGGTCTTTTTGAAATTCCAAAGACCTTCAAAGACCTTGAGAGAACCATCCCAGCATGGCTGTTCTAATCCTGTTTCATTTCTCCATATACCTATTCGAGGACTCAGACTGCTCAAGGGATGTGGGGCGATGACCGCTCTTGGCTACTTCCTGCTGAATTGGGACCATGGGAGTGAAAGCAGTCTGATGTCCTCATCTATGAAGTGCTGGGATGGTCTAGAGGTCTTTGACGGATGGCTTTATTACTTTAAGGTACCTCTAAAAAAGACAAAACACAGGTTAAACTTTTTAAATCATTAAATGGCATAAACCAACTAAGCTCAGCAATCTTATTGTGGGTATTGGCAAGAGTTAGTAAAGAAAACCTGTTACCTTGCTTGGAATAGTCACTATCTGGTGTAAAAACCAAGAGCTAAGCTACATACTGAAGACTTTTTTCCTCTGGCAGCTGTGAATCCTTATGATTACATTTAAAACCTGTTGAAAACAATAGCAGAACACAGGAGTACACCTGGAATTAGAAATCAGACTTGTCCCCAAGGAAAGGAACTCATACATACAAGGAGAATGAAGAAATTTCAACAAATTTCTCAGAAATCAGTTTTTCTTTCTGGCTGCTAGATATGTTACTGTTGCACATGGGAAAACAAATTTTTAAAGGAATTACAAAAGTGATGATATTAGATCCTAGGTAAAAACACAATACAATCTTTTGTGAAGCTTCATAAAAATAAAGATAAAACAAAATATTTTAGTCAGTATGTACTCAGGCCTTTTACTGTTATCAAGATGATTCATTTTTAAGTGTGCACATGCATTTAAATTGGGCATGTCAAATAATGAACAAAGTCAAAAACCAAAATGTGATCATAAGCACGCAACAAAATCCAAAGTGGCCACAAACTGTTATTTTGAAACATAAAACACACATTTTATAGGCAATCCAGATAACCAAGCAAGTCAGAACTTTTTAAAGTAACCCTTTATCATCACAGGAAAAGTACAAAAACAACAGACAGTTTTTATGGTCCCACCAGTGCAGGGGGCAGAAGCTTCCTTAAATCAATCAGGAAACAGTTTAAAACACACATTGTTTGGCCTAGAAAGTGGGTCATTCATCAGAACGGAGGGTGGTAAATTTCCCTTTGTTTATCTCAACATTCAGATTTTGGGTTCTTTCCCTAACTTCTTTTTACAAGTTCTTAGCAACAGGTATAAGAGACTAGAAACAGTCTGTCCCATTGTTTCGTTGGTCTGAGTCCACATAAAAGGCAACACAAAGTTAACGTAGACAAACAAAAACAGAGGCAGCTCCCACCTGCCTGTACAGAGCCCTCCTAAGCAGGGACTGAGGAATTTATAGTCTTCCTCAGCCCCCCAAGTTCCCTGCTCTAGCCAGGCGGGGACCATGCCCACATGCCTAGAATCGGGAGATTTTTGTGAAGACGTATGGGCATTGTTCTGCCCGCTAGGCCCCTCCCCCTCTCTCCGCAGCATTCTCAGTGCAACTGCCTCCCAAAGCTTAAGCCTTGGAATCAGGGATTTCCAAGCCCCTATTGTTAAGCATGTATCTCAGTGTCTTGAGCGCTGGGTCTTCAGACTTAGTAGTTGCGCTACCCATCTGTTAGGGTCTCACTCACCTCAAAGACCGCTTGGCCCCGATCGAATTCTTCAACACTCCATGAACTCTTTGTGCACCACAGTTGGGCACCAGATGTGGGGGTCCCCAGGGATTGCAGCTCTGTCCAGCAGGCCGGTCCCGCAGGTCCTCCACAAAGGGGATCGGGGAAAGGTGAGTGTGCTGTCCGCCCACTCTCAGCCCTCCTTCCCGAGGACAATCAGACATGACAGGGAGTCTCGTCAAGCAGGAACTCCTTTATTGCAAGTCCATAGCCCTCTTATAAAGGCAGAAACTGCAAGAGGAATTCTAGGATGGGGAAACGGGCAACCAATCATCTTAAAGGTCAAGCTAGCACGCAGGCTGTATGTAGCAAGATTTCTTCAAAACATCCTGAGCTATGTCCCCTATTGTCCTCCTCCTGAGCTACGCCCCCTCTTGTCTTCCTCCATCAAAACATCTTTGTCTAAGCTTGCCAGATCACCCAGGCCACCTAGACTGAGGCCCCCACACAGGTAGTGATTTTTAATCCAGGTTTGTAATCTGTGTCTTTTGGTTTGTAATCTGTGTCTCTTGGGTGAGTTAATTCCATTGACATTTAATGTTATGATGGAGAAATTATTTTTAATTCTGGACATCTTTTATGTTTAGTGGCTTTTGTAAGTGTATTATTTGGCTTTTAGGTTTTGGTGGTATTATACTTCTCTTCTGTCCTCCGGGATACGCTTTTTTTTTCTTTAGTCTTGAGTATCATTTCTAGCATTTTTTGAAAGCCTGGTTTGTTAGACATGTAAGCCTTCAAGTTGTCTTTGTGCTGGAAAACTTTTCTTTCTTCCTTGATCAGGACGGATAGTTTTGCGGGGTATATCAGCCTGGGTTGACAAGTTTGCTCATTCAATACTTGCAGTACATCTCTCCTAGCTCTTCTTGCTTTTACTATTTCTGTTGAGAAGTCATTTGTTATGTTAATAGGTTTACTTTAAAAGTGACTTTTTTTTTCCTTGAGGCTCTCAGCACCTTTTCTTTGTCTTGAATGTGGAGTGTTTTGGCTACTATTTGCCATGGCAAGTTTCTATTTTGGTCATATCTGTTTGGGGTGCGGAATGCCTGTTGTATTTAGATGGGATTCTCTTTCTTTAGATGAGGGAAGTTTTCATTTATGATAGTTTGAAAAATTTCCTCAGGTGTGGTATTTTGGGATTCTTGCTCTGGTATTCCATGAATGCGCATGGTAGGACTCTTCACGGTATCCCATAACTCTTGAATATTCCTCTCAAATATCTTTTTGGCTTGACCAACCTCTTCCATTGAGCTGGAAAATTCTGCCACTTTGTCTTCAAGATCTGAAATTCTATTTTCCGCCTCAATAGTTCTATTGGTGAGACTCTCTATTGAGTCCTGGTTTGAGGATAACTTGTCTTTTAGTTCAATTTTAAACTCTGCCTGAGACTGTTTTAACTGCTCTATGCCTATTTTTGTTTCTTAAACTGTTTTTCTCAACTCCTCCTGGTGTCTGTTGTATTCCTGTTTGAAGTGATTGATGCGGATATTTAACTCCTCCCGGATTTCCTCTTTCATAGTATTGATCATGGTAATTATGCTTTGAAAGTTGTTATCTTGGGCCTGACTTTCTTGGCTGTTTTCTGTGAATTTGTACTGGTTGGAATCTGTCTCTAGGGGGTTAATTCTTTTTGTGTGAGATTTGTTTTCTTGGGTTGTGTTTCTCATGGATCTACCCTTTGACTTGGGCATTGTTGTTTTGTCTCTTGAGTCTATACAGTTTCTATGTGTTTTTAACTGAACTGATCTAGTTTGTATAACTGCTCTTTGGCAGTTATTACTATTGGTTGCCTTGGAGTTGGGTGGGTTTGTCTGCTGTTATTGTTATTTCCAAGATGAGGCTATTAGACTGTTAGTATATCGATTAAATCAGTTTTAGTATATAGAGGGTGTCTTACCTGGTCTGCGAGGGAGCGAGCATGCATTCACAGCAGGTGGAAGGGGAGGAGGGGCTGAGGATGATAGATGGGCTTCACCTGGGACCTGGAGCATGGCCAGTAGTCCATCCAAGCCCTGGCCAGCTCTGGCGCTGTTCATGCTGGATAGTGGGAGGGCCTGGGAGGAGCAGGTGACCTGTGTTCTGGTGGGAAGTACCTGGGAAGCAGGGTGCATTACCTGGACTGCACAAGCGAGCGTGCAATCAGGGCCAGCAGCAGTGGGGGAGGGAACATGATCTTTTATGAGTGGGATGATAGCAAAAAACCAAATAAGATGAAAAAGGTAATAGAAAAAGAAACAAAAATAAGCACTGAACAGGTAGAAAAAAATCCCAAACTGAAATTAAACTGCAAATCAAAACCAAGCTAATTGCAATCTAAAACACAGAAGAAAATATCACCAACAAAACTGATCAAACAGAAGATAGAATATCAGGTCTGGAAGACAAGATGGCAGACCAGTTCAACTAAACAAACTAAAAAAAATTTTTAAAAAATGAAGGGAATATTCAAAAACTATGGGACATCATGAAGAAGCCAAACTAGCATAATCTTGGAATCCCAAAACAAGAACCTCAAGAAAGCACTCCAGCACTTATCTTTCAGACAATAATAAGTAAGATCATACCACACACAAGAAAAGAGAACTCTATTCAAGCCTAGATCTATACCATACAGCAATCATATATGACCAAAATATAAATACCGTAGGGCAGATAATAGTCAAAACACTGGAGATATGAGTTATAGTGAATGTCTTGAGAGTTACAAGAAAGAAACCAAATCACATTAGGACAAATCTATCAAAATAGCAACTGATTTTTCAGTGGAAGCAGTAAAAAGCAGAACATCAAGAAGTATTCTTCAAGTCTCAAATTATCACAAATGTCAACCCATGTTGCTATATCCAGTTAAACTATCAGTCATGATTGATGGTGAAAGAAAAATTTTTCACCAAAAAATAAATAATAATATAGAGACATGTCTACCAAGCCAAGTCTGCAAAAGAAAATAGAAAAAAAAAAACATTGAAGACTGCAGAAATTGATAAAAACACACAAGATGATAGAAGGGAAAAATAACTCCAGCGCAATTACTAAGCAAGGAGTCATCAACACAAGAATCACCAAAGTAAAAATATGAATAAATAAATACTTCTCAGTCACAACCTTAAATATCAAAGGACTCAACTCTCCAATCAAGAGTCAGAGGCTAACAGTGTGGACTAAAAGTCACAACCCATCTCCTTACCGTTACTAAGAACCACATGTCTCAGAGTCAAAGGTTGATCAAAGGTACTTCAAGAAAATGCAACTAGGAAACAAGGAGGAGAATCCGTCCTACTACTTGACAAAACAGACTTCAAATCAAAATAAATCATGAGTGACACAGAAGGATACTACAGACTCATGAAAGGAACAATTCCTTAAGATTTCTCGGGGCTGGAGAGGTGGCTCAGGGGTTAAGCCTCCATCTTGCAGGTGGAAGGTCCTGAGTTCGGATCCCAGATCCCACGTATAGACGCCAGGTGGAAGCGGGGGCGGCCTGCGCTTCTGGTCCTGGTAGGGCGGACCCTGTGAATCCTGGGGCAGAAGGAGATGGAGGCGTCCATGGTGGTTCGCAAATTCGTCCGTGGTTCTACACATACACAGACATACACACACAGACACGCGGGCACGCACATACACACGCATATGCACACAGTTGAATAAATAATAATAATAAAAAAATTAAAAAAAGATTTCTCAATTATGACCATATATGCACATATATAGGTTCACCAAAATTCCTTAAACAAACACTGTAACATATAAAACAGCAAATCAATTCAAACTTGATAATGGTAGGGGATTTAAACACTGCACTCTCACCAATAGATTAACAATCAAAAAGCTGAACAGAAACAATGAAACTAAATGAAATTAAAAAAAAATGAATCTGACTGACATCTGCCCAACTTTCCATCCTAACACCAAGGAATATACTTTCTTTTCAGTAGCCCATGGAACTGTCTCCAAAATAGACCACACAGTAGGCCACAAAGGAAGTCTTCACAAATACAAGAAAATTGAAATCATATCCTGTACACTAGGCTGATGACCACAGAATAAAGCTAGACATCTATAAGGTAAACAACATAAAGTACATAAACTCTTGGAAGTTAAACAACATGCTACTGAATTATGAATGGGTCTGGACACTAGTCAAAGTTAAAATTCAAAATCTCCTAGAACTTACTGATAGTTAAAAAAAATCATTAGTATACGATAAAGACATTCCTAACAGGAAAGTCTATAGCACCCAGAAAAGGAAATTTCACAAGTAAATAACTAACTATGTTTTTTATCCAGACTCAATCTCCTTATTCAATTTTAAACTGAGCATTTCTTCGGAGAATGTATCTAGATCTTTCAAATTTTGTAAGCTTCTAGATTATCAGATGAGTCTCAATGATTTTTAGTTTGAATAATAGTTCTCTGAAAGACAGCAACTGTTAGTTTTCTGAGAAGTCAGGTTTTCAGTCCTGTGAAATCTAGTCAGGACCAAGTGGCTATTTTGAGCAAAGGCAGTTACATGTTTCCATGCTGTGCATCTGCTACTGCTCAAATTTGAACAGATAGTAAGCAGTGTTGCTATAGCATCCTCAGGGTCTAAGAGTTATTTTCTAAATGAGCAAATGAAAGTATTACATGTTTCTGTCTTCTATCAAAAACTAATTCATGCAAACTATTTTTGGAATTAATTGTGGCTTTGGTTGCCACCAAATCTTAAGTGTTTTTAAAATTAATTAATGTATTTTTAGTTTTAAGAGCATATTGTGTTCTAATACCTGCTTCCCTCCATCCCCCCTCCCTCCCATCTCCCTTTCATCCCCTCATCATTCCATTACACTCCTGAATTATGCTTTAAGAAACAAGAATAAACCAAAACCAAAGTAGTGGATGCGTGGAGAGTAATAAGGGCAGGAGTGATATATCTGACATTGAGATAAGAAAACAATACTAAGATCTGATCAAACAAAGAGCAATTTTTTGAAATAATAAACAAAATTGATAAACTTTTAGCCAAATTAATACAAACCAAAGGAGAGAAACCCAAATTAATGAAATTAGATATGAAAATGGAGCTATCACAACTGATGCCAAGGATAATCAGAGATTCATAAGCTGATTCTTCAAAAATTTACATTCCATAAAATTTGACAGTCGAAAATAAATGGCTGAATTTTATGCAAATACAACATACCAAAGTTGAATCAGAATGAATTAATTTTAACAGTCCTATAACTAGTGACATAGTTAAAGCAGAAATTGAAAGTCTCTCAACTAAAAAAGAAAAAAAATGCCCAGATCTGGATGGCGTCAGTGCAGAATTCTACAAGACATTTAAAGAACAGCTGGCACCACTGCTCTTTAAATTATCCTACACATAGAAATAACAGAACATTTCCAAACTATTTCAATGAAACCAAAATTCCACTGATTCCTAAATCAAACACACATACAGAGACACAATAACAAAAGAAAACTCTAGGCCAATCTCATTGATGAACACAGATGCAAATATTCTCAACAAAATTTTAGCAAACCAGATTAAAAAAACTATTAAAAAATTCATCCTCAATGGGTAGGTTGGATTTATTCCAGAAACACATGGTTGGTTTGATACATGCATGTCAATAAATATAACTCATACAAAGCAATGAATATAACTTATCATATAAAAATGCAAAGACAAAAATTACATTCTCTCAACAGATGTGCAAAAGCTTTTGACAAAATTCAATATATCTTCATGATAATAGTCCTGAAATAGATAGGGTTAGATAGGGATGGAAGGAGCATATATCAGCCTTACAAAGGTCATATGAAACAAGACTATAGCATAAATTTTTCCAAATGGTGAAAAGCTTGAAGCATTCCCTCTTAAATGAGGAACTAAGACAAAAGAGCTAAAAGAGTTAAAAATGGAAAGTGAAGAAAACAGGGTATCCCTGTTTGCAGATGACATGATTCTATAGCTGATAGAACCGAAGGATTCCACCAGGACACTCCTAGAACTAATAAATAAGTTCAGTAGAGTGAGAGACTACAAAATTAATGTTAGGGTTAGGAAGATGGCTCAGGGGTGTAAACTCTGTTTTGTAAGCAGAAGTACCTAAATTCTGATCCTAGGTCCCATGAAAAAATAACAGGTGGAAGTGATGGTTGCCTGCACTTCTTGCCTTGGTGGGCAGAGCCCAGGAAATCCTAGAGCTAAACAAAAAGAAGGTAGAACTAATTCAGGAAAGTCACCCTTGGTCTTCCATAGGGACACACAATGTCCTCTGATATGCGCATGTGCACCACACACACACACACACACACACACACACACACACACATAATAAATTAGTAAGAAAAATCAATGTTAAAAGATCAGTGACCTTTCTATACAATAAGAATGACCAAAGCAAGGAATACCTGAGATAAACAATTTCATTTTCCAAAGCTCCCCCCCTAAAGGAAGAGATTACAGAAGACTCTGGAAGGGGGAAAGATCGTCCATATTCCTGGATCGGTAGAATTAACAGTGTTAAAATGATCACTCTATCAAGAGCAATATACAGATTCAGTACAATACTAATAAAAATACTAATCCAGTTTTTCACATAAATTGGTAAAACAATCTCAAAATTCATATGGAAACATGAAAGTCTCCAGAGAGCAAAAACAATTTTGAGTAACAAAGACTCTATAGGAGGCATTACCTTAAACTACACTACAAATTCATGGTAATAAAAATTCAATGGTACTGGTTTCAAAATAGGACTATAGATCAATGGATTTGAATTGAAGACCCCAATATAACCTCATAAACTTACAGTCAACTGATTTTTTAAATAGATGCAAAAAACGTAATAGCATTTTCAACAGATGGTACTGGCAAAATTTAATATCTACATGAAGAAAATGGAGAGTGGATACTTATTTATTACCCTGCAGAAAAATTAGCTCCAAATGGATCAAAGGCCTCAATGCTAGACCACAGAATGTAAAAGTCCTAGAAAAAGAACAAGGAGCACATTTAAACTCGTTTAGGACATCATTTTCTTATAGGACAGCACCTACACAGGAAATAAGACCAACACTAAATTAGTGGGATTTCATGAAATTAAAAATGCTTCTGCTCAGGAAAAGATATTGTTAACCAAGCAAAAAAGTAACCCAGAGAATGTGAGAAAGATCTTAGCTAACCACACATTTGACTAATATTCAGAGTACAGAAAGAACTCAAAAAATTAAATTCCAAGGAAATAAATACCCCAATTAAAATATGCCTTAAAATTGAAAGAAAGTTTTTAGAAGATAAAATTCAAATGTCCAACAAATGGCCTTTAAAAATATTTTCAACTCCCTAGCCAAAGAGGGAAGAGCAAATGAAACCTACCCTGAGGTATCATCTCACCCAAGTCAGGAAGGCTGAGATTCAAAACACAAACAATAGCAAGAGCAGGCCACAATGCATGGAAAAGAGAACCGTCATACACTTCATACATAGTGGCAATGCAAAATTAAACAACCTTTATGGATATCTGTGTGAATGTTCCTTACAAGGTGAAAATGTAGAATATCATAAGACCCAGTTACACTCTGTATCCTCCAACAGAGTCACGTTTGCACCTGTGTTCACAGCAGCTCTATTCACAATAGCAAAGAAATGGAATCAGCCTAGATGTACAGCAGCAGACAAATGGATAATGAAAATGTGGTGCACAAGTACAGTGGAACATTATTCAGAAAAATGAATTAATATTTTCTGGCAAATAGCTGAAGGTGGAAGAAATTAACAGAAAGATAGACACTGCATGTCCTCCCTTATATTCAGATCCTAGCATTAAACTTTAGGAATGATTATAGTCAAATAGAAACTTATAAAATACCAACAAACTACAAAGGAACTCAAGTCAGTAAAGTGGTGGATGAACCCTTGAGAGTGGAGTCAAAAGAATATGGGGGGAGGGAGCAAGGGAGTCCAGGAAGGGGTGGAGGGACGGAAGGGACCAGGGTACCCATAAAGTTTGTATGAGTCGAAATAAACAATAAAAAAAGAATATCGGTAGATAGATGAATAAGCAATCTATGAACGAAAATCTTTAAATGGGAGGGAAGAACAGAGATAGGACATAAGAGGACATAAGCTCTGGGTAACTAATAACCTGCTGACTTGCTTCTAAACCTCCACTGCCCTTAATGCTAGGAAGACACTGTACTGTGTATGTGTCCAAACAATAGCAGAAGGTAAGAAAAAGAACACTAGACAGATGTTTTAGTAATAACTATAAATATCTAATCATAAACACTCATCATTATATGCTTAGATAAGAAAAGTCCTCAACAGTCAACCAAGATGAGCTTACTGCTATGGAAGATTAATGCAGTAGGAAACTACTACTGACCCTACTACTGACCACAGTGGAGAGTATCAGTAATCCTACAAATAGCCCTAATCAGTTTGTCCAAATCTCTTCCCATCCTAAGGCTCAGGGAACCTTGGGAATGAGGGGGCAGTATGACTATAAGATTCTGAAGGTGGAGAGATACACTGTTTCCAGGAGTTCGGTACAATGAAATTTACCCCCACAGAATCTACACAATTACTGACATATCAATAGTCCCCCAGTGATCAGCAAGGATAGCAGGAGAAGCAGCTACATACAGTGGGAATAATAAAGGCAGATGCTAGACAGATGAAGCTTTTCCCACTGAGGGGCCCCTTATACTGCCACAGAGACCTTATCCCCTACTGGTGTAGAGAACTGGAAGAATGCTCTGTGGTCCACACACTCAGAGAGTCATGAGGGCGGGAGAAAAAGGGATGGAGTAGGGAAGATAAGGGAGGTGGGAGAAGAATGGGAAGGGGCGGAGGGGGCGTGGACAGAAACTCATTTGTTTGTATAAAAATAATATGAAAGTGTGATAAAAATATTCAAAAAGGTAAAATAAGGAGAGAGTTACTTTCTTTGTAATTTTATAGGTGGAGTTGAGTATGAATATTGCTACAGAACCTTCTTACCCACTCTGGAAAACAATGGAAAGATCGATTAGTTTGCTTGTTTACGTTTTATTTTGCAGTTAGTGACTAGAATTTTAAATACTGGGAGCTCACGTCTGACTAAGCAATATGACCAGTGTAGCGGTTACTCTTCTCTACTACTATGAGACATGATTCAACTCAAGCAACTTAAGGGAGAAAGGGAGATTTATTCAGCTTTCAGTTCCAGAGGGAGATACAGTCCTTCGTGGTGGAAAAGGCAAGGCTAGTTGGCAGAAGCCAGAAGGGCCTAAGTCATGTCCATCAAGGAGGTTCCAAGAGTTACAAAATCGCAAGCTGCACGAGCAGACCTCTCCTGGAAGTTGGGTGGGGCTAATCAAATCAAGGCACACTGGCTTTGACTGCCTTCCCCAGCAAGGCTCCACCTCTTAAAGGTGCCATGACCTTCCCAAACGGCCAAAGAATCAAATACGTGAGCTTGTGGTGACGCTGAGCTTATTTTTTGTAACGCCCCCTGGAATTCCTGTGACAGCACGTGAAGGCAGGCATTCTGCGATACTGGTTTAGTTTTCAGCTCAGGAATGGAGGATCGAGAACATGCAGACATGTCCAAGTTCACAGCATACACGCTGGAATAAACTCCAGATCCTCTGATTTGAGCCCGCAGTAGAAAAACCTGGACTTTACTTGGAGCCTCCTGAATCATCTCCTTGCGCTGGAGGTGCTCATCGTAAAGAAGAGACTACGCATGAATGAACCTTAAGAGAAACCCTGGATAGGTACTAAGGACACAGGTGACGAACCACTTCAGTGTAAAGGTAATCTGTGAATCTGCAGGCTCCCTAATTTTCCAGACAGCCCTCGGAGCACCTGGGGTAGATTTCTGCACAGGTGAATTTCCTTCTCTGACTTTCAGCTCACTCGAGTGCCAGTTTCCTCATTTCTGTGTGCCAAGGAGAGATGAACAGGGCAGCAATTACAGCAAACGCTGCTTCCACGCTGAGTAAGGCACCCATCGGAATCCTGACTTCATCATTGGTTACTCTGAGACAGGTGGAGGTCTTTTCTTCCTGCTGTCTCTCTCTGTGAGTAGTGATAATGAGATCAGTCCACATTCTGAAAGTTACAAGATTTCACCAGAAATGCTACAGTCTAGAGGGCTGAGATACACATATTTTATTTTAGTATTTAATATCATTTTGTATTCTGCTCTCATATAGAAGCATTTAAGGAAGATAAAAACTAAATGTTTTTGAGTGGATCTTTTAAGTCGTGCAATTTTCAGAATATTACAAAACACAATTATTTGGTCTAATGAGACTGGGTGGATGTAGCTGACATTGTAATGTTGTTTTGATTCCCAATATAGTTACTGTTACATAGTTTATACAATAACTTAAAAAGAAGAGTCTTCTTTGCTGGGTTGGTTATACTTTTAAAATGAACACAATTTCATTCAGTGAAAAAAATCAATGAATTGTTACAGAAATAATAAATAGCTTACTAAATACTCATTGGAACTAGAGCTTTGAAGCAGAATTTGCAATTTTGCAGTTACTTCTCACTTTTTTTTCATATCCAACCCCTCAGGAAATTTTATCACTAAAAATTAGCATTTTTGTGGAACCATTTTTGTTCTTACTATGTAAGTACATCTTACATGCTCCTAATATAACTGTAGCTAAGAGCAGTTTGCCCAACCATTCCCTGTAATAACTGGTGTGAAAATAAGCTAATCTCAAGAGCCCACGGGACAGAAATTGTGTCTCTCCCTCCAGCATCACAGGGCCTCGGTGGAGGTTTTGCTGAGAGACCTGGATCCTGCTGTGAATTCCTGCCTCCTCATAGAGTAAAATTGCAGGGCTCCGAAGAGAAATCTGCTCCACATGAGATTGGATTTCTCCATCATAGGGTAGATAGATGCTTTTGCTGAGGTGAGAAACAGAATACCAAATATTTGCATTAAACCAGAGGGACACTCTCTCCTTGGGCAATGCCATATGTCTGGGCCCTGGTTCAAGTAAGTTTGCTTGAAAAAAAACTCAAACATTCATAGATACATACATACATATGTGTGTGTATATATATATATACACACATATATATATATACATAGATTAGATACATATATATGTATGTGTGTGAGAGAGAATTTGAAATGTATATACACACACACATATAGACAGACACCATACAACATAAATTGTAAAGTACAAGTAGTAATCCTTGGTTCTAGAAAGTGTGTCTTTGGCTTTGATCCTTTTCCAGATGGAGCACAACTAATGCTAACAACGTATAAATTTGCTACACATAATTAGAGAACGATGTTGCTAAAGTGATTCACACCCATAGCGATCAGAAAGGTAGAATGAATCATGGAATACAGCTATCAAACACAATAAGCTCTGGAGTAAGAGCTAGCAGGTATACCTCTCACTTTTTATTCATTGAATGGCCAGACAGCAAATTTTTCCACCTACATAGATTCCTGGAAACAACCAGCATTCAGAGTATATAGTGAGTTGTGTGGATATCATGGGGACATTGTGCAGACCCTGCTGTGCATGGACACATAACTAGTGGTATAAAATGATTGCTACAGTGACATTCACAGAGTAGACATTTAACAGGATTAATTCTTCATTCTTAAGAGGAAAAGAATGTAAAATAATTACTGCAGTGATTTTCCAGAATAAACCTTTATTAGAATTATTGCTTCATTGTTGGGAAAAAGGACAGTCACACATGAGAAAAGAAATGAAAGCAAGAGTGAGACTGATAGGGCAGAAGAAGGGTTGTAATGAGAAAAAGAGGGACGATGGACTCTGGACTTGAAATGAATTCACTGCTTTTATGTATGAAACTTTAACAGGAAGAATAAAAAATATATAGCATTTAGAATCACATTATATAAGCTTAGTTGTTGATCATAAGGTTGTTAGTTCTTCCAAAATTGATTTCCAACTTATTAGCTATCATTTACAAATGTACTCAGCCTGATTGGGGATGAAAAGATGGACGGTTGCAGGATGGAAGACAAGCAAATTCCCTGGGCATTTTTCCCTGTGGGAAAATAAAAAAAGGGGGGGAGGGTCATGAATTTTAAAGCATTGTAGTGGAGGAAAAGCGTTACTTGGTCTCAGTGGCAACATAAAACTGTAGCTATTCTTACAGCATGCTAATAATGCTAGCGCGATTGTCAGACCTATAGATGGAGCACAGAAGCATCAAGGAGGCTTAATATGTTCATTCTTAAAGGAAGCAGGGTTATACCATAATAATGCCTTCTGAATGTGGCTCTTCCCTTTTCATTTATCACAGCTGCAATCTTAATTGAGGCCCTAACATTGTATCTTCAATCTGTCCCTCCAACACAATGGCAGTTCAGGCCATGTAGTAATTTGCAATTGTTCTGCGATCTGAGCTTGAACAAAGCTGAAAGGCTTTTAAGATCATTTAAAATCAAGTCTCACTTGAGGACTGCTTTGTTGTGTCTTGTCAATGACCAGGAAGTTAATGTTCTCAGTGTTGGGGCTTTATGCAAAAATATCCATTTTGTGACATAATGAAACCTTTGTATAATTTTAAGTCATGAATAATTTTCAGGCAAAGGAGAACTTGTCTAGAAAATACATTACATTTTCATAACTGTGATTCCTGGAAAGGGCCAGATCCTGTATCAACTTTTCCATATTCTTTAACATGCTCAATATTTTATCACTAGAGATTAAAAGCAACCTACTGAAGCAAAAATGTAAATGGCAAAGTCTACAAACATGCTAAATTAAAAATTAAAATTAAAATTTCACTCAGGTTTCAATTTCTGGGAAAAAGGGGAAAAGAAGATGAAGAAAAAATAATTGCATTAGTTATAAGGTGAAGAAGTTTTTTTTTTAATTTCATTTATCCTAGAGTTGCAAACATAATGAATCACGGTCCTTGCCTACCCTTCTTCATGCCTCCCTCCCTCTAATTTACCTCTCTCACCCTCCCTTTCCTTCTTGTATCCGTCCCACTCCCTACTGCCCTCCTGTCTGTCTGCTTCTGTGGGCCCCAGTATTCCCTTGGTGGGGAATTTAATGAATACATTTTCAAGAGCAAAAGTCATTTTAAAATAATATTAGAAGCAGAAAATTGAACTTAATATAAAGCACTAATCGTTAGTATTAAAGGAAGCTGGTAAATGAACGTCACAAAACAAAATATCAACTGGTATCAAAGAAATTAGAATAGCTCGATTTCATGATTTCTTAGGAGGGTAATACAAAGAGCAAACAAATCACTCACCCAAAGAAAACAACAAATAAATGTTTAAGACTAGCAAAGCTAAATCTACAGTTTTCACATGCTGCTCACAGGATTGTAAATTAGAGGAAGTTTTTTTGTAACTGACAATGTAGATAAAAGTCTTGAAGCTTGATCCTACCTTAAAAATTATTTCTGGTACCTTACCCAAGGACATATTAGTGTCACAATTTGAAGATTATGTACAAAAACCTGACATTGCTACTGTGTTAATAATAATCAAAGTTTGAGGTAATCATTCCTTTTCACAGATGAGATTTAACTAAATAAATTTTAGTACAGTATTAGGTAAATTTTGTGGAGTTATTAAAATAATTTATCAAATAATGCAAAAATATGTGGAAAGTATTCACAGTTCATTGCAAAATATAAAAAAAAAACAAACAAACAGATACCAAGAAGGCTATTTGTCATAGTCAAGCACAGGTGTCAACTCGACTATTCAGGGTTTGAGCTCTGGGCACATTTGTGGAGAATTAGTGATTGAGTTGAGCCCAGAGCAAACCTAAAGGAGATTGTCTAGCTGATGGGGAAGGCCCAGGCCATGGTGGGTGGGATTAGGCCTTGGAATAAATCATGGAGAGCTGGATGAGAGAGTTGGCCTCCTGTTCACTTGGCCAGACATGCTGCTCTGACAAGTAAGGATTGTCTGTCTCTCAGCCGTTATGTGGTGATGGTGTGGCCAGTTCCCTCTGCCCTAGTGTTGGTGCATGCTCTCCCATCAAGCTGGACTGAGAACTGTAACCAGTAATCATAAGAGAATAAATCCCTTATTCCCTTAAGCCGTTTCATGGTCATTTATCAACAACCATGCAGGCAGACTACAACAGCTATATGTTTGTGTGCATGCTTAGAATTCAGTTTTCCCCAAATCCAACAGACAAAAGCCAAGATGCCAGTGGTGACCTCTCAAATTCACAATAGTCATCTCATTTAAGTGGTTTACTACTGTTTCACATGTATTATTTTATCCATCTCTTTAGGAGAGCCCAGTGTTTAATCTTTCTTTTTCTTATTATCTGACCTTCAGTTTATTGTTTAATAAAAAGGGGCCTGAGGAAGCCTTTCCCTTCTTTCTGTAGGGACCATTCATCCCCACTCCATTGCACCACTGACTTAATCCTTCACCAATCAATATCAGTATCTCATCAATATCAATCAATATCAGTATCTCGTCTTTCCAATTCCTACATACTTACCTCTACAAGTCTGCTTGTGGATTTTTTTATCTTGGTTTTATTACAAAATTCATGTACCCCACACTGACCAACTGTCAGGGTTTGAAATGTGTCTCCCACTGGCTCCTGTGTTTGGGAAGGTCATGGCACCTTTGGGAGGTGAAGCCTTGCTAAAAGAAGACGATCATAGGAGGTTGACCCTGAGATGAATTAATGCCCCCCTCCTCGAGGAGAGGTCTGCTCTTCCAGTGGGCAGTCTAGCAGCTGTGTGTGACTTAGCCCATCTCCAGCTTCTGCTGCCAGCCATGCCGTATCCGCCATGAAAGACTGTATCTCCCCTCTGACACCCTAAGTAAAATAAATCTTCCTTTCTCCCTTAAGCTGCTTGACTTTGGGCTTTGTCTCACAGCAACAGAAAAGAGTAACTAATATACCACCACTCTGACTTAATACTTTTTTTGCACATGATTACAAATGATAGTAAATTTCTACCTATTTTCTGCAGAAGTTTCTTCTCTTTTCTTGATTTTGTTTTCTATAAATGTTTCCAATAGAATTTCTGCTCCCATAAAGATTGATGTTAAAACTTGGCATACAATTGCATTGAATTTAAATGCTGATTCTGGAAAGATATAAATTTTGCAGATTGTGTGCTGAGTAGTGATACTTCTGGCTTTTTAAGTCCATCTGTTGTGACTGTGCTCTACTTTTTAGGGATGGTTTGTTGTCAGGACTATTTCATAATGTTTCCCTGCACCTCCTGAGCTATTGATTGCTTTTATTATCTGTAGTTATTCTCTTCTGTTAAAGTCATCATTTTCTATGAGAACACTAATCACAGAGATGCCAAAATAATTCCAGTTTTTAAGTTGAATCGTGGAGTCAACCGATCATAGTTAAGTGATATTTACTTTATTTCTTCTCTTTGACCTACAGTTTATTCTCTATATGCTCAAAATACTTTTTCCTAAGTATCATATCCATACCCTAAACACTAATACTGAACATCTAATCATGAATTTTTGATATTCTATTTTTCTTTTTCCACATGTGTGTGTGTGTGTGTGTGTGTGTGTGTGTGTGTGATTTAGAAGTCAGAGACTGATAACAGTAATCATCCTTGGATCCTTGAACTATCTTTTCACTCCTTTTAGAGTCAGGGTGTCTCCAAACCCTGAACTGGCCTGCAGAGCCAGTTTAACTAACCAGCCTGCCCTGGGGGTTCACAGTCTTTGCCATCAAATTACATTAGGCTGCAGCATCACCAGGATGTTTTAAACTTGGGTTCTGGGGACCAGGATCCCAGTCCTCTTGCTTGGGTAGCAAGTGCTTTAACCACTCAGCAATCTCCTAACCCCCTTTCTGTTTCTTTCAAGGGAGATGTGTTCTCTGTCTACTGAGCAGGGGAAGCAGATATGGCAGTTCGTACATGCAATCCCAATGCTTAGGAAGCTGAGACAGGAGGATTGCCATTAGCTAGGCAGAAGAAACACAGAATCAAAGTTAATAATCAATGCTGGAGTCCTTGAGTGGTACTATTTCAATTGACTAATTTTCATTGTGTTTCCAAATGGGTTTCTTGTCACACCAATACTATGCTATTTTGATTATGATAACTTTGCAGTGTACCTTAATGTCAGGCATCGTACTTCCCCTTTGGGTGTATGGGCTTTTACACTATGCCATATAAAATTTAGGATACATTTTTAAAATATTTTATTCACTTATTTATTTTTTATTTGTGTGTGTGTGTGTGTGTGTGTGTGTGTCTGTGTGTGTGTGTGTGTGTGTATCAGATGCCACTATGTGCTCCTGTGAAGGACCAAGAATGACTTCAGGAATCATCCTCGGTTGTTTCTACCTCCTTCTTGCTTTGCTCTGGGATTTCCCAGGCTCTAGCCACCAAAACTAGAAGAACAGGCCTCTGTTTGGACCTGGGATCCAAACTCAGGACCTTCTGCTTGTGAGACAGAGTCTTAACTCTTGAGCCATATCTCCAACCCTAGGATATTTTTCCTAAAAAAACAAGAAAGTCATTAGTGTATTGATAAGGATTAATAAGGATTGCATGGAATCTGTAGATTCTTTCAAGTAAAACAGATCTTTGAGCACTTGTTTTGGTCCATTATCTTGGGACATTCCTTCCCCCCACCATTTCTCTGTTTATTGATTTAAATACTTTCCATCAATGTCTTATAAGCTTTATCACAGCAATCTCATATGTTGGTTAAATTATTCCCAATGATTTTGTAGCTGCTGTAAATGGAATTGCAGTTTCCATTTCTTTTTTGAGAGGTAATTCCATATTGGTATACACCACTGCTATTGACCTGTAACTAATGATTTTTATACCCTGCGAATTTGGTCAATTTTTTGGTTCTGACAGGTTTGGTAGAATTTTGGGATTTGCTTTCTTATGACAGTGGCAATTTCACTTTCTCTTGTTGAATCATTAAATTCTTTGTTCTAAATTCTATGTGATTGCTTTGGCTAGCACTTTGGGTGGAATGTTGAATAGAAATGGAAAATGCAAACATCTTTGTTGCAGTTGCTGTTACATTGCTGCATTGAGTACTCTGACCTAGGCAACCTAATAAACGGTTTATTTTTTTGCCTTATATTTCCAGAGAAAATACAGCTGATTATGGAAGAAAGCTCATTGCGATAGGCCTAGCAGCTGAAGGAGATGTTTGATTCATTTACAGGGGAAAAGAGAGAGAGAGAGAGAGAGAGAGAGAGAGAGAGAGAGAGAGAGAGAGATGGAAAGAGAGATGGAAAGAGAGAGAGGGAGAGGGATGGGAAGAGAGAGAGAGAAAGTTAGAGAGAGAGAGAGAAGCATGTGATCTTCTCAGAGATTGAACTCAGGTCTAAATTTGCAAGCAGATGGCTTCTCTGATATTCTGTCTTAACAGTCCCCTGGAGGACAGTCTGTGATTTTAAAAAAATGTGTATCATGTATGCATTGGATGGGATGTTCTGTTGGATGGATGTCTGTTAGAATCAGCTTGTCTAGGATAAAATTTTATACCGTTGTTTTTTGTTCATCTTGTCTGCATAATCAGTTGATTGCTAAAAGTGAGAATTTACAGTCTTTGTCATGGTTTGAAATGTGAGTTGTCCCCCACAGGCTCATATATCTGAATCCTTAGCTACTGGCAGTATTTGGGAAGTAGGAGGCGGAGCCTTGCTGCAAGAAGGCAGCTGCAGGGGGCTGGCCTTGTGGTTCATTAGCCCTTCCCTGCTTGAGTGAGTGAACCTGTTCTTGCACTTGCAGCAGCTCTCTCCCTCCAGGACAGATGTATCTTAGGCCTCTTCCAGCTTCTGTTGGCAGCCATCTCTTTTCTACCATGAAGGACTCTATCTCCCTCTCTGAAACTGTAAACTGGATAAATCTCCCTTTCAGTTGCTTTACTTTGGGTATTCTCTCATAGCAACAGAGAATAGTAACCAGGTAGAGTCTTCTATAGTTACTATGTATTCCCTTGGCCTATAGACATCTAATTTATCTATATGGTACTATACTCTTGTATGGACATATATTTAGAACTGTCCCTTTTTTCATGTCTTTCCTTATTCTCTAGCTTTTGATTTTAGTTTTCCTTTGTAGAACTATAAATTCTTCTGTGCTCTTTTCTTTTTAATAGGCATTATCTAATGCAATTTAAAAGCTATATAGATACAGTATTAAGGAATTAATGACCTGGAAAATGTACATGTTCAATTGAGACACAATTCCCCCTCCATCTTCCTACTTCCCCCAGCCCCACTGAATCCTCTTTCCTTCAGTAGTGCCCCTTTCCCTTTCATTTCTCATATATTCTGCTGTTTCCACTCTCTCTCCCATTTAATAGATCTTTTCTAGTTTCCTGGCTGCTGATTAAGTACACATATTTATCATTTAGAAGTTAGGACATGCATGCAGGAAAGAATATGTAGTATTTGTCTTTCTGAACCCATCATCTAATATAATACTTTCCATTTTCATTCCTTTCCAGCAAACGCCAATTTTCTTTATGTTCTGCTT
This sequence comes from Typhlomys cinereus, assembly GCA_023101885.1. Taxonomy (NCBI): domain Eukaryota; kingdom Metazoa; phylum Chordata; class Mammalia; order Rodentia; family Platacanthomyidae; genus Typhlomys; species Typhlomys cinereus. The sequence goes on along the minus strand of JALPQD010000007.1, from coordinate 1,837,158 downwards.
TATTGAGGACTCCTCTGGATGCAACTTGTAGTCTTTCAATAGGTTTTCAACTGTTTCATTCTTTTAAGTGAGCTGAAACTCTTGCAAGTAATATATTGAGTCTATTTATTTTCTAATGACTCAAATATGTTATCCCTCTTAATTGCATGGTTTCCTCTAATTACACCTAAGGTATTTATCAATAGATGAAATATCTACCACAAATATTTCATAGCCCTTTTTATTGTTCATGCTTTCTTTTCCTTTCCTTATAATCCTCCTTCGTGGTTAGGTAATTTATGCTACAATTATGTTTTGATGACTTCCTTATTATTTTTGATGTGTTTATTATTGATTTCTGCATTCTGAATATGACAAGTCTTAAAAACAATCTTTGCTTATAATGAACTATTTTGAAGTGATAGATATGTAAATTTGATTATAAATATGTGAAATGAAATAAGTGCAAAATGAATTCAATGATAATGATATTAATTTTCATCCTGTTGCTTCCACTTTTGGAATTTTTAATGTCCCATTTATGTCTTTGTATATTAGCTGCTTCTTGGAATATTATACAGTTATTATTTTGATTATTTAACATTCAGACTTAAAGTGCTGAGTGTCTTACCCTCTATGTTCATAACTTGGGAGCATCTGAATTAAGCCATCTTGTTTACTTTTAATATTAAATTGTAAAAGCTCTGATATTTTGAGGTTCATTATTTTGAAGAAATCTATCTTAATTTTCTAACAGTACAGATGCCACGGTAGCAAATCCCTTAAGTTTAGACTTCAGGGAGCTGTTTTTTTCTCTTTCATGTCCAAGAACTAGACTTACTGGTACAGTCTTCTCAGTTGACAAGCTATCTTTTTTTCCTTCAGTATTCTGAACAGCTTATATTAGTCTCCTATCTGTAAGCTCTCTTCTAAGAAGAAGTCTGTCTTATGAATTTAGACATCCTTGTCTATTATTTATTTCTTTTTTTCCTTATGCTGTGTGAATCCTCTCTTTGTCTTTCACCTTCAAGAAACTGATTGTAATGTATCTTGAGGAACACTTGATTAAAATGAATCTTAGATAGTTGTCATTTTCTCTGTGAAATTTTAATTCATGACTTATTTAAGCAAACCTTCTCTTCCTTGTCATTTTAAACCATCTCCTGAGTATTAATAATTCAAATATTTTCTTCTTTAAGACTTTCCTAAAGTTCTGTTACGCATCAGCACTATGGTCAACTCTATTTTCAGACCCTGAATATATCCTTTGATTCATCCTGTCTTTGAGCTCACATATGCTTCAGTTTAGTAGGTTCTGCTACTGAAGACTTCTATCACAAATAAAGTTTCTTTAATGTACTTTTAGTTCAAGGACTTCTGCTTGATTATAAAATTTGTTTCCATATCTCTTTAAGTTCATTTACTGCATTGAATGTTTTCCCTCGTCTGCATGACTCTGGTCAAGTTTCTTTAATTCAGCTATTTTAAAGCCTCATTCAGGCCCCACATAAAAACAGCAGTGTCCTTGAACTTCCATTCCTGGTGGGTGGAGTCTGGGAAATCCCAGAGCAAAGCAAAATTGGAGGTACAAGCAATCCAGGATAATTTCCTAAGTCACTCTTAGTCTTCCAAAGGGACATACAGTGCCCTGTGGCACACACACACACACACACACACACACACACACACACACACATGTAGTAAAAAATTAAAGGTGAAATAAAAAATGAATAAAACATCATTCATAGAGTTTGCAAATATTAGTTGCAATTTCCGAAGTCTTACACGTTCATTAGATGGCTACTTGGCTCTATGCACATTCTTGATGCTTGTTGGTTTATGACATTTTACGAATGTTCCAAATTGGATATTTTCTTCACTCTCTGCAACCTGACATGGACGACATGTAAGCACCTGTTTATTTCCCTGTCTGTGACGGCTTCCACCACTGTGGCACCAGAGGGCACCATATGTCTAGCTTTCCTGTGAGTGTCCTGTTGATGAGTTGCTGGTTTTTCCTCGCTAGAGGTTCCCCAGTCCATGTCAGCCTCAAACTCTCGGTGTGTATTCTGTCAGTTAGCTGTTCATCCCTTTAACCAAAACACTGGAAAGAAACAAGTTAAGGAAGATGGGAGGACTGTTTGGACTCTGGGTTTGGGGGGTTCACTTCTGGGTAACATGACTCACGTACTTGGGCAGAACATTCTAGTAGCCGGAACATGTGGTAGTGGCACTTCCTGGCTTCATATTATGGGCATGAAGCAGATAGATAGCAAGGGTCCAGGGACAAAAGTCCTAACATCCTGACCCAAGTCACTTACCATTTCTCTTAGATTCTGCTTGATAAAGTCTAAAGTTTCCACAGACCCCCAAAGTAGTGCCTAAAACTTGGAATCTGACATTCAGCAAAAGCGCCTAGAGAAAATTGGGCTTCAGAAGTTATTTGTAGGAGTTTTTCTCATTCACTTTCTTACTCTACTACATTTTTTTTCCCATTGAAAGTTTCTATTGACTAGCATGACTTCTCTAAGAAACAAGTGAATTTCACTCAGGAAGCAAAAATGAAAAGGCTGGATCACATCATTTAAGTTATATTTGCATCCATTGTGAAATGCTCAACTGGACTTCTTTTTAAATATTAATCATTTTTATGAGAGAAAGGGAGAGAGAGAAAGAGGGAGAGCGAGAGAGAGAAAGAGCGAGAGAGAGAGAGAGAGAGAGAGAGAGAGAGAGAGAGAGAGAGAGAACCATTACCGCATATGGAGTTCAGAAGAAAATGATTTTGAAAGTCCATTCTCACTTTTTGCTATGTGGGCTCCTGAAATCAACCACAGGTTGCCACGTTTTTCTTTTTCTTTCTTTCTTTTTTTTTTTCTTTTTTTTTTTTTTTTTGCAAGCTCTTTTACTAACCCTTGAATGAATTTCTAGTGGGTAGCTTCAACATCAGTATTGGCTAAGCATAATGGTATTTTATGTTCCTGAATCATCCTGAAATATTGATGAGATAATGCATATTGTTCTGTGGAGAAATGACATCTTAACAGTACTGAGCTGCTACGCTTTGAGCTACTGCAAACTTTATTTAGGCGTACCAGCAAATAGTGTACTTTTCATTGAAAAGACATGCACATATTTTGTTCAATGTGTTTTTTAATGTGTTCTTTTTTTGGTATCTAGTGCTTAATTCTCTAGCAGTCTTGCCTAATAAGTAGGAGTGCATTTGATTGAAAATATATTATTAGCTATCATAAATATAATTAATGATAGATTAGAGCAACACTTTTGAAAATATTTTAAGTTACAATTGTGATTGAATTTTAGAGTAATTGCTTAGTATTTTGAAGCATCTTTTTCCAAATATTTTTCAATTTAAATGATATATTTTCAGTTCTGATTTCTAGTATAATTTCAGTGTTTTTCTTTTCGGAAAATGTGCTTAAATTCAGCACATTTAAGTTTATTGGAATATTTATTATTCTTCATCACATATAAAACAAAGCAACAGACTGAATTTTCTAATGATGTCTAATATCATCACTAAGGAACAAAGAGAGAACATATAAAATCTTAGAAATGTTTCTATCTATAAAATGCTCTTAAAATACACAAACCAAAGCATAATTAGTTGGAGAAATAGACACACATGGAATCATAGTGGAATGTTTTAGTTTACATTTTTATGACTGTTGTTAAATATGTGTGTATGTGCGCACATGGTTGCAATATGTAGTGGTGCACATGTGTGTGGAATAACAGAATGAAACCATGTTAGGTAACATCCTAAGGAATGTGGCTTCCCTCCTGTGTCATTGTCCTAGAGATTCCCAAGTAGACAGCAAGTCCCAGGATTCACCTGCGCCCGCCTCACCATCTTGGAGGTCATTATAAACACTCACCATTATATCAGGCATTTCTATGTGGTTTTACAGATTAAATTCTAAATATTTTGCCCAAACAAATTGTCATCCAATATTTTATTTAATGCCAAGCATTGAATATAAGGACTTACACATCCTCTATTTCAACCATGTCTCTCCCACCCCATCTCAGAATATAATTTCTAAGAAACAGGACTCTAGCTATGAAGTCTAGCTTAGCCAGTTGTTTACATGCTTACAAATTAGCACACGGCCTGTGGTTGGCCTTTGTGAATATCATAGGTTACTCTTCATCGCCATCCCTAATGTCTTAGTGTGCTCATTCCAGCTCAGACGTATAATATCAGTCCTTTAATGGCTTGTGCCTGAGTAGCTGAGGAGTATGAATGTATACCAGTGAAGAAGGTATTTCCTTCTCCCTCATCCAGCATTAACCCTTAACAATTTCTCAAGGAAACCTGGGTCCTCTTGAGATGTTTCTCCTTCCATGGTGAAATGTTGGTAGACCAAATTTTTTTAATTAATTAATTTTGTGTAAGTGTGTATGTGTGTGTGTGTGTGTGCGTGCGTGCGTCTGTCACAGGGCACTGTGTGTCCCTGTGGAGGACCACAGGACCACAGCTACCCCCATTTCTTTACTTGGGACCTGAGATCTGAATTCAGGAACTTCTGCTTGTGAGCCAGAGTATTAACCCTTGAGCTGTCTCTCCAATCCAATAGATCAAATCTTACGTACAGGTCTTCTGGAAGTCTTCATAGCCGCAGTGAGTTCATGGGTGTGCCATTCTTGCCACGTTCAAAAGGTATTATCTTTCACACGTTTTTGTAGCTTACTTCAAAAAGTATCCAAATCTTTAAAGACTAAATCTTCTTATAATTTGTGACTGCTGTGCTTGACTGATTTTTAGAGAGCATTTTGCTTTTGTATAGATTTGATCGTTATTATCTTCAAGTGACTCATTTCCATTGTAAAATATTGCGAGATACTTAAAATATATAGATACAGAACGAAATGCCACAGAAAGCTACTTGAATCATGTAGCAGTTGGTTCTGTCTCTATTAGTGCCGGCACCTGTATTATCACTTAACGAGTTGCACCACCTTCTAGTCTTACTTTATACAGAAAAGTATTTAATATTTCCAACTCATGAATACTTGTGTCATCTCACATTTTAACATCTCTAAGTAAAAAAAGAAAGAATGAAAACACATATCTAAACATACACTATCAAAAGGTCTTAGGTAATTTTCTTGTTTTTAATACTCGAAATCTGGGATTGCAGTTGAAAGTCACATACACAGTTAAGTATTTGTGTTCTGAGGAAATGTCTTAGCAATCTAATTGTGAGATAAGAAAGTTTAAGAGTGCATACCTTGCTAGACACAAGCCAAGTTTTTCATCACTTTTTGTTTTCCTTTATGTGTGTATCAAATCATGAAGAAAACTAAAATCTCACCATTTTAATTTCAGTATTTCTGATTAGTCTGATTGAATCCATCATTTCCATGTTCAGGTCATCTTTCCTGCTTCTTAAAGTTCCATTGAATGGATTGAAGTAAGGTATCCTGAAGCTTTAAAAACTAATAGCTAGGGTTGAATATGTAGCTCAATAGAAGAGAGTAAACTCTTTACTGAAGTCAGAGACAACCTTACAATGACAGAGTTGGGTTTTCAAAACATACATTTATTTAGTGGAGAAAGACATGGTTGAAATAGAGAGTGTATGAGTCCCTAAATTCAATTCCTGGCACTGAAAAAATAAATAATGGACACTATTTTGGGGGGAAAGATTTGCTTTATATACATACAAGGTTGATCTTTGAACTTACTATGTAGTGCAGGCTGAATTCACACTTGCAGCAATCATATGTCTGTATTACTTGATTATAGGAATTAGAGGTATGTCCAGCTATGCACAATGAGGAGTTTGTCTAGATGAAGCTCACTCACCTACTTAGGAAAATTGCCACAGTGAACTTATGCATGAACAGTTGTGGATCCTTCTGCATCCAGCTCTCTGACAACTGCTCGTTCATTCTAGGTTATGAAGCAGGGTGTGAACATGGTTGGCTTAGAGTCAGGTAATCCAAGGTCAAAGCCTAAGGCCTCAGTTTTGTTCTGATAGTCTCACTTCTGAGGAAATGTCTAGATTTTTGCCCACAATGACCTAGACATGCACTTTTCTTGAAAAGTTCCTGTGCAGATGAATTTTATAACAAGAGTTCTATAATAGAATCTGAAGTTATTAATTGCCAATTATACGTCGGTGTTCATTTCGCTTCTGCATGGGAATGAAAGAGATAGGGCTGTGAGTCCTGCCCTGTTCAATTTAAAGAGTGGAGGAAATTTAATTTGTTTAAATCATTTCTCCCAGGGAAGAGACAGAGACAACCTCATCAACAGCAGTGTTCAGTTTTCAAAAAATGTATTTGTTAGTGGAGAAAGACATAGCCAGAACAGGAAGGAATATACCCAGGGGAATCTTCGGGAGCTTTGAGTGCAATTTTAAGTTTTTCTTCAAGTTTATTTACCATCTGTGTCTTGTTTGGATCATTGGGGAGTATTATTTTTCTGTACTAACTTAATGCATTTTCTGCACAGGAAGTATGCTTTATTATATATTAAATTTTGTACATGTATCTCTTTGTAGTTGTGTCCAATAATAATAATAAAAATCACAGTGCAGAATTTTATGATAAAAAAGTAATTTTATAATTGTCCTTGTCTCAGTATCTCAGTCGAACTTGCCTAAAGTATTATCTAGAGAAGGTGACTAAGAAACCACTTAGTGGGCATATGCCTGTCTTCCACCATACATGCGCCTCAGCAAAGATTATATTGCATTTAATCATGCAGCCCTGCAGCCAAACATAACACTTGCCATCTAACCAAAGATACTGATTCAATATCAAGAATATGTCTTTACTAAGACTCACATGTAAATCTCTGAGTAATAACTTAGCTCTGAGTAATTCAATAGAAAATACTTTACTGCTACTACAAAGGGAAGTGCTGATTTGGAAGATTGCGAGAGAGGGCTCTGTAGTGCGGCATTGCCTTCTTTACATGCAATATTTGAAGTTCAGATCAACTCTAGAAAAAAGTGAGATAATGTTATTAACAATGAAGAGACAGGAGCACAGCAGGACAAAATGACAGAGCTTGGTTTTTTTTTTGGTCTAGAAGATCATCGACCATTGTTTTTCAAGCCAACCTTCTGTTGCAGTTACATTAACTGATCATCCGAAGTTGTGAGAGAGACTGGAGACACGGCATTTCTAAATGTGGAAAAACTCTTTTAGTGGTCTCCAGAAGGTAAGTGAAGACCCTGCTCAGAATGACGTGCTGTAGGAGCAGGTGACCCATAAGGAAAGTTTGAATTCACCAATTTTCAAAGAATGTTTTGCTTGTTGTAGCCACTTGGATTCCCATTGCTTATTTTCAGGGATAGGAAATATATCATTTCATGCTTTACAGATTTTGAAGCTCACTGATGCAATGCCTGACATTATTTTGATTATTCTCTTTGTACGCAAACTGAATATTTTCCCTTACCTCTTTTTTTTTTTACTCTACATCTTTAATACCTTGCCTATAATATGGTATGGGAAGTTTCTTCTCTGAGAACATCTATTTGGGGCTACAAATGCCTTTTTGGGCAACAAGATGGTTTGGTGGGCAAAGGTGACTGTGTACAGACCTGATAACCTGAATTTGGCATCTCTAATTCATATGGAAGGAAAAAAGCGACTTTTGAAAGTTCTCTCAAATAATGTAATATTTAAAAATGCCTCCTGTGTTTAGAAGTGATTTTTTGTCTAAAGTGAGTTTTTTTTTCATTGTATATAGTGCCTATGCCTTTATCTGTTTATTGCTACTGCTTCTGCTTTCCCATGGATTCCTGATTATAACTCAGAGTTCTTGGATCGTGCTACTGAAATTATGTACATGTTCATTGAAGTGTTTATTTGCTCCCTTGTCTGCATTCAAGGATAGTATCTGTCAACCTTGTCGCCTGTCTCTCATGTTTTCTTCTATTTGGTTGAATCTGTTAGTGTGCTTTCTTTTTCAATTCATTGAGTTTTTAACTTAATCAGTTAAGATATCAGTTTCAATGCTGAATTTTCTTTGTTGCTGACTTCTTCATCTACATTTCTGATTTTCTCACCCTCTTTGCATTTTTCCCTTTTCATGGTTGACTTTCCTCTCTTGGTCTTGGATTAAATTCAGCTAATCTGTGTTCTTGATCATTCTTAAAACAGTATGTTCAGATCCCTACTGTGGCCAGTGTTATGGCAGAACTCTTGCCAGAAAAGGGGATCTATCCATCCGTCCATCCATCCATTTACCTCTTTGTCACACTTGATCCACCTGTTCTGTGACTCCATGAAACCTAAAACTATAACTTAATACAGTGTACAGGAGGGGGCAGGGAGGGGTCTGAAGCTGAGATGCAGCAGATTAAGCTGTTTGCCACCAAATCTGATGAGCTGAATTTGATCTTTGGAATCCACATGGTGGAATGAAAGAACCATCTCTAAAAGTTGTGCTGCAACGTCCACACACATCCAATTCACATAAACACACACAACCACACACACACACACACGTGCACACACACACACAATAAATAAATAAGTTCTAAAAAGTTAAATTATACAGCAAATTGATAAAAGTCTTTCTTCAAAGATGATATATGAAGGTAAAGTAAGCACATAAAATCCTCAAAACCATTAATCATTAGCAAAATGCAAATTGCAACCATCCAGATGTCTTCTTGTAAGACTTATTGCCATAACATTAAATGAGTAAAAATTTAAAAATTTTGGACATACAAAGTGCTGATATGGATATTCAGTCACTGAATATCTCTTCCTGATACTGTAGAAGGGCAAAATGGAAGAAACTTAAGGCTTGAGAAACAAAGCAAGATGTTTTCCTGCTAAAATTCCTTTGGGAGAGGGATGGGGAAAGTTATGGTTTTTTGGGTTTTTTTTTGTTTGTTCGTTTTGTTTTTTGCAAAGAACAGAGTCTAGCTAATTTTTTTTTTAGCTAGACTTCATAACACATATGCTGTAAACTATGTAGCAGTCACGGGAAGTTTAGATTGGAGTAGTAGGGCTGGTGACTGTTATATTCTATCTGCTTTGAGCCTGGGTGTCAAGGGAGTTGGGTTTGTTTGCGAAACCTGCCCCATATTCTGGTCTTAGAGCCTAAAGGCTAAACTAATATTTCCAGACTTTTTCTTTATATAAAAAAGAAAGAAAAGGTATTATTTTACAGAAAAGGAGATGGGTCAGGTGCTTAAGGAACCGATAAGAGTCAACATCAATCTGGTGTCTTCCGGCTGAATTGAGACTTGTCATTGCATATCTGAGGATGTCCAAAGGTGACACCAGGAATGACTTGGGATTGCTTTTGCTTAGGCTTCTCAGGCTGCCTTCCAGGAAAGGAATTCCATGCCACCGCCCTATCTGCTTGGCATTTTTTACCTGGGATCCTAGGATATGAACTCAGGTCCTTTTGCTTGTCAGGAAAAGGCTTTAACCTCTGAGTCATGTCCCAAACCTTTCGCTTTACTTCTATTGTGGTATTCAGTTAAATATTTTGCATGTCAATTTCTGAATTTTGGTACTCCTTCAAGTTTCTGTCTCACTCTCAGAAGCCTGGTCCTACCTCAGTAATCTTCACAGAATGGTGCAGAGAAAGGGGTTCAGACAGTAAAGTGAGCTTTTGGAGCCCAGAGGACTTTCGGGGGAGGGCAGGTGTAGGCTGATGTTACCTTCCACCTCTTCAGGTGCTTCACTACCTCGTACCCCAGCTTCTCCAGGATCCTTGGATTACAGGATTAGAAGAACTTCAGGCTATGGAAATGAAGCTTTTTCATATAGATTGTAGGTGACTAGGTGAAGAAAAATTCATACCAGTGTAGTTAAGTTCCTATATCAATACTCATAGCATTACTGAAATTTAATAGTAATAGCAGCCTTACAGAAATACACCTTGAGGGGCTGGAGAGGTGGCTCAGGGGTTAAGCCTCCGCCTTGCAGGAGGAAGGTCCCAAGTTCGGATCCTAGACCCCACGTATAGACGCCGGGCGGAAGCAGAAGGGGGGGCGGCCTGTGTTTCTGGTCCTGGTAGGGCAGAGCCTGTGAATCCCCGGGCAGAGTAAATGAGGAGGTGGAGGCATCCATGGTGGTTCCCAAATTCGTCCGTGGTTCTACACACACACATACATACATATACACACACGCACACCGCATACATGTACAATTGAATAAATAAAAAAATTTTTAAAAATACACCTTGAATCTGAGATTGTTATCATTTTTGTCATTATGTTTCATATTTTTCCTTTGAATATAATAAGTAGTGTGTGTGTGTGTGTTTGTGTGTGTGTGTACAAATATACAGTATGAGGTTAAAATAAGATTTCCCTTTTTCAGTGTGGTACCTGCTTCATTAAAACTTGAAGGGATGTGAGTAGCAAAGAATGATTTTTCTCTAGCCAATCATGATTGTGATGGAAGGGCCTGTGTCTCCAGGTATAGGATAGTAAGTAAGTGTATTCTGATTCCTGGGACTAGCTCTGGTAATGGTCACAGAAAACAGGTTACTCTCTAACACTGGTTCACACTTACCTTTGGAGTAATAGGCATACACCCTGAGAGATACGTAAAGTACTTAACTGCAGGGAGGAATAAATCTAGTCCTGCTGCCCCCACTCAGTACCCCACCTGCGCATGCACTAGTGATAGTCCAAAGAACAGAAATTCAGTCAAAAGACTCTCAAGGTACTTTCTTTATGTGAATGGGATTTTCTCAACTGGCCACTGGTTCTAAAACCTACAAATTATCAGTCCTAGGAATCTCAGCAGTGTAACAGCCATAATCGGCACATGTCTCCTCCATTCATCTTTTTAATGATTTTAGCACAAGAAAATAATATTCACCACTCTGGGGATTTTGGTTTCCAATGTACCGCAGACCACAAATTACTCTAGTTTCATGGGCAATTGGGAAAATTTTTCTTCCTTGAACTAAGATCACATTGCAATATTTCGAACCTAGTACAAAAGAAAATGTGGACATATCCAATAGCATAAATAGAGATGAGGCTGGAGTTCAGGTTTTCTAATTAAATTTAGAAGGGCACAAGGTGTAATCTGTTTTACCCATACAGACAATACAAACTTGGACAGGCCACCTAAAGTCTTACCTTTCTAAGGAAAAAAATTTAAAATATTAATTATATTACTCACAAGGAATTATTACAAGATTATAAAATTCAAACAATTTAAGGATGTCTCTAACATCATTGAAATGATTTTATGTCCTTTCCTCAAAGAGGAGAGTGGGGCATAACACATGGTCCTGAAATGAGAGAATCAAGGTTGAAGCACTCCATTCTTATTGAAGAAAGAATTTCAAGGGGAGAACTTCTATATCTATTTATAAGGAGAAGGGATCCCTAATTAAATAACATAATGTTGAATGTTATTTAGTCTTCACATTTCAAGAAGATGCTAAAAATTGTTTTGAAATGAGCATTAAAGACTACTTTAGTGAAGATGTATAAAAGAATGTTTCTGCAGTTCGCCTGCATGGTTGCTGATAAATGACCATCACATGGCTTAAGGGAACAAGGGTTTATTCTCTCTTACGATTCCTGGTTACAGTTCTTAGTCCAGCTTAAAGGGAGAGCATGCACCAACACCAGGGCTGAGGGAACTGGCCATGCCATCACCACATAATGGCTGACAGATGGACAATCCTTACTTGCCAGACCAGCATGTCTGGCCAAGTGAACAAAAGGATGCCGACTTTCTCAACCAGCTCTCAGTATTTTATTCACCTGTTCAAGGCCTAGTCTTACCTACCATGGGCTCATCTGCTCCATCAACTAGAGCATCTCTTTCAGGTTTGCTCTGGGCTTAACTCAACCATTAATTCTCTACGAATGTGCCTAGAGCTCAAACCCTCAACAGTCAAGTTGACACCTGTGCTTAACTATGACAAATGTGAAATTGGTAAGTATCTGCAAGTCTTGGCCGCCTTAAGGATTCAACAGATATTCCTGATGTCACTGTCATGATAATTTTTAAATTTATTTTTCCTTTTTATATTTATTTATTTGTGTGTGTGTGTGTGTGTGTGTGTGTGTGTGTGTGTGTGTGTGTAGCAGAGGGCACTGTGAATCCCTATGATAGCCCAAGGGTGACTTCAGGAATTATTCTGGATTGATTTTATCTCTTTTTTGCTTCACTCTGGGATTTCCCAGGTTCTGCCCACTAGGGTCGGAAGTCCTTACCACCACCATTTTTGCCAGGCATTTTTAAGTGGGACCTGGGATCTGAACTCAGGACCTCCTGCTTGTGAGACAGTCTTAACCCCTGAGCCATCTCTACAGCCCCTGTTTTCTTATTCTTGCAGATTTTTTTGCTTTTTATACTTTAGTCTTCTTATTATTCTCATTTAATTTTGGAAAGAAAAGGAAACAAAGAGTCACAATATAGCAAGTAGCATTAGCAGGAACTCCCAGCATTCACTTAGTAACAATTACTCTGACTCAGTAACCCTTGGGTCATCTCTGCAGCCCTGTCCTAATAATTTCAAGTATTTATATCTTGTACTGAAGAAAGTCATTTTCCACAATGGGAAATATAAGTTCTGGTTTAGTTGTCTGTATTTGTGGCATAAACATTTTTCTGAGTCTCTCTATGTGGCAGGTTATCACACAGGCAGTAAGAATATTCTGAACTGTTTTTCTTGACCTCTCAAAACTAAAACTGTGGCCATGAAAAGTGACCATTAAATAAGTAAATTTATCTGTGATTAGATAACTGCAAGAAATGACAAGTGCATGCATCCTACCACATGCTAAGGACCTTCTTGAGGATTCTGATAGATTGTTCACAGAAAATTTGGTCTCCAGTGTAGTAATGCTCACATATGGGGCTTTGAGGAAGACTCTGGATCACTGATGGACTCAAGATTTTTATGGCGTCTATGGGACACGGTGCAAATGTAGAAGGTGGAAGCTCATTGGCAGAGGCTGGAGGGAAGATGCTCTAGAAGATTTAACTATCCTTTCTACCATTTCGTTGGTTCCCCAGCAACGTAGGTGAGCTAGACAGTTATCCCGTAAGCTTGTATTACTCTGCCTCACCCCAGTCCCCACAGAAATGAATGCTACTGTCCATCACTGTGGAGACTTCGATCCTTGCGTGTGGGTGTCAACTTGACAGTTTCAGACTGACCTTTGGGCAGAGATGTGAATTGATAGTTAAGCCAAGCTCTTGAGCAAGGCTGCGGGAAAATTGTCTAATTAAGATGGGAGACCCAGACCACAGTGGGTGGTGTCATCCGATACCAAAGCAGATGAAAGGACATGCAAGAAGGAAGAACTAGAGTCTCTCTCGTCCTGTTCTGGCTGGCTCCTTTTCTGCTTCACTGGGATTGGGTCCCAGTTTCTTCAACTTTCTAGCACGGCTGAGGCTCAGAGGCATACTGGCAACCCTCTAGCCTTGAGCGCCAGACCAGAGCTGCTGAGATGTGCCGCTCCTGAATTGAGCTGATAAGATCAGTGAGCTCCATGAGTGAGAGCCATGGCGATTCATTAGCTGGCTCTGAGTCTGCATACTTGAACGGATATGCTATCTGGCAAGTAACCTTCGATTCTGTCACAACAGTCCTGTGGAGAGGATGTGGCCAGATCCTTTGGTCCCTGGTGTTGGTATGAGCTCGCCTGCCAAGATGTACTAACAAATATAATCAGACAATTATAACCCAGAGTAAAATCACTTATTTCCTTAAGCTGTTTTGTCGTGGATTTATCAGCAACATGCAGACAAACTTCAACAGAAAGTTTAAGCTCAAATCAATCTTTCTGATGTTAAAGTATTTTCTAATGCATTTACTTTAGCAATAAGAAAGAAAATTGACCAACAGTCTCTACACATGGGACGATTCCTCCAAGGGAGCCTATTTCCTCTGACTGTTCACATGGCAGGCCTAAGATTGGTGAATGTTCTAGCATCATTGTAGATACACTTGCACACGCATCGACATGTGGATATAGGCAGAGATACACAGACTAGGGTGAAGGCTAAAGGAACCCCACTAAATTTTTCATTGTAACATTAGAAATCTAAATTTCTTTTAATTATTGAATGTCAAAGAGAAAGTTTTGTTATCCTTCCTGATTTGCAACAACTGTAATTGACCTTAAGTAATAGTGAGATGTCTTCCACCTAGCTATAAAACTGAATCAGTCAAAAATATAGGTTATTTGTGCATAGTGAGATTGTATTTTGACAAGTGAACCACTAAAGCATCATCTGAGTTTTGTGTAAATAGAGCTTTCTTATTTTTTCCAATTAATAGCAACTGTTCTGTCCCAGCTCATTCACTTAGTTCCCTGTTGGAATGTAACAAGCGCCCACAAAGGAATGGCATTTACTTAGGGCTGAGAATGAACAAATAGATTAAAATAAAGGAGATCTGGATGAAATTGTTACAGAACTCCTCCTCATTTAAGTCCAAGTGTTTATTCAGGTTAACATGCTTCAAGAAAATTGACTTTATTTTACAATGCCTTCTGGATTTGCAAGTTACTCCATTGTCTTGAGTGAAGTAATGCTCACACTGTACATTTATGATTTATGCCCTGCCTGTTTCCAATCTAGACTAGAGATAGTTTCCTGCAAAGACTCAAGAGTAAATGTAGTTTTTTATACTTACCTGGCAGGGAGATACCATGATCACGAAGGTGGTTTTCCCAGGGCGAGGCTTATCCATTGCACTCCGGATGTGCTGACCCCTGCGATTTCCCCAAATGTGGGAAACTCGACTGCATAATTTGTGGTAGTGGGGGACTGCGTTCGCGCTCTCCCCTAAAAAAAAAAAAAAGAGTAAATGTAGTTTTAGAAACAGATAGAGACAAAGATATCAACTTAGATATCTAAATGTCCACAGAAAAGTTAAAAGGAAAATGATGAGAAAGAAAAATATTTGTAAAGAAAGCAGGTGATATCTATGAAAGGAACCAAAATTAAGTTTATTCAGGAATCATCAGAAGCTAAGATACAAGGAACTTAGAATTGACCACTTAATAACTGAGCCTTCCAAGTGCATTTGTGCACTATTAATCTTATTTCTGCTAACAAGTTGCTCATCCTGGACTGAAAGCTGTTCCACAAAGAATGAAATTCCAGTGTCAATCTTGTTTAGGAATTCTCTTCAGATATTAATAATGATGTCATAGTTAGACACAGGTGTCAACTTGACAGGTGAGGGTTTGAGCTCTGGGCACATTTGTAGAGAATTAAAGGTTGAGTTAAACCCAGACCAAACCTGCAGGAGATTGTCTAGCTGATGGGGAAGACCCAGCCCATAGTGGGTGGGATTAGGCCCTGGAATAAAATACAGAGAGCTGATTGGGAAAGTTGGCATCCTTGTATACACTTGCCCAGATATACTGGTATGACAATTAAGGATTGTACCTCTCTCAGCCAATGTGTAGAGCTGGTGTGGACATTTCCCTCAGCCCTGGTCCTGGTGTGAACTCTTCCTAAAATGGACAAACAACTGTAACCAGGAATCATAAGAGAAAATAAACCCCTTGTTTCCTTAGGCCGTTTGATGGTGAATTATCAGCAAACATGCAGGCGAAGTACAACAGATGACCAGACCATTCATGCAGTGTCTCTCAGTAAAACTGAAGGAGAAATGGGAACTTAAATTTCCAAAATTACAATAATTTGACAAGGAGCAGGTCCCTTTTCTGTCCTTTCTATCTGGAAGAATTTTCTTAGGGAAATCACCTAGTTTCTCAAAAATACCAAACACTGCCTTATGGTTATTGCATGGGTCGCAGTATTGTGATGGGTCACCACTCGGAACTTTATGATCTGGAAAGCACCACACAGAATCCATCAAGTGCCCCTGTTGTAATTGATGTGTTCATTGCACTGCACAGCTGGTGAGGATAAGAAGTAATGCTCAGTTGCAATGGCCACAGCTCATACTGGTCCTTGAAGACAACACTTCTCAAGAGCTTCTCATTCAGCGTGGGTCCCCAGCACACTTCAAACAGGATTCACACAGACCTTAGGGAGCCTTAGCTGCCTTTGGCCAATAGGAACATTGGAGGCCTGATCTATGTAAGCAAAGCGCAAAGGTCAAAGGGACCTGGGAGAGGCAATACAGAGGGAACTCTGTACCCTCCCTTGCTTGGTGACCTGGCGTCTGTCCGTGTTGCTTTTTTCCGTGACTCCTGAACAGTACCATTGAGTTACTAGGTTACCATTTTCAAAGATGCAGCAGAACATTTCTTAATCTGTGGTCCAGAATCCTAACGTACTAGGAAGAAATAGATTTTAGAGGTACGCAGTCTTCCTTCACAGGCTAAATATACCTTTGCGAATGTCATTAAAGAAAATGGTCAGGCATATATTCCGTACAAGTCCATGCTGTAATAATAGCATTTCTGAAGTGCTTGCAGGTACTGCATGTGGCCATCATTACATCACTTGATGTTCTCAGAAAACCTAACGAGTGCCGTCATAGCCCTTGTTTTGCAAATCTATAAATTTGTCCTGAAGAGAGAATCCAATTCTTAGTTTAAGGGAGGTTTCCCCTAACGTGGGATCCCTACATCAGTCCGTGTGTAATAATAGTTTCACTTACTTGCTTTATGGGGTTTGCTACACTTGGTATTCATTCAAGACTTTAGCTTCCCATGTGCATAGACCTGACAGGCCGGGGCCTCCTCTGTCTTCCATACCTGTAACTTCACTGGCTCCAGTTCTAATAACAATATATCCACTAAACAGATTGCAATATACAGGAATAAATAGTCACATAAATAAATTATCTCGAGACAAGGCACTTAAAAATGCTCTCCCACAGCAACCCATTAGATCATGTTTCATTTTTCTGCTGCATAAAACAAGCATTAAACAAATTATCAATGCCTATCTGGTGCTAGGAAGAGTTTATTTCAAATTGAAAGCAAAAGCATAAAATAATTTTCTATAGGTCACCAAAGACATTCTCGATATATTCCAAAATGAGAGACAGCATTGGAATTCATGTGGCCACTTCATGATATTTAGCCTTTTGATCCTTGAAGTCTTTTCAACTCTGTTTGATTCAAAGCATGACTGAAAGCTTAAGAGAAAATGAATTGTGCCTATAAATATTTACTTTCATCTTTCCTGGATGCCTACAAAACTTCTTCCTTTAAACTGTTTTAAGGATGAAAATTAGTTGAGCATTTGAAAGGATTCGTGAATAGGTAAGCAAATGAACGCACTCCTAAGATACAATATTCATTTATCTGAGATATGTTTGCCAGGCATGAACTGCTTTTGAATTGGTTTCAGTGCAGGAGTTATGTCTTAAGAAATTCAAATCTTAAGTTAAAAACAAGGTCACCTAATAATAGGGGTTATTAGACACTGCTTTCCCCTCTGATCATATAAAGAAATCATTAGCTCATTTTTGCCTCTGAACTTTGAGCAATTTTGCCTCATGGCTTCTACACATTGAACATGAGCTACACATGCATATGTGCACACACACATGCACATACACACTATAATCTTTTGAACAATAATGCACAGTATAACTCACTTGTCACCATCCCAAGGAAAGATTCAGACCTTGTACAGTTTCCTCTGCTGCTCATCCTACTGATGAAATTATCTTTCCTGGAAGTCTCCACACTCTGCTGCCTTTGTCAAGTTTGTTCTCTTACTTTTTCACTTAAGGTCACTAAGAGCAACAGCTTTATCTTACTCCTTTCTGAATCTCCAGTTACTAGCTGAATGTCTAGTTCTTTTGTTGAGACAGACGGATGGTCAACTGGCTTGGACCGAGAATATCCCTTGGGTGTTTCTTGGTATAGCTTGGCAAGATTCTGATATTTTGGCCCTATCAGTATGGAAAATCTGAGTTTGAAACATAGTGGGGCTGTGTTGGCAATTAAGGGGAAGGGAGGATGGGCAGTTTTGTAAAGCTTTTCTTTGGCAGTTGAACGAAAATCAAATTACTCCTGGACAATAAAGGATTTTTTTCTTTTAGGAAAAATAATGGATTCAGCTAAACTCCAAGGGACACTTTTGTGCCAGCTTCCAGTGTTAGCATACTGAAGCAGCTCTTGGCTGTGAAGAATGTGCATATAAAAAGAGCAGGCCTTCATAGTTTGCTTTAGTAGAAAGGCATCTATGAAGAGACAGAAAAAAAATAAACAAAGGTTTCCTGAGAACTGAGAGTGTTTGGAAACAGAAATAATAGAGATTAGGATTCTCATAGTGTATCCCCAAGTCTGTAGAAAAAGTAGCCATGCCTTGACATGCAGGCTCAGGGTGTATGCCAAGAACTGGACCCAGTATATTTGAAGCCAAAGCAATAGAAAAAAATGACCTGACTTCAGATCCCAGATCCCTGCACTCTGGCCTTAGAAGACAGCCTGGGAAACCAGAGAGCAAAGCCAAAAGGAGGTAGAGCAATCCAGGATGTGTCCTGAGATGACCCTTTAGCCTCCAAAGACATATACAGTGCCATCTGTTTTGCACAAACACACAGAAACACATACACATGTGCACGCACACACATACACACACACACACACACACAAAGAAAAACAATATTCAATATCTGTTTGACTAAGTGAGTTTCTAACTTATGCTAATTTTTTAGGAAGGGGATAGTAAACTTACCAATACACATTTTCAAAAATACATGTTTTCTGTATCTACTCAGTCTGAAAATTGATAGCAATGTATTACTATGTTGTTTTATTCATGGTATCAGACCCATTGTATTTTGTTTATGATTCTTAAAGTTGAATTTCACAATTAGTGCAGATAACTTTAAATGTTGCCTTAGTTGTATCACATTTACTGCTCCTAGTAAGTGTATTGTTGAATGGGTACACAGGAGAACAAAGTGACTCTGGAATCTTATTTATGACAATGAAATTTTCTAGCTTTCTGTTACATAATCTGAACAACTGTATCTTGCCACACATCTTGAAAATTGATTTTAACTTGGCTTATTTGACTATTCCTTTACACATGCATACAAAATGTACAAGAAGCATGCTCAGACTTTTGTGGGTAGAGAAAGGATTTATTCATATTTGCCTCTAAGCTTTGAGTACCTTTTGCACTGTTTTCTACAGCTCTGAACAAACACACACACACACACACACACACATTCATTTTTTTCTGGGATCACTTCTGTTCCTTCAACACCCAACTCATACATTAAAATGTATCTTTCTCTTGAGAACTGTTCTGAAATCTGTTTAGGAAAATATCCCAATGCCCTGTCCCTCCGCACCCCAGAATGTCAATGTACCTTACCCAATTTCACACCACAGCTCCTCCCACACAGTTTTTATTTTTTGAAATTGTGTATAACATACACCTTTGCATAACTCTATGAGATTTTCGAATGGCTTAAATGTCACCAAAAGCACTGTTTCTTAAAATATTTAATCTGTGACAGTGCCGGGGGATATTTAGATGTGTGTCTGTGACTTCTACAAGCTGGAAGAAGTTCACTGTGTTAATTATATTACATCAAAATGAACATGTCACATGAAGACTTCATATTTTAGGTGCTCCTCTGTACTGTGGGGCTCTTTTCTTATTTAACTGTGAATGGCTTTTTTTATTCTTCCCTTTTATTATTTGTCTTTGTATTTTATTCATATTTGTCACATTTTCGTTTTCATCTACGTACCTTTTCCCTCTACTTGAAAATTGTTGTCTCATGTTAATTAAATAGTTTTTTATTACTTATTATTGTGGAATTTGTGTTTAAAGTGATGTATTACTCTATGGCTACAGCTTCGCACTGTAAGTTTGGGGATATTTTTGTAATTGTTGTTTTCTACATATTGGTCTGCAAGAATTTTGACATTAAAGTATGTAAAAACACTTCTAGTTTACCTATCCTACAGATTTTGCTCTTGGAAATATATATATATTTAACTTTTTGCTTATCTACATAGTAATTGTTTAATTTGTGATTTCTAGGATTTAGTACATTCTAAAATCCTAATCTCTTTCTCTCTCCCTTTCACACACACACAACACACACACAACCAAACCCATGTGTAAATTATGACATATGTAAAGATATGTAGGAAACTCATTCACTGTATTAACTTTGGAGCAGGAATTGAGTTACATAAAGAAAGAATACTTTCTCTTAATCACTTTTAAAATTTTTTTATTATTATTCAATTGTGCGCATGTATGTGTGTGTGTGTATGCGTGTATGTGTGTGTAGAACCATGGATGAATTCGGGAATCACCATGGACCACCTCTTCCTTGTTCACTCTGTCCCGGGATTCACAGGCTCCGCCCTACCAGGACCAGAAACGCAGGCCACCCCCGCTTCCGCCTGGCGTCTATATGTGGGGTCTAGGATCCGAACTCAGGACTTTCCCCCTGCAAGGCAGAGGCTTAACCCCTGAGCCACCTCTCCAGCCCCTATCTTAATCACTTTTAATCACTTATACTTTTAAGGAATTACTTTTGTGGTTGGCATGCACTGTACTTTTTGTTTAATATTTATGATATTTTATGCACAAAAAATATTGAGCTGTCTTCCTTCAACACTCATGATTATCAGTGGCTAATCACATTTAAGTCTTCACTCCCATGGTGATTGTTTGCGCACTATTCATTGAGTATTGCCAGCTGACCAGACAGTGTTCAGGGGGTGTGACGACAAGTCGGGAGAACTTATGCATTCAGTGTTCATTGCTAATCCTCTAACGCTTGAGCATAGTGCTCATCTTCTGGGGTCAGATACACAGTACCCCTCTGAGGCCCAGGGATTCCATGCAGACCAAAGCTTAGGAACTCACCTTCACAAGGGATTCCCATCAGTCCCACATCTATTAGTCACCTTAGTTTTTATGTGAAGATCAACATTCCAAAGTTATGTGAAATGAAGTTATTTATTCCTCCAACTAGAAGTAAACACTACTCATATTGAAGATGTGCATATTTCTCTTTGTCAGGCAGAAATACATTTCCTATTTTGTACATCCTTTGTTCTATAATCTTGACTGTTTTATTTAATAATACCAAGTTTCATGCAAGTATATAAGTCATTTTTTATCTGTAAGTACTTTCTTCTTAGCTCATTTCAATGGCAATTTGCATGATACTTTTAAACATGTCCTTCACATAACTGATCTTATTTTCTTCAAATCATTTCTATCCCCTGCTGCTTCTGATGTGGTTTTAAATGTGACAGAATAATTCGCTTATTTTTTTCCTCGAGTTTGTCATTTCCTATTTTTTCAGATGTTCTTACCTTTAAATCTTTGTATGTATTCCTTTTATCTTGAGTGGGAGTTATTCTGGAAGCTGAATAAGGTTTTTCATTAGGAAATCCTGGAGAGCAACTCTATAAAAGGTAAAGAAACAAGTATTGAAGAGAGGAGAAATAAGATGTTTGGTTAGCTTCAATGACAGCCTGTAAGCCAAACTAACTCACCAAATATGTGCTCTGTCGTATCAAGGAGAACAGGATTTCAATCCTCCGTCTTTGGAGAGTGAAGGGATATTGTCCATTCTGGGGAAGACAGATTGCTTGCTGAGCTTGAGACAATCCTGGACCAGCAGCCTTCATCATCACCACAGAGTAGCAAGACCTCTGCAAGAGATAAATTGGCAGTGACCTCAGAGTCCTTCAGGATCTGCCCCTCATCGTCATGGTTTTGTGTTCCTTTATGTGGACACAGCTACTTGGATATACCCCTCTTTACCGATGATAGCAGCCTGCTACTCATTACTCTGAGCCAATGTTCTTTAGATTTTAATCTATCCTTTCCTTCCTCCCTGCCTTTCTACCTCCTTCTATCCCTCTCTTCCTCCATCCATCTCTTCTTCTTTCTGTCACTCTTTCACTCCTTCCTTTCAACTATTTCTCTCTCACTCTTTTTCACTCCCTCCCTCTCTCTTTTTCACTCCCTTTCTCTTTTTCACTCCCTCCCTCTCTCTTTTTCACTCCCTTTCTCTTTTTCACTCCCTCCCTCTCTCTTACTCCCTCCCTCTCCTTCCCTTCCCTTCCCTTCCACTCCCTTCTCTTCCATTCTCTTCCCTTCCCTCTCCTTCCCTCCCCTCCTCTCCCCTCCTTTCCCCTCCCTCCCTTTCCTTTCTTCCCCTCTTTCTCTCTCTCTCTCTCTCTCTCTCTCTCTCTCTCTCTCTCTCTCTCTCTCTCTCTCTGTCTACCTTAAGCATCAGTTCTTTCCTTTCAGGTCATTCAAAGTAGTGTCTCTTATTGTGTACTACTGTATACACTATGCTAACTGGCCCACAAATTCCTAGGCATTCTCCTCTTGATACCAGCAATCTGTGTACCATAAATAGCACAGGTTACAAAAACTGTTACCACATCTGGTTCATGTGGGCCCATGAATCAAGCTAAGATCCTCCTGCCTTTGCAGCAGTGTTTTACCTCCTGAGCTATTTCCCTGGCTGGAGACATGTGTCTCCTCAAGATGTGGGTAGTCCATTTTCCTGATGTGACTTCACTTTTTCCTCATGAAACGTGCATGGCACAGCTAACGTTAGAAGTGTGGAATATGTGCAGAACTTAACCGCGGTGACAGGCGTGCTTGGGAACAGTGAGTTCAGGAAATGGCACTGTGCAGCTGCCCCAGCTGGTGTGGTAAATGTAGCCATCCTTTCCGTCTGAAGCATTTTCCTTTTTTCTATTTACCTACTTGCTGCTAACAGATTCATTTCATTCTTCTTAGCTCGGGAGTTGTGCAGATTTCTCTCCCAAAGTTCACCTTCCTATGATTAATCCTGACAGGCAGTGTGATGGAAAACAGAAATAATTAAACTGGCCATTAGTGAAGGAGGATTTGCTAGTCATCTGGAGCTCACGGAGCTATGAGGTGTTCTGCAATACAGGACAGGTTTCAAGGCTCTCTGCTTTTTCTTTTGCCTGATTCCTCAATTCTTATCCCAAGTTTTGCATGTATTTTTTGCTCACTGACTTTAAGACCAAGTATCATATCTGTCAGCTTGTCATTGTATCATAACACCTACTAATGGTCCCTGTTCATGAATTGCTCAATAAATCTCAGCTAAATGGACTGCACAAGCAAATGTGCGACTCAATAAGGAAAGCAATGACAACTCCAAAGATGTCGTTCTGGACATGCTAGTGAGTTTGAATTCTCTCTCTCTCTCTCTTCTCTTCTCTCGCTCTCTCCTCCCTCTCCTCTCTCCTCTCTCTCCTCCTCGTCTCTCTCTCTCTCGCTCTCCTCTCGCTATCTTCGCTCTCTCGTCCACTCCCTCCTCTGCGCTCTGATCACTTCTCCTCTCTCTCTCCATCTCTCTTCGTCTCTCCCTCTCTCTTCCTCGCTCTCTCCCCTCTCATTGATCTTTCTCTCTCTCCTTCTCTCCTCCCTCGTTCTCGTCTCTCCTCCTCCCGCCTCATCTCCTAGTGATAAATTCTCTCCTGATCGCCCCTGCTCTCCTCTCTCTCCGCTCTCTCCTCTCCCGCTCCCGTCTCTCTCTCTCTCTACCTCCCTCTCCTCTCTTCTCGCTCCACGATTCTATCTCTCTCTCTCTTCTCATCGCTCTCCTCTCTCTCCTCTCCCCTCTCTCCTCCACGTATCTCTCTCTCATCTCTCTCTCTCTCTCCTTCTCTCTCCTCTCGTCTCTTCTCTCGCCTCCTCTCTCCCGCGTCTCTCTCTCTCCGCATCTCTCGCTCCCGTCTCTCTCGCTTCGTCTCGCTCTCGCTCTCTCGTTTCTCTCACTCTCTCTCTCTCCCTCTTCCTCATCTCTCGGACCCCCTCATCTCCCTCTCCCGCACTCGTCTCTCGTCTCTCTCTCGCGCTCTCCCGCCTCTCCTCTCTCCTCCGTCTCAGCTCTCCTCTCTCCTCTCTCTCCTTCTCGCTCATCTCTCTCTCCTCTCGTCACTCTCTCTCTTCTCTCTCTCTCTCTCTCCTCCTCTCTCTTCTCTCTCCCTCCTCTCGCTCTCTCCTCGCTCTCATCTCTGTCTCTCTCGCTCTCCTCGTCGCTCGTCTCTCTGCGCTATCTCTCTCTCTCTCCGCTCTCTAGTCTCTCTCTTCCGCTCTCCTCTCTCCCGCTCTCCTCTCTCTGCCTTCGGCCTCTCCTCTTCCTCTCTCTCTCTCCTCCCCGCTCTCCATCCCTCCTCTCTCCCTGTTTGTGTGTTTCCAAACACCCAAAACCAAACACAACCCCCAACCCCCCACCCCCACACCACAACCTCTCCTCCCTCTCTCTCTCTCTCATCTACTCGCCTCAGTCGTGCTCTCGCTCCCTCCCTCTCCCGCTCCCAGCTCTCCTCTTCTCTCTCTCTCCTCTCGCTCTCAGCTCTCTCTCGGCTCCTCTCCTCCCCCCCCTCCTCTCGCCTCTCCTCTCTCTCCTCTCCCTCGGCCCTCTCCTCTCATCTCTCTTCTCACTCTCTCGTCTCGTCACTCTCTCCTCTCCCTCGCTCTCTCTCATGCTCCTCTCTCTCCCCCTCTCTCTCTCTCTCCCCTCTCTCTCTCTCTCTCCGTCTCTCTCTCTCTCTCCCTCCTCCTCTCTCCCTCAGTCTCTCTCTCTCTCTCCCCTCTCGCTCTCCCTCTCTTCTCTCTCTCCTCTCCGTCTCAACTCTCCTCTCTCTCTCTCCTCGCTCTCTCTCCCTCTCCTCTCTCATCCTCCCTCCTCCTCCTCTCTCTCTCTCTCGTCTTCTCTCCTCTCCTCTCCTCTCTCCTCCTCTCGTCCTCGCTCCTCTCTCTCGCTCTCTCAGACTCTCTCCCTCATCATCCTCGCTCCCTCGCCTCTCCACTCTCCTCCTCTCTCGCTCGCCCTCTTCTCTCTCTCTTCTCCTCTCATCCAGCGCCTCATCATCTCCCCGGCTCTCTCTCGCTCCCCTCCATCTCGTCTCGCTCTCTCCTCCTCCTCTCTCTCATCTCATCTCCGTCTCCCTCCTCTCCTACTCACACTCTCTCGCTCCCTCCGTCCCTCTCCTCGCTCTCTCTCGCTTCTCCAACGCTCCCTCTCTCTCTCTCTCCTCTCGTCTCTCATCCTCTCTCGTCCTCATCTCTCCTCTCCTCTCCTCTCTCTGCTCTCCTCTCCTCTCGCCTCTTCTCCCTCTCGTCTCGATTTCCTCCTCTCTCTCTCTTCGTCTCTCCTCTCTCTCTCCCTCTCTCTCTCTCTACTCTCCTCACCCCCCCCGCCTCCTCTCTCTCCGCTCTCTCCTCTCGCTCTCTCCGCCTCTCCTTCTCTCTCTCCTCTCTCTCTCCTCTCTCTTCCCTCTCTCTCTCTCCTCCCGCTCTCTCTCGCTCTCTCTCTCTCTCTCTCTCTCTCGTCTCTCGCTCTCGCTCATCTCTCTCTACTTCCTCTCTCTCCTCTCCTCTCCCTCGTCTCTCTCCTCCACGCCTCTCCCTCCTCTCCTCCCTCTTCTCTCACTCTTCTCTCCTCCCCTCACCTCTCGCTCTCGTCTCTATCTCTCCCTCTCCTCTCCACTCTCTCTCCTCCCTCTCTCTCCTCTCTCTCCTCTCCCTCTCTCTCCTCTCTCTCTCTCTCTCTCCTCCTCTCTCTCTCTCGTCACTCACTCTCCTCTCCTACTCCTCGTCTCTCTCTCCCGCTCTCTCCCTCTTCTCTCCTCACTCTCGCTCTCTCTCTCTCCTCTCTCCTCTCCTCTCTCCTCTCTCTTCCTCTCTCCTCGCTCGCCTGCTCCTCCTCTCCCTCTCTCTCTCCTCTCTCTCTCTCCTCTCCTCCTCTTCTCTCCCCCTCTCTTCTCTCCTCCTCTCTCTCTCTCCTCGCTCTCTGCTCTCCTCTCTCTCTTCTCTCTCTCTTTCTCTCTCTCTCTCTCTCTCTTCTTCTGTATCTGTGTGTATCAGAGAGCACTGTGTGTGTCTGGGGAAGTTCAAGGGTGTCTTCCTGAATCTCTTGGGTTGCTCTGCTTCTTTATTTTCTGTGTTTTGGGGTTTTCTAGACACCACCTTCCAGAGCCTCTGCCATTTCCACCAGTGTTTCTACATGGGATCTGGGATCAATCCTTCTGCTTGTGAGGCAGAAGCTTAACCCCTGAGCTATCTCTCCATTCCATGAGCTTCATTTCTAGATTGTGCAGATTGTAACAAATGGTTATTGCCAAGACGGTTAAAGGCAAATGTTTTCAAATATAATATACCAAGGACAATGTCACATACCTGATGGAGACATCTGATGATCAATGCCAGTGCTGGAAAGAGGAAGAATCCTGGTTCTTGTCCTTGGGAGCTTTTGATCCTGAGGTAAAGCACCAACCAGACCAATCCCACATCAAGCAAAGAACTTGCCAAAGTACCAGGAATTCTGCATGGGTCTATTGCTGTGGTAGAGGCTCAAAGTAAGTGGAGAGGGAAGAAGACTTACTTATTCACAGCATTTTCAGCTGATCAAGGGGGAGTTTGGGTGATTATTTAATTGTAAACCTTCTCATCATTAAAGTGTCTGGGATATTTTTCAGGTGATTTGAAAAACATGCTTTCACACTTTTGCTTCAACACATGGTGAATCTTTCTAAAAATCATTTGAAAGGAATTAATCTAAATTTTGCAGTGCTATGAAAAGAACTTTCTGGGGATATAAGATGATTCAGCTGGTAAAGTCACTTGCCATGAAGTTTGATAACCAAGTCCTTCAAATCTACAGAGTAGAAGTAAAAAGTTTACTCTTTTAAGCTATCTTGTGACCATTATGTTCAAACTCTCTCTCTCTCTCTCTCTCTCTCTCTCTCTCTCTCTCTCTCTCTCTCTCTCTCTCTCTATCTCTCTTTCACACATACATGGATATCTACAAACAACATTCAATTTATCCAAAGTGAACATTTTATTGGTGAAATCAGCTACACATATAAATCTATTTCTCTCAATTTACATACTTTTGGCACGATTACAAATTTCAAATACCATAAAATAAATTCTGTTTCAGCTTAAGTAAAGTCAACTTTTCCTTATTGGTGAATGTTGAAAATATATTTATGTTCCAGTATCCTGGAAATATACCTCACATTGCCCATAAAGGCCTATAGATGTCAAATAATTTGAAATATTTTCAAGAAAGAATTGTATGGTCTGAAAAGGTCTTTATTTTGTTCTAAAAAATCTTGATTCTCCCTTCTCTGGAAAATAATTGAGTGCTCACTTTATATGTTCTGGCTCCCAGGCCTTTCCCCAGAGCTCTTTTCCCTTCCTGATAACATTTCCAATGCCTTTTATTAGCTCTTCAGTCTTAATATCGTGCTACCTTTAGAAAGTGTTATTTTTCCCCTTCCTGGCATGTTGAAGTCCCACTTAGGAGATCACATCTCATTAGACTTAGAGCAGGCCAATGAAAAGTAAACAAGTCTCCTTTCTGTGATTAATATGCCTTCAACTTAAGGATGAGTTGTCTAAATGGAGTAAGAAGTTTCTTGTCATATAATTAATTGTTCTCAGATTGGAAAATAGCTAGTGAATTTGAAATAGTTTCTGAAAAGTCCAAATGGTCACTCCTTAGTTTATTACAACTACCTTGAAACTCTCTTGTGATCAGTTATTTAATGACTAATATAAAAGATCCTCAATAGGACTTTTAGAATGCTAAATAGAATTACTGATATATATTGTTCAAGCGGCCAGTTTCACAGAGAGGAAAACCAAGTTTCAAAGAGGCAAGGTGACCTGAAAATATTATTGTTTCCATAGCCCTCCTTGTTGCTGATAAATACACGGCCAATATCTCCTATAACAGATATCTCACTCCCTTACCAATGCAGGCATCCCAAAGAGGGCTTTGTGACCCCCACATTCAAAGGGACAGGAGGGTGGAAGGGACATGACTGGACTGAAGGGGAAAGAGTTGGACAGAGAGGAGAGGATGGGGAGAGGTCAAGACAATGACATAAATCCATTTTGTTTGTACATGAAAAATTCTCAACAAAAAGGTCAAACAGCTTAGGGAATAAGAAGGTCTTTTCTTGCTAATGATTCTAGATTGTGGTTATGGTTCCTATGCCACTTAGCAAGAGAGCTCATACCCATATCTTGAGCTAGAGGAAAGCCACACCATCTCCAGAACCTGTGAGACTTCCAAAGTATATTGAAATATGCCAAAGTGCTGACCCAGCTCTCTCTTCATCCTGCCCAGCTGCTCAGGAAAAAATCCCACCCTCTATGGGATGAGTCTTCCCTTATCAATTAGAAAGGCTTTGCTCCGGGCCCACCTCATTTACAAATGTGCCCAAAGCCTCCAGTTTTCAATGTCAAGTTGACCCCTGTATGCACCTGGCATCTATGTTGAGTGGTACCCTGAATTGCACATAGCAGACCCTAAATAAGCAGACTTGTGATTATCAAATACTATGAGACTTGAAAGACAGCTGTTGAGGTAACTAGAGACAACACACACAATCATTTCACAGAACTGATCCCTTATAAATGATGCCTTTTTAGTGAACGCATGAGGTAGAATTTGTACTCAATATTCCAGCCACTAGATACGAGTATGGTCCTACTCAAAGTCATTGTCATTGTAAAAGCTGAACTAATATATATACAATGCTTTCATTCTACCTGGC
This sequence comes from Typhlomys cinereus, assembly GCA_023101885.1. Lineage (NCBI taxonomy): Eukaryota > Metazoa > Chordata > Mammalia > Rodentia > Platacanthomyidae > Typhlomys > Typhlomys cinereus. The sequence goes on along the minus strand of JALPQD010000007.1, from coordinate 1,808,695 downwards.
ATGAATTCCTTGTGATCTAATTCTTTGAATCTATAGCAAATGACTCAAAGCCTGGATTAAGTGAATCTGTTTGCTAATAATCGGTATTAAAGGTCAAAGTTTAAAGCAAAACCATCACAAAAGTCCTACAAGATAGTTACAAGTAATTTTTAAGTTCTGTGACATTGAGACAAATTTCTGTCAAACAACCTGTAAATTTCATTCACATACAAGAGGAGAGGATGTGAGTTAATGTTATTTAGATTTGCCATCCTTTTTGTCTTTTTCTCTCACCTCTGTCTATCCCTCTCTTTTCTCCATCTCTTTCTCTTTAACTTCTTCTTCATCTACTTCTCTCTCTTTTCATGCACCTGTGGCAGTGTGTAAGAATACTCCAAGCCCCATAATAAAATGCTCTGCATGGAAGTTCACGTTACTAACCACTGCATGCCCTGCCATGAGGTCATGGACCCTGCGCACAATCATAGGCTTTTGTTGCGACTTCTTTGAGAACTACCTCAGAGATCTTCCATTCAACCTGGGAAGAGAAATCCTTTTATACCAGAGAAGCCTAGTGTGAAACCTGGCTCAATAATATCAGTAAAACATATTAAAATGTATGATTATGCCGGGAAAAAAGAAAAGCTACAGGGATGGAGAACAGATTCAAGCATGAGAATCGGACATCAAATGTAAAAACATAAATCTCCCTAGGAAGTGTCAAGGTAAAAAGAAATGCACCAAAAAAACATTGACCTCGAGTTCTCCATAGGAATTCCATCCTCCTGTAAGGCTATGTTTATTGAAAGAATTGATTTTCTCACTGGCGCCTCCCAGAGAGCAATGCAGAGGTCCAGGGAAAGCTTGCTTGTAATGTTTCCATGTCTCCCATTCTAGCTCCCTCCCCCTGAGCACCCCACTCAAATCCCGTGTCACACATCAGACCTTGAACCCCAAATCACCTGCTCGCCTGTGGTATTTCTCACATTGTCTCTTTTTGCACGGAATCTGCTTCTCCATCCTTTTTTCCTTGTTAGGTCCTACCCACCAGTCACCTTGCTTCAAGCATGTCTGATTGGTACTCCCTCTCCACTATGTCCCCTGCTTGCAGAAGACTCTGATGTGGAGGGTGTTATAAGAGTTCTGAGGGTCTGGTGGCAATGCAGTTATTTTTATGCGTCCTCTGACTTCTCAAACCTATCAACATAGCTGCTCCCCCAGTGCCACCCTGTTGCTCTTCCAAGACTAGGAATTGATAAGCTAAAGGCTTTGGCTGATGGACCAAGATAACAAACAAGGTGATCTTGTGATGGTAATGTCACAATGGAATGTGGAAGCTCATCCTGAAATTGCTGCAGCTCCTGAGCTAGCATTAATGGAGGAGGCATTAAATTGTCAAGATGACACAAGCATTTGCTTCACCTCCAACTCCAAATGCTTATGCTCAGGAATTAAGCCTCTGCCTCACAAGCAGAAGACCTAAGTTCAGATTCAGGATCCCACGTAAAAACACCAGACTAGAGTAGTAGCAGCCAGCACTTCTGAGCTTGGAAGGCAGAGCTTGGGAAACCCCAAAGCAATCTAAAGACAAGGTAGACAAATCCAGGATGATTCCTCGGGTCACTCACTCACACACACACTCACTGTCTCTCTCTCTCTCTCTCTCTCTCTCTCTCTCTCTCTCTCTCTCTTAAGGAACAGACTCGTCTGGAGAATACTCAAGAGCTCTGTGTTCCAGGACAGCTATGAATGTGGTCCAATATATTGTGACATTGTGTATATTGTGACATCATATCACCATGGCAAAAGGCTGTGCAGCGTGAATGGCTGACTTCACCATGGATCCATGATGCTTGAAGGACTGGACATGGGCAACAAAGAGATAAACCACAATCCCAGTCGCTTGCAAAGAGTATATCAGTACTAGAACTCAGACCAGGAATTTTATTCATAGAGATGGCTCATTTGCACTCTTTCTTCTTCATTTTTTTGAATGGAAAAAGTGGGCCAAAATATTGTCATCTTTCATGAGCTAAAATACATTATCTATGCAAAGAATAGCAGGTATTCAGAAAAATGCTTCATTCATATCTTTCTGCTAAGCCAGAAGCTCACTTTCCTACCAGTGCCAAGGTTCCTCCAGTTGGACGCTCCGTGTCTTTGCATGTCTGCCTTCTTTTCCTCGTTGCTCGCCTGCCAGGAGTGCCTTCTGCCTGCGATGCCGATGATGTTAAAATCAACGAAACATTTGATGTAACAACCGTTCCTTTGCTTTCAGTTATTTGTTTGCCCCACTAGTCTAGGTTCTTTTACCCTGCTCTGTAATGATACCCTCGTCTCTGTTGCTGCAAAAACTTTCTGGGGAAAGTAGACCCCCTGTGTCTGAATTCTGCAAATGGTTAAGCTGACTTCCATCTTTTAGATCACTAATTCAGATCACTCCAGTTTGTCCCTGAAGGCTTTCTATTTTAGATTTCTTTCAAGACGTCTTGGGGACTCAGCACAACCTTCTGCAGAGTGTAAACTTTGCAGCATTTTCTTGAACATATTTACAAATATTCCAGCCTTCTTGCTAGGCATGGGAGGTTACAGCTCACTAAGAATCGCAGCTCAAAGCACTAGGTGCAGGGAATCTTGCTGGTCACTTAGTCTAGACAAACTGAGTTCATAAGCCCATAGGTGAACTGTTATCACCTCCAGTGTCATGGTTTGAAATGTGTCCCCCACAGTCTCATTTGTTTAGCAAGGTCATGGCACCTTGAGAGGTGGAGCCTTGCTGGAGGAAGGCAGTCACAAGGGGTGGATCTTGAGGTGGATGAGTCCCACCCTACCTCTAAGAGAAGTCTGCCTTTGTAGCAAGCAGTTTTACAGCTCTCAACTTCTAAGATGTCTGTGGTGACTTAGCCTCCTCCAGCTTTGGCCAGCCAGCCATGCCGCCTCTGCTTTAAGAGACTGTCCCTTCCCTCTGGAACCATAAACTGAATAAACCTCCCTTTCTCCCTTAAGTTGATCGACTTTGGGTATTCTCTCGCAGCGATAGTTAAGAGTAACTGTTACACCTCCTGCCTTTAGCCACTTCCCTACCTGCCTGATCCTATCTGTTGCTCTTTAGTCATTGCCAGTATTTATACTGAGCTGACTTAACTGTGAGTTTTAGGCATAGGTTACTAATACAGGTAATCTTTTTCTTTTTGAGTGCCCAGGAGCTTTGAGCACCAAAAGAATTTTATTCAATTTCTCAGAACAGATAAATATTACTGTGGGCCACACTCCCTGTCTTGTCTACTGAATGTATTGAAATGCTTACTTGTCAAGTTGTGGATTGATAACATTTTATTTGTTCAATGTTCTTTAAAAATTATACAATCCATCAGAGATGCATGAATGTGTTGTGTCCATTTATTTATCTATATATTTTATACACTTGCATTTAAAGAAGCTTGGAAATTTGCCATCCTCAGAAAATATATATATATCTCACAAGTACGTATAAACACACATAAATATGCATATACACATACACATATAAGGACACACTGTCACACGAAACTACCATATTCATAAAGACATTCAACTCCGTTACTGTCTCATTTTATTTACTGGTCATCTTGGCTATTTTTCCTCCTAGAATTTTTGCCTGAAGCTTGGAGAAATGATTGATCATGCAACTAAGAAGCCGGTCAAGGAAGAGAACTTCATGATGTGCTTTCCCTCAGGGGGAGACTGCTTCAGAAAGAAGAGGATGTGAGGTTCATCTTCAAGCCAGGAAAGCACAGCAGAAATCTGTTATGGTGGTTGTGTGAGTGACATGCAAGGGCTGGGAGCATCAACATGCTCTCTTGTCCACAGGATAGTGATTTGCTTCATCTCAGGACTATTCAGAGCTTTGAACTGTGAGGGAATCAGAAAGTATCGCCAAGCTACAAAGGAAGTACTAGGCTGATGAAGTATCCTCCAATTTATGTATTTTCTAGATATCCATGCTTCATCTTATGAGAATGTATTTAGGTAGCAAGTTCTATTAGTAATGGCATTTACTGATAGAATATCTTTACTTGTCACCATCTATCAATAGTTTAAATAAATGATATTATAGCACTCATGGTACTTGGGTAGATAATATAAAATTTGAAAATCCAATTGCAGTCTGTCATCAAGGCCTGATTTTACTCTCTTCCTTATTTTGCTCTGAGCTTCTTCGACCCAGTATTAAAATAAATCCCTTCTCTCTGTAGTTTAACCTGAATTATTTCATTGACTTATCTAGGAGACAGACAAGAAGATATATTTTCAGGAAAATATTAGGTCATCCTCACTCAGAAACTTATGAGTTGTAGATATCTCACATTCCAATCTTCAGGGATTTGCCATGTCTCAGTAAACACAATGAAGTCCCTTTTAGGTTCCAAACAAAAACAGACTCCAATTTCCTTCTTACCCATAGAAAATTAGAAGATAGAAAATAACATCAACCAAGATTAGCACTCATTTTCCCATCTTTTTATGATCAAAAGATAAAAAACAAAGATGGATTTGGTCTCCTGGGCTGCTTCTGGGTAAGTCACAATTTCACCTTCAATATTCACAGTAATACTATTCTAGTAATTGTTTCTATTTAATCCAAAAGGTTCAGCTATATGAAGAGATGATGTGAGAGAGTCTTTCTGGTGAATACAATCTAGAGTTGGCAATAAATCTAGAGTGGGATCTTTGTAAGATCCACAAAGACAGCATCAACCAAGTCATAATACTATTATGAACAATTTCAGGTACATATTCTGAGAAAAAGCATTGTCTGCACCTACCCACTGAAATGACAAAGTTATGTGTTTCCACAAAAATTCACCAAGGGAAACATTTGAGGTCTTGTGTGAGAAAAGAGCTGAAAGGAATCCAACTGACTTACTAAGGGAAGACAGTATGTTAAGATGAAACACTTTTGGTAGTAAGAATTGAAAGAAAATATTTAAAAGGAATAAATATGGAAAAATTAAAGATAATGATTTTGTTCTCTGGCTGAATGTTGCTGAATTAAGAAGTATCTTTATTTAGGAAGAATCTTACCTGTTTATCCCAATCTTCTATCTGGATGGTTCCATCTTTTCAGTTTAAAATAAAGTTTTAAGCTGATTTTTACAAAGAATCATGCGTACTTTTAACCTTTCTTTCTCTTCAGCCATTTGAATGCCTGTGAACTAAATTGCCTTTTAGCAGGCAATAATCCCATCTACACTATGAACATTAGGACTGTGAGAGATGCTTCAACCCCTCAGCTTGTAGAAGAGCAACTTCATGCTCAGAAACACAATAGCACTTACTATCAGAAAAGACAGTTTAGTTCAGGTCCACAGAATACGACATCATTTATGTTTTGAATACAGATCCAGTGGGGGATACAGGATGAAGAAAAGGAGAAATAGTTCAACTGTGTGACTCCCTCAACTAGTACTGACATCCAGACATTAGTTAATTTCTCTCAGTGCTTGATGTAGTACTCTGTCATGGTAAAGTCATCTGATATACACAATGATAACTAACCTTTACTTAGCATATCTGTGACCAAGACACTACATATATGCAAACCAAGGTAAACAAGGAAAGGCAATGACCGGTTTGAACAGGGACCCACTAAATGTTTCCTCATATGTGGTCTTTGTTGAGTGTGATGAGATGGGAAGTTTATCCTTACTTATCCAAGTGAGCATTGACTGTAGTTCAAGTGCATGCCTAAGGACAAGAAAGGGAGTGATTTACCACTGAAAGACAGAGACAATGTGAAGAGCAATATACAAAATTCTTTGAGGATAGAACAAAGTCTAGGATCTGACAGTGTTGTTCTGAAATATGGTAAGTAAAAGAAAGTGATTCTGCCCAGAGACAGACTCCAGAAGGAGTGTCACTCTGTTTGTCTTTCATTGACTTTGACCCTGAATACAATGCACTCAGAATTAAGATACTGAAAAAGAAAGAAAAAAAGATCAATTTTAGTTCAAATCTCCCTAATTTAATATGTCATTGCAAAGTATGATGCTAGTGTATTTCTACCAATGAACCTAGTTCTTTTGGATCATGATCCTAAATTGTTCCTAACTACTATCAAACATATTGTTTTGATAAATTACAGTTCTGTTTGAGTATATGTTAATTATTTGTTTTACCTACCATTCTGGTAATTCTTACAACAATACTTCTTGTAAATGAACTATTTCACAAACACTATTTTAAATTATATTTATCATTATGATGTTATGTACACTGGCCAATTATGCAATTATTTGGAAATGTAGAATTAATGTCCCAATAAAAACATGACCAAATAGCTTAAGGGAAGAAGGGGCATTATTCTGTTTACCATTCTTGCTCAGCTTGACAGGAGAGTACATACTAACACCAGGAGATAAAGGAAATGACCACACCCCATTCATAGAACCATAGATAGGGAGACAATCCTCATTTGTGTTTGCCCAAGTATACAGAAGAATGTCAATTTTCTTGATCAGTTCCCTCCATCTTATCTACTGGCCTAGAACCAACCACCATGGGCTGAGCCCTCCCCCCTTCATCAGATAACCTTCTACATGTTAGCCCATGGCTCAACTCAATTGCCAATTCTTCATAACTGTGCCTAGAGCTCAGGCCTACAGTTGCCAAGATAAAACCAGTATCCAACTATGCTGCAGGTTCATGGATGGTTTATCACCAATAGAGAGATAACAGACAGATTGTAGACATAGAGAGATGGACAATAGATGAGAGGGCGAATGGGGCAAGACTGGCTCACTGTTCACTATGTGGCTTGAAATTTTCTTTCACTCTAAATATTATATAATGGATATCTGACATTTCAGTTAATAAGATGTGTCTATTCCACTAAGAATTATTCTATTGCTTATTGTGATTCTCCCATGATCCATGTGTCAGGAGGCACTCAAGTTTCCCCAACATTGTCAGATTCCAAAGCTCCAATGAAGATTTTTTCAATATATCGAAAAGAGTTAACTTAAAAGTAGAATTTGCTAGTCAGCAGTTTTATCAATTTTTTATTTCATTTATACTGATAAGCTGGTCTTTAAAAATGTACCAATTTTCTCTTCAATCTATGGGTGTAAAGATTTTAGTGTTTCAAAATGTGATAGACTAATGTGCTATTTTTATTTTCATTTTATTTCACTCAGAAACACATAGTTTGAGCATATTTACATATATATTATTCATTTTTTATAAATTGATGCTCAAGTCTTCTGGGCATTTTCTCTTTTTTATTTGCTTTAAAATGACAGTATAAATTTACAAGCCATACCAAAACTATTGAGTGCTATCATTTTTCAATATTGAAAAAAGATTGGATGAGCATCTCTATGCAGAAAGCTTTTTGTAGTACTCAAGATTATAAAATTATGATAAAAATATTTGAATAAATGTGTGTTTAAAGAAGATAAGCATTTTTTAGGATTGTTGTTCTTTCCAAATAATATCAAAATAGAAAAGCAATATACAATAGTGCTCATTTCATGAAAGCCAAGGAAAAACAGCATTGCTTTTTAAAATATATTACTGTTTAGGTGCTTTTCATTTTCAAAAAGCATAAATATAGCCAATTATACATATATTTAAATATAAATATAAGAATATTGAGTATTTTCTTACTTGTATGTTTACCTCTTTCATTTTCTTCTCTTCTGAATTATACCTGGAATCAAGGACTTGGATGATTTTTCCCTAAAATTCATAACCCTTCCCTTGGGCTTTCAGGTGCCCAGAAAGTAAATAAAAGCAAAACAAAGATTTACATCTCTGCTTCATCACCCGTCTCCTTTACTGCCTCAAATTTTGGATCAGTGTCCTGCCAGCTCTGTGGTGGGCATGTTCATCATCTATGGGATATCTGTCAAAATCTTGGTAATACAGAATTGAGTTATCCTACATTTGTCTAATATATTTCATCATGTTTTTCAGAACAAAAGTGTCCAGATATCTTTGACAGAAAGCCAACTATAAGCTTTTCCATCATGTTTCCAATACTCTAGAGCAGAAGTTATAAATAGAAGGTTCTAGGCATTGTCCAAGATATATAAGAACAGGTTTGTCGTCCAATCACCCCCAATTTTGTATAATTATGCAATTATAGGAGCTGAGCCTGCCCTCACCCCCTAAGTAGGAACAATCTTAGAGTGGAACAAGATTTCCTCTTAAGCAGAAATCTCTTCTGTGGAGCCACTTCCTAGAACATGGAAGGAGAATATGAAGAGCCAGACCATAGTTTGACCAAGACTGCGTAACTACATGTACCTGACATACAGTGCCCGATTCTTCTGTTTAAATCTGAGAGTCATATTAGAGCCCCTGAAGAAAAGGCTGGAACCCCTGAAGAAAGGGCTGTCCCTAATATGACTGTGATAGTTAAGTTCTGTTTTTACCTCTCACCATTGTTTTGCTTTCTTTGGAGTTACTTGTTGGGAATCCCAGGGTTGGACATCTATATATCAGTGTGTCCTGGACATACATTATTATACAGGAACACAGATTTATTTAATTTCTCAAAGAATGGTTATTGATAGAGTTTGTATTTGTTATTTTTGTTTAGCTGTTAATTGATTCAATTTCTTTGATCTCATCCTGAGTTGCTCCACCAGTCTGCTTTAATGCCTCTGGTTCCATTGATTTTTCTCCCTCTCTTAATATCATTGTCCACTGAAAACTATTGAAGCACCATACTTTAACACTGGTTGTAAAGACATTTTCCCAAAGTGTTATTTCCATGATTTTAAATGTTCAATGAGCAGTTCTTGAAGGGGGCCGAGAACAGATACAGCAAGTTAGAAACCAAATCCAATCCTGCCATGACTCTCTCACCTAAGAGACAGCACAGGAGGGTGAGAAAACCAGGTTGTCCCGAGGCCATTGGCTGGCACTAGTGCAGCCATACACCATGCATATGCATCGACTTATAACTTGTCACTTGAATATTAAAACTGAAAGGAACAAGATGATTAAAGCATCAGTCATAAACTGATAAGCTGGATTTAAGGTACATGGTAATCTAAAAACCATAGGACAAGCCACATCTCTGGGGCCACTTTACTTCATTCACAGCACAGTTACAGTAACAATTTTGGCCCTATTAGAAAGATTGATAAAGCAATCAGAGGATCCTGCTAAACAAACAAATTTCAAGCATAGCAAGTACTTCATGTAAACTAAAGAAGTGAGCACAACTCATTCTTCCGGAGCATGACTAGGGGAGATGCTCTGACTTGGCAGAGTATAGTATGTGGGATAACTATATTTTTTTCTCAGATTTGAAAATAAAGATATTATTGCTTTATTTCATTTGAATAAATATATTTCCCATGTTTAAAAATCATGCACATTTAGCAGACTATAAATTTTACAAATTTAAAATTATTACATAGAGCAACCAAGAGCCATGGCAAAAGCCTATAATGTTTGGGGGCCTTTAAGACCTCTCTGACCAACATTTTGTCAAGAAGTGCCACATTCCTGTTACTTCTAGTATAATTGTGTCCCTGGGTTCTAAGTGAATCAGCTCAAGCCTTTTATTTCACTTTATTGTTCCCTGTTTTCCTCATTCTGTGCTCTTCTACATAGGAGCACAGAACATTCTTGTTTCTTTCTTTGAAAGACATTTTTGACATATTACTAGTATAAGATGCTCCTTTGAGGTTGTTTCCCACCATTTTGGGGTTTTTCTGTAAGTCCTTTTCTCCCTCCTATTTCCCATGTTCCTCCTGTCTCCCAGCCCCTCATTTCATGTTATGTATTTTTCTCAATTGTCCCTCCCTCACTCTTGTCTTTAAAAAAGGTAAAGAAATAGATCAATAGAAAAGACAGCCAATGAACCTATAGTAGGAAGACAGTAGATCAAACTGCTCTGCAGGGAGCTGTTATTATACCCATAGAATTGGACCTCACGGTGGAAACCTTTGTGTCTAAAACTGAATGAGTGAAGGGAAATGCACACATGAGTGGGATGGCCTGAAGAGAGTAATTTGATATGCTATGGAGGCCTGAGCCCCCACAGGAGTAGACAAGCCATAGTGAACCCTGAGATCCATTGAGGCATGGAGCAGAAGGGGAGTAGAAGGGAATTGTTAAGGGAAGGGAGGGGAAGGGAAAAAGGATGGAGGGAATGGGAGGGAGGAGGGAGGGAAGAGAGCTAGGATGAACACTCAATATCCTTGTAAAAGTAGAAAAAATAATAGTAAATTGTTACGTAGCTCTCACGCAGAAGTAATAAGCATAATAATGTAGGGGTTGTTTTGTTTGTTGTGTATAAATTTGCACGCATGTGAATGTGTGTATGTATGTTAACTTTGTGTGCTCATGTAGAGGTCAGAGGACAACCTTCAAGAGATGGTACTGTCCTACAGAGAGGCAGAGTCTCTCTTGTTTCTTTGGCATTGTGGACTTGAAGCGAGGAGGCTCCTGAGCTTACCTGTCACTCTGCCGACCAGCACAGGAGAGCTGGCTTTACAAATGTGAGCTTCCCTCTCTGGCCTTTGTGTGGCTGCCAAGAATAGACCACGGATGGTTAGACTCGTGTCCCAAGTGTGCAGGGATTACAGATGCTTGCATCATGGTATCCACCTGATTCATGTGACCTGGGAGATCTGAACTGGGATAAGATTTGCACAGCAAGACTTCATCCACTGAACCATCTTTTCAGACTCGTCCATTCTTAAATTATTTGAGGTTTGGTAATTTTGAGATATTTGAGTTCCTTGCTTTTTCTAGCTATGGATCCTTTTTTATGCATATGCTTCAATATTTTATTTGGTATGTTGTCTAGATGCCTTAATTTTCCCCTTTTTTCTGCAAAAGCTTTTTAGTTTATACAATCTCATTTTTCATTTATCTCATTTTCTGTTTCCTTGAATATGGGTTCTTAAAATATAAAAGAAATTTGAAAATGGATGTTTGGGAATATTTGTCACTTTATGACTTTTACTACAATGTGTTAAACAAGGACTTTTTAAAATACTAAAACATTGAATTGAAATATTTTCCATAAAAAACTTCCTTTATAAAAAGAAGTGTTGTTGATCCCAATATACCTGTTTTCTTCTAGTTTTTTAATAATTTGCTGATCTATATTTAAATCTAATTCAGGCAGATTAGTTTGTTACATTTAATCAGATTTTATTCTACTCTGTGTTGATACTAAATATGTCTAGAACCATTTATTGAAGAATCTCATTTCACCAGTGTGTATACTTTAATAACTTTGGATGGCATGTCATTAAAACCAAAGTATTTAGATCCTGACCATTAGAGTTAGATCTATTTCATTCACATGCAACAGTGATGGAAATGCTGGATATTTCTGAAGGGAGACTGAATCTACCAAAAGCGCCTTGTCAGCTCTGTGTTCTGCTTGGGGAAGTTTTCAAACTAAGGTTTAGAAAAACCCATACTCAAAACATTGCAGAGACAATGAATCTAGCACATGCATGTAAAGAACACTTCAAATCAGGTCATGGGCTTTACGTACCAATAATTTCATTCTAGGAAAAATTGAAACAGGTCTTTAAATTTAATGATGCTTCTCAACTATAAAAAGCAGAAATAAATATCAGTAACAACCTTTCAATGTAATACTCAAATTTTTGAGCATTAGAGAAAGTAATGATGTTGGTTACAGTGTGTGGAACTGTGGGAAAAATAAGCCATCATTACAGGTAGCATCCAGTAAAGATGCATCTCTAAAATTGAGTTAGCAGTGAAGAAGATTTACTTTCTAGTTCTACTATGCTATCAACTATAGTGTATATACTTCCTAAGCATTTTTGGAGATTCTCAAACTTAAAGTTGAAAGAATAGTGATAAACTGTTATTAATATCATTACTCTTTGGTTGCTAACAGTTTGCATATATACTTTCTATTCATATCTATATGTTTTGTGTATAAATATATATGCAGAAAATTATAAAAGAAAGTTGTACATATCCCTCAACATAATGCCAACTTGACTTTCTAAGAGTGAAGAAATTTTCTTGTTCAAGTAACAGGCTATATTCACAATCACAAAACCTAATATAATTCAATGAGACATATATGAAATAACATTAATGTTTTATCTAAAATCTAATCAAGAATAAGAGAAAGACTGATTTTTTAAATTTTCTTCGTGTAGAATGCCACCATTATATTTTTATTTTTAATTTATTTTATATTTTTCAACAGTTTTATGTATCTCTATAGTGAATTTAAGCAATTTCTTCTCCCATGTTATCTCTTATCTCCCTCTGTCTGCTGAAAAGTCCTCTTTCTACTTTCATGGTGTGTGTATGTGTGTGAGCACGTGCATGCATTCACATGGATACATGCATGTATCCCATGGAGTTTAATAAGGGACACCTGCATCAGCATGTACAGGGAATATTCACTATATCTCTTGTGTTCTCACTCACTTTTTGAGTAAGTGACTCTCTTTCTCCCAGTCAGCATTCATTGTTAATAGTCCCCCAAAGAAGGTGGAATCTCACGAGCTCCTTCTACCTTACATGATGAAATGTCGATAGACTCAAACTGGTTCACATCTGGTGTGGATGCCACAACTGCTTTGAATTTATGGTTACAAGGCCAAGGTTACATGTCCAAACACAATGTTTGGCAGTATCCCTTCCCATTTTGGGACTCTCATGTTCTTCTAGCTCCCTTTTCTGAAATAGTCTCTGAGATACCAGAAAAGAGTGAACACAGATGTCCAGTTTAGGACTGAGCACTTCAGAACCTACGCTTAGACCAGCAGTCTACTCCAGCAAGAAATTTCTCTGATGAAGCCCAAAATGTGCACGAATCTGCAGTGTAAACATAAAAGTAGAGAACAAAGGCAGTTTATCTTGGTACAGGCAGACAAAGAGAAAAGCCTACAGATATTTTTCTGTTTTTAGCTTGACATACTTTTAAGGAAGGATCATTTTATGAATGTCATTGCCTTAAAAAATAAAAAATACTTTAAGTACTCCTGGGCAACGTGGAGCAATTATTTATTCATTTATTTATTTATTTATTTTGGACCACCTAAGCAGGCAGACCTGGAAACTTTGCAAGAAATATTCTAGAAATCTATGAAAGGTAGCAATTCACTTCAAATGTCTCAGAAAACGCTCTGTGCTGAATATCGACAGACTTATTATGTTTAAACCTTTGCTCCTAAGCATTCATGTCCACTGACTTTTCAATTTCAAGGGATTTCAGTACAGTTCCCTGCAATTTATCATGTGAAAGGAATTAACAGGAAAGCCAATGAAAGCACATTCACACTTGCCAAAAACGGTCCCTTCGTATGGACAAAAAAACCGCTGGATGAATATACAAGAAAGATGATTTTCCTGCTTCAAAAACAGAAAAAAAAATTTCTTCAGGCCTCGGTTAGAGATGCCAGTCTCCCCTCTCCCACAGAATACGAATAAGCTCCAGCTATACAATAGAAAACTACAATAATTCACCCCATTATCGCTCAGTCTCAGGCATGCTAAGGGGCCCACCCTCTTCACAAAATGCTCTGCTAAGTTAAGTATTACCACATGTCTCCATTCAAAAAACCAACCCAAACAAAATGTAGTTTCCGTTTTCCCAATTTTTTGAACAAAAAAGAATCCAAAATACAGTATTAGGCCAATGTGACTATATAAAATTCTTGCACACATATTCAAAATTGTGGCTGGGTTTGTGATTTGTTAGGATTAGTTTCTGGCTTCCTATTTTGACGCTTTCTCTCTGCACTCTTAGCCAACTGCCTACTTTAACTTACATTCCACTGACTCCAAATCAACTTGGTATAGCCCACAGTTTCTCTGCCTTAGCTGTGTAATATATACTCCATATTTCAAACGGATATCTCTGGTGGATAGTTCAGATATACTGCCACAAGTAACTTCCTTACCTGTTCCTTCCATGAGCTCCAGTCGCTAAATCTAGTGATCAAACCCCTCTTCCCCCATGTGGGGGAGGTGGATGAGAGCTAAGGAGGTGAGCGGGGAGGAAAGGTTTGCAGATCAATGCAAACAGGAGCACAATGCTCCGCAATGAGAATCTTCTTCATCTTCCTGAGATACCATGAGATTGCTCCATGCCAGACACCAAACACCAGAGAAATGGCCCAGTCTAATGAACGCACCAGAAGAATGCTCTACCACAGTTTTCACCTTTACTCTTCAGAAGTGTATCAGAGACATTGAGTTTCAGACAATAGTCCAAGGCAGAGCATTTTGTGTATGCTACAGAAAGCTTAGCAACTGTAGAGACGGGGAAATCACTACAGTTGGGATCTGATACCAACAGCACAGGCATCTTCCATTGCACATGGCAGTGGAAAGGATAATATAATGACAAACCACACAGAAAGACTGAGGACAAATATGGCCAAGTACAGGAACAAGGACCAAATTAGAAGAGAGACACTGCTCTGCTCACTACTAATCGTCCAGACGACGTATTTAAAAACACGAACGTGTAATTACATTCCTTCGATGAGCATGTGCTAACTTCTTGTGTTAAGTCTCTGCTTAATCACTGCTAAACATTTGAGTCATTGTCTTCCATTGATGTCTTTTTGTATTGCTGTTTGTTTCTGATGGGGCTGTTATGAAACAGGGTCTCCCAGCACAGCCCAAGCTGGCTTCAAAATCGTTGTATCTCCTTCTAGCCTCTTAAGGTTGAGATGACCGGATGAACCCACATGCCTTCCACACAATTTTCCTTTGATAACAGACAAAGTTTACTTTTAGATGTTCCAAGTAACATGTAATTGATTAATATAATATCACAAACCTAGTGAAAGATATTATACACAAAATAATTCAAACCTAAATGCCAATACCATCTTCAATTATTTCTAGTTGCGTTCTCTAATTTTCCTAGGAAAAAATAGTTCCTTTCCTTGGTAGTGTTGAGAAAAGAGAATGCCCAGGGTAACAACCATCTACACATCATCGGCAGCCAATACTCAATGCATCCCTCAGTTATGTAACACAATTTCCCAGGTATAGGCTAATTTATGAATATCAGTTTTTTCCCCTGCTGGGTGACAGCAAACTGTTGTTGCTCTAGCGGAATCCTTCCCAATCAATCAAGTTGCTACCAAATGTGAATTCAAAAGATCCTAGCATTGCTGAAATTAAGCATTGGGTTTTGGAGCCAATCATTTTAAACATTCAGCCTTAAGTTTTCAAGAACTATGTGATTTTACTTTAAAAAATTATGAAGAAAAGAAAGGATTAAAAACCAAATAAGTCAACCCTTGGCAGAGTTTCAGGTTCATATTTATACTCCCATCTGTCATAGCCTAAGGTAAAAAGTACTCATTTAATCAGAAAAAGCATATTCATCATAGGTTGGCCTAGAATAAATCACTCCCCATAGGAAACGCTGTATAAACATGGATGGTTATACAATGAAAAAAGAGTGAATAAGAGTAGTTTCGTCTAACCTGTGCAGCTTTGTAATTTAGCAAAGGTAAATTCCCATGTCGGCCTCCCCAACAGAGTCACCTTTGCCAACCGAAGAAGGAAAAAGATCTTTCAAATGCTCAAGCTGACGCGGTATTTCCGTGATGTGCAATTCACAAACAGCATCAGCATTTGGCGAGGAAGCCAAAGTATATCATAAACTCCTTGAAATGTCTTTCTTTCAGCCTAGCAATTATTGTTAGTTTCTGAAATAGGCCCGCAGATAATGTAAACATTTTGACAGAAAATTGGTGGTGGCGACTATGGCGTAAAACTATCTGAGGACAAATGTACTGTGACTTGGAACGCAAGATACAATTTTCTTTGCATAGAGGCAAAATGAAGAGATGATAGAGTTCACAAACCTATTCTCCTCTTGAAATTGCATTCTGACTTTGCCTTTCATTGGGCATCTTTCACAAAGAAAAACTTGACACTCCAAGCAATTCCAGTGGCATCAGTTTGCAAGAAATCACAAATTCAGAATTTTCTTTTTTGTTTTTAATGTTCTTCCTACCTATAACAAGTATTAAAAAGACACCCCTGCCTCTCTTGTGCTTTATTACAAAATTCGTTCCAAGGGAAAGAAATTGAGGCATCACCCACTGTATTTTCTTTCCAATTCCCTGTCTGCCTTTACTGGTTTGGGGTCCTTCTCGTCTACTGATTTACTGCCTCTAAATGTATAATAGCAAACAGTGTCAGTAGAAAAAAATTGAGACTAGAGCTCATTCCTTCAATCATATGTTTCCTGTGTATGGCCTCCACACATTAAATTCCTCCTTTCTCCAAACTAAACTCCATCCATTTTTTAACTGGTGCTCAATAGTGGCTTGAGTCTGTGCATCTTCTTAAACTATCCATTTTCCTTCAAATGTGCTTACCCCCAATTTATCTATGTAAAAATGTGACATGTTTTGTACAGTTTAATACAAATGCCATACTACATGTGAAGCTTTTCTTGGTTTCCCATAAACAAGATTTAACTTTCCAGTTGAAAGCTCCCAAATACTCAATGTATCGCTCATGTAATGTGACACAATTTTCTTAGTACTCAATTAATTTATATATGTTTTTTATCTTTGCTAGATTGCACCAAACTGGGCACAAGATTGCTGCTGCTCTATATGAATTCAACAATTTGGCTACAGTGTCTATATTTAAGACTTTTCTGGGTATGTGCATGATATCACTGCTCCTTCGCTATGTAATGAGATAGACTGTTCTTCAACACGTGCAGTAGTCATAAGCCTTAGGAAATTTATTACTGATTTCTATAAGCAAAATATGAAAATGATATTTAAAAATCCATCAAACAACATAAGAAATTTAATTTATGGAAAATGATTGACCTCCATTTAATCTTTCAGCAGGAGGATTCTCAGAAGAAATGAAAGTGTAAGTATAGTATGTACGTAGGAATTGTTGTTTGAATATTAGCTAAGCTTGAAATTCTGATTTAAGCAGGCCAATTGCATCAAAGTAAATGGTTTTCCTTATATGGAGCCGTAGTTTCATTTATTTGATATTAGTTTTAGGTTCATGCACCTTTGAGAACACATAGACAAAACAGAGCCCCGTTTCTCATTGCTTCCTTTTTTTGTGCTTGTTGTTTCTTCGTAACCTTGGTGTTTAAATGTGTGACATATGATGAACAAGCACAAAAATTCTAGAGATCTCTTGAATACGTTTGCATAGCAAACCCAACAAGGTAAAAATGATGCTTCCCATGCACTCATATGAACGTCTGTCCTTTGGCATTACTCAGGGACATTAACAAGTAGGTTAAAAGCAAAGGTTTTATATGGATGCAGCTTAAGGCAAACAAAGTTAATGCAAGGTCATTCTGTTCAGTGCTTGGGTTTATAAGCAAAGTCTGAGAGTGTAAGACGTCAGGCAAATGACAATAAACACAGTTAAATTCATACTGAAAAAGCCATACCTTTTTGGGTAAATGTTACATAATTTATTAAAAATGAATATTTAATACAACATTAATATACAATTAATTATTAGTTGATTGATCTCTACTGCCTGCACTAAAAATCCAAACTAATGGAAAAGTAATAATCAAGCATTTTAGAATATTATGCAGTTGTTAAGGTATAAGAATATTAGAATTCTTCTAACATAATTCCCTCATTTTGTGATGAGGGAATGAGGTCCAGTAAATGAAACTGGCTTGTGACTAATTACTTGAAGTTACAGGCACGTTGCTAATCTGTTGCTCGCTGTGGAAAGTTGAATCCTGCCTCCTTCCTATGGAAGTTTTCTGATTCAAGGGTCTTCTTAGAGTAGCACAGTTGATTAGTGACCAAGGTGTAGCCTCTTGAATCAATGCTATTTCTGTGATCTCCTGTCAGTCCCTGGGACCAAAGACTTCTCATTGCTTTCTGGAGCAGGTGCAGCTGTGAGTTAAAAGTAGATTATATCTTTAGCATACACCTGTGGATGTGCTACTTTATTATTAAAACCTCTCACCCTTATTAAATGTAATTATCACCCTCACAGGACAGGGTTCATGTACAATGGAAAGGAACAGTAAAGGAATAGATAGTCTAAGGTTTAAATTAATATTTATTTGCCCACGATGCTATCTGAACAAAGTAGTCAAATTCTGAGTCTCTTTTTCTCCCACCGGGAAAGCCAGAATGTAATGACAATGATATGATAATAATATTACTGTTCATTATAAATTCTAACAAGTGACAGTCATAGAATAAGGTGGTCCACACTTAATGAGCATTCACCTCCCAGAGCTCACATCTGTACGCTTTATGCTTCATCCAACTGAAGAAGATAGTCAGGCCCCAAATTGTAACAGTTTTCTACTGACATTTTAATCAACAAGCAAAAGTGAGTTGGCTTCAGACAATCTGCATTTATTCATCTTCAGTTCCGAAGGTTAAATGTCCATGATCAGTTCTTCAGGTTTAGACTCACATAAATGTCGGCAGGGTTGTTCCCTATGCTTGTAGCTTTCCTCACATTTCCTGGTCGAAGGACCTTCACCTCCATCTTCAGATGTTTCTTTCTAACTTCATGTCCCTTCGTTTGTCCTACAAGTCTCTTCTGTCTCTCTCTTTCTTTATTTTATTTTATTTTTTCTACTTTTATAAGCATATTGAGTATTCATCCAGCTTCCCTCCCTTTCTCCTCCCTCCCATTCCTTCCCTTTATCGTTCCCTCCTGCTCCTCCCACCCTTCTGCCTGTATGTTTCTATGGGTTCACTCTCACTTTTCTATCCCTGTGGGGGCTCAGGCCTCCATGGTATATCGTTACCTCTCTTCAGGCCACTCCACTGATGTGTGCATTTCCTTTACTCATCCAGATTTAGGCGCAAAGATTTCCACTGTGAGCTCCCATTCTATGGATGTAATAACAGTTACCTACAGTGCAGTTTGATGTACTATCTTCCTACCTATAGGTTTATTGGCTATCTTCCCAATTGATCTATTTCCTTCCTTTGTGATTCCCTGTGGGATTAGCTTAAATCCAAGAAGATCTCATTTAGAAACCTCTGGTTAACACCTGCTGTAAAGTTTCCATTGCTATATAATGCACTTAGGTTTCAAGAACCAGCACTTTAATACACATGAAGCTGGCAGAGAGAATCCCAATGCAGCCTGACACAGGCATGGAGAAACATCCACTTTGCAATGGACTTGTATTTTTCTCCACATGTTCAAGGAGGCATTGAATCTTACTCAAGTTGGAACAAAAATTAATGATGTAATCAATTTCAAGTTATTTCCTAGGAGAAAAATAAACAGATTAGACATCAAACATATTTTCTAAAATTTCGATAATCTCCTTACATATTATATCCTCTGGGAGGATGTTAAATATTTGGTTGCTTGCAGTTCACCTGCCTGGTTGCTAATAAATGACCATTACTGGTAACAGTTCTCAGTCCAGCTTGACAGGAAAACTTATGCCAACACCTAAGCAGAAGGAACTGGCCGCACCACCTTTACATAATGGCTGAGACAGAGACGATCCTTACTTGCCCGATCAGCATGTCTGGCCAAGTGTATAAAAGGATGCCAACTTTCTCAACCAACTCTCTGTATTTTATTCCAAGGCCTAATCCCACCCACCATGGGCAGGGCCTTCTCCATCAGCTAGAAAATCTCCTGCAGGTTTGCTCTGGGCCTAACTCAACTACTAATTCTCTACAAATGTGCCCAGAGCTCAAACCTTCAACTGTCAAGTTGACAGTTGTGCCTAACTAGGACAATTTTTAACATCTCTAGTGAGGCAGGTTGAATCCCCATCCCTAGAGATACATGGATCCCAATTCCTACAACCTAAGAAAGTTGCTTTCTATGTCAAAGCTGGCATAATAGATATGATTAAGAATCTTGATATGAGACTATTACTCTAGATATTTCTGAATGGGCTCTAAATATAATCATAAATATAAGCATGAGAAAAAGGTAGAGGAAATGAGCACAAAAAGAGAATAGCATTATGGCCACAAGCACAGAGAGAAGCATTGTAGAACCAGAAGCCATCAGAAATTGGAAGTGGTAACAGGAAAAAGATTTCCCATGGACACTTGCAGGGGATCATGGCCTGAAAACACCTTAGCTTAGTTTGATTAGCTTAGGCAGACTTAGTTCTAAATTTTCTTGATTTCTAAAGTTGCAAGATAGTACATGTGTGTTATTTCAAGCCACAACGAGTGTGGCAATTTATTAAAGCAGCAAAAGGAAGTCAATACATACAATAATTAGATCAGTGTCTGGTCATGGTCATGGTCATGACTCGAAAAGCATGATGAATATTTGAAAGGAAAAAAGAAAGTGCTGGAAGGGGGAAAGAGTGAAAACAGATACAAGAACGACAAGGAAAAGCAACATTTGGGATATTAAAGCAATGATTTCTTCAGTTTGAGATGTATTATTGATTCATGTAGGAAGACTTAAGATTATTTCTATTTTTTTTATTTAGCTAAATAGCCTTTATTTAAGTGAAGGTACATCTGGACTCGGTAAAATGTGTCTCCTACCTAGACACAGCATTTGCACTTGAGTTATGATCACAAAGGAGGAGACAGTGGCAGGCAGATAGGTCCTTCTCGGAAGAGTGCCTGCAGGTCTGCTTCCGTAATTGAAAATGGAGGGACTCAAGATGCACTATGCATCCTTCGTGACCCAAAGAGACCCATTCATTTCTGCCTGGAAGTTTGGGGCTAAACGCCACATCACCACAGACAATGTCACTTTAAAAATGTTCTCAATGTCAATTTGCTCAAGGAAAATAAGTATTATTTGAACACTGTAGTGACATATGAAATATCAGAACCCACACATGCAGATGAAGAGAGAATGCCTGCTGACCGACGCTGAACTGCTTCCTGGGTGGCATTGAGTGGTACTCCTGTAAATGATCTGAAAGTAGCTAGCAATATTGAAGGTAGTGTTTCTTCCCACTGGGCATTCACTCAAGTGTTAAATTAAACAAAACTGAAGATGGAAAGGTTGAAGCAATTAAGCTCTTATGTTGAGGACCTTTTATTCAGTGGGTCTTCTGAAAAGATTCAATTAAAACAAAGATTTTTTTCCCCTTGCTTGAAATTGCCGTTGACATATTGAGTTTGACAATACTCAACAATGCCTGAATGTTTGTCTAAGAGAAAGAAATCACTGCTCTGTCTAGAGATAAATGAGGTGATTTCATGGAAGGCCTAATCCAATAAGAATATCGATGACGTTCTGCTTTGAAGCATAACTCTTCAGTCAGGACAGCTGCTTGGATACCCAGAGTGAGATTTTATTCTTCTCTGTAAGCAATGTAACTGTAAAAATGCATCTGAATCTATCCTATGGGTTATTTTTCACATTATGTTACTTTTTTACTGCAAGTTGAATCAAGTCACAGATGAAATGAGCAAGGATACAAATTCTCAAACAACAAATGCCCTGTTGATTTGAGGCCAACTTCATTATTTACACTTTCTGCCCACAGAACGTCTATCCTTTCACCTATTTATTATTTTTAACTATTTTATATTTTATTTGAGAGGGGAGTATGCATACACGACCTCTATCCATGGAGGTCAGAGGACAACTTTAAGAAGCCACTTCTCTCCATCCACTATGTGAGCTTCTGGGGATTGAACTCCATTCACCAGACTTGAGAGCAGGTGTCTTACCCACTGATCTACCTCACCAGCCCCATATCCTTCACAATTTAAAGCTATGCTATTAAAATATGTGAATAATTTTTCCTGTACAACTTAATATTGTACTATTAAAATTACTATGCTCCACAGTCTCAAAAAATGATATATATTCTGTACAGATATAAAACATACATGCACTATATGTATATTTCACATATGTCAGATATATAACATTTAAAAACGCGCAATATTGCCTACTTCATGTTTGCACTTATTTAATGTTCAAATATATCCACTAAATTCTTTTCTCCCCATAGCCATATATATTACCACTCTTTTATTACTATTTATTGATGAGTTTTACTCTTTGACATTCTCACACATGCACTAAACACCTTCCATTTACTCTTTCTCCTGTGGTCCTCCTTATCCTGACCAACATTTCTGAACTTCCTTCCAATTTCATAGCACTATGTGCTAACAACTTGTCTACTCTAGTTTATGTTTTGATGCGCCCCCACATATATGTTGTAGATATAAAAATATGAGTATATTTGAGAAAAATGTGAAAAATTACAAAAATTTAATTGTGTTATGTACTAGGTAAATATACTACTATCCCCTATTCTTTCTTCCTATTATTTTTATTCCATGAGATTCGTGTTCTGTAATATCCATAAAAACATATTCATTGATAAGTATTGTCCTAATCTCTTCCTATGCTGATACAAAGCAGCAAAGTCCTTGTCCACAGATCCTCTCTTGTTACTTTTACAGCATATACTTCTAAAAATAATATATTGTTGGGTCAAAAAGTATACACTCTTTAAATTTTAGCAGTACCTTCACAGGACCAAGTATTCAAGTTTCTGTGCACCACAGAGAACAACAGTCATTGAGTTATGGGGGTGCTTCCACTTTAGCACTGTAAATAATACCCCTTACTACTTTACTCTGCACTACACTACAAGGTAACTACACTTACACATGACCTTGTGGAACTTCTGAAAATCATAACTAGTCAGTGGATATTTGTTTATCTATTATTTTTGATTTAGCTATTTGCGTGTGTGTGTGTGTGTGTGTGTGTGTGTGTGTGTGTGTGTGTCTATATGTGTGGTGTATGCACAGAGGTGCGTGTGAAAGTCTGTTCAGAGCCCAGAGAAAACATCTCAGTTGCTCTCTGGCATAATTCTTGTTAGCGATCAAATCTCTTAATAAAACTTCTATTAGTCTGGTAGTCAGCAAATCTCAAGTGGTCTGCCTTATCTCAGAAGCTACACAGTGCTTGGATTAATGTGTACTTAGGTCCATACCTAACATTTATAAGGATGCTGATATCTGAACAGAGACCCTCAAGTTGGTACAAATAGAACCCTTATGCACTGAACCATCTCTCCAGTCTATTACTTTTCAAAAGGACAAAATTGGAAAGAACAGAGAAAAAATATCTATGCAGGGTTGGTATGTGTGTGGACTTGCAAAGAGGAGAAATTCAGGCGACGCTACCTGTGCTCCTAAATCGCAATGAGGCAAGTATAGTGTGGGAACAGGAGTTATCTATGATTCTTCAGTGTTGTGTTCCAACCGTTGCTTGGTTGTTGGGGCCTGTTGATTGGCAGAGAGGCCTGAGAGCCAGAACTCACTTTGCTTGGGGCAGTCCACCTGGGACAACTCCACTATTTAAAATCCATGTGCGTGACCTGCCTAGTCCTTACTTCTGTGCATTGATCTTTGGTTGTTTTCTCAAAGATATATCAAAGACATTTCAGAAAAACAAGCTTACTTTTCTTCAATAGGTGTTTTTCAAACCGAGAAATTGTTGATATTTACCATATATTCAAAATTCCTTTATTCTCTGTGGGTCTTCATTTATTTATACTATTCCTTGGGGGAAAAATAAAGTCTTCTCATTTACTTGTTTTCATTCTATGTCAAAACTATTTTCTCTTATGAGGTATTTCTATTACATGATTTTTAAGAACAAACACAGCAAAATAAAGTATCATATGCTTCCTTTGTTAAAGAACATTAGGCCTATTAAGATAATATCTCACTTTTTCTATTTCTACAAATGGGGACCACAAATTGGTCTTCATGTACCTTACAAATATACATTCCTTGGTCACATTCCTGTCTTCCAGTTTCTTTTCTACTGCTATGATTAAAAAAAAAATCCACAGACTAAAGAGACTTAAGGGAGAAGTGTGTTGCTTGGGCTCACAGTTCAAGGGTATAGACTGTCATGGTTTAAACTGTGTCCCCGACAGTTTCATATGTTTGAAAAGGTCATGGCACCTTTGAGAGGTGGAGCCTTGCTGAAGGAAGGCGGTCACAGAGGGTGGGCCTTGGCGTATATTAGCCACACCTTACCTTCTGGAGAAGTCTGCTTTTGCAGCAAACAGTCTTGCAGCTCTGTCTTGCAAATCGGTGTGACTTAGCCTATCTCCAGTTTCTGCCAGCCAACCATACCTCATTCCCCATGATAGATTGCATCACCCCTTTTCTCTCCCCTCTGGAACCATAATCTGAAGAAATCTCCCTTAAATTACTTGACTTTATGTGTTGTCTTACAGTCACAGAAAAGAGTAACTAGTATACAAACCTTCATGATAAGGAAGGCAAGAGGGCAACTGCATGGGGGGCTACATGACGTCCGAGATCAGGGAGTACAGGACGATGGATACAAAGTGCTTAACACACATTTGCCTGTCTATACAGGTCTCCATCATCATGGAGGATGGTGCCAATCCACGCAGGCAGGTCTTCACACCTCAATTAACCTGATCAAGATATAATCTCTCATGAGCGTGCACAGGGTTAACTCAACCCACTCGAAATCTCCATGGGTAGGCACTGTGTAGGCTTGTCTCCTATGGGTTTCTAGATACTGCCAAGTTGACTATTGATAGTAATCAACACAACTCTCAACAACAGGCAGCAAAGTTAGCAGAGTTCAGGCTTAAGAATCTTCATTTACATCCAGGTGCCCAGAGATCCTTTGAGCAGAAGAGAGCCAGAGCTCTGGCAACCTTTATCACCTTCTCATTATCTTGGTGGTTTTACAATTTCAGCAGCTGTCAGTCAAAAGAAGAAAGGTGCTAATTACCTGTGAGATGCACAATCTCCCAGGGACCCTTAAGACTCACTTCTCTTTTCTGACTTCCAGGGAGGATGCAGTTTGTAACCTCCAAAAACCTCAGTTCTGAGATCTTTAATTCCTGCTGGGAGACTCCAGTTACAATACAGATCCCCTGAACCTTACTTGACTTGATTCCACTCTTTCCTTATGCATGTTTCTTATTTAATTTTGCATTTTGTTTCTTAAAGATACCACGCATCTTGGGGCTGGAGAGGTGGCTCAGGGGTTAAGGCCCTGCCTTGCAGGCGGAAGGTTCTGAGTTAGGATCCTAGACCCCACCGGGGGAAGCGGGGGCGGCCTGCGTTTCTGGTCCTGGTAGGGCGGAGCCTGTGAATCCCGGGGCAGAGTAAACAAGGAGGGGGTGGAGGTGGTCCATGGTGGTTCCAGAATTCGTCCGTGGTTCTACACGCACCCACATACATACATACACACATGGACACACGCACAATTGAAGAAATAATAAATTAAAAAAGATACCATGCATTTTTTTGTGTATAGAAGAACAGATTACAATAAACAAATTATTTGGAGACCACACAAAATTATTGGATGTAAGGATGATCTGACTGTGACACCCCCCACTTTGTTGATGCTGAAACGTCATTCATCTTACCTGGCTGGCAAGCCAGATGTGCCCTTCTCTCTCGGCTCCTTTTGTGTTCCTCCTGTAGCTCTAGCTGTTCAGAAGAGTTCAACCTTGCCCAGACAAGGACCGGTCTTTGCTCAAGAGGACATGAATAGCTGCGCCCCCTTGCTGCAACCTCCAAACAATGCAAACGGCTTGGCTTCATAGTCATCTGAATAAACATAATCTGCAAACAGATTGGAAATGCGCTTGCCAGTACTTTTTGTTTCCTTTTACGCGAGGCTCTTACACAGCATGGGCTGGCCTGGAACTGTTGTCTACGTATCCAAGGCTAGACTTGAACTCCTGATTCTCTAGTCTCTACCTCCTAACTTCTCGGTGAATAGCCATGAACCATCACCCTGACATCCTTCCCATGTTCTTTGTGTTACAAATGTATCATAGTGTTAGAAGAGCTTGAGTAACATCTTGCTGAACATAATTTCATTCGTAATTTGATTATTCTAAACAGCAAGGGTTTCAATGTTTTAAAGCACCCTATCAAAATATTTGTGTTGCTAAGTTAATGAAGAATATGATTTTGGTTGTCATGTGAAATATGTCTCAGAATCAAAATACAAGGGAGTTCGTGAGATAATATAATGGGTAAAGATACATGAAGACAAATCTGGCAACCTAGTTCTACCTCAAGATCTCACTTCCACTTTGTGTAAGAACAAAACCACATTCTGAAAGTTGTCCACTAATGTCTACATGGATATCATAGTTTTTTCTCTCTCTCTCTTTCTCTCTCTCTCTCTTTTTCTCTCTCAAATAAGTAATTAAAATATTTTAAATGAATTAAAACATGACACTAAAAATTTCACTTTGTGTAAGAACAAAACCACATTCTACTAAGAAATTTGCAAGAAACTATCTCCTGGTTTGTCTGTAGGGTAGTGGAATTCTCCATGTTTGTAGACAAGTTATGAATCCTCTCTTAGTTCTACTTCTTGGTCTAAAATTGCAATATGATTCCTTACCACTAGAAGATACTTCTCAGGTTAAAGAAAGCAATATTTTGAAGATCTATTGTGATTATTTTTATTTGATTCTGGACCCCAGGTGGCAAACCTACTCACCTCAAGGAACACTGATAGTTAAGCTTCTTCGCATGAATTTCCTTCAGCAATCTTTCAAACAAGATGAAAAATATTCAACGACTGATTGTTCTGTAAGGATTACTGTAACTTAGCCTCCAGCACTGTCTCAGTGAAGTTTCCAGGTTTCTTCTGAAGCTAATCCTGAGAGGAGGGGTCAGCACAAGAGATTCTTAAGAAAGTACATCCTCAAGAAAGCAATTTAAGATCTAAGAGTTGTACGCAGGAGAGAGATCCAGAAGGGTAAGGCTTCAGAGGGCGGCTCTAGAAAGAACTTAGGCAATGCAGGGATTTAAGGAATGATGCCTCTGGAATTTATGCAGCCTGAGGCAGGATACTGGGCTTCCATATCTCTATCAGCCTATTGCCCCACAAAGTCTAGAGCTTCCTGGTGGGAGACATAGAAGCTCACTTACACGTTGACTCTCAGTTTCTGCAAGGGAAACAGGAGGATTCCAGAGCCCAAAGACGTGAGCAAAGAAAGTCACAGTTAGTCAGCAAATGAAGCAAAGACAAGAGAATGGTGTTTAGCAGACTGAGCACACAGCATCAGTACCCTTCCAGTTCACGAGTGCCACAACTTTACTAAGGCTCAGGGACATTAAGCAGCATCCCTAAGGTTATAGCTCATTAGTAACAAACTTGAGTTTTGAACCCAAGGTGCCCAGTAGCTCAGCCGTCCGTTGCTTCGCCAGAATTCTGGTGTGTCTGCGCACTGCAAGTCCTGATGTTATAACCATCCTCCCTCTCCACTGATTTTTTAAATTCACATCCAAGAATCTACCACACCAAAACATGTATGTGCACGCTCTAGCAAAATTCAATGACTAATAAGGTTACAAATAACTTAGGAAACACTTTCTGACATGATTGACCTAAAATGCTATTGCTAACAGAAATATTAAGCAATGTAAGGAAAAATGAACATGTTCCCTAAAGCTAAGAATTTTGTAGAAAGTGGTATTTCAGAAACAATTGCAAGATGCTTGGCATTCATTAATTAAGGACAAAATTGTTACAGTGAAAATATGAAAGAGGCATGCCATGATGAGTTTGAACAAAGAACTTTAGTAATCTGGCTGCTTAGAAGAGCCAGGTGCTAATTTGCTTTAATACAATGACACATTGCATACATCTGAGCTAAAAGTTGAAAGGATAAAATTTCATCTTTTGCAATAACATATTTAAAACCATTGAGTTATTCTGGTCTTATCTAAGGTGATCAAATTTTCAGTCTATACACATTCAAAGAGACCCACAACTATTGTTTTGACATGGGGGATAAAGGAGCTGCTATCTTTCTGGTTCTTCCTCTCCATGAGTTCTGCAAATATTTGGTGTCTTCTGGGTTGAGGTAAAATGATAATGACTTAATTACGAGTAGCAGATGATGATGGGATTTTTTTCCTCAATCATGGAAGCATCACCAACAAGAAATGTTGAGAGGCATGAGCCAATCTTCCAAGTAAGGGTTGGTATGACTGATTTAATCTAATCTTGCCTTCATTTTCTTTTACCTAGTGATATCCCAAAATAGAAAGGAACATTCTGCATGATTCAAAAAGTGACTAGTCATAGAGTGAACCGCCTTTTCACTCCTAAGGGCACCAGAATCGGTAGATAAGAATTACAAGAGAGAAATTGATTATGTTCCATTCTATTACACTCAACAATGGTGAACCCATAGAATCACTAAATTGGAATTCTGTCCATCACACTGGCAAATATATGCCTGTATTGCATTCTGCTCTTAGCAATGATCAAGAATCTTGAAATGTGCACCTTATCCATTTTAAACAATGATTAAATCAGAACTTGTCCAAATGTTCTGGACACCAAACCCCAGTTCCTACCAATTCAGTGTTTGTGCCTCCCTATCATCCTCTTTCCCCCACCTGTAAGTCTCTGAGATATCATGCCATCTGTGTGGGATTATCTGAAAGAAAGAAACAAAAAGAACAGTGATGGCTGGAGAGATGGCTCAGTGGTTAAGCCTTGCCTCACAGGCAAAAGGGCCTGAGTACTGATTTGCACAGCCCATGTTTCAATGACCAATAGGCATGGAGAACTGCCTGTAATTCCAGCCCTGGAAGGCAGAACCTGGGAATCCCCAAAGCAAGCTGGTTATCCACATTAACCTTAATAGCATTCTCTGGGTTTAATTAGACAGCCGGCTCACAACAATAATGCAGAGGATCAACTGAGGATGATTATTGACATAACTTCATTGGCATGAGCAAACACTTGTGTACATATACTGGCATTCACATTCATTACCACCCACAGAAACACAGACACACAGATACACACAGACACAGAACGTATACACAGAGATGATAATAATAAACTTTAATTTTTTGAAAAAGAGAAAGTTTTCTAATTCCATCCATTTTAGAAAACTTTTTCTTTTTCAAAAAAATTAAAGTTTATTATTATCATCTCTGTGTATCCCCTCCAGGAGATAAGGAGAGAGGGGATCATGCTTCAGTAGAGAAAATAGGTCACCATTAAGTACTGCGAGTAAGTAGCGAGACATCTGGTCAAGCTCACAGTCACTTTTATTCTTGGTCACTTGCAACTGAGGGAGTTTGATCTCACCAATCAGGGAAGGTATAGTGACTGGCAGATAGATGGTAAACATCCTGCAAAGGGGAAACAGAACCCCCTTCACTGTGGTGTCCTACTCCTATCCCATCTACCTTTGAATCTCCTCTTACAGTAAGATTTCATTTAAACAAGCTTTTAACTCTGGTTAGGAGGTGACCTCCAATACCAATCAGGATGGAGCCTAGGGTACAGGAACAGCAAAACTGAAAACAACAACAAACCATAATCCAGAACACCAGAGACCCTACATTAATAACCTGGAACCAGACCAGCCAAAACTCCCCCCATCCTAAAGCTCAGGGAAACTTGCAGAAGAGGGGGCAGCAAGATTAGTAAGAGCATGAAGATAGGGAGGACCAACAATATGCAAGATTCTCCACACAAGGTTGGGCCACAATAGACATAATCAGACTCTGCTTGACCTGTGAAATGACTGACATGTCAACAACCCCCCAAAGTCTAGCATGGATTACAGGCAGTAGGATCCTTAGAGGCAAGGGATTAACAGTCATATGAGTGTTCCCATACCAAAGGGGAACCCAAGAAAGGGCTTTGGGCAATGCCAATGAGTCCTTACACCCCACTAGAGTGGAGGACTCAGAGGGAAGTTTGTCATTCACACAAAAGGATGCTCCAGGGAATGGAAGGGGGGAAGGGGGAGATACTGGGAAAACGGGAGGGTGGGGGTGAAAAGAAGGGGAAAAGAGGGGGAGGGTGCAAAGGGGACTGGGGAGGGGTGGAGGGAAGGAGGAGAACAGGGTACTTATTAAGCCTGTATGATTGGGGAAATCAAATAAATATAATAAAAAAGAAAAAGTGACAGTGAACATCTATAAGAAAACTTTTATGTGAGTGTTCATTTTCTTTATTTGAAGTAGCCACATATTCTAAAATAATCTAATATCTACCATTAAATGGACATATCTATTATCTGTTCAATGGAAAGCCACTCAGTAAAGAAATAGGATGCAATCTTGAAATACGCCAAAGTACAGACAGAGACAGATCTCAAAATATTTGCAATGAGTAAATGAAAACAGAAAAATAATGCACACAAGAAGATTCCACAGTAAACATAAAATAATCTATGGCATCATAAAAAGATGGGTTATTTCTGGTAAGAGTGACAACTCCAAAATGACAGGAAGAAGATTTGAGGGTTTTATCTATATATTCACTCAGTTGGTGTTGGTGGTTTTACAGATTTATCTATTCATGAGAACTGATAAAAATACATCAAAATGAGAACCATTCAAGATTAATTATACCTCAAAAGTGTGTATGTGTGTGTGTGTGCGTGTATGTATGTGTATATGTATGTATGTGTGTGTGTGCACACGTGTGCATGTGACTGCTTGTATGGGCAAATGTTCTGTCACTGAACTATAACATTGTGCTGGAGAAGTGAATTTTTAAGATTTTAAGGATAATGTATATGAACATACAAAGGTCTATACTAACTGACTTTGACAATGCATACAATGAATGGTGCTGTAGTCAAGTTCAATCTAGCATTGGTTTAATGAAACAGCAGGTAAAAGTACAATAAGTGAAAAAACTCAGAGTTGATTTTTGTCATATACAGCAAAGTTGAAAATTATTTAAATAAGAAATTCTTAAATTCCTTTACTAATGCTAAATATATTCAATTTGTGACATGCTTTAATGTTATCTGCGTATGCAACTCACTATTTTACATGAGGATACAATACATTATCCTTAAAACTGTCTCGAAATACTCACATTGCTCTCTAAGTCAAACTCTTTCCTGAACTACAGTCTGAAATAAGGGGTCAATGGACAAAACATCTGTTTGTGCAGTTTAAATACAATGTAGATATTCAGAAATGCATGAATAACTTAGGTCATCCTTATATTTTACAAGCCTTCAATGTGTTTTGATTCTCATTTCTTCACTGACTATAACCTCAGAACTTTGGAATTTTAAGGGATCATAAGAATCAAATTCCCCAAGATAGGTAAGAAGAGGGAAGGAAAATGTCTCAAGATCACATGTTTCAGATCACCGGGGAGCTAATTAAGGGTTGTAATTTATATCTCGTTCTCATTCCATAGCTATTCTACTTCCTTTGAATCTTTAACATTTGCAGCAAACTCCACTAGTTCATGAACAGGCTTAGTATCAAGAAAGATTGCTCTAAAAATATATGATTATTTCTTACTGTCATAATTAGGTATGGGTGTCAACTTGACAGTTGAGGGTTTGAACTCTGGATACATTTGTAGAGAATTAGCAGTTCAGTTAAGCCCAGAGCAAACCTGCAGGAGATTGTCTAGCTGATGGGGAAGGCCCAGCTCGTGGTGGATGGGAGTAGTCCCAGGGCAGGTGAATAAAACCAGGGAACCATTTGAGAAAATTGGCATCCTTGTGTGTACTTGGCCAGACATGCTGGTCTGGCAAGTAAGGATTGTCCATCTTTCAGTTGTTATGTGAAGATGGTGTAGCCAGTTTCCTCAGCCCTGATGTTGGTGTGAGCTCTCCTGGGAAGCTGGACAAGGAACTGTAACTGGTCTATGCTGATAACAAACCCCTTGTTCCCTTAAGCCATCCGATGGTGGTTTTATCAGCAACCATGCAGGTGAACTGCTGCACCTACCCAGCAACTCCTCTAGGGAGCTCCTCTTCTTTCTTTCCTTTTCCTTTTCCAAATGATTCTATCGAAATTAACTAAGTCAGATGTTTTCTCCAGCTGAGCCAGCCTAACCTCAAAATTAGTTGTGCTCTTATCCTCCTGATGTGCTTGAGTCCTTCTTCTGTGTATGACACAGATGTGTGACACGGTATCTGGCTTCTAGCTCACCCGTGTGGTCTAGTTTAGAGTTGAAATATCAGTGAAACACTGCAGCAGCGTGCTGTGCCACACCTCCTGCGTTCGATTTAACGGGGCACAGGCATGCAAGGGGATTAGAATCTGAAGATGGCTCTCAGTGTGATCACAATTTACTCAGAATCACACTTTGATGAAATCTCACTCGGGACCAAGCTGAGGTTCTGCCTCATAAATAAAATTCTATTTCTGAAAATCAATTTACTTTGAAATCCTACCTTTCTGCAAAAGATGAGCTGAATAGTTAGAAAATTTTCGTTGGCTTCTACCTGTAGCCCAAAAAAGAAGTTGAATTGTCTTCTTAGGTGGCAAAGTCTGCTGGCCAGCAGACCATTTTTTTCAGTCTGATCCTTTAGACAATGTTCATTGAACTTTCGCGTCCTCTAAACTTCCCTTCCATACTTTGCCTTGAGTGTGTGTGTGTGTGTTTTAAGAGATATATTTGGCTTTTTCTTTGATACTCTACATCTATCAGTGTCCTTGAACATGGTGGGTTAATTTCCCATAGATTCTAAGCCTTCTAAGCACGCCATATGTGAGCAACATCTGGATACCAACTTTGAAGGTTTAGGGGAGTGTGAATCCAGGATCAGCTCTCTGAGTCTCCCTTCTGCATCTTCAGCCTTACTGGTCTACCTAGGGATCTTCAGGTTATTAGGTGTGGTTTCAAAATCCAT
The DNA here is from genome assembly GCA_023101885.1 of Typhlomys cinereus. Lineage (NCBI taxonomy): Eukaryota > Metazoa > Chordata > Mammalia > Rodentia > Platacanthomyidae > Typhlomys > Typhlomys cinereus. The sequence continues at coordinate 1,776,111 of JALPQD010000007.1, read as the reverse complement.
GAGAAATGAAAGTATCAAGAAGTAGAATAATCCAGAATGATTCCTGATATCATCCTTACGTACACACACGTACACACGCACACATACACACATGCAAGTTCAGTAAACTTGGGCCAACAAGACAGCTATGTATGTTGTCAAGAATTTTAATTGAAAACAGTTTTCAAGTTTTATGAATATTAGTGATTATTATATTTCATCAAAAGCAGTAACTACTGAAGAAATCCAATTTTGAAAAGTTGAAATTTTTGTAATAAACCAGAACAAATCTTTTTAATACCTTTAAAAAAAAAAAAAAGACAGCTATGTAGGTGAGGTATTTAAAACCTACCTGATGGAAGGAGAAACCTGACTTCTGAAAGTTGTTCTCTGACCTCTGCTTGCACCATAGCATACAGGTGAGTTCTCTCATTCTCTTTCTTTCTCCTGTTCTCTCTCCAGTAGCAGAATTTAATGTGAGAAAAATCAGGCAACTTAAAACAAAAATCGTAAGAAACTGATTGTTGTTGGAAATAAGTATTGAAAATAGGAAAAAGCCAGAATAACTTTAACAAACCCTAGGGGAGCAGGGGAAACGGCAGGTTTAGTCCAAGTCCCAAAGTTTGAGAGGGCAGAAAAGTTATTCAAAATCATTAAAATTATCAGAAATTAGTGAGAACTACAAAACTATAGGTCTAAGAGATATAACAAAGGAAATCACACCAGGGCTGATCTTTAAAAACTAAAACCAAGGACAACATTAAAATCAGCTGTTCCTATATTCAGGAACAGAGAACAATCAAATTAGAGGTCAGGGAAAGATCTATATAGTCTGGTGAAATTTTTTAAATGCTCAGATCAACCATAGTGCTATAGATGGTCAGCGTGTCTCTCAAAACTGAAGGTGACTATAAGGTTCTTGCCAGACAAGCAACAGATCATCGGGATAAAGTAAAATTATGAAATTCCTCAAACCAAAACAAAATGCTATCTGTTGGAAATAAAAATCTAAATAAAGGAATGAAGAGTATAGATGAGATAAATGTTTTACATATAAGGCATGGTAACTCATACTTGGAATTCCAGCATTTGGGAGGTTTAGTTTGGATAATTGTCAGGAGTTTGACAGCAGCCTGAGTTACAGAGTGAGTTCTAGTTCAGTCTGGGCTAGAAAAATACCCTCTGAAAAGCCAATGCAAACAAATGGACAAGCAAAGATCCATATTTCTTAAGTTAAATTTTCTGTAAGATGATCATTGACTTCTAAAACCAATAATAGATGTGCTGTGTTGTAGAGCTTGTAACATGTGGAAGACCTAACATCATCAAAGTAATAACAAAAAGCTTTAAAAATCCATCCAAGGCAAAGTTATATTTTATCATTTGAAGGTAAAATGTTGTAACTGAAAGGTGACTTAACTTAAACTTACTAGATCAGGAAATGAAAGTAAACATTCAAATTAAAAAGTCAGTGGTAGAGACAATATAATTTTAAAATACCAATAATCTTAGCAGGAAAAGCAAAGAATCAAAGGGTTGCTGTGAAATAGCTCAGCAAGTAAGATGGCAGCTTAGAAGCTCATCAGATCCCAAAAGTCCTCATGGTAGAAGGAGAAAACTGATTTGACCTTTAACCTTTACCCATGCAGTATGACATTCTCTCTTTCTGTCTTCTCTCTCTCTTTCATAATGAAATAAATAAAATATTTTAAAAAGAAAAAGAACAGAGAACATATGGGGAAAATAGAAAGCAGAAATTTTGATGTTTGACACAACCATCACATGAAGTACAATGTTTTCAATCTACGTATCTATCTATCTATATATCTATGTATCTATATATCTATGTATCTATCTATTTATCTATCTCTATATCTATCTATTTATCTCTCTATCATCTATCTAATTATTCTTGTATGTGTGTGTGTGTCTGTGTGTATGTGTTTATATGTGTGGCATACAGAACCAAACTGAAGAGAAACACAATACCCAACTGATGACTGCGTGTTAGTCAATTAGAATGCTACTCTACATATGGTCTTGAAATAAACTATAGAGAAAGATAAAAAACAATCAAGGTGAGAGCTAAGATATGTATGTGCACATGTGTGCATGCATGTGCTGTCTGTTAGTATGTGTTATATGTGTGTCTGTCCATGTGTCTGTGTGTATCTTTATGTCTGATGGCTGTGTGTATGTGTGTGTGTTTGTCTAAGTATCTGTATCCATGTCTATGTGTCTGTATTTGTGTGTGTGTGAATGTATGTGTTCATGTCTGAGTGTCTGGGTATGAATTTGTGTCTATGTGTTTATGTATCTGTACATGTATGTATTTATGTATGTTATGTATGCATGTGTCTATATATGTGTAGATACTAGGAATCGGTGAAATAGAAATGAGATAAGTAATAGATGAAAAATCAGAGAAAGCTAAGGTAAACAGTAAAACTAACCTAATCGAAGAGAAAAGAGACTATAGAGCAGCTTCGGAATAAAATGTAACTTTGATATTTATAAACTGCAAACAAAGTAATGGCATGATGTGATATGACAATCTTTATGTCAAATTCTGTGGAAATAGGTGAATTCTGAAAAAGAAATGATTTTAAGTTGAAATGACAAAATTTAAATCTTGAAAACTTTGCACAAGTTATAAAATAGAATCAGTGATTTGTCTCCCCTCCCTTGTTATAAGCAGATAAGAACTAACACTAGCAACACAACCCTGAGTCTAGCTTGCTTCACTGAAGAATTCTGTGAAAATGCTTAAATAAATAATTGAACTTCTCATCTATTAAAAAATAGAGCAGGAAGCATGCATTCTTTGTGAAGCTATCACAAGATACTAAACCAAAGACAAATTAGAGAAAACTCCAAAAATTATGTTTGCTGAACATAGAGCAAATAATCTTGTTGAAATATTAACAAACTGAATCATTCAGTGTGAAAAATCTTTTATGAACCATGAGCAAACTGTTCTCAGTCACAGAAGGTAAGGCCACATCAATATATTTTAAAAATGGATTTAACGTCCTTTATAATGGTTCATGAAAAACTGGGATTCCACTAGATAGGTAAAAAAGATTGTCACATTAAGAACAAAATCCCATTTTGTTAAAGCAAATGGTAAGAACTCTCTTTACCTGACAAAGCAAAGACAAGAAAAAATATTCTAATAGAAAAAAATAATAATTGACATTTTATCTGCTGTGAATTATCCAAATAATTCCCAGAAATATTAAAAAGAGAGGATTCCACTGTCACATGTTCTATTAACCCTTGTATTTGAAATCTTAATTTGTGCAGTAATACAAAAGAAAAGGGAAAATCTTTCAAATTTAAAGCAAGAATCAGAATATCAATATTTCTGGATGAGAAGCTTGTACATTGGTAAAATTCTTAAAAAACTGAAAAAATCAGAATTCAAAGTTGTTTCAGAAAAAAATGACATTGAAATATTCACTTAAACAGAAAACATTGTGTCTGAATTTCAGAGCACAGTACAATGTAGTTCAACAGTAAAATCTAGAAATCCAAATAAAGTATATGTTGATCTCAGACTTGATACATGAACACAATAAATATTTATGAGTAAATTTTCCATTGTTTGCTTGAAAATTGTTCAGGGATTCAAAACAGCTAGTTCAAACATATTGTAGTGGCATGTATCCTTCATTTTAACTGTCAACTAAAAATTAAAAAATATATCCTCTATTGAGATGCCTGGAATGCCATTTTTTGAAATAGGCACAACCTACAATAAACTGAATGTGGAAATGCAAACAACAGTTTTAGCCGTCCAATGAACTCTGTGGAAGCTGAAGAAAGCATAAGGATATCTTACTTTTGAGCTAAAGGGAAAAATATTCATAGCAAATGTTCATGGTCATTATAGATGGTGAAAAATATGAAAATGTATCAACAGACATGCAGAGGAAAGAGATTCTCATTGAATTGCAAACATGGGATCCTTTTGTAGGGTCACTGGAGGTCCATGCAGACAGAGGAATTCTAACCTTTCCTCCATACACTGCATGTTCATTCAACATGGTTTGAATGCCTAAACCTAAGCTAAAGTGTGCATACATAGACACACATAGGCAAAAAGAGTTTATGTTCTGATAAAAACTGAAATAGTGGGTCATTAAAAGGAGGAGTCACAGAAGATACAAATTCATACCTAGAATATTAGAATGGAAATTTTAATCTTTTAAAATATTTTATTAGAGAGAGAGAGAGAGAGAATGTGCATGTAAGTCAGCAAACAGCTTTCAGAAGTTAATTCTTAAGAGACTGAACTCAGGTTTGTAGTGTGTGCACAGGTATCTCTGCCTGCTGAACTACCTGCGCCTCTGCTCATCCAAAATTTTACTTTTCCAATGAAGTTAATGAGGAGAGAAGGAAGTTGACGGGAATTTTTAAAGAGGATCATGTGTCTAAGGCCAGGCTGTGCTGCATGAGAATACATTGTCTTCAAAATAAAGAAAGAAATGGAGAACAGAAAGAAAGAGAGGGAGGGAGGGAGGAAGGGAGGGAGGGAGGGAGGGAGGGAGAAAGGAAGGAAGGGAGGAGAGAGGAGGAAGGAAGGGAGGAAGGAGGAAGGGAGGGAGGGAGGAAGGGAGGGAGGGAGGAAGGGAGGAGGGAGGAAGGGAGGGAGGGGAAGAAGGAAGGGAGGGAGGAGAGAAGGGAGGGAGGAAGAAGGGAGGGAGGGAAGGAGGGAAAGGAGGAAGGAGAAGGGAAGGAAGAGGAAGGGAAGGAAAGAGGAGGAAGGAAAGAGGAGGAGGAGGAAGGGAGGAAGGAAGGAAGGGAGGAAGGAAGGAAGGAAGGAATGGAAGGAAGGGAAGGAAGGAAGGAAGGAAGGGAAGGATGGATATAAGAAAGGAAGGGAGAGAAGGAGGAAGGAAGGGAGGGGAGAAGGAGTGAAGGAGGGAGGGAGGGGGAGGGAGAAGGACTAGGGAGGAGGAGAGAAAAGAGAAAGGAAGGAAGAAGGAAGGGAGAGACAGGCGGAAGGGAGGGGGCGGGAGGGACGAAGGAGGAAGGGAGGGAGGGAGGAAGGGAGGCAAAAAAAGGAAGGACGGGAGGGCGAAGGAAGGGAAGGGAGGAAGGGAGGGAGGGAGGAAGGAAGGGAGCAAGGAAGGAGGAAGGGAGGGAGGGAGGAAGGGAGGGAGGAAGGAAGGAAGGGAGGGAGGAAGGAAGAAAGAAGGGAGGAAGGGAGGGAAGGAGGAAGGAAGGGAGGAAGGAAGGAGGAAGGAAGGAAGGAGGAAGGAAGGAGGAAGGAAGGAAGGGAGGAAGGAAGGAGGAAGGAAGGAAGGAAGGGAGTGAAGGAGGAAAGAAGGAAGGAAGGGAGTGAAGGAGGAGGGGAGGGAGGGAGGGAGGAAGGAAGGAAGGAAGAAGGAAGGAAGGAAGGAAGGAAGGAAGGAAGAAGGAAGGGAGAAGGAAGGGAGAGAAGGAGGAAGGGAGGGAGGGAGGGAGGAAGGAAGGAAGGTGGAAGGAAGGAGGAAGGAAGGAAGGGAGGAAGGGAAGGAGGGAGGAAGGAAGGAAGGAGGAAGAAAGGAGGTAGGAAGGAAGGAGGAAGGAAGGAGGAAGAAAGGAAGGGAGGAAGGGAAGGAGGGAGGAAGGGAGGGAGGGAGTGAGTGAGGGAGGGATTGATGGAGGGAGGGAGGAAGAAAGGAGGAAGGAAGGAAGGAGGAAGGAAGGAAGGAGGAAGGAAGAAGGAGGAAGGAAGGAAGGAGGAAGGAAGGAAGGAGGAAGGAAGGAAGGAGGAAGGAAGGAAGGAAGGAAGGAAGGAAGAAAGGAAGGAAGAAGGGAAGGAAGGAAGGAAGGAAGGAAGGAAGGAAGGAAGGGAAAGAAGGAGGAAGGGAGGAAGGGAGGGAGGGAGGGAGGAAGAAAGGGAGGAAGGAAGGAAGGAAGGAAGGAAGGGAGAGAAGGAGGAAGGGAGGGAGGAAGAAAGGAAGGAAGGAAGGAAGGAAGGAAGGAAGGAAAGATGGAAGGAGGGAAGGGAGAGAAGGAGGAAGGGAGGGAGGGAGGGAGGAAGGAAGGAAGGAAGGAAGGAAGAAAAGAAGAAAGGAAGGAAGAAGGAAGGGTGAGAAGGAGGAAGGGAGGGAGGGAGGGAGGAAGGAAGGGAAGAAGGAGGAAGGGAGGGAGGGAGGAAGGGAGGGAGGAAGGAAGGAAGGGAGGGAGAAAGGAAGGAGGAAGGGAGGAAGGGAGGGAGGGAAGGAGGAAGGAAGGGAGGAAGGAAGGAGGAAGGGAGGGAGGGAGGGAGGAAGGGAGGGAGGAAGGAAGGAAGGGAGGGAGGAAGGAAGGAAGGGAGGGAGGAAGGAAGGAGGAAGAGAGGAAGGGAGGGAGGGAGGGAGGAAGGGAGGGAGGAAGGAAGGAGGAAGGGAGGGAGGAAGGAAGGAGGAAGGGAGGGAGGAAGGAAGAAAGGGAGGGAGGGAGAAAGGAAGAAAGGGAGGAAGGAAGGAAGGAAGGAAGGAAGGAAGGAAGGAAGGAAGGAAGGAAGGAAGGAAGGAAGGAAAAATAACCATGTTGGAGAAATATTTTGTGTATTTTGACATTTGCTATGGTAGTATTTATGTGTACACATGATACAGATCTTTGCTTTTGTGTTGTGTAACTTGACAAAAAGTTACTAAATTTAAAAATATGAAAAATTGAAAAGATGATCGACTGAGGAATGTAGCTACTTCTTAATATGAGTCATCAAAAAGCACAACTTAGAATCATGAGACCCCAAAATATTGACCCAAGAGAAAAGAAAACAGGTGATCAAAGAATTATTCATAAATGCCTAAGCTTAAGATAAAAATTTCTAGAAGAGAATTAGACGTCTTTAACCATGAGGGAGAATGATGAGAGATCAACTACATGTGCTGTATACACAAGTCAGACACAATGTTGAATCACCATAGAGAGAAAGCTGTAGCATTTTATACTGTGTGAAGCAAAAAGACACCATAATATGATTCTATACATATCAAAGTTCAAAAAAGTCAGATACAATAATATCTTGAGACTGTCAGTGGCGCAAATCTCTTCAGTCTTGAATTGGTGATGGCTACATGACTTTGTAAGTCACACTGAAATACTCACTTAAACAGACACTACAGTGCTTGCAATTTGCAATTCAATATGTTTGATTGAAAACATTTTTAAAGTGGAAATGTGCTGCCTAACCACAGACTACAAGGTCCTTTCTGGCTGTGTAGAACAGGGTGACTTTCAATTGTTCATAACAAGAACAAAGAGTTTGCCACTCTTTACCTCTATGTTGGTAAAAAGTTTGCTTGGCCCTGTGGTTTTCACTGATTAGAAAGTGTTACCGGTTTCTGTTCATCAAGACCATTTATTAGGATGTTTTTGTTTTCTTTTGGGATAAATTAAACATGTGCTGTAACCAGATATTTTAAAATCTTTCACTTCTTAAAAAGAAAAAAAATGCTACATCTATAGAAACATCAAATTGAAATCAACAACCCAGCGTCTGGCTCTGAAATTTATAATTTCATACATTTTAGTATTCCTTCTCTCTCTCGCTCTCCCCCTATGTGTACGTGTGTGTGTGTGTGTGTGTGTGTGTGTGTGTGTGTGTGTGTGTGTGCAAGCATGTTTCTTTTGCTGAGACAGATTCTCATACAGCCCTGTTCTCAGATTAAAGCAACGAACACTGACCCTGAACTTAAGAGCGCCTTACATCTCCAGAGTGCTGGGACCACTGGTGTACACCTGCTCACCCAGCTTAATATTTCTCTTCTTTATAGAAACATTTGTCACGTTAACTTCTTCACTATCTTTTTGAAAGTGGAGGTCAGAGGCATCTTTTTGTTTTTTCTGGTTGTGGTTTCACAATATTAATGAAAGTCTGCAGAATGCATTAAGACCCAGGTGAATGAAGGAAGAATAAAAAGAATTGTTGAGTGCACGTATGCATAAATTAACTGTTTTTATGCTTTCTATTCTTGCTGTCTTCTAGGTTTTACCATCCTATCGCCAGGCATGTCGGATGAATTTTTAAACTGATTTAATTTTGTGTCACAACTTGCTTTGATGTCAGGTCAGGCTCACACTGGAGGCAATTTGGAATGATTCTTTGCCACACCTGACTCCTCAGAAAGTTTCTAAACAATATCCACGCCACCTATGTCACATCTCTTTTTCTTTTTTCAATAATGAGGGGAGAAACTTTTTTAACTTCTCCTTTGAGACAGGAAATTCTAATTTCCAATTCTGATGTTTCCATTGCAATTGTTTTTTTTTTTTCTTTTTTTTTCTGTTCTGCCTTTCTGTTCTATTCCTCTATGGCAGAAAGTCTAAATTTGAATATATGATCATAAACTCCAGTTTATCATTTAGGGTATTCTACCTTTATCATATCCTTCAATTAAAAACACCAGCAGAAATGTTTGCAAAATTGTAAGGACTTATTATTATGTTTATATTTCAGCAAGCATTTAGAAGAACATTTAGGAATCAATCAGTTAAACCTCTGTAGAAAATACTGATTTCAAGTCAGCAATGACAAATTATGAGGCAAAGCCAGGATAGTTATAGGCAATTTGAAGTATGTGACAAAAAAAAAATCTCATTGAAAAGAGGAATAAGACTCAGAACCCTGGGACTCAGAGAAACAGACAGACAGGCAGATGGGAGGCAGTGGGATGAGTTGATGAAGGGAGGGAAGGAATGGAAGCAGGGAGGGGAGAAAGAGGGGCAACGATAATTATTCAATATGCCTATAAAACTAGGGAAAATAAATAAAAATATCTAAAACATAGACTCCAAAGAGTGTGCACAGTCACTTAATGAAGTGCATGGCACGTAGTCCAGCTTCTCATGGAAACCTGTCCTCACCTGTGTTCTGTGTGACAGGTTACCAAGGGCATCAAAGCACTTCTCTTCTAGTCTTCCTGCCCCTTTGCCATGTGGTTTTTGCTCATTCTTTCTCCAATGGTGGATCCATTCTTTCACTCTTTTTGTCTGGGGTTCTCTCAGTGATTTGCTTAGACAAATACAATAGAAAGGCAGGGGAGAGGCAGGGGGTGGGGATGCATTGAGATGATTTTATGGATAAAGATGTGTATGCAAAAACCTGGCAGCTAGAGTTTGAAACTAGAGGTGGAAAGAGAGAACTAACTTCTACAAAAGAACCTCTGACTATCACAGATGCCCTGTGACATGCACCTGCTTAAGCATGTTCTCACACTCTTACCATGTTCTCTCTCTCTTTCTCTCTGTCTCCCCCTCAAAATAGAAAAAAATATATGATAAACACAGAGAACTAAAATACACTCATGGTTGGCTGAAGAGATGACCCTCACCCTTGTATAAATATAGCACAGGGAAAATATTGCAGCAGCTTGTGGCTTTCAAAGAGGTCAGACAAGCATATCTCTCACCAGCCTTTCAGTGGTAAAGCAGTTTCATTTCATGTTTGCATTGCTTAAAAACAGGGCCCATTTTGACAATTGTTTTTCTCATACTGGGTACACTATCTTCTATGATAGATGGAAAGGCTATCCAAAATATGGTGCTCAAAATTATGTCCAGGAAAGACACATCATTCTTTTGTGCATTATGTCACAGGAGAGAAGCAAGGAATGCTGACCGTTAGGAAGGTCTTATCCTTAAGACACAGTTGATGACAGCCAGGAGTCATATCTGGAAGCAGGTGAGAAAGAAACCCTTGTCTTCTGTCTCTCTACCTGCAGGAAGGGTGCACTCTGTGGAGATCAGCCTCAGTTGTCAACTTGGAGAGATCTGAAGACACCTTCAGGTATCTCAGAGAGAAGTCATCCTGGTCAGGTTAACTGAAGTGAGAAAGCGCCCCCACATACGCTCTGTGGGTGGCATCGTTCCTGAGCTGAGCATCTCAGGCTGAATAAAGCAAAGAAAACAGGTCAAGAATGCATTCATTTGTTGTTCTTTGCTTTTTCCTGTGACTGCAAAATGACAAACTGCCTTGGGCCCTGCTGCTGTGAATTCTCTGCAGTGATGAATTGTCCCCACAAACTGTGGAGCAGAATCAATCCTTTCTCCCTTAAGCGCCTTTTGTCATAATATTTTTATCACAGCAACAGGTAAAGAATCTAAGACATCATCCACGATAGAGTTCTTGACACACTCAAGTCTTCTCTAAAGACAGGTACAGATCCTGGACCACCTATTGTATGTAGGAAGCCCAGCATATAGAGAGTGGCCTCTCCCCCTTTCAGGGAAATCAACTACTTTGGTCCTCCTGGGCTCAGCTGGGATGACCAATAGTTTCTTCTTTGGTTGTTGTATGTCATTGTTTCTGAGAAGCAAACTCCTATTCATTCCACTCAAGATCACCCCCTGTATCATGTGATGGTATGAATATATATGTTTATATGATTTTGTTGTACCTCTAATTTGTTTTGGGGCAACAGTCATGTTGATAAGAATGTGGGGATTAATTTTCAAACCTAGATAGAACTGGAGGCATAACTATGTACAGCAGTAGAAAAAGAAACAAAGGCATGCTGCATTGTTAAATGTATGTTCCCTGAGTTTCTGTAGAATGAATAGCCCATTAAAGCCCATTAAAAGCATGGAGATGTAAGTAGCTAAGAGAATGCTATTAAGTAAGCATTATATTTTTTTACTTTATTCCAAGTTAGGCTTCTTGCTTCTTGTGCCCTTCAGAAAAGAAAGAATCTAGTATGTAGTTATAAAACTTCTCCATGTGCACAATCCACTGATTCTCACTTAGACTGATTTTAGGAATTGCAGATAAGAAATATGATAATTTCCAGAGCATGAAAATTTATAGGTTTATTATGCAAGTGAGAAAAATTGCAAGTTTTGTGAGATACAGGGTGAACCAGCCTCTAACTTAAATGAGGCATCAGATCATGATTTATATCTTGTCTTTGCTACTAGTCGGGTCTTGATGACCTCAAGGTAATCACTTAATATTTCTGAATGTATGAAAAAGCATGAAAATGAGACAGTTATATTCTTCTTTGAGCTCAGAAAGAGAACATTAAAGGGGCAAGAGAAACTTCCCAGCCATGTATTCAAACTCATACAGCTGAGATGTCTTCTGAAGAGAGTATACTCTATTACTTGCACATCCATAAGTGATGAGCCCACCTTTCGGTCTGACTTGCCATCCCTGACAGAGTAATCCCTAGGGGGATCAGGCCTCTAAATGATCTCTTCCTTCAAAATGTGTGGTGGTTTGCTGCTGAAAATATACTAAGCCTGAACTCACAAACCTGACACAAAATGCTGCGGTGGCAGAAATGGCTAGATTCAACTGCATCATCTAAGCCTTTTTTGCTGCATTATAAAATTATTATCTTATGAATCATTTCAATTCATTAGTTTCTTTGCTCATTCAACCAACTTTCATCAGTTTCACTTGATGTACTAGATGCTTTGCAAAACAATAGGAAACAAAGTAGATAAAGAATAGCCCCTGTCTCTCACTCCATACAAGAAGAGGTTCGTTGACTTGTGTGATAGAGGCTTTGAAGCAGTGCACACCCGTCAGTGAGGCATCAAACCAAACAACCAATATGCTGAGAGAGGAGAGTGTCATAGGGCCTGTGATCTTGGGAAGGACGTGACATCTAAACATTCTAACCTACTGGGACTGCAGCACGTGTAACACACAAAGACACGAGGGTTGTAGGATGACAGAGGGTCGCCTCTCTGTCCTGTGTAACCTTGTTATGACAGTGACACAAAGAAGCACATTTGTCTTTCCACCATGTCAGAACTTATTGAATCATGTTCACAGACTGTATTGATTTCATCAACTATCATTCACTGGATATTGATGGATCTTTTTATTGCTTTTTGAGACACTGTCTCCCTCACTCTGAAGCTCAGACTGGCATCAAAATGCTCAGGACTTCATCCTCCCAGGTGCTGTGACCACAGATGTAAGTCTCAGTGCTTGGTATAAAATGCTTTTCATTTCACTGGTCATTGGCAAGCACAGATGCTTTCATTATAGTGAAATCTTAATTACTGTTTTAATAACTCTTGGTGTATATATAGCATTGTGTGAATGTGTGTGTGTGTGTGTGTGTGTGTGTGTGTGTGTGTGTGTGTGTTTCACAGATTAGTCAGGAAAGGTTCAAAGAAGCAGCAAAGTTCAAAAACAGTATATTGAAGCTAGAACTGGAAGTTGACACAAAACTGAGTAGTTTCCCAGCCAAGGGCACCGAGCTGTTCATAGAATAAAACTGTCAGGTGAAATCTGGGTGTCGGGTAGCTGACATAGTCAGTTTGAAATGGACCATGAATAGCTGTCCGCAGTATATGCTTTTTGGTTGCTGCCTAGAGACAGAGGTGAAGACCCTTCACACTGGCAATTTCCCTGGAAACACTTGTGGCAAGTGACAAGGCAAAGAGTCGATAGGCCAGCCATGCCTAAGTCTTGAGATGCCTCTTCACTTAGCATCTCAGATGAAGGATTATAGCTGGTATGACTCATCTGGTGGTTTCTGATATAATTTGATACCTCCATTCCTACAATCATTTATTAGCACAAATGATGAGATTTGTTTGTGCCCCTGGTTTGTGGGCAAATGGAAGGTGCTTATGCTTATGTGTATAAACACAGTGCTGAGTCATCCTATCTTGCCACTCACCTCAAACAGGGTAACTCTAGTCAAAACGGTTGCTGTATAAAATGGAATAACTCAAGATTAGGGATCTCCCTGAAAGCTGTTGCTCTACTGCAAACAGGCTGGTCCTTGTCATTCTAACAAGAACTTGGAGTACTAAAAAAAATATGGTAAAGATAAAGAGGCCAGGATTCTATTAGGTCGTTAACTATGACAACTGTAGCTTCTTCTTTGTGGTACTCAAACTCAGTTATGAAAGAAATACATAACAATACCTTCTTGTAACAAGGGAATAGAATCACTAGGATTCTATGTTCAAAATATTTAAGGATAACAAATATTTAATGGTCTCACTGTAGTATTTCAGAGTTGACAGATGTGTATCACCATGTCTGCCTTTTTGTATTCTTTAAGGATCAAACTCAGATTATTACCTCCAAGGAATCTCCCTAGCCCTTCTTCAAGTTTTCATTCAGTAAATTTTCTTTTTTTAATGATGTCCCTGAAGGCAGAGGAAGAGGTTGGGGTGGCTTGAAAACCAGGATAAAATGGAAAGCCTCGAATGAAGACATTTGCCAAAAGGATAGAACTGAAATGGTTCACAACTTCCGCAGATCCAGGGTGTAGTCACCTGAAATGTCAGGAGGATTTGCATCCCACTCCACTTCTCCCTGAGATGAACACTTCTTTTGTGCTGTATCTCGCCCCCCTTCTCACCTTTTTCCACAAGAGACTTATAATATAATACATCATCTGGCTTCATTCCCTCCAAGCTTTAATAGGTAATAAAGGAGAGCTGTACAATTTAGAGGACTAACATAGAGTGCCCAGCATTTGGATTGCAAGCTCTAAATCACCTAGCTTTTCTCCTTCTGCAGCTTCAGTTGTGTTATGATCAGTGTGGGATGCAGTAACTCAGAACATTTATTCTTACCCCTTTAAGTCATGATAACAGTGACTTGAGGAAAGAGATGGAGAGGGACTGAGTCAGAAAAATAGAAGCAATTGAAGGAATCCAAAACTTAACATTCTGTAATTATATGAAGGAATAATAGTGTCATTTGCAACTCTAAAAAAACAACAAAAAATTCATGCAATTAACACCAATTACCCAATTACCATAGCATATAGTACATTAATTCTGAATAGTAATTAAGAAACCTGTTAAATATCTGTTGTCTACCCAAAACAGTGTTCTGGTTTTTTATTCCTCTTAAAATTAATTATAAAGCTGAAGTGAGAAAAAATGTATATATCATGTGAGAACAGGAATACACACATACATATACACAAGTTTGCATATTTAGTATTTTGTCTATGCAAAGCCTAGAATGGAGCCTCAAATTGGACTGAAATTCTGCATGACAGGGGAAGCCCAGGAGTAAAGGATTGGGCTCCTGATTCCTTAACTGATAAATGAAGGCTCTAGCCTCAAGAACCACTTTATCACCATCCATGTGACATACAGAACTTTATGAGAAAAAAATCTAGTATACTATCATCTCAACAGGTGGACAGGACGCCTCTTGAAGTCTGCACATGAGGGCAGGGCCTTGGGATCAGTCCTTCGCCACTGAGCCAGACCAAGGCAACGGCTGGACCCATGAGCGTGTTGATGTCAGAGAGACCTCCTTCCCCATCTTTCAATCAGTTTGGCCCTGGAATCTTACAACTTTCTCATCCACACGGTATTACTCCTTCAAATAATTACCTTTTGCTTGGAAATTGTAACTACTTTCCTCCTATTTTATATTCTCTCGCCTAAAAATATCAGAAACATACAGATTGGTGAGTTTCGTTGGGGGGTGAGCAAGACCCTTCTGAGCCTCGCTTTCTGCCTGTCCGAGTCATGTAAATGTGCCTATTACTGAACATGCACGGTATACATCATGATCTTGCTCTGAATGAAATGGATCAACGACAACTTTGATTTGAAAGTGAGAGTGTGTCACAAAAATGTCTTAAAACCTAATGGAAAAATACTTTTGTTGTTTTAAGAAGGCCCAGAGCAGCTCATGAAGTCGGCTGTAGACTTGCTGCAGATTGAAGATCTAAGATCATTCCTTAGTTTCTGTTGAACAGATTCTCTTGGAATGTCCGTGCCAAGTGTAAAACCTTTCACTTGAGTATCCCCATGGGCCTCAAAGACAACTCTCAAGAGCCACAGAGGTGCACTAGTCACATCTGAATTCCCAGTGGAAGCAAACTTCAAGTCACTGTAGTTATTCTGAGCCTGCTCATAGCTCACCTTGGGTATTCTAGATACACTTCATGTCTAAGATACTGTATATGCTTTTTCTGTTGCACTTCTAATGTTCAATGGTGACATGCTTTTTCTCTTCCTTTTTTTGTGTGGGGGAGAGTGTAGGTGTCTATGGTATGTGTCTCTCTGTGTGTAAAAGAGGGCACTGTGTATACCTGTGGAAGCTCAAGGGCAACATCCACAATCATACTGGATTCCTCTGTCTTCTTATTGTTCGTTCTGGGTTTTTCCAAGCTCTGCCCCCCAGGGCCTGTAGGAAGTGGAGGCTTTCAACATTTCCACCTGGTGCTTTTTCTTGGGATCCAGAATGCAAACTCAGATTCTTCTGCTTGCAAGGCAAAAACTTATACCTGAGCCATCTCTCCAGCCCTCCTGCTCAGTGACGTACTTTTACTTTATTAAAGATCATGAGGACTTTAAATCACATCAGCATCTCCCCTTCAATCATGTCCTGACTCAGTGCCTGAGAAAATAAATGTCCCTTAACACTGAGTCAACGACTGAGGCTGATTCTTATCAAGGATGTGTATTCTAGGATGTTCCAGTGGCATCCAATCTGAAAACATCATGTCCTCAGGGTAATTCTTTTCTGAAAATCAGTTGGTCTGTATTTGTGTATTCAAATACCCAAAGAGAATAGACTTCATTTTGATTTGGTTTTCTGACTTCAAGACAGGGGTACGGAGGTTAAGATCGTGTTTGACTGTTGCATCCAATCTCAACTCTGCTACTAGTAACGATATGTCTTTAATATTTTTCTTAGTGTTTGTCAGTGCTTATTTCTTCACTGGGAACATGAAATGATAATGCTTTCCCTAGCAAATAGTTTTGGTGTAGAACTAAGGATTAACCCATTAAAATTCATAAAGTCGTACCTGGTACTTCATGACTTGCTTGCTGAATGGAAAGCATTCTACTGTTGTCAGGGCAGAAGCTGCAGCTATGGACATTGCTTTCAGAGTCAAACCATGGGTGGCCACATGAACAAGGAGGGCCCGAAAGGACATGTCGTCAGTGGTTTCTTTCAAAGCTTTGCTTCACATGAAATTTTTGCTCTCACATAGTCCTGTAGCTGCCCCCATAGACCTACGTACAGCCTTTTTATGTTGAGAGGCATCAGTTACTAAGAATTCCTTCCAGAGATGCTCAGAGACTAACATACAGTTTTTACTCCTCATAAAGGAATCAGGACATGTTGGTCCTCATGTTTGCTCCATGCTCGTGGTGCTGATGTTGCTGTAGCAAGAGTTTGAGAAGAAAACCCTTAGCCTTCCAATACCCATTCCCCATCTTCTATGTCATGGATTGTAATCATAGCCATGGCCAGTGTTATGGCTCAATTTAATTGTTTCCATTGACACCAAGCAGCATGTTTTCGAAGTGTGCACAAATAATGATCATATTCAATACTCAGACTCTTTCCGCAGACTCATGGCTTGGCTTCGCAGCCTCATTGAAGAGGAAATGAACCTCGGAAAGAAGGAAAATCAAGGCGCTAATGGCAAAGCCATTCTGTTGGTTCCCCAGCCAGTGTTCTTTCGCTAAAGCATATTTATTTCACCATCACCCTGGAAAGAATAGCAACTTATTGCTTGAATGTTCCTTGAGCAGCTGGGAGTTGGAGAGCTTGTGGGAAGCTCAGCATATGGCCCAGCTAAAGATAGATCCAGGCTTCTGTCCACAGCAGGGAAGATCCACTGCAGGTCTTCTAAATTGATCAGTTATGCACATTTTGCTCCAGAACAATTTATTGTTTATATGAAGTCCTTCTGCCAGGGTCAGGAGTGCCTCAAAATGAACATATCTGATGGGTCTCACACCCTGGTTGATTACATCAGCCAGGGAAGAAGAGAAAGGAGAGAAACAGCCATTCCTGCTCCACACACTTCAGCACATGCCAACTCCACCAGTTCTCAGAGAATCCAGCAAGCCACCCCTGTCCTCCTCTTTCTCTGTTAGTGAAGAATGAAAAACTAAACAGCAGCTCAAGACCAGAGACTATGCAACATGCAGAGTCCTGGAGAATATTTATTCCATTAGGTCTGTTTGTAGAAAGGGACCTTCAAATAGGAGCTTAGGTAGATGTTGCTGTCTGGTGGATCACATTAGCCATTTGAATTGTTCCATCTTGTATGCGCTACCAATATAGGGGCCTTGTCCAAGTACACACAGTTTATCTGTTCACAAAAGTCACTAGAATAAGGATGGCATCTCCCCACCTCGACATGAGGTAGTTAAAACTTAGGAAAAACATGGACTCCAAGGCCCAGCAGATTTTGTTAAGTGTGTTGATTTAATGATGTCTTTGCTTTTCCCTTGTCCTCAGCAGAAGCAAGGAGAGTAATTTAGGTGGACTTCTAAAAAGTCAGTGATGTCTTAGGTAACTACAGATATTCATGGGGCACACTAGAATGTGATTTTTTTCCTATTGTCAGGAGGTCAAACATTTGTTGAAATTGCATTCAGCATCTCTGACCACATGTTACAGCCATGTTCACTGTCTTGGAGAGGAGTTCCTGCAAACATTCTGTGCATTTCTTTCCATTCCCATACAAAATACTTTTACAGTTCACTATGCCTCTTCAACAGTTATCAATAATAATTCTTTACAGAGAATTTTCAGTTCCAATTACTATGTACTTTCTTTCTCTTGATTGGGCCCTGACTCATACAGAGACACAGACCCAAGATTAGCCAATCATCCCTGATTAAAGCTAGTGACTGTCAGGACATTTGCAGAGAAGTTTGAGGGGTAAAAAAAAAAAAACTATAAATTTAACTCAAGAAGGGGAAGAAAAATCAGATTCTTTCGAAGGCTTGTAAAACACAGTGCAAGACTGTAAGGTAAGCAGGAAGATCCAGTGAACAAACCTCAGAAAACTGCAGCAGATACACGACGCAACTCTCAGAAAATTAAAGATGCATCCTAACTATCAAGGTTCCTCCCAATGACACCAATAGGACTTCTGGTATTTGCAAAATACAGGCACAAAGAGCATAGCAATTATCAATCAGGAAAAAAATTGTTTGGCATGAGAAAATAAACATGATGTTAATTGAATGTTTACTTCAGTGCACCAGAAGATGTAAATGCTGCAATATTGTCAGCAATGAAGGGACTTCTCCCCCAATTCTGAGCAGGTCATCAAGTAAATCACAGAATTCAGCAATATCATCACAGCCTGTTTCATGTACTTCCTAACTTATCTGCTTAATTATTTAATTGAGAAGTAGCTTGCTCTTATCAGCATAGCACAATCATGCCGGAATAATGCCTTCAGTGATGGGCAATTACAGAACCACTCCAATGATTTCAGAAAGAATGAGAGATGGAAACCCAGCAGAATTTGGACACCAATTATGGCATGCAGCAAAAGTTAAGGTTATGCTGTTATAAATTATGAAAGGTAACCTCCGAAGACTTGGGAACTAGAGGATCGTTATAATTGCAAATAGCACATCCAGCTCTTGGTGAACACCCCCTTCTTGCTGATTTGAATACGAATTAAAGGATTGCAGTGTACAGACTCCTCTGTGTGGATTTGCCAGGTGGCAACATTTGGAGCTCCATTTGAAACTGAATACAATGAATCCGGCAGAAGAGTTGTGACGAGAAAATAAAGACTCTTAATGTGTTTTTTTTTCCTACCTGAGTCAAAAGGGGTTTCATCTTCTTCAGGGTAATTTATGTACACACATATTCAGAAGAGACTTGACAAATCCAAGTTTTCTTGTGTGTTTTGGAGTCTTTCCTGTGCATCCCGGATGAGGGTAAACACAGGCAAGGCAATGTTTGAAGCTTTGACTTGTGTAACTGGCTCATTCTGAACTGTCCAAACCGTTGTCATCAGAGCCATTAGACAAAGAAAAACACACCCATTGCCAACCTTCCAGTGGATGACTTTGCAAGGAATAAAGTGTGTTGATTAGCATGGTTCTTTTTATTATTGATTTTCCTTAATCTACAGACATATCATGAAAAAATTAAATAACAAGAGACCCAGAACCACATCTTTGCTCCCTTGATCTATGACTGTGGTAGTCATGGCACTGTTCGGGGTTTCAATTTCCTTAGCTATTAATATAAAAGTGGATGCTGCCTTTCACATAGGTATAATGGCTCTTTATTTTTATGTATTTTTATTTTTGCATATATGCTTGTGTGTGTGTGTGTGTGTGTATGTGTGTGTGTGTGCACATGTGTACACGCATACGTGTTTCAGAGGGCACTGTGTGTCCCTGTGAAGGACATGGGTGACTTCAGGAATCATCCTAGATTGCTTCTACCTCCTTTTTGCTTCACTCTGGGATTTCCCAGTCTCTGACCATCAGAACTAAAAGTGCAGGACACTGCTGTTTCCACCTGACTTTTTTACATGTGACCTAGGATTCAAACTCAGGACCTTCTGCTTGTGAGACAGTCTCAAGCCCCGAGCCATCTCTCCAGCCTTACAATGGCTCTTTTAAAAAGTCCCATCAAATGGAGAGAAAAGCACTTTTGACTAATGGCCAAACAAAGACAAAAAAAGTCATTTATTGAATACTTCTATTCTTCAGCCAGGAAAGTCAGTCCAAATGTAACTACAGAAAGCCAAAAATGCAGGGAGAAAGACAGAAAGAGAAGGGCAGGGAAGGTAGAGCCAATCTTCCCAGAAGGGGCTTAGTCTCCAGATGCTGCCCCGCCTGTCCAGGGTCTGATCACTGGAACGCAAGGGCTGCAGTCGAGTCTGCTCTCTGGCATCTTGATGTCCCTGCATTCTGGTCACGTCTGTCTCTGCTTCCTTACTGATAATATTCCTCTTTAAGTGGTGACTTCATCTTAATTCATTTCATATGAAAATGTGTGACAAAATTGTATGTGTATGTGTGTGACTGTGTGTGTGTGTCAATGTATGTATATTTGTGGATGTGTATGCATGTGTGTGCGCACCTGGGTTTGTGTGTACGTGTGTGTGTGTGTGTGTGTGTGTGTGTGTGTGTGTGTGTGTGTGGCATTTTCGTGAACAAGCGTTGAGGCCACTGGTCAATGCAGGGTGTTGTCTTCTTTTGCTTTCCGTTGTATTTATGAAATAACATCTCCCACTGAATCTGGAACTTACTAATTCCTCTAGACTAGTGGACTACTGAACCTGCTTATAATACCCAGTACTAGGAGGGATACAAACGGGTTTAACTACCACTGTTTTTCTTCCTTGGGTGGCAGGAATCTGAATTCAGATTCTCATACTTTTTCAGTAAGCCCATTACTATTTGAGCCATCTCCCCAGGCTTGTGAGATAAAATCTTTAAAAAATATTATCATCAGCAGAAGCCATGGCTAGACATGCACGAAAAGATAAAGCTACAATCCAAATACCATTCAAGAAAGCAGAAAATCTCTAGCATGAGATGAAGAAGTCTTTCTTATGATTTCCTGTGTGTAAATGTGTGTGCATGTGTTTGTGTAGTGAATGAGCTTTGGCTCAGATATGATTTCTTCATAGTCTTACCATCAGGAGCTTGTGGACAAATTCACCTAGCTTACTGAGTTGGTTAACTCCGCTGTAACACAGCACTGATAAGACTTGCTACAGGGTCATTCTGATGATCAAATAAGATGCATTGCAAACTAGTCCCAGACTAGTTCCTGACACTACCTATAGGTGTGTAACCTTTCTCCACATGTTGTGCTATATAGACACCAAAGGTCATGCTCTTCTTGCGTTATGAAAACAGGAAACATGATTTGAAGAATGGCTTCTTAGCAGTGTTAGAAGCTACACCTGAGGAAGGAAATGAATAATTAAAAGTTTTCAGAGTTAAATGCCGGCAAGAGGGCTCTGTGGATGAAAACACTTGCTGTACGAGATTAGTAACCTAAGCTGCAGATCCAGAACCCACATGGTTCAAGGAGAAACCCAACTTCTGAAAGTCACTCTCTGACCTCCACACTTGTGCTGTGTGTGGCAAGTGTGAGCGCGTCCGTGAACACACACAGACACACACACTCACACATGCACACACACACACTCTGTAGACAGCTGAAAGAGGGGTGAGTTGTACAGGAAGTCAAATAAAGATTTCTCTTTTTCTCTCTTTTTAATTTATTTATTTCCACTCATACAAATTTAATAGGTACCCCTGACCCCTCCCTCCCTCCACCCCTTCCTGGACCCCCTTGCTCCCTCTTCCCTTTTCTCCTTCCTTTCCCCCCCCTTCCTATCTCCTAGTGCCTCCCCCCCCCATTCCTGAAGCATCCTTTAATGTGTATGCCAAACTTTCCTCTGGGTCCTCCTCTCTGATGAGGTGTAAGGACTTGTCTTGAAGTTAATGTTAATCTTGGGGGGGAAAGACAGCAAGGCCAGAAGGGGGCGCACTTTACAGGGCCTGAGGGTATCAGAGAGACCAGGAACAAACCACACACACACTCTGAGTTTACCAAGCCAGAAGCGATTCACAGCTTCTGCTCTTTATTTTCCTCCATGCTAATAACTTATCTCATCAATCATTAATATTGTTTGGTGAATCACTCTTGAATTTTAGACTTCTTTTTACCCCTTTTATTTCAACATAATTACTTGAAAAAAATCTGATCTCAAATTTTACCATGGTATTATGTCTATGATCATATAACCTTTATTTCTCTTTTCAAGCTAACTCCACACAGTGTAGTTTAGAAGCATTATTTTTAGAATCTAGTGAAGTCTGTGATCCATTGAATATAATAAAAGTAGAAATTATTTTATTTCCTGTTTTTCTCATTAAAATAATTTATTCAGTGAAAAAGTCCACAATTGCCCTATTCTAACATGCAGCATTCATGTCTATAATTGGAATTTCATATTGAATTCTTTCCTTCTCAAGAGATAGAATGAGGGTTTGTTTTTGTTTTTGTTTTTTTGACAGATGTCTATTGTATAAAAAAATGCAAGCTTTTCTTCAAATTCTCTCATAACCTTTAGGTAATACAAGTAGCTTAGTGTAGTGGCTCGTGCCTGTATTCCAAGGACTCAAAAGGCAGAGGCTGGAACATCATTTTTGAGTTGAACTACATAGAAAGTTCCAAACTACTCAGAGCTAAAATAATGAGATTATGTCTAAAAATGTCAAAATAAAAAGAAAGTATAAGGTTTCCAAAGTCACTTTTAATTATTGGCACCCTCTCCATGCTTTAGGAAAGCCATTCTCTTCCAAAGGTTAATTACAATTAATAAATACCTTATACTACTGGTAGTTTAAAGTATTTCCTCCTAACTTGGACTGAATAGAGGCAGACATGGATGCAATATCTACTTTTGCCTCTTCTATTTCTTTCACAGCTTGCTAGCTACTAGAAGTGATCTTTCTGGGTCTAAAAACTGATAAGTTCACGGTGGAAGAAATCTCAACTTTTTCTATCACCCCAGGACACTGTGGTCTATGGTCATGGTGGTTATTCATGGCCAGCTATTTCTCTAGTCGACGCTTAGCTGGGTCCTCTCAGGAGCCCTTCCTGTGCCCTTCTGTCTGACTCTTCTTGTACACACTGCCTTTTCCTCAGCCACCATAGTAATGAAAAAGTGTTTGGGCATCCCTAGATGACATAGGTGAAAGGACACCCTATAGGAAAGGAAAGCATGCTGTGGAAAATTACTCCATGTGAATGGCCTATGCAAATAGCCCAAAAAGAGACAGGTGAAACACGGGGATTCTGGGCAGCTAGAGGCCAATCCCGGAAAGAGAGAGTCAATGTAATGACCACGATCTGGGGAGAACTCACAACAGCTCAACATCCTCTTTAGATTTTAGCATATATGACCCATCTGTTTGTACAGGAAAGAAACTTACAAAAATGAGAGAGCATTTTAAACAAGGGAATTAAATGTCAGATTTTTAGCCATTACTTATGGCAGAGTGCTATTTCTGACACGTGAGCCTGATCATATCCAGCCCTCATTTGGAATATACCACTTTCAGATTTAAAACAAAAAACAAAACCTTCTTGTATTGACATGGAAATTCATGATCTATTCACTCCAGGAACTAGAACAGAATCATTTATGATGGCTGAGACTACTCAGGGCTTCTAAAAGATTTAACAGAGTAAATCATTTGAAGTGATCAATAAATTGCTAGTTCCTACTATGGTGAATTTGTCTTCCTGTCCTTGGCCCAAACCCTTTGCATTTTATCTTTCTGCCTGGACTGCTCTTCACTCACTATACACCATCCAGTCTGAGAAAATTCTATTTATCCTGTAGGTCATAAAGGAGAGTACTTGCAAATTCCTGCTCTGTGCTCAAAAAACCAAATAGATTATGTGTCCCATAAACTTAGTATACTTTCTTCTACCATACTCATGTATGTTGCTGTAAATTTCCAGTTTATCATTCTCTCACTCAAAGGATAGGATAAAGTCTTTCTTAAAGTATAGATATGTTTTCATGGCAACCATTTCCACAGGACCCAGATACTATTCTCTTGGCATTTAATGTAAACCTTGAAAACATCTGTTTCATGAAATGATCATAAATACAGATGTGTTTTATAACCTTAGCCATGCCACTGACACGTGAGCCTGATCATATCCAGCCCTCATTTGGAACATACCACTTTCCAGATTTAAAACAAAAAACAAAACCTTCTTGTTGTCAATGTGATCTTATGAAATTTTGCTACTTTTTTTGAGATCTCCATTTCAAATAGCTTAAATAAAAATCAATAATATCACTCTTGAAACCTAAAATGATTCCCAATAATATGCACGGTGTCCATGTGCTCAGAACTTACTAAGCTTCTCTTTTTTTCCTGTCCACATAAAGAATAGTAGGAGAATTAAGTCACTTATCTCAGTTCCCTTTGAGTTATGACTCACATTGCTGCTGCTTATAATATTAATTTTCCAAAAAATAAGTACTAATTTTCTTCAAACTACAAATGATTAAGGACTTTATAACTCAAGAACATTGTAGAAAAGGTATCAAGTCTTTATTCAAGAGAATTAATGGTAAACTCACCCAGATATTTGCATCAATTTTACCCAAATTGATTTGAGTGTATTTATAGACTAGTACCTATCTCGAAGATAAATGGCAATCTGTATGAGTAATGCCCATCTAACAAATCTGTTGAGATCGACCCATGCAGATATATTCTGCCCCTACTGCATACTCTGTTTTAGCTGGGAGAGAACTAATTATTATTATAATTGTCCCAAAGTACAGCCTACTTCCCTTGGTTTTATTTTGACTATCCCATGTGCTTCATTTGAATTGTTACTCCGCATTAGTATTCAAAGTGCTGCTCTTCTAATCTTGGGTCCTGTCTATGCGAGAACACTGGTTTTTTTGATACCACCACTCCTTTTTCCCTTGTTTTCAGAGCTACCCAGAAAAAAAATATTATATGCTCATAAAGATGGGGGCAGAGGGTGGTGGAAATGATGTCCAGAACTGATGATTTCCCATCCTGAAACCAAAGATCAGAGTTGGGACAAGGTGCACAGTATGTGTGCACTTAACAAAATTGTAGGAACATAATAATTCAGAAAACCTCAAGGGCATGAACAACAATATATGTCCTAAGTAACTAGGAAGTGAGGAGATCTGCTTATCTTTTAATTGTGTTTTAATAGAATGGATGAAATTATAAACTGATACAATGTACTTTTTAATACTGATTATACTGAACATTACATCAAAATATTTCTGAAGAGTTTCACTGTTGGGTCATAATTCCACCACACAAAAGCCTAAAATTGTGACCAAACTACTATAGACCCACTATAAATATGTTTGAATAATTTTCTGAGCATATCAGAAGGAAATATTCAACATTTCATGTTTTTCCTCTTGCCTATGATTTAATAACAAGAAAATAAAACCATGTCATATGACTGAAAAATACCAAAAGTTGGAAATTGAGTTTCTGTACATAACAGGAAGCAAAAAAGAGAAAGCATACTTGCAAATAGATTTATTTATTTTTTGAAAGGAGTCTGAAAGAAAAACATATTGAGGAAAAGTGGATAACCATGATTATGCTTGACGAAATGTTGTTCTAAGACAACCAAGGAGCGACGATGAGACATACATGTAACTATGGACAGATTCTGGCTGGCAGAAGGGGTCTGGTGAAAACTGAGCCTGTACTTGTCGAAAGTGACACATCTGGAGACCCTCTGGTGTGCTTAAGGCATCCAGGATCCAAATAGAATCAGAAAATGATCAGACTGTAACCTTACTGAATGGGAGCTACCAAGTAACCTTGAGAATGAACAGATTCTGATTACTGTGGCTCAGTAGGTGTAGAGGACTTTAAGAGTGACATGTTCTTAAAAGCTGGATGTCACCTAAGAATCTACCTCATCCAAGATGCCCTCAGCGTGAGGTTGAAACAGGAACTCTGTAAGGAAAGAGTAGGAACCTATGGACACACACATGGGAAAGTGCATGAAGGACTATGGAGAAATCTCAGAGACACATAAAGAAATGCAACATTGGACAAAGAAAAATGAGACTTACAGAGTTGGATATCTGAAACTTTGCACTAAAATATTGCCATTTTTGACTCTACTTACTATGTTTTCTATTGTTAATATTTTCTTAAACTGTTTTTGTTACACACCTTTGCAGTTTTATTAGTAGTACATTTCAGTGTGTTTGGGTTCTGGATGAATGTGTGTGTGTGTGTGTGTGTGTGTGTGTGTGTGTGTGTGTTCATGCATGGCTGTGAGCAGGTGCATGTGGAGGTCAGATGACCATATTGAGGTGTTGGGCCACATCTTTCTATTTGTTTGAGACTGGGTTTCTTCATCTTCCTCACAGCTGCTTAGGTCAGGTTGGCTGGCCAATGAGCTTCTGGATATTGGTGATTCTCTGCCCAGTGTTTACTGTAGTCAACCTGGGACTACAGAGGCTTATACCAATGCATCCCAAACCTATACAGCATGGTGGGGTCTGAACTTGGGTCATCAGGCTTTTGTGGCAAGCACTTTGCCATCTTCTCAGCCCTTCTCAGCAGCAGGGTCCATGTAATCTTTTTATCCTGTGTTTGCTATAATCAAACTAACTCACATGCCCATTACCTGTTTTACCTGCTTAAAAAAAAGAAAAGAAACAGATATCATTCATTCCTTCTAAATGTAATATCATATTGCTGCATTACTGAAAATTATTCTTTTTGGTGAATAATAACTATTTCCTGGATCCTTTTATATCCTTTATGCTTTTTCCTCTTTATCAGTCATATTAACAGTGGTCACAACTAATATCCCCACTAGCATCTGAGATTGGTAACTCAGATGGCGTCTTTCTTATCCAGTGATAAATCCCAAATACCCTATGGAAATATATTTCACAAGGTAGCTGGTCAATAATCTTAGTGAATTAATTGGCAGTTGATGAAACTGGATATGAATCCATATTTTTCTGCAAAGCCCAACAGGTAAGTCTAGTTTCAATTCATTTTCCAATTAAATCCAGAGACATAATGAAAAGATAGAACAGTATCCCAAATGATTGTCACATGTCCACACTTTAAATCAGAAATCCCTGCCACTGAAAGTCTACATGTTAACTATGAGTGAATCAGCGAAGATATGCTGAGACCTTTCCTTTTATCAAACCACTAAATAGACATCTCTTTTGTTAGACTCTCCCTTGAGTGACTTGTTCCATTACCAGAAAGAACACCCAAAGCACATTGAATGCAAAAGTCATTGTGATTAAATATCTGTGAACATGGAAAGCGCACTCAAAAGGAGCAGAGTCAAATGAAGGAGGTATGTTCACTTTCTATCTGGCTGTAGAGAACCAGCCGGTAGTGGTGTAAGACAACCATTCCACAGTCCGATAATGGGCTTCTTGAATAGCTGTCGTCTCCTCACACAAAAGATGAAGACCTCCCCGCTCACACATTACAGCAGGTCAGTGTGTCAAACCTCACCCCCAGCGATCACACCAGTCTCCGTACTGTGAGTGTGCAGAAGGTCTTGACTGGAACGGGACGTGGGAGGCCGATGACACAGGACCTCATTCCACGTATAATTTCAATTCATGTTCCAAAGAAACTGCAGATGCGTGAGTGGAAACAAATGTGTCCATGGGCAGCACCTTGTGTTCGTGATCCCAATGGCACTGTGACGTTTTCTGTAAATTATGCTCATTGCATAAAGACATAAGGAGAAAGAATCAGTAGAAATCCAAATGGAAGGAAAGTGTCTTTGAAAGTGGAGTGCACCACTGAATTTTGAGGGAGGAGCATTCAGTGCCAAGAACAGGTCAACAGTAGTGTGAGCCACGAGATGCTCTGAGTTTAATCCCAAGTGCACTGCAATCACAGGGATGCTGTGTGGATTAGATATGTAGGATCTTGATATCTTCAGGAAACTACACTGAATTTTTTTAAACTTAAAATCCCTGACGTTATAGAGGCATCTGCTTGTGGAAGATTTTCTCGCATTATTAAATAATATTCCTCCTATCGTATCTGCGGCTTCTCCATGTTCTTGGATGAATCACAATCCTCACTCTCCACCCCTCATATCTTCCCCATTCACAGCTTCTCAATCCTTTCCCAGCACTGTCTGACTATTATGATTGATAATTTATAGCCTCACTTTGTCCTTCTAGTGTAAGATGTGATGGGTCTCTGTCTTGAATTAATTTGCCTCCACAGGACTTTGTCTTTTCATTGATTGACTGACTGATTCCACAAAATTGATTGAACGTTTCTATGAAGATGAATGGAATGCCCGCCCTCTCCTGAAGTCTCTGACTGTGAAGCAGAGACCTGCATGTAAACATAATTAGTCCCTTGTGCTATTGCCAATAAAATTAAATTCCAGTGCTCTCTGAGCTTACATGGAGATGTATACTGGAAACTTTTCCAAGAGGTGATATTCACCCTGAAACTTGGAGACCCCGTAAAGAACTTTTCAGGTCACAGAAAAACCACCGGGAGAATACTGGAGAAGAGAAGAATGAAAGAAGGCTTCCATGCTGAAATTGGTTCTGTTGCTCAGGGAATCCTTGTTGTCTTTTCTGACAGAGGGGCAGAGGTGCAGAGAGTGGGCGCCACCTCTGCGAGGCTTCCGGGATTTACACACGGCAAAAAAATCAATCGGGCAGGACATGAATCATAGCACTCTAAAAACTTTGCCTGCCTGCAAACTATATGAACATCTGGCAAATTTTGCTTTCTTTGTCTTTCAATATTTCATTCATTCCCTGACAATTTTAAACATGTCTGTGATGTATCGTCATCATATCGATCCACTGGTCCCATCTCCTACCCCAGTACATCACCCCTCCTATCTTCATGTATTAATCTTTTTCTATTATTTTATTATTATTATTATTACTATTTCCTTCATTGTGAATTGCATAAAAAATAGCTCATTCTCTGACACAATTACACAGGAAATAGAGTTGAAACTTACATCTAAAATTTTCCTCAGATTAATGTCTGTGACACGGAAATTCTTCTCAAAATACTAGGTTCAGTTAAAGAGTCAGAACATGGGAATTCCATATTAAAGTTATACTTACACATCTGAAAATTTGGAGATCTGGCATTGTCAGTTCTTCATCTTTGATTCTTACAAGTATACTCAGGAAAAGAACCATACTCAAAACTCACTGGTAAGTTTTATAACGGATTATGAAGATCCATATTCTGTATCATACATTGTCTCCAGAAAATGCCAAACCCTCAAATTCCCCACAAATTAACAGTTAGCAATACAATATTACTAGTGACAAAATAATCAAGATGTAGAAGATTAAATAATGTAGCCATGTCTCACAGCTTTTATGAAGCCAAGTTGAGATGCTTAAGCTATTCTTTCAGATTCTACCATATACCAAGAGCTCACAGACTTTATTAGATATACTTTTTGTGTTTATTAAGAGCTAGGAACTCAGTACTGGCTCATCAATATATATTTACTTTAAGACATTATTTTCTAGCAATTGGCCAACATTCTCAGAGGACACTCTTTTCAAACCATGTGCGGCCTAGTTCTGTGGCAGGAAGCACCACCTCTTGGATGTCGATTAATCTTTGTGTCAACCTTGTGTAAGTCGCATCAATCTATGCATCATTAGAATATGCAAGGCCACTGAATTTAAATGATTCAGCCAGTGACAGAAAGTCAAGAGCTGATACTTGAATACATTTGAGCTCATGTAATGAAGCCACATTCTTTGTTGTTAATATTACCATCTCTTCTACCCAAAAGATTGACTTTTTATGGTTAGTGAGTGAAGGCAGATGCCTGCAACACTGTGGGCATCTCTGTTGGAACTTATGTATTATACAGAAAGTATTCCTTTTTCAGGATCATACTTATTATCATTGTATAAGAAAGTATTAAACTTTAATCATGAAAAGACAGTCACAATATTCAGGGTATTGTGACAAATGATTTGGCTTGAAATGGACTGGTACTATTTCACACTAGAATCACACTTGATCATGTTTCTTTCTGTCCTGTAAGTACCACGGGCTTTGCAGTTCAAACCACACTTTGTCACTGATGCAGCTTGCCATTAGGTATACATATACATTACAAACCCCTCATGTATGTCATCCACAATATCATATTCTTATATCTCATGCCATTTCATCTCTAAGTTCAAGTACGTTTGTATTATATCTCCCTGTCCCGGTTTGGCAGAAGAGCTGAAGTTGAGAGGCCAAAGTGGTTTGCTGCAGGTAATGTAGCTAGTGACAAAACTAAAAATGCATTCCCAGGCGGATCCGAGGATTCACAAGGGTGCATTTGAAAATATTCGCAGTACACTCTGTGAGTCGCATCATTCCTCCAACCTCTTGTTTCTCAGCTTTTTAATAGCCACTCTGAGGCCAGGACCAAAGGAGAACATTCAAATGAGAGAATGAGGCACGTAGCTAAGATGATCAGGCAACACCTAGTCAGCCGCGGTCCTTGAGGGCAGGCACCACAATATGTGTCCCAGAGAAGTCAACATTTCCTCCTGTTCTCTCTAGGAGAAGAGTGACAAAAGCCCTATGCGCACACCCCAGGAACCCCTTGCTAATGCAGGGACTGAACAAATGACTTGCAAAGAAACAGCTAAACCATCTACTGTGGTGTGAACGTTACATTTTGGTTATCTGAGTAGTTTCAATTAATTAAGAAATCCAACTATTACATGCTACATGCACGCTGCACATGTTTGTGTACACTTATCGTGTATGTGTAGTGAATGTGCAGAGGTCGACATCATGATGTCTTCCTCAAACACTTTTCCACCTTCTATTTTGAGAGGGGTCTCTCATTAAACCCGGAGGTGGCCAGCCTAGCTAAGGTGGCCAGCAGTGTGTGAGTTACAGGTGTGCGCCGCCCCTCCTGGCTTCATCGGTGTGCCATGGACCAAAACTCAGATCCTCATGCTTACATGGAAAGCACTTGTCTACTATATGACTTGAGGAGAATCTTTTCATGTTGTATGCTAGTCCTGTGCCAGGCATGGAACTGGGTCACCTTGGTCCTGTGCCAAACATGGTACCTGGGGACCTAGTTCATTGCATCTTTCACTTTTCATAACAGCTTTACAGCTGAAGCACAGATTTCGCATCTCTCATCCTAATATAACTTGAGGTGTAGAACCACTAGGTTCATAAGCAGAGATTAATAACTGCACAACAAAATCTACCAATCTTCAATTCCTTTTATAAAATTGGACTATTTTTACAGAATTAGGGACATATAAAATGCTAACTACACATGGCCAGCATATTCTCGATTTTTTTGAAATGGCAGTTCAGAACACATACTCCCTTGGCCAAAGTACACAGTCATCATTACACACAGCAACCTGTGTTGGGGAAGACAGACGTTCAAGTGTATGAGGAGGGTCAGAAGGACATATTTAAATAGTGAGCATTATTTTCCTCTAATCTCATAGTGGACAATCACACTTATTTGTGTCTTTCTATTTCCTCCTTCTACTTCTCTGGAGTAATCCTCATTTGCTGAAAATTGGTCTTTAGGCTACTCCTTAAAACAATCAGTTCTCTGGAAAAGCTGGATTCAGTTACTGTTCCTATCTTCTGGGTGCTGGCCATTTGGGGATGCAGTTTATTCCATTCCTGAGCTTAGATGCTTCCTTAAGTCAGCAAAGCGTTTGTTATCAAGGGGAAGATATTTTGCTGGAAAAGAAAACTCACAAAAGTTACAGTAAAAAGAGGAAGATTAGAGAAAGCCAGGGTGAGCGATAAGTGTTTTGAGGACTCTGGTGTCCATTAGGTTATCTTTGAAATAGATTGAATCATATTGATGCCACAGGAATTTTAAAGAAAATATTCTGGATATTCAGAATGTGTTACCTGCTATTGTAAGACAAACCACTAAAGCATTTAATTTTTTCAGTAACTATATTAAAAAACAGCTAAAATAATTTAAGAGCATATTTAATTTAAATATGCAAAGCATAATCCTTTGAGTATATAATCATCAGAAACAGCATTCTCCATTCCCAGATCCCAGAGAGGTATTGATGGTAATTGACCTAGGTCTGAATTTAGCTCACACAAATGTGACATTGAACTTCTACCAGATCAGAGCATCAAACTTAAGTTTTTCGTTTCCTTATGGTTTTGCATGGTCATGCTGACTCCAAATGTGACTGTGTTCCCTCATTTTCATATGTAGCCCTCTCCATGAGAATTCTGACATCTTCTCTAGTTGTAATTTCACATAACAATACAAATAAGGCAAGAATATAAATGTAAGACTTCCAGGAAGTGCTGGAGTCTGTGACAATATCCTGCCCAGAATCCAGCGTCACATTCTGTAATATTTGCTTTATGCATGGATACGTACACATGTAGATACCTACATGTGATTTCATTTTTATAGTTTGAGAGCCAGACATCCCAGCAACCCATGTTTAATGACAAGAGTGGTCCAGTCTTTCCTGCCACCCAAGGACACTTCAACCTCACAGGGACAGTGAACACTACATCATTCGAGCTAAAGTTGAAACTGAGTCATTCTAATTTAATATGTGAAAACAGAAATGGTTCATTAACTTTTCCAGTTCCTTCTCCCATCAATACACAAAGGGGCATTGGTGACACGTGTGAATGTCCTAGATAGATGATTTAATAAGTGCTTCCCAGTCAGTGGGAAAAAAGTTTCTCTTTGTTCAGAAAGATAAGGGAGTTCATATGGAGCAGCGAAGGCTATGACAATCCTTGCAGATTGATTAGGAGTCTATAAAAACAGTGAGCGCTTGATGAAAGGAATCAACTTGCATTTGTCGTCTCTGTTAGGAAAGGACCAGTTCTCTTTATTTTAAAAACAGTGGACTTCATGCTTTCTTCAAGATGAAGAAAATGGCTTTTTGAAATTATAGCCAAATCAGGCTGGGGAACAAGGAAGGACAGACTGAAGAGAAGAAATGACTGAGTAACAGTGCTGGGAATATTCTTCAGATCTGGTCTTCTTAAAGGAAAAAGTTCAGCTGAGAGAAACATTAGAGTGAGTGGAAATTTTTCAGTGAAGCGAAGTAAGTCAGTCTAAAGAAGATTTAGAGTCGGCATCCCAAATGAGGAGGGCAGTGGCTTGGTGGATCTTGTGCTGCAGACTTTAAAGAAGTTGCTTAGGAAGAGCTTTGATGCAGGTTGCATAGTCACTCAACAGTGGGGTAGGGTTACCCTTCTCCCTTCCAAATCATGGTAGAATGGATTTGCCTTTAGGGCTCTTTCAGCCCGCAATCCTCCAGTATCAACTGCAGCTCCAAGGATGCTTACACAAAGGAGCATTACAACATCAACATAACAGCCACCCAGATACGGCCAAGTCTGTCCTCGGCCCCTCACATCTAATTCCTCACTTACCTGGTATTATTAGGACAGACGTTAAGGAGACAAAGCAAGAAGGAACTGACACATATATAAACACAATGCCTATTGTGTTTCTATTTCTATAAATAACTAGTTCATGCATGGATCTGTACATGCATAAATAGCTACATGTAATTTCATTTTTATACTTTGAGCCTAATGTGTTCCTCAAAGAAACCATGCTGAGGACTTGTTTCCGAACTTGGTGCTACTGAGTTGACAAGATAAAGAGCTGGATAGGTATAGGCAGGCCTGATGTAAGGTCCTAAGTCACTAGAAGCCTGTCTGTGAAGCGGACTGGGGTATTCCAGATGTTTCATCTACCTTCCTCAGCCTTCCAGGGTAATGAAAACCGAACCTCAAAACAATGGGGCCCATGGTTACGGACCGTGAATCAAAAGAAACATTGAGTCCCATGAATTGACATAATCAGTATGTCGATAACAACAGCATTGAGAATGTAGTATTAGAATATTGGAAATAAATGGCAAAATAACCTTTTCCCATTTGTAAGTTGCTTATTGCAAGTCTGGACCCAGTGATGGAAATCTGGCTGAGATGCACATGACCTTTTTGCATTTTTCTACTTTCTGGGAAGATCAACTTGGAAAATAGCAGAGCCACTTGGCTTCAGACACACTGCACCCCATTCTCACCTTCTATTTGCCCCTGAGAAAGCTTGCATTAACATCCTCTCCGCACAGTTGCAACTATTTCACACCTTAAAGAAATGACAGTTTTCTGAACCAAGAAGCCAGGTTTGCCTCACCCCTACAATTTATCCACAGTCCTTAGAATCTGACACATGAAAGTGGGTTTGAGCAGCCATCGCTTTCCATTTCATAAGCGGTGGCACTTGTCATTGCAGATCGCACTAGTATTTGATGAACTATAAGGAAATCTTCATTAATGAAACTTCCTCTCTCGCTGCCATAACTTTATTTGAAGTTATACAAGTGTGAAAAATGTGAACAGGATGCCTAATGATTTGTGCATGAAAACCAAGAGTTGGGAGTTATGAATATGATGTCATACTTTCTTATCATTTAGAAGTTTTATTCTCCTGGAGAAGCACCTTCAGACATGTCCAGAGGTAGGAGGGATCATGCATGAATATTCATACTCAGGCAGGCAATGATATCTGTAACTCAACAGTCAGCTGCCTACTTCAATTAAAAAGCAAACAACATTCATTGTGTGGTTGATATACACCTCAACATTGATTTTAAAAACGTGGTCTTTCCTTTTTTTTCTAAGACTCTAGACCTCCTAAGAGCAGCTTGGATGTGCTCAATATCTGTGTTTTCCATGCGTTCTCATAATACCTTTAAAATTCTCTTTCTGGGTCTCATGACATGCTGGAGAGCTTCAGAGAATATAGCACTTTCAGTTCTGAGTCTTTTTGATACAAGTTCCACATAATAGTGTTGACAGTATCTACATGAGAGACAAAGTTCATAGATCATCAGGTCCTGTGCCTGCTGTAATAAGCATTAACAAACTATTATCTGGCTTGAGAACAGATTGACATAAAACCTAAGGACAGTAGGAGGCTCTCTTTCTGGTCTTTATCGCATCACTATGCGTTAGTGTTTCAGATGCTGAAAGGCAGAGAAACTAGACTTCACGTACCCAAGGGCATGAAGGAGGGTAATGGGATCAGTTAGTCAGGGCCGAGTAGTTCCTAGACACACTTGAAATCTAAGGACAGGGTGGCCTCATGTCTCTTTCTGACAGAAAGAAAGAACAGCCATACAGCATGCATAGGAGGAGACCTGCTTGCTGTGTCATGGTGTGGGGGAGTCTCAGATGAGAATTTATCAGTGCTGTATGACAAAACAAAGCAAAACTTCACCACCCAAGAAAACGGCAAAGCCATGTCAAGAAACAAACAAAAACAGGTCACTTTGGTCCTTTAAAACATACACACACACACACACACACACACACACACACACACACACACACAGCTTTCCGATGTAATCCAACTTAATGAGGCGTGGAAATCCAGAGCTTTTTGAAGTCTTAAAGCAATTACAACACAAATGACTCCAAAGCAAGATGATCTTATGATGGCGAGGCCATAAAACACTAACTTCAGAATGTCAGCAAAGCAGAACATTTCCTGGCTGGTGCATGGAAATTTATGGGAGGTTTGTGGACTCATCAGCACCCGGAGTCCTTGGAAGAGAGCTTATTGCAGCAAATGCTGCTTTTACCTTTTGGATTGTTTTTTTAGTAATTTGACCTTGAAAGGTAAGTATAGTCTCCAGAGAAACCCCCAAAAGCATTTCCTTCAGAATGGCACACACTTCAGTGGGCGTGGTGGGGTGACGATAATAGCAATGGACTGATGAGATCATTACATGTTGATGAATTAGACAAAAACAACTGCTGGTCACCCCCGTCTTCATCTGGTTGTACCAATGCAACAGTGCTAGAGGTGTGATTGGCTTATATTTGTATCAAAGAAATAGGATGATTTACAAAAAGAAACAAACAAATAAACAGCAACAAAAATTGGCTCCATCTCAGTCCCACAGGACTAGACTATCTGAGGATGACTCCAGCCATGCTATGTTCTAACACTGCCTTCTACCCAACATCCTTTAGTTTGGGACTATCTACATTGGCACACACAGTAGTGGCAAAACTGATTATGTTACTGGGGAATATGGGGTCCCTAATTTGAGCTCTTAGTCTCCTGAACCAAGGAATTTAGAAAGAGACTCAGAAAAAAGCTCAAAGACTGCTTTATTAGAGTTTGACAGAAAGCTCACAGGACAGAGAAGCTGTAAATCCTGGACAGAAGGAAGAAGACAGCAGTGGAAGAAAAAGCTTTGCCCTTGAGTTAGCCATGGAGGTTGGCAAAGTAGTCACAATGGCTTCAGAGTCTTCAGAGAAGCATCGAGAAAGCCCAGAGGCCCACAGTGTCGAGAGCCTGGCCATGCTTTGAGAATAGACACCTCAGTAAGTGGACAGGACCTGCTGCATTGTGCGGGG
Source organism: Typhlomys cinereus (assembly GCA_023101885.1). Classification (NCBI taxonomy): domain Eukaryota; kingdom Metazoa; phylum Chordata; class Mammalia; order Rodentia; family Platacanthomyidae; genus Typhlomys; species Typhlomys cinereus. The sequence goes on along the minus strand of JALPQD010000007.1, from coordinate 1,740,438 downwards.
TAGAAGCTCTGTCCTCGTTTGAACTCTGTTCCCCACAGGCTTATGTGGTCAAGAAGATCATGGCACCTTTAGGAGGTGGAGCCTGCTGGAGGAAGACAGTCACAGGGGGGTGGGCCTTGAGGTGGATTAATCCCACCCTACTTCCCAGAAGGCTGTTCTTGCACCTGACAGTCTGACAGCTTTCTGCCTCCAATATGTCTGCACTGACCTAAGCCTCCTCCAGCTTCTGCTGCCAGCTATGCTGCATCTGCCATAAAAGACTGTGTCTCCCTTCTGGAACCCTAAGCTAAATAAAACTCCCTTTTTCTCTTGAGCTGTATGACTTTAGATGTTCTCTCACAACAATAGAAAAGAGTAACTAGTACAAGCTCTATGCTCATCTATGCCAAAAAAGTCGCCTCCAGAGACAAGAGTCACATGATCTGATTAAGTGGATGATTATTTCTTTCATTGCCTTAGCATGTTTTCAAGTGAATCAATTTTTATGAGGGTGGATTCCTGGGTAGATGACTGACAGACACAAATGGATTATCTCAAAGGAGGCGACCATAGCAAGTATAGTCTTTGGGGGAAATCGGATTATCATGTCTCCACCCAGGGCAGGAAGTAGAATCCAGATTCCATTTGAGTGTTACAGATGAAATGGGAGGTGGGGGTTCATCTTTCTTAACTCCCCCAGCCTGCTAATCCCTTATGCCAACATTACCAGATCCACAAATGTTTTGCTTAAATGTAAGCATGGGCAATTATTGGGCCTGGTTTAAATGTAAGCATGGGCAATTATTCTTTTCCCTGTGTGCCCTCTGCCTCCCTAGGTTTCAGGCAAGATTCAGGGAGGCCTGATTCAGGGAAATGATGACACAAACCTCAGCTCTCTGAGATTTGTTTAGATCGTGCAGGCCTGATGATGGGCAGTTTCTAAGGAATGTAACCTCAGCTTGTTCAGGGGATAGGCCCAGATGCAGCAGTGCTATTCCGGTTGCAGGGTCTCCAACTTCTGCTCTGTGTCTGAAGCTCTTTTCCTGGACACATAGTAGGAGTCTCTTTTCTCCATGTCGTTGGCCTTACACACCTAAAACCAGAACCAGATGAACATCAAAGCTTCAGTCTTAAAGAAGTGAGTCTTGGAGTCTCACCTTGGATCTAGCTACCTGCTGTTGATCTCCCTGAACATCTCACCATCTAACACCAAGGTTTTTCCCTGGGGCTTCTCTGTAGGTGTCCTTACCCACACCCTGGGGTTCTCCCGTGGCCCAGGAAGATCTCTCAGTTGAGGTTCCCTGGCTTCTGCCTCTAAAGCCACATGCTGTGATGGGGCTGTCATCTGAGGAGGCTATGCTTGGAGCCACAGGAGAGTTAGGGGTTCAGTGATGTACTACTAGTCAGTGTTAGCAGTGATTTTTCAGGAAAAGACAAAGGAAAGTCCTGATTTGTATCATGTGAGAGTTTCATAGGGTATAAACTCACTTTTTCATTGATAGCCAATTTTAAGAAGCAGCCATGTTTATTATATCACAGCATTAATTAGATTTATGAAGAGGGCAATGAATTCAGAAAACCTCGCTACACACCCATTTCAAAAGTCTGCCCTGGTGTATTACAACTAATCCCTGGAGATGTTATGAATCTTGGTAGCTTTGGAAGTCTGAGAGTATGGATGCTTCAGTTGGATTTGTTTTTCTACATTTTCATGCATATGTGTCTTTTCATATACTTAAGCATACATATGTATGGAGGGGGTGTTTGTATATGTAAGTGGGGATGTGAAAGCCCAAGAGCAGTAATGGGAACCGTCCTCAATCAACTCACTCTTTGAGGCTGGGTCTCAAATTGAACCCAGAGCATGCTGATAGAGCTAGTCTGGCTAGCTAGCTTACTCTGGAAATTTCTAACCTCTGTCTTCTGGAGCTGTAATTACAGATGGGCAGTCAGGCATTTTATGTGGGATTTGGGGGTCCAAATTCTGTCACTTTCATTTGAGTGGCAAGTGCTCTAACCACTGAGCAATATCCACAGCTCTCCATTGGATTTTGTTTTGTAGATGTTGTACTATCTGCAGTTATTTTTGTACCAAAAAAACGAGACCACGGAATCCCCGAATAAAGCGTTCATTTTAGCCCAGGAACAATGGACAATCACACATCAAAAGTTTCCTTTCTTTTCTTTATTCACCTCACAGTGCTGAAGTTTTAATGCTCACATTATTCGAAAAAATCAGTTTGTGAACCCTGCAAACACCTTGAACACTGAGTCCACACTAACTCAAAACATTGAATGATACAGTCAGGGAAGAAGCAGTTTCAAGGAGAGACAGGATATGTGTCACTGGACTCTCCTTCATACACAGCTCTGGCAGGAGCCACTGAGGATGATTTCCTATGGGAATCAGTTTGTGCTTGATGATAGAAAGGGTGAGTTTGTTTATCATATGCTACTGAAATGGCTTCATGATAGAATAACTTCTCACTTCAGGAGGCAATACTGCACGTGTGCAGCAGCACTAAGGAAAAGTTGTATTGGGAACTGTGCTTAATGAAATGCATATATTCAGGAGGAAACAGGTGTATTAGATTGTGGGACAGGTCACAAGGCAACCTTCCTGGACGCTTAATAAAATTAAGAAAAATAGGGGGGAAATGGGGTGTTATTCTACAGTTTTAGAATTAAAAGGAATAAAAAGAAAACAGAAAAACAGCTAGAAGTCAACATTGAAATAATTTGGAAAACTGAAATGTGATTTCTGTTAATGTGAATATGTTCATTTGTAAGATCTATTAATTTGGATATGATCTCTATTAAATGACATGATTTACTCGCTGAGTCTCATGGCCTAGAAGGTGCAAGTTGGAGTACTTGGAATGGTAGGCATCCTGATGTCTGTAACCATTTCCCCAATGAGCCTTTATCTAGCAAAGTCAGGCTCTCCAATTGTAAAGTTCCACCTGTGAACCATCCTGGAAGACATTGTGTTCAGACCCACCGGAAGGCCAGCTGCAGAGGGCAATGCCCACTTCTTTACTGTGCCCTTGGTGTTCAGGACGTCACCTGGCAGAAGAAGGTCATTCGGTAAGTATCTCTGAAGTAACATCTAAGACGTTCATGCTGACTTTCAGACATTTGCCCTTTGTTTGGAGTTGGTGTAGTAGGGCCCAGACTGCATTATAAGCTTCCTGACTGGCTTACTACACATGAAGGGATGGAGAGTCAGCAACCCAAGACTGGAGAAAGTTTCAGATTATTCAAGAAAAACACTTCACATAAACCTTTAAGAGGCAATCATATCTCTCTTTGAGGGCCATACAGCCAAGCAAGGCATGATCTCATTCTATGCAGAAAACACTGTTTCAGGAGCAGGCAGTTTTTCCCTTTGAGCAATGTGTGAAAAGACATTAAAATATGTTATCAGTAGAAGAGAAATAGAGAAGATGGATTAATAAGCAAAGTACTCACTGTACAAGCATGAGAACCTGAGTTCAGATTCCCAGCACCCATGTGAGAAGGGAGCCTGCTTGTGTGTGTTTGTTATCACAGAGCTAGGGAGCTGCGAATAGGAGGGTCCCTGAAGCTTGCTATTCAGTTTACCAAGTGGAATCTGAGAGTTCCAGTGTGGAATCCATAGTGAAAACCCCCATTTCATAAAACAAGGCAGAGATTTATCAAATAAAAGACATGTAACAATGAGCTCTGGCTGCCAGATGTATGTAGATACACATGCATGTGGACTTGCAAACATATATGCACACGTGAGCACATATGTTTACACCCAGAGAAGCATGCCTGTTTTCTAAAATCAGGCCATGGACCCAAATGATACCAGTAATACTTCAGTTCTAGGTGGACATTACGTTTCAGCAGTGGGCAGAAGTTGTGAAAGTGTTTATTTAGCTCAGACGTCTACAGACTGGCATGCTCCGTAGTCTGCTCTGAACTCTTAATGCGATCACTCGTTGGAGTGCTGTCCACCAAGCATGACAAGGCAGCTGCCCTCTTGGACTACTGACGGATGTTGATTGACAGATTGTTGCACTAGATACAAACAATATCGAGCTCAGTTTTGTTCCCTCATGGAGCATGTGAGTGACTCATGAGACCCCACTTTTCTCTCGTAAGATGCAAAGCCAATGAATACAAGGTTCTAACTCTCCATGCATATAAATAAGGTATTAATATTTACTGGAAAGAGAAATATTTTCTTTTGTGACTTAGCCACTGCTCTTGTGAATAACTCATCACTCCTGTTCCTGTAAGTAACCTGACTGAACGTACTGGTTCCCCAAGCTAGATTTGACTGGTATTGTTTGTTTGGTCTGTCACTGTTGCTGTATCTGGGGTTGTTTGTTCTGGTCCTGGGAAAAGTTCAAGAAAAATACCTGCTGTCTTCGGAGGTGACTAAACCTCCAGTATACATCACTCACAGTTTTTCAGAATTGGCGCAGAAGAACCCAGTGTCTGACACACCAACACAGTGTTTTTTCATGAACTATTGGCGCACCCTGGGTGGCTTGCTGAGAGTCCACAAATCCTGATACTTCATTCACCACAATCCAGTCAAACTGGATTTAGGTGTGTACCCTATGATGGGTTGCATAGAGCAGTCAAGTCAAACTTTATAATAAATGAGACTGAAATTCACTGCATTTATTTAAAAACTCTTCAACGCTTACAATATGATTTATTGTGCTTTAGAAGACAAGTAGTGGTTTTGTTTCCACCTTTGAAAAGACTTTTCAATATTTAATCATGATGGCACATTGTCTAGTGAAATATGCTTTAAAAATAACTATTAAATATTCTAGGAACTCAGACACCAATATGTAAAACACTTAAAGTAACACAGTATAAAAGAGTTGACTTCAGGCTGGAGAGATGGCTCAGGGGTTAAGATTCTGTCTCATAAGCAGAAGGTCCTAAATTCAGATCCCAGATCCTATGTAAAACTGCCAGATGGAAACAGGGCAGCCACTTGCACTTCCGGCCCTGGTGAACAGAACCTGGGAAATCCCAGAGCAAAGCAAGAAAGAGGTAGAAGCAATCCAGGATGATTCCCAAAGTCACCCTTGATCCTACATGGGGACACACAATGTCCTCTGATACACATACACATACACACACATAAACACAAACATACATGATGAATGAATAAATAAAAATAAAAGTTTTAAAGAAAGAGTTTATTTCATACTACTAGGCAGGTTTCCCCACAAACAGTGTAGGATTTGACATGTCTAGTTTTGTGATGAAACTTCAGGCCTGCAAGTGAGGGAAGCATTTGTGAACCACTGGACTTCTTCAGTCCCAAGAGGGGAGGAATCCAGAATGGGGGTAAAACATGTATTTAAGAATAATTTCCCTGGCCTGAGGCTTCATATCTCTTTCTGATATAGACTGAATCCTAGATCTCTGGAGGCTGAAGCATAGGGATTGCTCCAAGCTCAACCACCTTGGACTATGTAGTAAGGTTCATGCTAGACACTGTGTCAATCAGTCCAACAGAGAAACACCTCAGTGACAGAATGTTCGTTCTCCCCAGCCAATCAGAAAGTGACCAACTATGACCATGAGTGGTAGATACTTGAGGCCACACTAATTAGGAGGCTGAGACCAGAGGATTTTTGTGAGCTCAAGACCAGTCAGGGTTACAAAGAAAATCCCTGTCTCACAAAAAAAGAGAGAAACACAGAGAGACAGAGAGAGAGAGAGAGAGAGAGAGAGAGAGAGAGAGAGAGAGAAACTCAAAGAATTTGATTTGCAGGAACTTCCTTGATTGTTTGCGAGGCCACAGTAGTTGTGATAGTGTGTAGCTTTGTCAATCAACCCTCAGCCTGGTTCATGAGCATCAGTGAGGACAGCAACAGGGATTTGGGAATGGATGCCAAAACTTCTCTAGAATTAAAAAAAGATAAGGCATCAAAGTAAGTATATGTACATACTTCTACATATATTTATGTATATCCAAACCGAACTGTCTCTACATATGGGTATACTTACTTAAATGTAGAAAAAGAGGTGGGAAAGGAGAAGAGACAGAGGCGACACTGAATATTTACAGTGGCAGTTCTGTGGGTTTGTGAAAGTTCCAGAGCCTCCAGCAGGCCCTGCAGGGTCTCTGTCATTGACCCATCAGTGTCTCTCTCCCTGACCCATCAGCATCTCTCTCACTGACCCATCAGCATCTCTCACTGACCCTCCAGCATCTCTCCCTGACCCATCAGCATCTCTCTCTGACCCATCAGCATCTCTGTCCCTGACCCATCAGCATCTCTCACTGACCCATCAGCATCTCTCTCTGACCCATCAGCATCTCTCTCACTGACCCATCAGCATCTCTCTCACTGACCCATCAACATCTCTCTCCCTGACCCATCAGCATCTCTCTCTGACCCATCAGCATCTCTCCCTGACCCTCCAGCATCTCTCCCTGACCTATCAGCATCTCTCCCTGACCCTCCAGCATCTCTCTCCCTGACCCATCAGCATCTCTCTCCCTGACCCATCAGCATCTCTCCCTGACCCATCAGCATCTCTCTCCCTGACCCATCAGCATCTCTCACTGACCCTCCAGCATCTCTCACTGACCCATCAGCATCTCTCTCCCTGACCCATCAGCATCTCTCCCTGACCCATCAGCATCTCTGCCTGACCCTCCAGCATCTCTCCCTGACCTATCAGCATCTCTCCCTGACCCATCAGCATCTCTCTCCCTGACCCACCAGCATCTCTCACTGACTTATCAGCATGTCTCTCACTGACCTAACAGACCCTAAGGATTTTCGTTTTCATTGTTGTTAGGTCTCACTAAGTTGCCAAGGCTGGTCTTAAACTCATTCTGTCGCCTGGAGAAGCTTGAACTTCCTCCCCTCCTTCTGCCTCCCAGCTCCACCATCTAGACTCCATTCCGAAGCAGGTTACATGCAAAGAAGACTGAAGGAGCTTTGGACTAGCTACGCTCCTACACTGTGGTGTAAACATGTCCAGGTGGACTCCAGTTGTCCTGTTAGCTAAGTGGCCTTGGTCCTGAAAGAACACAGGTTTTAGTGAAGGGGGCAGGAGGAGGAAAGCAAAGGACCTGCCTGACCCAGTCTCTTCAGAGTCTCACGATCACCCTTAGGCTGCCTGCTCTTCTGCAGAATGAGCTCTCCCAACCACGTCCATCATGTCAGGGAGATGTCCTGCTCTCCACAAGACAACGTGCTTACAGAGTAACTTGGTCTTTCAATCTTCCCTCCCTTTCAAGTATCAGTTTCCTGCCTCTTCCAGAGCCTCCATTCTGCACATTATGTATCGCTTATGCCTCATCCCCTGACCTGAAGGACTGTCCAGTCTCTGTGCTCTACTTTTGCCCTCAGCAGGAGCTGCTATAACCCACTGCCTCCACACCAGCCCTCTCAACCGCCACTCTGCTGCTGTGTCCAGACTGTAGGCTCGCTGCCTCCTTGGGGTTGACTTCCTCACCTCCACATGTCCAAGTTCCTGCTCTCCCCTTGGCCTTGGCCCATCGTCTCTACCTGATTTTCCTGAATCATTTATTCTTACAACCAGGAACTCGGTCCAAGTTCTATAGCATTACATTGACCCTGCTATTCAAACTCCAGGACCTCATGTTATCTAATGCCAGCAAAGGCAAGAAGGCCAAGGGCAGGACTAGGAAGAAACCAAGCCAAGTGGAACAGGATGGAATCTTTGGGACCCAGCCTAAGATGCATTTTCCTTTCATCTTTACCCATATTATGTTAGACACACTCTGAGAACAATGCACGCATAAGCATATGCTGGGGGGTAAGAAGATCTGATATGATTGGCATAGATACATACTTTGCATCTGACTTTTATCCTCGCATTAACATATCTAGGTAAAAATAGATTTTTCCTTTGAGAGCTTTCCTGTGATTTCTGCTGCTCAGCATTGGAGCTTTAAAAACATGAGACTGAAGCTCAAACTCCATAGAGTACATGTTAAATTTTGCCTAGTGAAAACCATAAAAAAATCATCTGCCTTTTGACATCATTTTCCACCTTGGTGGGACAAAAGAAAGAACCTATTTAAATTGAATGGTGAGGTCCAAATTAATTTAAGAAAGAAAGGTCAGTGGAAAGCTCAAGAATTTCCTCTTGGAGATGTTGTTCATTCACCTGCCAGTTCAATACACACCCCGGAGTTCCCGCTCAGTCTTATCATTCCTAGGCAGCAGCTGTGGCAAAGACCTTTAGCCTGAAGTCTTGATTCTGCTAAGTTGCCTAATAAAATTGGACTTAACCTTATGATTGTCCAGACCGCTCAAGCCTGCTCCAGACATGGTCTGGCATTTCTGTCTGTGCTCTGGGCTGTGTAGACCTGTGACTGTCCCTCCTTTTCTCTAATTGAACATCACTCTTGCTTCCGTTCATACCCAGGGCACTCTGGGTTTTGCTCTTGATTTAAATCTCACAATAACACTTGAGCATGGTGCCTGGCATTTGCTAGCTTCCCTTCCTGAGAACCAGGATCTTATGCTTGTTTCTCTCTCTCTCTCTCTCTCTCTCTCTCTCTCTCTCTCTCTCTCTCTCTCTGTCTCTTGTTTTCACTCTCTGTCTATCTCTCTCTCACTCCCTGTCAAATATCTCCTCTGTCTCCTTCTTTTTCATTTTTCACACATATAAACACATCCATACATTCACATATACAACCAGTTATCTGGGCACTGACACATTCACTCCAACACACAAATACATGTACATGCATATGTCACCCCACACACATAAACAACATCCCACATCAAACACCAATACACATATGCACATGCATACATATGTACACGCACTCACACATATATACATGAAAATGAACCTGTAAATACACACACGTACATACGAACACATATGCACATACACTCTCCCTTCAGCTACTGAAAATAGAGAACTGACCTAAGGAAGTTCACCAAGGCATGAGATGCCATGTGCAACCTTTTCAGGGACCCCTGTCACCTCTGTGTGCCAGGAACTTGCTGGGCTTCTGGATCCCACTCAAGACACTCTGAAAGTCTCTTGGAAACCACTGCAAAGCCCGCTGGCCATGCTCCCTCCATCAGACCTAGCGCTTCCCAGTTCGTATGGCTCAATGCTAACACTGTCTCTTCTCCACTAGTTAGTGAAGAGATACGGCAACACCTTGTGGATGAACCCACACGTATTCCAACTGCTTCTTTCCTTATATCCCAACAAGATATAAAAGAAACATTGTTCTCTGCTTCATACAGGACAAACCCAGGTCTCATTTGAAGAATGCTCCAAGCCATCCTAGGCCATCACAGTGTGTAACTGCAAACTCGTCTCAGAAAATAAGTTACTTACAGACATTTTGGTTTTTATCCAGGGCCGCTTGGGCAATCAAAATCAATAGGAATGAGAAATACTCCCTCTAGCAAAACTCACAGACCACCAATTTCTACTAAATATTTATGTGCAATAGCAAGTATACCAGAAAGAGACAGTCATTTCACACGCAGAATCAGGTTCATTTAAGTCGGTTTATTTCCTCCCATATCAACGCACACTATTTCTAGGAAATATAAATCTGTACATTGGCACTGACGTGCTCATTCCTAATGGCAAGTTGGAGGAAAAGATAGCTACAAAGCACTCTATTTCATTTTTTAATTATGAAATCAAAGTGACAGTTCATCTGGAATGTTGTCAAGCCAAGATAAAAAAAAATGATTGAAACTTGGTTTCCAAAATCATTTTGGAAGGAAAAAAATAGCTTGGCTTAGTCTGAAATCCACCAGGGCATTACATTGCTACAAGAGTTGTATAGTAAATCCTGCTGAGAAGATCAGAAAAGCCAATTGTTTGTTGGCCTGTTTCTCTTTCCTTCACTTTGCGTACGTTAAATAGCTCAAAAATAAGACATGAATATTATGCAAGTCTTAGTTCCTTTTTGACAAAGATGATCAGAATCACTATGCAGTGAGAGGATGATCAGAAAATATAGAAACGGAGCTGGATGCTCTGTGCTGCCCTGACCTGTGTGACCCTGAGAGATTCTATCCTGTGCTGGCCTGGCCTGGGCTTCCCATCATTGCTTGTCCCCGTGCCAAAGTCTCTTAGCAAGTCTGGGAGGTGATTTTCAGGTCAGTACTTCTGCTGACTGAGGGTTGTTCTCATAGCATCTCTTGCTCAGAGTACATGCAACATACTATGATTTGTTAAGGAAAACACACAGCTAAGAAAGGACTATTTTCTTTTTAAAAATTCAAAGTTAAAAAAATCAAACTTTGCAGCCTGGGCTCAGGGGTCATGGAAATCACCGGAAGGCAGAATCTTTCAGTAATGATCATTGTTTCTGACCCCGCACGCTACTAACTCCTGAGAGTGTACAACTTAAAAGTCCCTTCTGGCTAGGCATGTATGATGTGCAGAGATGATATCTTGGGGTCACAGTTGCTGAATATGAAAAAACCTGGTACAATTCAAGCATCGTATTTAGAATTTTTCCTTCACAAAAAGGCTAGCAAAGCTAACTAGAAAGAAAGGTGTGTATGGAAACGGACATGAGGCATAAGCCTGAAAAGACCACAGGAAAAGGTACATGGACTCTCTATGATATTTGCTAAGAGACACTTGGCCATTTCTTATTTCCCTGACTCTCTAGCAGATGGAATTAAGTTTGTCAATGTAGAGTTAAGTTCATTAAAAAGGGTCAAGTATAATGAGTCTAAATAGAATTGTTCTACTGCTAAGAAAGATTAGTTTGCCTATTAAAAATACACACATCCTTCTCTTTAAAAAGTACTTCTATTAATGTAAGTGTGGATATAACAAAGCCATAGTAATAACACTTGCTATTTTTCTAAATGAACCTTAGGATACAGTTGCCAGAACTGATTCAGTGTCTAGATGATTGACAGGTTCAATGGAGGCTGGACTAAGCAAGGAAGAGTCAACACAATTATTATCCAGGATCAAAATTCAAGTTTGGTTTTCTGTGAAAGTTTCACTAACTACAGATCGATATAGACAAAGATGGACATAAAACAGGTGCTCCATTTTCTAGACTATTAGGTCATTTGCTGTTCTTCCCAGCCATCCACTAACTAGATAACACAGAAAAGTGAAACTGAATCTTCTGAGGATAAGGTGGTAGGAGGGAGATGGGGATCAGTGTCAGGAGGACAAAGGAGCAGTACGGACAGACATGATAACTAGAGATCACTCTACCAAGACTTTCTGGTCTTTTCCAGGGGAAAAATAAAAGATGGGAAAGCTGAACAGATGAATATGCATGGATTGACTCAATGCTCATGACCCTTGCGGCGATCATAAATGGGAGCATGCATATAATTTTCTCACATTATTGTTTCCCACATTCAAAAACATCTATTTGTTCCCATCTATCTAAGTGAACCATCATCAACTTTAGAGTTCTCAACACTTCTTTTGCCTTTTAGAGATCAGCATCTTTCACTGCACTGATGATACTGAAGAAAGATGCTGGTGATATCAGCGAATTCATAGGCACGCTCGGTAACCACTGTTGTCTGGATCCCCTAGTGTTCAAATTTTCAGTAACCTTCAGAAAATTGGTGGATTTCATTTAGAGATGAGAGAGAGAAGGTGCACACACACATGCTATGGTGAATGGGCTTACAGGGACCAAACACACACATGCTATGGTGAATGGGTTTGAATGTGTCTATGCATCACTAATAGCAAATGAATCTTTCTTCAACATCATCCCACACACTGAAAGCATCTGAGAGGAAAAGAAGGGCTCAGGAAAGGGAGGCTCTAGCTATCGAAGCCAACAGGAACTGGCACTCATTATAGTCGTTACCATTTGAGAGGTTTTTATTTAGCAGTTTGCTTTTACATCTACTGTATTCTCTTGTTAAAGACTTTTAGCATCAGAGTGGAAGATGTATCTGGATTTAGAAGCTTGGATATTGCATAACCAATTTGTTTTCAGACTTACACCCGATTTCCCTGTCAACATTTTTTTGTTTCCGGAAAGTTCAATTTCTAAAAAAAAACAGGAAAAGTCAACATGGTAGCTGATAAAGCTTCCCTCACATTCTTGGTCCCTAAGCCTATTTGGTAATTTCTAACTCCTGAAAAGATGAGATTTTGCTGATTCTTGGAGATGATCCGGAGGTTTGCAAGCTGTGCCTGAGACTCAGTGAGCACCATGCCCGAGGTCCAGTGAGCACCATGCCCAGGGTCCAGTGAGCACCGTGCCCGAGGCCCAGTGAGCACTGTGCCTTAGTCTAGTGAGCATTGTGCCCGAGGTCTAGTGAGCACCGTGCCCGAGGTCCAGTGAGGACTGTGCCTTAGTCTAGTAAGCATTGTGCCCGAGGTCCAGTGAGCACCGTGCCCGAGGTCCAGTGAGCACCGTGCCCGAGGTCCAGTGCGCACTGTGCCCGAGGTCTAGTGAGCACTGTGCCTGAGTCTAGTGAGCACCGTGCCCAAGGTCCAGTGAGCACCGTGCCCGGGGTCCAGTGAGCACCGTGCCCTGGGGTCCAGGTGAAGCACCATGACGAGGTCTAGTGAGTCAACCGGGCCCGGGGTCCAGTGAGCACCGTGCCCGAGGTCCAGTGAGCACTGTGCCTGAGTCTAGTGAGCACTGTGCCCAAGGTCCAGTGAGCACCGTGCCCGGGGTCCAGTGAGCACCGTGCCCGGGGTCCAGTGAGCACCGTGACGAGGTCTAGTGAGCACCGTGCCCGAGGTCCAGTGCGCACTGTGCCCGAGGTCTAGTGAGCACCGTGCCTGAATCTAGTGAGCACCATGCCCAGGGTCCAGTGAGCACTGTGCCCGAGGTCCAGTGCACACTGTGCCCGAGGTCTAGTGAGCACCGTGCCTCGCTATCAGCCGGCTGCTGCACATTTCTATCCCCACACGATTTTCCTACTCTTCTGCTCTACGGTGTTTTGCTTTCCCCTTAGTTCTGGCCACAACATACTTAGCTGATGTAATGAATAGAGGGCTGCATAGTTCAAGAAACAGTGGATTAAAAGCATTACTATAGATGAAGAAGTAGCAATTTATGCTTTTTAAATCTAATAGACTTTTGCTATAATGTTCCAAACTGATTGCTTTTAATTAGCACAATGATCAAACAATTCTTCGTAAATCAAACAAACTTCCTTTGTATTTTTTATTTCAGCCACTTTTCTCCATTAACTTTGATGTCTATAGTCATCTGTTGGGTTTTAGGCTTCCCCTGGATCTTTAGTATAATATATTTTCATAAATGTTCTCAACAATAGAAATATGAAGTCTGAAGGAGGCTTCTAGAGTCAATTTGCCAGTGTGCATATGTGCACATACCTGTGTGCATGCATGTGTGTTTAATGCCCTAAACCTTGTTTTCAACAAATCTCTCTGACTTAGAGTCATCAGTTGACTTACATGAAAGACAAAGAAAATCTCATTAATACTATTACTGAAGACTTTCACTCCATCATCAGTTTCCTTCACCAAGTTTGATGAATGAGTTTCCAATAGTATGAACAAGTAGTGAGTGACGTCCCTTTTCACGGGAAGTGTTTATTATTGATGTGGGTTTTTCGATTACTATTTCCTCCCCAAAGTCTATCTAAAACATTAGCTAAACTGAAATCAGCTAGGTGTATCTATGTGAGATTTGAGAGGATAGAATGAAGAGAGAAGATAAAATAATGCATCAGTTGTTCCTAGAAATGGTTTCTGCATCACTCCACGATGCCCTCATCCTGGGAGGCTAAGCAGTCCTTTTCCTCTCTCAGGGTGCTTCTTCTTAGACACTTTGGTCACAGCAAAGAGAAAAGTAGTACAGTCAGTACTGTCTCAAAGTTTATTTTATCACAAAAATCTGATGGAATTCTAGTAATGCTTTAATATATGTAAGGTACCAGGCATGAACAGAATTTTATTCAAACGGGAAGCTATTTTAAAATTCTGGCTCCAAAACCCTTAGAATGCACATTATTTGAAAAGAGGTTTGTTACACACTTAATTAAACTTAAACTATATAATTCTGCTGGACCCTAATCTAATATGACTGGCATTCTTAGGAAAATGGATAATTTGGAGATTGAGACAAGTTCACAGAGAGAGACCAATCTAAGAGGATGACCAAAAGGCCAAGAATAAACAGTCAGTGAATGATTGAATGATCCCTCCCATGACCTTCAAAAAGACAGTTAGCATCCAACATTGGGGGCAGTGTTTTTTTTTTCCTGTTTTAAATATCCCACTTATATTTTTTTTTGCCAACCCTATCAAATTTGTGTATCATCTCTCATGGAGAACAGTATTCTGGAATGCATTGCTTTTCCTTCATGAATTAGCTTGTAGCCCTAAGAAGTTTCCTGGATCTCTGTGCCCCATAGAGATGATTACTCTGGGCAGCATGGGGACACTAGTCCTGTCTTCACTCCCTCCAGCTGTGATGGCTGCTGCCCCACCATTATAGACCCAACCCCCCTCTTCTACAGGCACTCAGCACACTTGTGTGCTGCCTGTCTATTATCTCCTGGGGGCATCAAGAACTATTGCCCTAGTAAAAGCCAAATAAATATGTGATTTCTTTGAATTCACCTTCAGATTCTTTCCACCAATTGTGATGCATTTAACAGAACTCTAAATATCAAAATGCTGTGAAAGCTCTGAAAGTTTCTTTGATGGAAAGGAACAAATTATGATACAGACATAACACAAAGTAGTTTCAATAGCTATTCAGTTATTGGATTGTAAATCTGCTTCCTTTCATTAGATTGCCACTCTAATACACGTGTCTTTGTAATTCAAATGCAATGTTTAGAAAATGTTTGTTGATTGGATGTATTCATTTCTCAGTGGTCTAATTAAAAGTAGCATTTACCTATTGACCCCAGTTCTTCTTTCTGAATATCATGTAAGAACTGTAGTGTGTTTTCAGCATTGAAGCCTGATTTCTTCAAAATTGTCCTAATATTTCTGTTTACCCCTAAATAATTCAAGATGCACCTATTAGTCCAAGCATTCAAACATGCTGATCAAACCTCTCACACGTGGGCTTTTCAACTTTACTTGTGATGATTCAGAACAAGCTTGCATTATCCTCTGAATCTTTATCAATGTAAGTTTATATGTAAAATCCTCACACTCAATTTGTTTTTATAAATTCCTTCTATAAATGAATAATGTAGGTTTTCATTTAATTTGTCAGTGCAAATACTGTAAAGTAGAATTTTAGTAGAATACTTTTTGCCATAGGACAATTGTCTATTTTTCCTTTGTTAAATGAACGGTTGAATATTCTGTCTATTCCTTGTCCACATAAATGTATCAAGAAATGTTGCCAAATTATTTTACTTTGTTATTGTTAATGTTCACCATGTTTACAGGGAGAAGGATGCAGAGAGAGGAGGGAGAAGAAGAAGAGGAGGAGGAAGAGAAGGATGAAGAAAAGGAAGAAGAAAAGGAGGAGGGGAAGATAAGGAGGAAAAGAAAGAAGAAGAAAAGGAAGAGAATGCAGAAGAAGAGAAGAACAAGCAAGAGGAAGAGAAGGAAGAAAAAGAGAGAGAAAGAAACAGAAATAATAAAATTCCATTCAATGACCTTAACGTTTCTACCTCTTCTCACAAGAGGCCTCTCTAACTACTTCCCATTGTTCAAAAATTTTCTCCACTATATTTTGATAGGTTCTGCCTTTATACTTCCATGATTACCTAAACCACGGTATTTGTCAAGGTGAAATAATGTTCATCCCAGAAACTCCCCAATTTAAGTAGCTCTGGTTTACAGCATAGATAATCAAAAATTACAAAAATCTTCATACTTAAATTTAAACTCTTCATGTTAGAAAAGTCATCTTTCCTTTCATTAAAAAGACAAGATTTTTTACATCTACTTGTCATGTAAAGAAGAGACATGTGAAATCATCTATGTGTTTAAACTTTCCCATCAGAAACTGCTTCCTGTCATATCGTCACTGAGATCTATGAATCACTTTTAGAACTTTCTAAGAACGAAAATGTAGTATAGAAGTTGAAAGCATTACATAAAATTGTGAGCTGTCTCAAATAAACTTCCACTGTGTGGAGATTATAGGAGCAATAAGATTTTCAGAAGATCATTATACATAATGTGTCTTCTCATTCATTCCAGCAATTATAAAAACATATTCAGAACTGTATTCTGTACTTGTGAGACATACACCAGACACTGATCTTATCCTTGAAGAAGTCACAGTCAATTATAGAAGACAAGAGGCTATGCATTCAAAGAAGATAATTCAAGAAAGACCTTACAAGCACTTGAAGGCATGATGGTTTCCAAATGTCATAGCTGAAACAACAAGACTTGAAGAACTGACGTGAAAACCCACTCAAGAAGTGGTCAGGAATTCAACAAACTTACCAAAAGATTATGAAAGCATTCAGTCCAATTACTGCAAGAGCTACACAATCTTGAATGGTCAGAACAAAACCCTGCCATTCACCAAGCCACATCTTCATGCCAACATGAGGAAGAAGAATTTTTTTCCAGAATTATGGGTCTTTGATCAATTAACTAAAGTACTGAAATTCCTGAATGAAAGCAGAGAGAAATTGGGCTAGTTATTGGAATTGCTTGGAGCAACTTTAGGCAAAATCTGATTTTTAAAGACAATTATAGCTAAAAGAACATTCATTGGACTTTTTGTGGGTGCCTAAGCAAAGTAACTGATGGCACCAAATATTGTTTAAACCATGGTACATTCAAGAAATTTAAATCTAGGAGCTGGAGAAATTACTTTGTGAATGAAATATTTGCTTTACAAGTAATACAACCTAAATTAGGATCTGTAGAATGACATCTGTAATTCTATCTTTCAAGGATAGAGACAAGAATCCAAGATAGGGGCTGGAGAGGTAGCTCAGGGGTTAAGCCTCTGCCTTGCAGGCAGAAGGTCCTGAGTTCGGATCCCAGATCCCACCTATAGACGCCGGGCGGAAGCGGGGGGCGGCCTGCGCTTCTGGTCCTGGTAGGGCGGAGCCTGTGAATCCCGGGACAGAGTAAACAAGAAGGAGGTGGAGGTGTCCATGGTGGTTCGCGAATTCGTCCGTGGTTCTACACATACACAGACACACACACACACACGCGCGCACGCACACATACACACGCATATGCACACAGTTGAATAAATAGTAATAATAATAAAAAAATTTTTAAAAAAAATCCAAGATAGGCTCAATAAAGACACAAGTTTTATCCATGAGCTATTGCTTCAATGAATAAGTAGCAAATGAATTTTTAGGCTAAGTGCTAAATGCTCTTCAAATTTACAAGTATAATAGTAGTTATTTACAGAGCAATTTGGTATACTGCCCTCCTATTTATAGGTTTGTCTGCTGTTTTTTTTTTTTTCCTATTGATCTATTTCTTTCCCTTTTTTAGGTACTTATTCTAGTTAACAGTAATAGGAATGTATACCATTCTGACAATCAGGTCTTGAGTCCAATCACAACCTTTGTTCCCTTAAGCCATTTGATAGTCATTTATCAGCAACCATGCAGGTGAACTGCAATAAGGGCCCTGTGATTATTTTCTTCCCCAGTAGCTTCTGCAGTTCTTTGGAACTGTGTAACTCTCCAGCAAGGAGGAAGTTCTCAGGCTAGTTCCATTTGATGTATTTTGCCCATGTTCTGTGATCTATTTGTGTTGCATCTTCAGCAATATGGTCTTACTGACAGTATTTTATGGAGCAACCAGGAGCAATGGCAAAAAGCCTATAATGTTTGGGGGCCTTTCATACTTCTCTGATCAATACTTTATCATGAAGTGTCACATTCCTGTTATTTCTAGCATAATTTTGTCACTGAGCTCCAAGTGGATTAACTCAAGGATTTTTTGTTTTGTTTTATTTTCCTCACTCTTGCTCTTTTGCACAGGGACTCCCTTTTCTAGTTCCTTTCTTCAAAAGACATTTTTTTAAACATACTACTAGCACCTGCCTAGAAATCTTCTACCAGATAGGTAGAGAATCTCAACACCTGACAGGATGCAGTCTAGGGCAGTGGAGGAGCAGGAAAATGGACAGTGGTAGGCCACCACCATACTGCACAGTTCCAACGACTCAGCAAGTCACACCCAGAATCACACAAACCCAACCTCCCCATCCTAAGCCTTTGGAAACCTCAGAGAAGAGGGGATGGTGAGAATGTAAGAAGCTAAAGATTAGGTTCGCCTTTGGGCAAGGCATTCCACTCAAGGCAGGACTGCTGCGTCTAGGAGCTCACTACAGTGGAACTTGTCCTTACCAGACTTGTGTAATGGCTGACATGCCAACATGCCCCTGCAGAATATCAAGGAACACAGGAGAGATAAGAATATGCAGTGGAAACCTTGGGGACTGAAGCTGAATGAGTGAAGGAAGATGCCCCTGCCAGTGAGGTGGCCTGAGGAGAGGCAACCTGCTGTGCCACAGAGGCCTGAACTCCTGCAGGAGGAGATGGGCCAGGGGCAACCCTGGGATCCACAGTAGCACACAGGCAGGAGGGTGAGATTGTGAAGGGATGGCAGGGAGAGACGATGGAGGGAAGCAGGGATGAGTACTCAATATGCTTGTAAAAGTAGAAAAATTTAAAAAAGAGTAGAGAGGCCAGAGGGAGCCCTAGGGTCTATGAAGACAGACTGGTGTGAGGGTGGGGAATGGGATAGATTTAAGAAAGGAGGGAAAGGGGGATGGATGGGAGGGGGATGAAGGGAAACAGGGATAAGTACTCAATATGCTTGTAAAATTAGATAAATAAAATAAATAAAAAATATATAACAAATGATCAAAGAAGATTCCTAGCATCAACTTTAGACTCCATGTGCACATACACACATATGTTAACATGCACACGCCTAATCCCCACATACACGAGAACAAAAAAATTAAATCCATGCTAAGAAAAGCTTAGTTTATTCATCTGTCCTCAAATGGGAAATGGTTTCTTATGAGCTTTGGAGACATACTGAAACTATAATTTATAATTCAGAATTCTGTCTCTTCAGCTTTCTAACTTATTTCATGCTATAACATAATTTGTTAACACCACAGCATTCTGTAGTAGTAAGGAGTCAAAAGTTAGTTAATGGAAATGCTCAGAAATGCAAAGAAACTATCTGGCATAATACAGATTAGATTGAACAAACTAGGAGAAGTTAGTGGTTTTATCACACAATTTTCTTTCCAGATAAACATAGCAAAAGAAAGAAAGAATACCTATGGATGGACTGTCTTCTATTCCCTTTGGGAGAAGCTTGATAGAATGGATGATCTCTGATGATATTTTCTCCATGCAAGAAATAGCTTAAATAATAGCATTTATTTAACTAGGAGATGCTTAGTAAAACTAAATAAGAAAGACCCATGTGCATGCGACTGTTTTACCTCCCAGACATATGGTTCCTGTCAGGAGCTGTAGAAAAATGTACAGGCTGGTGACTGGATTGTCAGCAGCACAAGGTCACTGCTATACAAATGTGGAGGGCAGTTTTTCAGAGTCAGATGAGGAGACATCTTACTGCAGACCAGCTCAGTCCTTATGAATGGAGTATCTATCTCTATTTTCTGCTCCTGTTAGATTTCTTTCCAACAAACAAGTCTCTCCTACTCTCAGAAAATCTTTGGACACCAAGGGCTTTGCAACATTGCAATCTATCTTCCACGAACCAGCAGACCATTTGTCTTGAAGCTATTACACCTAAATTTCAGAGCCTCTCCTCTTCATGGGCAGGGGCTCAATTTCACATTAGTATGAAATACAAATATAGAATATCCTTCAAGTCAGAAGAACACCTCAATGTGTCTAAGCTGTAAGTCTTAACATGCCCCATTATCATACTTAATTAGAGCATCCAAGTCAATGCCTTCTTTCATTTCTTCTTTACTCCTTGCTGCCACTGAATGAGGTGCTGATGTCAAGCTCTGCCCAATTCCTCCAAGACACATATGTCACTCCTTCCAATCACTCCACCGCTTCACATCATGGGGCTTTTGTACAATCTTTTCCCTCTAGCTCAAATGTTATTTTCCCAGATTCAGATTCAATCTGGCAAAGTACTTATCAACCTTCTGGAACTCAGTCATTTGTCACCATGTAACCACCATCCCAAGTGGGCAAGTCTTCAATAACTGTTTGCATTTTGTTCCTAAGTTCAGAACCTTGTGCCCATTCGCAATTCCAGAAATCTCCACATTTGTACATGCCCTAGCCTCACCCACCACCAACTCCCACTGCCCCACCTCACAAGACACTGTAGAAGCAGGGCACACATCTTGTGTGTGTGTGTGTGTGTGTGTGTGTGTGTGTGTGTGTGTGTGTGAGAGAGAGAGAGAGAGAGAGAGAGAGAGAGAGAGAGAGAGAACACTGTGTCCCCCCTGTGGAGGACCATAGATGACTTTAGGAATCATTCTGGATTTTCTACCTCCTTTTTGCTTTGCTCTGGGATTTCTCAGTCTCCACCTTCCAGGGTCTGAAGTGCAGGCCCAAGTCATTTCTGCCTGGCATTTTTATGTGGGACCTGGGACCTGACCTCAGGACTTTCTGCTTATGAGGTAGAGTCATCTTTTCAGCCCAGGGCACACATCTTGATGGGTTCTCGATTCCAGGAGGTTTCATGAGTAAGGCCTTGTATGAACTGGTGTTCAGTAAGTAACCAGCTAGCAGCAAGTAATCTTGAATCGTTCTGAGAAGCTGCACAGAACCTCACCCCATTCTTAAATCACTCAGATTCGAAGCAAGAAGAAAATTGTTCACTGCTTCCATCTGAACGCAGCCAAATTTTCATTTCCTTTATGGAATCAG
This sequence comes from Typhlomys cinereus, assembly GCA_023101885.1. NCBI lineage: Eukaryota > Metazoa > Chordata > Mammalia > Rodentia > Platacanthomyidae > Typhlomys > Typhlomys cinereus. The sequence goes on along the minus strand of JALPQD010000007.1, from coordinate 1,719,667 downwards.
CATTATCAACCACCTTGCCTCCATCCTCTATCGCATTTTACAAAAAGCAGTTTCATAATAATTGCAACATCATCTCTTCTTCCACCAGCTAAGGACAGATGCAAATTTGACTTTAAAAAAGTAAATGCTTGGAATGAAAGTTTTCTGCAACAGTAAGGGCCAGTTGACATTAGCTTGGCTAATGCCTGATCTGAAGGATTTCATTGGCCTTTCAGTGATCGCCTTCACACAGGTGGACATGGGCAAATCTCTAGACCCTCACAGGAGTAGAAAAGACGATAAAATGATGCTGATCTCTGGTTTCCCCATTGAAGGAGTCACTGAAGCATTTAGCAAATATTTATCAACTTAAATATACCAACAGTGTCATGTACTGTTTAGATATTAAGGAAGTAGAAACTATTCTACATATAGACCAGTGAGCTGTTTGACAGGTAAATGTATTTGCCACCAAGCTTAATATATCTATATACACAGTGGGAGAAGAGAACCAACTCTTACATGATGTTTTCTGACCTCAACATGTGAGCGTGTCAATGTACATACACACCCATGTGAGTAAATAAATGGAAATAAAATTTCAGAAAGAAGTTAATTAGACATAGTCCTTGCTTACTCAAGCCATCTCAAATTTAGAATGAGGAGAAAGATTCACATACAAAATGACTGAAGGATGTGATTTAATAAATGATGTTAAGTGCTTGGAGGGAATTGAATGTTAAACTAAAAAAAATTGTTGGATTTCAAAAGATGAGCAAAATTTGAGATATGAAAAAGATAGATGCCATAAGGCATTTTGACTTCATACTGATACCTTGGGTTTCCAGCCAAGGGTTTCAATCAATAAGTCTGGTATCTTTAAAAATTCATATTGATGAGGAAGCAACAGAATATAGTAATATTGAGTCCACATAGCAAAACCAGTTGCAGAGTATTTTCATAATTTAAGTTAAAAGTAAGCACCTGAAACCAGGTTGTTACCTGCAGGAAGGAAAATACTGGAAAGAATTCATAAGGCTATTTACAAGCATGGAAATCCATGGAATTATATATTATGAATATCGGTGGTGGAAGTAACAAGACAAGATTTCTAACTGTCTAAACTAGAAAGTACAGACACAAAGAAGGGCTAAGCTAATGAATATTTGGGTTCATAGATGGGCATAGAATCAGATAAGAAAATAATTGTCAGGCAAGAGGGTTTAGTCAGTTTAGAGACCTACCATGGGAAATGAGCTAAAAAGAGAAATGAATTCATTAAACAAGGAAAGCTTACACTACCAAAGCAACACGAGATAGAGGAAGAAAGAAATCGGGAACCCTGGCACATAGACAAGGCTGGGAATAATAAGTCGAGTGTTATATGATCTTGATTCTGTGACAAGAACAATTTGCTTCTACAATGCTCTGAGCTGCATAGTTCTTCTTCCAGATAAAGCCAGAGCACTGCTTTCTAGTGAGAGACAGGGTCTGATTCGCATTGGTATCTCCAGCTCCTCAGTGAAAAATTTTGAGTGGATACTTCAGAAAAGCTGACAATTAAGTAAGTTTGTTTTTACATAATTATCCCCAGGGAAAACAAAGAAACCCATCCAATATATGATTTTTCTGGAAATTCATAAACAAAAGTTTGTCTACTTCAAATAACACATCAGTGTCAGACTGAAGAATATTTTATAATAACTGATACATTCCAACCTGGAAGGACTGACTTTTGACATAAAGACAGTCGCTCATATCTGCTGACTCAGTTTCCTTATCTCAAAACCGTGGGACTAATGTTGAAGTTACTTTGAACAACTGGGAGATTCCTTGCAGATCTCCAAGGTCAATAGAATGCCTTGCACAGGTTGAGTACTTGGATAAACAAATGCTCATCACTCAGAAAATGCTTCCTTGGCCATTTTCATTGATTTTGGCTGTGTGTTCTAAAACTATGAATGGATCTAGCCCAAGGTAGAGGAATAAACCTTCACTGGAGCAATGAATGGATCTGTCTACGAAAGCACAGGTATAGGTGGACAGAAGCCAGGCAGTTCCACCACTGGGCTGATAGAATAGAAGAAAAATGTTCTCTTCAAACAATCATGGATTCCCATAGGAAAGACAATACTAGGGATCCAGGTGTCCTTCTTGTCAAGGGTTCCAATGTCACAATGTCCAGAAAGTCTGGGCAGCGCCAGCGGAGGTCACTCTTCATGGTCAGGGCTGGCCCCTGGGCATGACCATCTCACTAGCCATCCTGAGGTAGTGCAATTACTCAAATTTTCATGGACGGCTTAATTGCAAAAGCGGCAGCTTGCTGGGAAGGCAGAAACATCCTTTTGGAAGCAAGCTGAGCAATGAATGGCTAGCTGCTTGACTGAGCGCATTCTGGGTCAATGCACGACAGACCTTTCTGTCGACGTCATCCATGTCTGCCTATGTTAATATTATTTTGCTGGTTGTCCTACATTTTTTACATCAAAAAGAGAGCAGAGAGATGACATTTGCAGTAATTTGGCTAAGGGCTATAGCAACCTAATTAGAAACGTTCATTTCTACCAGTTCACAAAATTGTATTGCAGCCATTGCTCTTAAAAATTCATTCTGTAAATGCAATAAGCTAAACACGGAACCTGAAAAGTAACATGTGTTTCAAAGAGAAGTGCTGTATCCCAAGCCAGGGCGCAAAATGCCCCCAGGTTCCGAAGGAGTGGGAGCTTTCTCTGACCCAGGTCTTCTCCTGACCTCCCTGCCCTCTGGCCACTTAGCTTTCTACCCTCTCTGTCAGAGCTTAATCTATATTAAACCATGTTCTCCTTTCTTTCACATCTGTCTGAATTCCCTGCAAGCTCCTTGTAAGACAGTTGTTCTTGAACTTCAGATAGAACATGTGATAAGAAACTAACTAAGCACTAGCCATTCTTTGACACGTTTAACTCATTCACCTGATTCAGGGAGATGACACTTGCCACAAGACTGAAGATCTAAATTTGATCCCCAGAAGTCTCACAAAAGTAGAAGGTGAGAGTCAATTCCATAATTCTGTCCTCAGAGGTCCACGTTCATGCGAACCTCATACACATTATTGATTATGACAATGATGATGATGACTATGGCAATGTGAATCTTGATTCAGCCAACATGTGACTTTGAATGTCTACTTGTGTCAACTTCCATCTTCCTGGTAGGTTTCATTATTTTAAACTTCTTCCAAGAAAATCTGTGATGAATTTTATCACAATAGTCAATATAGTGTCTTAGATGTTGTCTTCCACACGATACACCATTACAGTAAATCAATTAATTTATATAGTAATAGTTCTTTGACTGTGCTCCAAAATAATCTTATTGAACTTCTGAAAAAAATATTAATTACCAAATCCTCACATCAGGCCAAATAGAGTTTGAATCAGTGTGGTCAGGAAAGAAACTGGTATATTGCTGACTCCACACAGACAATGAGTTGTGCAGCTAGTTTTGATTCTCACTGTGCTGTTGGCCAGGATCTTCTGACTTGAGTCTGCAGTAAGGAATGGTGCATAGCAGCAGGGTGTCTGAAGACTTGTGATGTAGGAGTTCTGATTCAAGGTGTTTGGGGACACAAAAGTCCCTAATAAACTGCTTCTGGTTCAGGTGGCCTGTCAATCAGACTTTAAGAACTTTTGACACTAATCTTAACTAGGCAGCAGAGATTTAAAGAGCTTGGTTAATCTTTAAAATTCCACATTGTTGAACAGACAAATCCCTCTCTCCCTGTACCTCATTACCCATGCTTAGATAAGAATTTGTGATGTCTCCTCATCCTGAGTAAGTGAATATCACCCTCATTTCCTTATCATACAATAATTAATAGCATCTTTGATAAGCTTTGTTTACATGTTATGTCCTTCCACTTACTGTTTGAACCCCTTAAAGATTACTTTATCTATATATTCTGAGCTCAGGAATGCTTCAGGATAATCAAGCAGAAACTAAATGTACAGATAAGTAATTGAAAGATTCACCTTGGGATCATGATTAATATTGGCAGTTCTGATCTTGTAAGTCAGGTAAGAAATCTTTCCTAAATCTAAGTCTTCATCTAGTCTCCTTGCTATGAATGCTAAAACTAAGGCTCAGTATATCATGTCCTGTTGGTTTTGCTTAGACATCATAGTAGCTAGAGGTTTACGCTCAAATCTCGGCCTGATATCTGAGATATAATTGATCAGCCACTGAATCTGTTTGGCAGTTTGCATGTTTCTGATGAATTCACAATGAAATAACTTAATGGAATGAGGGTTTTGTTATTGTTTATGATCTTAATTGAAGTCATAGTCCAACATGGCAGGAAAGTTCATACCAAGGTCAAGCCATGTTACATTCACAGAAATTGTTAAGAGAGGGGCAAATTACCTTACCACCCAGATGATGAGTCTGTCAAACTATGCCAAGCTATTGAACCAGCTCTCCACATGTTATCCACCTTCCCAGGGAACTGCCCCACCCACTAGGGGCTGGGTTTTCTTTATCAGTTACACAACTCCCACAATCTTGCTGAAGGCTTGCCTGAACTACTAATTCATCACAAATGAGTTTGAGGGCTCAGCCTTTCACTATCAAGTTGACACCTGTGTCTAACTGACAAATTCTGCTGACACAACCATCTTTCCTGCATTTCCAAGTTATACCTGTGAAGTTGGGCACAATAGTGTGCAGTACTATAATCCAGCACTTGTAAAGCATACGTCGGAAGATCGGTGGCCCAAGGTCCTCTTGGGTAGATAGAAAGTTCAAGAGTCTGGGTTATAAGAGACTCTGTCTCAAAAAAGGAAAAAGTTATTCATAAGAATAAATTTTTCTGGTCAATTAACAAGTTTTGCTGCAGTAACAAATTATAGGAAACACTCAGCATCTTTATAATACTGAGTTCCATCTCTTGATAAATGAGTCATGGACTATGTGACTGTGATATAACAGTGCCTTCAAATTCCAAAAAGGAAAAAGAAATTACTGACAGGGCATAACATAGATTCATGGAAATTTGGCTCCAAACCAGCCTAATATCATTTGCACTTGGCTTTCATTAGTCAAAGCAAGTTGCATGACCAAGCCTGATAATGAGGTAGAAACTATACTCCCACAGAATGTGTCCGTAACTCACATAACCCTGGGCAGCAATGTGTAATCATTTTCCAGGTAAGCAGAAAGCAACATATTGGGTTGTATCTTAAAACGTCTGCATTCCTGTCACTGTGAATTCCCGACTTACGAAATCACCCTCATCATTCCTAGTGGTAATCATGTCACATGTCGATACCTTTTACATTTCTGTCTTTTGCTCTACACTCACTACCTGTAACTGACTGCATCTGTCTTCACTGCTGCTCTGTAGAGAAGTTCTTCTCCAAGTTCTGTTTCTTTTCTGTGCATCTTTCAAGGTAATCCCTTCTGTAATCAGCCAGGCTCTAAGCTAGTAATTGCCTGTGACCCAAATCCATTCTGCTTCCCGCTTTCATGCAGTCTATCTGCACTCCTCCTGCAGACAAGCAATTTGAGCTGTGGAAACCAAGCTGGGATTTCTTTTAGCTTTTATTCTCTATCATAACCTTGAATCCCTAGGCATTACAACCCTAGGACTTTCTCCCTAGGCCTCGCATCCTCCAGGTCTTGCATCCCTAGGCATTAAAAGCTTGTCCTTATACCCTAGGTATTGCATCCCGGGCCTTGTATCTCTAGACCTGGAAACTCCAAGTTTGGCATCCCTAGGCCTTGCATCTCCTCCAGGCCTTGCATTCATGGCCTTGCATCTCCAGGTTTGCATCCCTGGGTCTTGCATCCCTAGTCATTAAAACCTTCTGCTTTGTATCCCTAGACACTGGGTCCCTAGGTCTTGCATCTCCATTCATGAGATCTCTAGGCCTTGCGTTCCTAAGCTTTGCATCCCGAGGCCTAGCATCCCAAGGCACAGCATTCCGAGGCCTTGCAGCTCTTCTCTGTTCATTCTGCTGCAGATATACTCTGCCTTACCTGCCACATTACCTGGTGTCCTCTGCTGCTTGGAAACTGCTATGCACAGGTGGTGGAACTTACTGACTCACTGAGTCTTCTTGTTTCCTGCTTGAGAACAACAGGCACTGTAAAAAGAGGAAAGCCATGCCTGGATCTCAAAGCCACTGAGATTAAAGCATCTGGGGACCACAGTCCTTCTGTCGGACGTTCCCTTGCCAGCATTATCTATCTATCATGTGTCTACAGCCAGAGCCCACATGCACCCAGGGTCCTTCAGCCAACCCGGACCAAGAACATCAGGTGGAGATGCATGTCTTTTGTCTCTGTTACTCTACAGAAGTGAAATGATGCTTTATTTGGCCTTTTGGTCCACAAAGTCTCAGAACTCATATTAATTCTCTCCCTTCAGAGACAAAGTTGACTAAACACTGTCCCCAAATGCAGCATCTCCTTTAAAATGTGAGCTTTAAAATTGCTTCTGGAAATGGCCCCAACCGATTTGCTGTGCGTCAGTCTCCCACCTGGTGCAGTCGTTATGAAAGAGCCACGAAGCCGACTCTAGCCTGGGCTGCTGATTTCTTTTTCCTTTCCAATATGTCCCAGGAGAATAGCTCCTGCCTGTGGAGTCTGCTTCTTTGCTTTTCTAAGTAGCTATTGAGACGCAGAGTTAGAAAATGAACTGGCGAGGAACGACAGAGGCTTTATTTGTGGTTATTAACATCTGTCAAAAGCAGTGTTCTCTGGCTTTGTTTCGGACCAAGAGTGTAAATGCTCACGAAGGTGAATAATCACAGAAGCCTGTCCCTTGGTCCTCTGCTTTTCTGCCTTTCACAGGCTGGTTCATCCAGAGTGCAGATTTATCCTGGGGACTGATTCTCCTTGTTTTTCCTTTCTTTCAGAAGAAAGAAACGGGGTGGTAGGACTTAGAGAATTGTGGACTTAACGCAAATCACAAGTCACCTTTGAGAAATACCTGGAGGGAGGAGGACTGGGGAGTTGACTCAATGGGTAATGTGCCACACGGTTATGAGGACTTGAGTATAGATCACTAGCAGCCACACAATTGCTAAGTAAGCATGAAAATTTTCTGGGGTTCATTTCCATAGCCAATATGGGGAATGTGTGTGCCATTGTAACATATCAGCAGCAGAGATACCAGAAGAGCTACTTAACCATTTACTGTTGGCCTAATGCATATATATATATATATGTGTGTGTGTGTGTGTGTGTGTGTGTTTAAATGAATTTAAAACCAACATCTTAGAGGAGCAAAGAGTTTCTATTCTTGATCAGAATTCTCCTCTAAGCTCCTAGTTAAGATTTTTAGAACACTTCATACCTACACCAGGAGCTGAGGGAACTGGCCATACCACATCTATACAAGAATGGCTGAAAGTGAAAGTCTCACTTGTCAGACTTCAAGTTTGCCAAAGTCAGGTGAAGTATGCCAAAGAACTAAACTAGCTCTCTCCATCTTTTCCATCTTTCAAGGGAATTAGCTTAAAGTAAGTTAACTGTTTAGTACAAGCTTAAAATAAGTAATGAAATTAGCCACTGAGAAGGGCTTAAAAAGGTTGACATTTTCTACAGTCTTCAAGATTTGGGGAAAAAAATAGACATAGTTCATTCAGCATTGCCAATTTGATATTCCATCAAGAAGAAAATTTCAGAGCCCCAACTGAATGCTGATTAAGAAGGTTTTAGCTGACACCTAAACTCATGCATCTTTAAGTTGCTCCTATATATTTGATATAGCTTAGAAACCAATAGTGTAACCTTCTCCCATTGTGTCTAAAAAGAAGTGTCATTCACACACAGGACGGACAAAATCTCATGTGTCTGAGATATAGAAGCAGCAAAAAGACATTTTTCACAGTCCACATACTTCAAAGTCCAGGATCTCATGCGTGTCTGAAAAATGTGTCTGTTGAGAAGCTGTTGTAGCTGATAGCCACACGCTTTTCTCAAGTCTCACATGGTAGAAGAAGCAGAGAGGGCAGGCAGCTGTGTCTTTTGTTACCAAAGCACCATTTCCACTTCTGAGGGATTGTCTCTCATTACCTATTCACTTTTCAAAAATTTTTCCTTCTGCTATTGTTATAGTGATGATTAGAATTTCAGTATGTATGACAGGAGTAGGGTCACATTCATACCATACCCAGTTCCAAGAGAACTATTGACACAAGTAAAAAACTGCTGGTTGCTATAAAAGTTTCGGGATGCTTCTTTATGCCTCAGCTAAAAGCATCTGCTTGTACAATGCCTTTGCATCGTTCCCTATCTATCAGTAAGTTAGCTATATATATGTATTTGTGAAAATTGTTGTGTGATCATGGCGGATGTGAGTGTCTTGGGGAGATCTGTGTTAGATATTGTGTAAAAAGGGGAAACAAGAGGAATTCATGTCAGATGCAAGATCCTCGCTGATTCTGATAGAAACATCTCCACCTCCTTTCAGCTAGGTGTATACCACCTGCTTCATACAATTTATACATACATGCATTTATACATACATTTATTTGACTATGGGAAAAAATGTATGTTGACAGCAGAGATCTAACAGGCTCTTTTCTACTTTCGGTGCTGGGAACCACTGAACATCAGTGTCTATCCTGGATAACCAGGTGATAACACTGCCTTGTATGGAATACACAGTAGCTTGTCAATTGCCTTATTTAAATGAGGGAAGCATAAACTCCTTGAGCTTCCCACTATTTTAATATGCATGTCCCTCATTTTCATGAAACAATAAACTTCAAGAGGGCTCACATTTGCTCACAAACAATTCCAGATGACTTGTGATTTACATATTCTGTGTAGTTCATGGTAGATCTGTGTCTTCAACATCAGTGAAAAAGAAAACCTAATATTGGAGCTCAAAGAAAAAAATTCTGTGAATATTCTTGAGCATCTATTGCAGCTCTGGGTCATGATAGAGCTTGGACTTTCAGAGTCAAAGAAGCAAATGTCTTACTGATAACATTTTTCACTCAATAATGATCACAGTTTCTTCTGGATTTTTTCCTCCTACAGGCTGACTTTATTGTCCAAGGGACCTTTTCTTCCTACATCTCGATTTCCTCATTGATGAAATGGAGCCGATGACATTTCCTACCTTCTTTGATTGGTGTTGGGTTATAATGACAACCTAAGTATATAACTTACACATCAATTTAACAACTTTCCAATTATAGGAACAGAATAAATATTGGCCACTATTATTTTCCACAGCACCGTTAGTAATATTATACTGACGCCATGTGTAATTTTGGTTTTACAAGGTTATTTACCAAGAATAATGGTGTTTCAGAGCCAGATGCAAAGTATAAAATTTTCAATTCTTATAATGAGAATTATTTTGAGATTAACCCCCAAAAAGTGAGTACAATGTTCCAGCAATTTTGACACAATTAACTCCTGCCAGGTAAAATAGTTTCCAATTTCCAACAGCTTTCACACCTGTCATTCACAATGGCAAAATGGTTGGGAAATCACAAGGATGCAGGTTCTCAGTGAAAAGGCTTAAAATTAAACTAAAACCATTATAATCCATGAATTATTTGTGCAAGTACTTCTTATCTTGAGCCCAAAGAGCTGGGTACTAGGGTGGTGATGGGAAAGGGAGCTTTGGTCCATGAACCATAAGAATTAGAGTTCTTAAGAATATTTATCACTCACTGCCCCCAAATGGCAAGTCACTCTCTTTAGCTTTCTTTCCCATGCATTGCACATTCTACTTAAAAGCAGCTGAGAGATGTTTTATGTAAAGATTGCTTGGGTTTCTGAATACCATGTCCAACCTGATTTCCCCACCCAGAAAGAGAAGGCAGTGAACACATCCGTTTCATACTCTCTTTGAGGAGATAGACACCTAGGCAGATTCATCAGGCTCTACTTCTCTCCCTTAAGTTCCTCCCCACTCTCTGGGAAAAGTGGTTCCCAGTTCAGTGCTTCTAGTCTCATACCCAGTGTCAAAGTTCATGCTGACTCCAAAGCCTTTCAGGAGGCATGGCCTCTCACAGGCCATGTGGGAATTCTTGATAAGAAATCCACGAAGCCGATTGGAAATTCAGGCCTCAGTGAGAATGTAAAAGTGGATTAACAAAAAGTTGAGGAAGAATTATTGCCAGTAGAATTTTACTACTAAAAAGTATATGTGAAATTGAGTTATCTTGAGTCTCTATAGAGCTAGTTAGATACAAGGGTCAACTTGGAAATTGAAAACTGAATTTTTGGGCACAGTCTGTGAAGAATTAGTAGCTAGTAAGCCCCAAGCATACCTGTGGGAGATTGTCTAATTGATGGGGCAAGATCCGGCTCATGGTAGATAAGACCCAAAGATGGGTAACAGAGAGAGCTATTTCACTACACTGGCAGACTGGCAAAAGAGAAAGTATATGTCTCTTAGCCATTCATGTGGTCCTGCTGTGGTTAACTTCTTTAGCTCCTGATGTTGATATGAAATCTCCTGCCATTCTGAAAAATGTGTAACTGAATGTAACTGAGAATCATAGGCAAGAATAAGCCCTTTGCTTCCTTAAGTTTTCTGAACAAGTATTTACCAGCAATGTGAAGAGAAATAGCAACATCTCTCCACTCAGTAACTGTCTTTCAAACTGGGTTGCCTCCTACAAAGGACCTGTATTAGTTTGGAGTTTCTGTTATAAAAATTATGAACTATTATGCAATTTAATGTAAAAACATTTTCTCTCAGTTTTAGAAGTCAGAAGACTAGACTCAAGGTGTTTCTCTGCCTATGTTTCTCAAGAAACGCCCTATGTTCTCTCTCTTTGAAACTCTAGCTTCATCTACACTCTGGGTGTCAGGTATTTTCAAAGAGTATTAGTGTTCTACCTCCAGGGCGATATCTCCACCACTATTTCTGATGCTAGCCAGCCATCTAGCATCATTTTTAGATAGCCTTTAAAAATTCACTGGATGGTTCAGAGGTTAAATCCTTTGCCTTGCAAGCAAATGAACCTGACTTCAGATTCCCAGATCCCACACAAAAATGATGCCCAAATGATAGAAGCCTGCAGTTCTGGCCCCAGAAGACAGAGCCTGGCAAATTCCACAGCAAAGCAACTAGATGGGACAGCAGTCCAGGATGATTCCCCATGTCAGCCTTGGACCTCCACAAGCACAGAAGTGTCCTCTTGTCATGTGTATTCAAAAACACATGCACCCAACACACATTTATCTAAGCCCCACTCACATACATGTTTACATGAGTTTGCTCAAAAAAAAAATCTTACTGAGGCTTGAACCAGTCAGAAGTTAGAATCATTCAAGGAAATCACCCAACTCAAATCCACGCGTACATGTGCGCATATGTGGGTGTGCGTAAGGGAGTGAGGGGTGCATGTATGTGTGTGTGTGTGTATCATGGGGTGCTGTACACACTTAAGAACGGAAGCCTGAGACAAAAGTTGCTGCCTGCCCTCCATAGTTATCAACAGCTACATGTGTCTTTAAGATAAAATCTTTCACTGAACCTGAATGTCAGTAAATCGACTTGGCCGATTGGCCAATAAACTGCAGGGATCTGTCTGACTCCATCCCTACTTCAAGACTGGGATTACAGGCTTGTACCACTATGTCTGGGTTTTTATGTGGGTTTTGGGGGTCCTCCATGATAGGTACTTTAAGAACTAAATCATCATCACCCCCAGCCCCAAAACCCTCCTCTTAGTCCTATCTAAAAAGCCTCTTTTCCCATGAAGTAGAGCAAATCACAATCCCAAAACATATGAAGTAGATATTTTATGAGATCCATTATTATAGCTACCAAAATTTCCTACATAAGCAGAATTCTCTATTGTTCCAAATATATAATGACTAACTCACAGATGGATAGATGTTTTTGGGTATAACAAGAATGGATAATAGGCTGAGTATCATTAATCTTTCTACAAGTCCCCTGATACTGGAATCTGGGGGAAAAGATGGAGTTTTTCTTTTCAATATCCTCGAAACATTTTTCTCTTTGTCATGGAAATATATGGCAAAGTCAATTTTCAGCCAAATTACTTATGTTTATTTTGTCTTCCAAGTAAGTATACCTTTGGGATTTGTGAGGCTACTATGAGGGTTAATCTTGACTGTTAAGTTTATAGGACTTAGAATCACCATGGAAACAAGTCTCTAGGCATATCTGTGAGGGATTTACCAGGTTTACTGAGGTAGAAAGACTCACACTAAATGTTGTTACAAATATTCTATCAGTTGAGCTACTAGGCTGAATAAACAGGAGGAAAAAAGAAAAGTATCAGCAGTTATCACTCTCCACTTCCTGACTGTAGATGCAATGTTACCATTAGTCCTCATCTCCCCACTATTCCTGCCCCACATTGAAGGACCATGTCCCCTGCCATTCTAAGCCAAAATACACCCTTCCACCCTTAAGTTACTTTTGTGAGATAATTTTGTCACAGCAGCAATTCAAGTACCAATACAGTCGTTGACTATGTACATTAGTGAGAACAGAAATGGACAAATAAACCACTTATAGTTATTCATTTAAAGGAAAAAGAAACTGAAAATTCTTACATAGAAATTCTTTATTCTTTTGGGGCTAGAGTAATGGCTCAGGTGTTAATTCTTTACCTCAAAAGCAAAAAGCCCTAAGATCCCAGGTCCCAAGTAAAAACACTGTGGAAATGGCGGCAACCTATACTTCCCAGGATAAAGCCTGGAAAATTCCAGAGCAAAGTAATGAGGTAGAGCAATTCAGATGATTCTTGAAGACACCTTTGGACCTCTACAGGCACACACAGTGTCCTCTTCCATATCCACACACACATACACACCCATACTGCACAAGCAAAGAAAAAAGTTCTTTCTTTCTGTTACATAGAACATAGCAACCTCCTCAGTCGCTAATGAGGACACTCATATATGCCAAACTCAACCCACAGCATGCAGCTCTTTCACATGAGTTCCTGAATTACAATGCAAGGCATCTATGCTGGAGGAAAATAAATTATCAGTCAGAGCCTTGGTCGTGTGTCACGCAACATTCAAATGTCCTTGAGCAAATCACCTAATTTCCCTGAGTTTCATATTTTTGACTTGAAAATTGAAGCCACATTTCCTTTGACTACCATAAATGAGTGACTGAAACTGTAGGACAGCAAGTTCAAGACCAGCCTGGGATAGATAGTGGAATCCTGACTTACATAGAATAACAGTTCTCTTTCTGAACCTGTTCTCCTGGACATATGGAAGTCATCTGCTCACTTTTTCCAGAACAGATGGACCTCAACCCTTTTAATATAAGGAAGTGATTCTTAACGTCCAATGAGCATGGATCATATATTTGGGCAGTGGGGAAGGGAGAGCAGCTGGATTCTTCATTAAAGGAATAGCTCGCTTTTCTCTTTTATCATTCCTAGCCATCATTTCACACGAGAGGTTGTCTTATGACGCCCAACCTCATTAAGAAGCTCTCTTCAGGCCTGCAGAACAAGAGCTTCATGCAACAAATCATTCATTCACTATTCATTTCATTCATGTATTTCAGATGAAAGAGAGAGAGATAGGCACATGTACACACACACAGAAAAAGAGAGAGAGAAAGAGTAGTCTAGTATAAGACAATGTATGGATGTGGAAGACTGAATTACTTTAGGAACCTGATTCTCTCCTTGCACACTGTGGACTCTGAGGATTGAACTCAGGTCTCCAGATTTACATGAAAGTGCCTTTACCTGCTGAGTCATCTCATCATCCCCTGACATAATGAGATATTGATTGATTAATAACCTTTTATTTCTCATCAGTTTCTGGTTAGTGTTAGAAAGAAGTTGGATCAGGATGTGGCCTTCTTCATACTTTCAGTGACTCTTGCCAGGATGGGCAGTGGGAGAAACAAAGGGCGTGGCAGCAGCAGCAGTGACCTGCTGGGGTTCAAGTGGCTGGAGAACTCACAAAAGGTTTACTTAGATCTCAGAGCAGAGAATTCTCTCTTCTGAGAGCAGATCACTTGTGATATGTATCAAACTTGCCTTCTATGGTGAGGATGATTTCTACTGCTTACCATCCAGCTCAAAACAAGGAACGCCAGCTTGGTACAAGGAAAGATAGGGACCCTGGTCCAACCGCCTTGGAACAAGGGAGTGAGGTGTGCAGTGATCTTTAGGCTTTTTTATTTATTGTTTTAAGTATTCAATTGTGCATGTATGTATGTGTGTATGTGTATGTGTAGAACCACGGGTGAATTTGGGAACCGTCATGACCCACCTCCACCTCCTCCTTGTTTTACTCTGCCCTGGGATTCACAGGCTCACCCTACCAACACCAGAAATGTAGGCTGCCTCCTCTTCCACCTGGGATTTATAAGTGGGGTCTAGGATCCGAACTCAGGACCTTCCACCTGCAAGGCAGAGGCTTAACCCCTGAGCCACCTCTCCAGTCCCAATTTTTAGGCCTTTGTTTCATTGTTATAGAACTTGAATTTTGGGTATTGCAATATGTGCATCTCACATAATAAATTTATTGCATGAGTAAGCAATGAAACTAAGGAAGAGCTGCAAATCTCTACAATAGCTATGTCTTGTTTCTTTTCAATAAATGAAGCAAACATTTTTAAGGTAGAATATTGAGTAGAAATAACACTGGTCTGGGTTAGAAAGTCTTCATTAATTTCCTTTATTATTGCCTTTATTGCATGAATCCAGGTATTTGAAACTACCTTATAATTGATGACAATGATGAAGCCAAATATTATAAAAGAGAGTAAGTGACAAATGCTGAACAAATATGCAACTATTAAAGTGGACCATGACGGAGAGGCAGAACACTGTAGATTGCTTCTTTTCTGTCTTGATCCTCTTCCCTAGCTAGAAAAAAATAATTTGTGGGCTTGGAATTTCGCATCCATAAAAAGATACTTGAAGAAATTTAGACTAAGGTCCCTTCTAGTTCTAAGATTAGATCAGACTAAGTGGGTTGGACATTTCATCCAGGATATTTTTAGGGAAGAAAGCACCTTCCTAATCAAAGAATGTTTCAAAAGGGAACACTTTGAACCTTTCTTATGAGTCATTTCACAGTTGGGGGACACTTTCTAATTTTATTTTCAACCATCACCAATCAATCAAGAAAGGAAGGGAAGAAACTTGAGTTAGGACTTAAAAAAATTCTTAACAATTCAGCCTAGAAGAAAAATGCCCATGGTTTAAGAAATCACTTATTTCCATAAGATTTGGTTATTCAGACTGTCCACTAACTTGAGACCTTGTAGGAAGAACATGCTGCAGAGTAACTTGTTAGCGCAGGATGTGAAGGGAATGTTGTGGTTGCTGACTTGAGATCAGAATCAGGCCTCTTGACAGTAGAATTGGCCTCTTCCTTTTCTTAAGGCAACTTTAAAGAAATCATAAGGCTCCCAAGAGTACATTTAGAAGATCTTTCTTTAATCTAACAAATCAGCTGGGAAGATCAGATGACTTCGAAGACCACACCATAGTTCAGCAAAAGTACCAAGCTAGTTAATGAGTATGACTTCAGTATTAATGCTGTATTTTTATAGACTATCTTCAGCAAAAATGAAACTGGACAGAGAGTGCAAATATGACTTCCAATTCAGATGTTATATTCCTTTACGATCTTTAATAGAAAAATGATTTTTGAACAATTTATATTCCCCACACATCAGGAAATGAGAAATATCAAAAACTCAGTACCTTTCCATTTATTGTTTTCAAGTAGCATAATTTCTATTTAAAAAGTTTTGATATCTCTGCATGCTACATGAGTTTGCAGATAATCATGAACTGTAATTGGTTAATTGATGGGGCACTTGTGTTCACTGAAGTTTAAAGAACCACTACATGCCAGGCATTGGGCAGCCAACAATTGTTAGATTTAAGCTCTACCACTGATGAGCTTAAGGTAGTCAGAAAAGCTGCCACTGAGCTCAGGATATGGCTCAGTGAATAAAGCACTTCCTAAATGGTCATAAGAACCAGAGTTCAGATACCAAGAAGTCACATAAAAGCCAAGCAAGTATTATAGTCACCTTTAATGCTAAAACTCCGAAGGTGGAGACAAGGAATCCAGGGCAAGATAGTTATCCAGATAAGTCTATCTGTGAGCTGTGGGCTCAGTTGCAAGGGCCTGCCTTTCAAAACGGAGAGCAATTAAGGAGCATACCCATCCTCAACTCCAGACTTCCACATACATGTGCAGTCATGTATGTATTTGCATACACATGTGCACTTCATCATGTGTTCTCTCATGAATATGGGATCACATATGCAAACTACGCAAACACACACACACACACACTTACATACATAACTGTCATCACCAGTCTTACTATCTCATTACCTGTGTTTGACATTAACAGTGCACACAGTAACTGAGGCCTTGAAACTTTCCATTAAGCTTTCTAAATCAACAGCCCTGATCCAAGCTCTTCACATTCCATGCTGAATATGTGGGTACTTTCTCGCACCTTGAGTATCTTTAGCACATCCAAGTCAGTGTGCAGACCAGTCTTTGTGTTCCGGTTCTTCTTCAGAAAGTTACAGTGAAATTATGTCATCTTTTTTCCAAATTGTAAAACCTTGTCAATGTGTTTTTTTTTTTCTACCAATGTGTCAAAATTGTCACAGGCAGGCATTATGCATATTGCTAAGAATTTTCATTAGTTTATTTGCTCAGCTTTTGTTTTTGTTTAGGAAGGCATGGAAAATACATTCAGAAAATACATATCTACTAGCTATACTTTTTATTTATAATAGTCAACTCTATTTTTTTAATTTCCAGTTGTTATTAGGTAAAGAAATACCTAATTGCCTGTAAAAGATCGTGTCACTTGTTCTTTCCAGTTTTAATCATTTTAGTCTACTTGACATTATACTAAGTGTGTGTGATTTTGCTAAGAGGTAAAGCATATTATTTATATCAGTATTAAAGGTACTGAAAAATTCTTCAGGGCCTCCTGTATTATCATTCACAAACCTAAAGAAATTTTTCTCAAATTATTCCTTTGGGCCTCTAATGGTAAGAAGTGGAACTTCCATTAGATATTCATTGAAGGCCGACATTCTTAACTGAGATATAGCCATAAAAGAAGGAAAGATAATCATGAGGAAGAAAGTAAGATATCCAAGTTTTATTCAATTTTAATTAGCTATGGTAAAACAACTTTTCTGGTTACATTCTGTGGGGGTGTAATGCAGTCTGAACTCATGATGAGTCAAGAGTTTATTTCAGAGAAATGTTGAAATCAAAACCCTCCCTGTTATAACTTAAAGAACCCTGTGGTTTGAAGAGTCTTCTTTTAGAATTCCTGTCTCTAACTGTATGGGTTGCTATGTAACTAACACACACACACACACACACACACACATTTGTGAACACCACACATACCACGTGTCATTGACATCCTGGTAGAAATAAAGTGACTGGATATCTACAACAACAGAAGTTGCAAGTCCAGTGCTCTATCTAGATGGGGTAACTCTGAAATCCCAGGAAGACCCCTGGTCTTGGCAGAATCCAGTATCTGCTCCCACCAAGTTACAAGATGAACTATATTCCTTTGGATTCCTCAGCGTTCTCCAACAATACACATCCAGATAAACATTCCATGGACTACAGAACACTATGATTTGTCATCAGCATCTGTTTTTCCTGACATCACATCTCTGTTTCTGAAGTGAAAATTTTGTGGATGCGGATATATGAGACCTAAAAGTTCAATGAAGTTATTTATTCATTTGTTCTATAATTCAGTACAATTCAATAAAGAATTCTTATGCCAGGAACAAACCCAGAAGCTACAGTTAAAGGAATAACAACAACACATGTGCTCATCTGCCAGAGCTCTTGGGTGACTGGTTAGAAACCCCTCCACTGTGAGATGACTAGAGTCAAATATGATAAAGTATCTTCATAGGGACATTTGTAGAAGGACCTACGTGGGAGATGCAGAGCAAGAAAAAATATCCCAGGAAAGGTGGCTCCCAGAACATGAACACAGTCCATTAGATAAAAGCAAACAGTGTTTGAAGGCACAAGGTATTTAGGAACATGGGGCTGGGTGAACTTATTGAAACTAAAAGGTAAAGTATGTGATGGGTAGTGTGGGAAGACACAGCTCAGCACTGAACTGAAGAATCAACAAAGGGATCTAGGGCTGGAGAGATGGCTCAGGGATTAAGACCGAGCCTCACAAGCAGGAGGTCCTAAGTGCCAATCCCAGGTCCCTCATAAAAACGCCAGGCAGAAACAGTGGTGACCTGTACTTCAGGCCCTGGTGGGCAGAGCCTGGGAAATCCCAAAGCAAAGCAAAATATAGGTAGAAGCAACCCATGATGATTCCCAAAGTCATCCTTGATCCTCCACAGGAACATACAGTTTCTCTCTCTCTCTCTCTCTCTCTCTCTCTCTCTCTCTCTCTCTCTCTCTCTCTCCCCTCTCTCTCCTCTCTCCTCTCTTTCTCTCCCTCTTACACACACAAAAACATACTATGTGTATGTGATTTAGTATAAAATAAAGTTAATAAAATGAAAAGGATCTGGATTTTAAGAAGGATTTTCGAATTGGGCTCAGACATAATGAATTATCTAAGTGTGGGAACATGATGTGCATGTCGGGATTCTAGATGCTTCAGTTGAAAGAGGAAGGTAGAAAATGCAAGAGCAGAGAAAGAAGGCAAGGATAGACTTGCAGCAAAGATTCATCTAGAAAGTTACTATTGAAATTAAGAGCAGACCTGGGGCCTGAAAAGATCATTCATTGGATAAAAAGACTTACTCCACAATCATGAGGACCAGAGCTCAGAATCACCACAAATGCCTGTAACCTCAATTCCCAGTGGGGCAGAAATAGGAGCATCTCTAAACCTTGTTGGATTTCAGTTTAGCTGAGCTGGGAGTCAGAGGTTCAGGAAGACAGAAACCCTGATGCCTCAGATGAACAGGCAAAAAACGATGGAGAAGGACGCCGTGCTCGGGACCACAGATGCCCACACACGTAGACATGCATAAATAAGTATATAACGAAGTAAAGGTCTAGGGGCTGGAGAGGTGGCTCAGGGGTTAAGCCTCTGCCTTGCAGGCGGAAGGTCCTGAGTTCGGATACTTGACCCCACATATAGACGCCGGGCGGAAGCGGGGGCGGCCTGCGTTTCCGGTCCTGGTGGGGCGGAGCCTGTGAATCCCGGGCAGAGTAAACAAGGAGGAGGTGGAGGCGGTCCATGGGGGTTCGCGAATTCATCCGTGGTTCTACACACACATACATACACACCCACATATACATGCGCACACATGCAAACACGCACAATTGAATAAATAATAAATAAATAAAATAAAAAATTAAACATTTAAAAAAAAGGTCTAAATTTTAAAAGCTGGACAAAAAAGCTTTAAAGTAATTTGATAGCTATGAAAAGAAAATGACTCTAAAGTGTGAATGGTTTAATAGTTAAACTCTGGATTTGAAACTCAGCCTCAAATCACCTTACAAATGAGAACAAATATAATTGGCCACATTCTAGGTCTGTAGATATCCACAAATGCACTTTGTATCTTTCCCTGTAGACCTTCCACCAACTCTTTAATGACTAGGGAAAAATAAGAAATCCTTTAGCAAACAAAAATATCCCCAAACCCAAAGAGATGTGCATAATGAAATGTTACAAATGGAGGACTACAAGGGAAAGCTATAAATGACCCCGAATCCAGGGGAATCAGGGCTTCTTTTCAGAATATACTCAGCTTTAATAGAGAAAAGTAATAAGTTTGTGTGATCCTGCTGGTTGTGAATATGACTACTTATGATCAAAAACACATATTTCTATAAAGAAAGAGAAGCTAGGGGAGTGTCAGAGCACCATGTTGGTGCTAACACTTGTGAATAATGACATGATATGCCAGGTAATGGGGATTTGACAATGGAAACAGATAGACAAGCTTGTATTTTGTTCTGAATATAAAACTGTGTACCTGTTCTCCAGATCTTATTAACACCTCTTAGTCTATCGACTGGACTTCATGCCAGCCAAAAGAGAAGAAAAGAGGGAGAGCGTATGTGTGTGCATGAGAGAGAGAGAGCAAGAGAGAGAGAGAGAGAGAGAGAGAGAGAGAGAGAGAAGGAGAGAGACTTTTATCTATGTTTGCAATTCTAAATAAAACTCAAAGCTTTGACTTTGGAAATGAAAGAGGCAGATTTCCTAGTACAGAAGGATGGCTGACAGAGAGCTGTCCTTCAATGCAGTGGACTATTTCCCAGGGGCAAGGGAGGCAGTGATTTTGTTATGTTCCAAAGTACAGCAGATGAATGTCATTTAGGAACATAGTTAAGAGAATTCCTGGACAGGCACAAATTGCAGCTATATTAACTCCAAATTTTCCTTCCCTGTTTTACTTAATATTTTCCACTTCCCCCTTTTTTCTTCTATCCATATGTTTTAAAGACACCTTTTGGCTATATTTCATAAAGATATTTAAATATACCTTGCAAAGAGGTTTTTGTTAGTGCGATAGAGATAAAAATAACAATGGGACTGATTATTCATTCCATTTTTGGTGGATATTTGGAAACTTTGGAGCTTTTTAGTTATTAAAGCTACTTAGAATTAAAAGGTTATGTAGTTCCAAGGTCCTTTAAAAAAGAAATAAAATAGCAAAATGGAGGTAAATAAAAAAATAAAATCATGCTTACAGAAAGCTGTACAAATTAGAAGCCATGTAATAGGCTGTGTATTGGATGAGCAACAGATGTTCGATGGTTCTTTATCGTGGCCAGTGCACTTTGACTCTAGGATTGAGAAATTAAAGGGACCAATGTGGATATATTGACGAATTCCAGTTTTCTTGTAAAAAGAATTAACTAGTTTCTACAGGAGAAGCACTAAGCTTTGAAAGTTCTGAAACAAAGTCTGGTGTATTTTGAAGTTCTGTTTCATAGAAAGTAATGAATTATTAAACAGGAAAGAGTTGAGGTGGTTTACATTAATTTGGATATAGAAAACAATAGTACCAGTGACTCTGAGTATGTGAGCTGAGAATCCTGGCAACTGAATGGAAGACTCAAATTCTTTGGAGAGTGGGAATTTCACCCAGACCCAGCAGAGTTACATCTCAGAACTCAGACTCCATAGCAGTGCTATCAGGAAGACTAGAAGTAGACTTTAGTCCCTCACAGTTCTGATGTGCTAAGACTTTTCATAAAGACTGTGCTTGGTATGATCGTCAATCTTTTGTTCAAAATATCCTTCGATTATTTCTACATAGTAACTGGTCAGATTCAGATTCTAAATTGAGTTTTCTATTTCATGATATAATCATTTTTACAGTTCATCTACCTGTCCTCTTCTGTATCAATACTTATAATCTTTCTTATCCAAGCTGTTTTAAGTTGAATATACACATAAATAGATGTGTGAATATGTATCTGTGGTTGTTGCAGGTATTTTGCACATTACCTATAAATTCATGACTAAATAACTTAAGGGGAAATGGGGTTATTTTGGATTGCATTGGCCAGTTACAGCTTTTAATCTCGGTTGGTGGAATTCATATTAATATCTTGGCCTGAGGAAATTGGCCACGCTGAGAGGACAATCCTAAGTTGTCAGGTCAGCCTGTCTAGGCAAGTACACTGATGACTGTCAGCTTCCTTGAACAACTACCTTCCTTTATTCACCAGCCCAGGGGCTAGTTCCATCCACAAGGGGCTGGGCCTCCACATCAATTAGACAATGTCCCATAGATTTGTTCAGGCCTAACTAAACTACTAACTATCCACAATTGTGCCCAAATTTTGAGACTTTAACCTGAATCTAACTATGACACCTCGCCCCTCATCAACTTGGTACAACAATGCATCACTTTTAAACTACAATCTTTCAATCCTTGTCGCTATGAGTGTCACATTTTACCTTATGATATAAAATACATGCAATTTTATTAATTCTCAAAGTCCACGATTAAACATTTTCATAGTCCATTTTTTCAATTTTTAGTCATGAATAGTTCTTTTTCAACATTTTAACTCTTCAGCACTGAATAGCATTAAAATGGAAACATTATGATGCAATAAGAGAATATTACTCAAACTCAAAAGTGCAGAGTCTGCCAAAGTAAACACTAAATCCTATAGTTCAATGTTCATCTTACGTTGCTCGTAATATAGTCACAGAAGCGCAAAAATTCTGAACAATCTTATTTCCTTTTTACAGCTCACACTGAACATTAGTGTTTCTCTGAATCAGGTCCTATCTCTACTTGCAGCCACCCTCATTACATGTCTCATGATTCTGACATCACCAACATTCCGGGCACTTGTCTGCAGTTATAAAGTTTCACCTTCCTTTGTAGGAACTTCAAACCTGCTAGTTGGTGACAAGTCTTAGCAACTCTCCGTGAACCCTTCAATCTAGTATCAAAATCAATACCATGTGTATGATGCTACCAGGTTCTGCAATAAGGTTGGGACATAACTTGGCCCACGCAAATCACAGTTGTATCATCTTGTATATGCTAATCCTGGAAATACCCTTTAGAAAAAGAAAATGCTTCAGCTTAGGCTTCTACCCTCTGAAGGATTCTGAGTTTTCAAAACCTGAAATCTCCATGGAGTAGTATTCATTTCTCCCACAACTCCAGTGCAAAGTACTAGGCTTTTCTCCAGTGATGTTAATTTTTTTTCATCCAAAACTTCAAAGCCAACGACACAGTTCTCCTCTGCCAAGCAAACCAGTTCCTCATCTTTAAATTCAGTTTCGACAGTTTTTGTGACCTTCATTTCATCCAGGTCCTAAAGAATCCACAACTTTTTCAGCATTTCTATTTTTTTCCAAATAGCCCACTAAACTCTGTTCAATATGTTTGCAGAACATTCCCAATATATTCAAGCATTTCTATGTTCGCTAAAGTTCAAAATCTACAAAGTTCACATATCCAGATTTATCGCCAACACCTCACTCTTCTGTTACCAAATTCTGTCACTGTTACTCTGTATGTTGCTGATAAATTCACGAGCAAACAAGGGGGAACCAGGGGTTTTATTTTGGTTTGCAATTGTGTGTTTACACTTCTTAGTCCAGCTTGTCAAGGGAGTTCCCCACAACACCATGAGCCAGGGGAACTGGTCACACCATTGACAAACTGGCGTATCTGTCCAACTCTACTGAGAAATACAAAGTTTTCTTTTGTCTTCCTACCCAGGGACTAGTCCCACCCCCCATGAACTGGGCCTTCTCCATCAATTAGACAATCTGCTGCAGACTTGCTCAGCATTTCGTTCAAATATTAGTTCTTCACATCTGTGCGTAGAGCTTGAGCCTTCAGCTGTCAGCTTCATACCTGTATCTAACTATGACAATGATGGATTCAATTTTCCTGCTCCAGTGAACAGTTTTTCTACTTCTCCTTCAATAAGAGAGGTTATGTAGGGTGAAGGATGTGTTAGTTACCAAAGAAGAAGCAGTTTAACAGAAAAAGTGTTTATTCTGGCTTACAGTTGAAGGACACAATTCCATAACTGAGAAGGACATGACAACAGAAAAGGAAGGTAGGAGCACAGGATCAAGGGGTCAGGTGGTCACATTTATTTGCAGTCAAGAAGCAGAGAGCAAAGAGGATGTGACCAAGTGTTCAAACATATGACCCCATTTGCATCTTTCAAATTCAAACTCCATCAGAGAATAATCTATTTGTTTTATATCATGTTCTATCATTTTTTATCATGATGCCATAATCTGAATTGTCACAACCTTGAAGTGCTTAACATAAAAATTAACAACTCGACATGCAAGATAATCCACACAAGCCAGGGCTGCAGCAGCTCGGATATAGCCACAATGTGACTGGATCTTGTCTGCCCTGCACAATGGTTGACATGTCAACAACCCCCAAAGTCTAGCAAGGATTACAGGAGAAGTTTCAGGCAGTAGGATCCTTAGAGGCAAGAGGTTAAGCAGTCATAATAGAATTCCCGTGCTAATGGGAATGCCACTGAGTCCTGAACCCTCACTAGTGTAGACTGTAGACAACTCTGAGGGAAATTCAGCAGATGCTCTGGAGGATGGGAGGGAGAAAGCAGGAAGAACTAAGAGAGGAGGAGGAAAGGAAAAGGGGTGAGAGGGAGGGGGGAGTGGAAAGGGGGAAGAGTGGATTAGGACAACAGGGGAGAAGGGAGGGGGAGGGAGAAGGGGGTACCTATTGAGCTTGTATAACTAAGCAAAAGTTATACTAAAATATAGCAACTATATATGTGTGTATATATGCATGTATGTGTATGTGTGTACATACGTATGTGCATGTTCATTGGTACAGGTATGTATGTGTGTATATAAATGAGCATGCATGTATGAGAGTGTTAATGTGTGTGCATGTGTGTTTATGACTACACTTGTGTTATATGTGTATGTTTATGGTATGTGCATATGCATATACATACATATGTGCATGTGTATATATGTACATGAGTGCATGATATGTATGGCACAAATGGACTCTGCAAATAGAGCTGATGTCATGACTCTGTATTATTGGTCCCAAAGAAGATGTAATATACTACTGCAATGATGTTCCGTAAAGCAACAGAACATAAAAACAGCTCCAGTCTGAAAAAAACACTAAATGAAACTCTGATTCTAAGATTTGACTTTATCATTCAGCTTTAGCACTCTTAAGTCAGAGGCACAATCTGCGTTTGCCTTCTCCATCTCATGTAATGACAATATCAATATTGCTTCACTGTTTATTCTGAGGTTAAAATAAAATAATGCTAACCAACTCACCTTGCAAATCATCATAGCACTTCAAGTATTTTGGTTCCCAGAATTCTTTCAAGAAACACAAGCAATTTTCTCATGTTGCTAGAATTCTCATAATCAAACCAGCAATTGTTTCCAACAGGCGCAATGCTTGCGAAACCATTATTACCCTCTGATTCTCTGAAGGCATGCTTTTAATAGTCTCATTTTCTGCCTTTCTGAGGATTTCATAAACAAATCTTTTTTTTAAGGATAAATAATGACAAAAGAAAACCCACAGGGATTCTAATTTTCAACACTAGTAAAGTCCATGTGATATCAACTGACTGAAAAAGAAGGACTGTTTACCAAAAAGGTAAGATCCCTAAGGGGACAGGAAGAAGAGGATCTGATAGTAAAGTTCGGTGGCACCAATTGCATGGAGACATTATTTTCATTTGTGTGTGTGTGTGTGTGTGTGTTTGTGTCATGTTTCATCTGCAAATGTATGTTCATATGTGTAAGTATGGCCTCTCTTGATGCTAAAATTCTATTTGCTTTCTTGTCCCTGCAATTTGGGACATAATTTTTCCCTCTCCTATAATTTCTGTTACATTGGCCCATTTCGTCACATATTGGCCTATTTTTATCCATTTGTTCATTGACTCAAAATACTTTATTACACTCATTCCATTCTAGTGCCATATTTAAGCACACAAAGGAGACCTTTTCACAAGATCAAATGTAAATATATTTGTCCAGGTTCTACAACAGGAATACTGAGAAATGCATAGGATTTAAGGAGAGACACAGCACAGTTCTACTTGATGTTGTAAGAGATACTGAAGTGTTATGTAGAAAAAATTGTCATATTAGCTGGGTGAAGTACCCTCAAAGTTAAATGTTAGCAAAGGTTAATGAAACATATCTGTGAGAAAATACATCAATTTAGCAAAAACACTGCACAAATAAACTCATGTGATTTATTGGATGAAGACTGATGAAAGATAGGTGCGTGGAATAAGGAAGGAGACATAACAAAGAATTCAAGAATGCAGGCATTATGGGTATAGAATGAGAAACCTGAATGCAATTAACTAAAGCAGTAATCTGATTTATTATAAACAAGTCAAAGCATGCCAGATGGCTTAGAGGGAGAACAGAAATTGTAGTGTGTGTGTGTGTGTATGTGTGTGTGTGTGTGTGTGTGTGTGTATTTAGTAATGATGTCACCACCAAAGGTATGAAAAAATTAATCATGAAGAAACCCTGAAGAAATTAGCTGAGAAATACAGTCAAGAGTCTAAAGAGCAACAAGAAAGCAGCATGATAAATGCTGAAAAGCTCCACAGTTTGAGAGATGGCAGTCACTAGTGGTGACTTTATGAAGATGCTTCGGTGGAAGCAAAGCTAAATTGAAGATATAAAAAATCCGGATGGGGCCTTCCCCTCCACTCCGCCGCCAGGGACGGTGCACGCACGCGGTCCAGCCCAGCCTCACCACGCCGTGACCTAAAACCCCAGGCTGCCCGAGGGACCCAGCTCCTCCCCCCATCCAGCCGGAGCCAAGCAAGCAGAGCCTGGGAGGAGTCGAGGGCACCCCCCTGCGCCCAGGCTCGCCCCCAGGTCCCCCAGGTTAAATAGCGCCGGCCGACGCGCCATCCTCCCTTCCCTCCACTCCGCCGCCCAGGGACGCACAGGACTCACATTGACCTAGGTAAGCTCCGTCTCCGCCCACCCCCAAAACCCCAGGCCAAATAATTCAGTATAGTGAAAAACGCACAGAAATTAAAAAGAAGATCTTAAGAGTTAAAACGACAGTGCCAAAGTCAAAGCGCAAATCCATGAGAAACAACACTCAAGTAAACAAATCTCCCAGTGAAGGAATTAATCCCATAATGCTAGACTCCAACCAGAACAAACCCATGGAAAATGGCCAAGAAAGTCTGACCCAGGATAACGACCTTCAAAATTTAATCATTACCATGTTCAATACTATGAAAGAGGACATCCGGGAGGAATTAAATAATTGAATCAATCGCTTTGAGGAGGAACACAACAGACACTTGGAGGAGTTGAGAAAAACAGTGCAAGAATCAAAAACTAGCATAGAGCAGTTAAAGCAGACTCAAGCAGAGTTTAAAACTGAGCTAAAAGACAAGTTATCTTCAACCCAGAACTCCACAGTCTTATCAGCAGAACTAATGAAGCAGAAAACAGAATTTCAGATCTTGAAGATAAAGTGGGAGTATTAACCAGCTCAATGGAGGAGATTGTTAAAGCCAAAAAGATACTTGAGAGAAATATCCAGGAGATATGGGACACCCTGAAGAAGCCCAACATGCATATTCATGGAATACTAGAACAAGAATCTCAAAATACCACCCCTGAGGAAATTTTTCAAATGATCATCAAGGAAAACTTTCCTCATCTAAAAAAAGAGAGGCCTATCCATGTACAAGAGGCATTCCACACACCAAACAGATATGACCAAAACAGAAGCTCGCCACAGCAAATAATAGTCAAAACACTTCACATTCAAGATAAAGAACTGGTGCTGAGAGCTTCAAGGGAGAAAAAACAAGTCACTTTTAAAGGTAAACCTATTAAAATAACAAATGACTTCCCAGTCAAAACAGTAAAAGCAAGAAGAGCTTGGAGAGACATACTTCAAGTATTGAATGAGCAAAAATGTCAACCCAGGCTGATTTACCCTGCAAAACTATCAATCATCATCGAGGGAGAAAGAAAAATCTTCCAGCACAAAGACAACTTGAAGGGATACATGTCCACCAAACTAGGCCTTCAAAAAATGCTAGAAATGATACTCAAGCTTGAAGAAAAAAACAGGCATATCCAGGAGAACAGAAGGCAAGTATAACACCATTAAAAGCGAAGCAATATACTTATAAAAACTACTAAACATAATAAATGTCTGGAATCAAAAATAGTTTCTCCATTATAACACTAAATGTTAATGGAATTAACTCACCAATCAAGATACACAGATTACAAATTTGGATTAAAAATCAAAATCCATCAATCTGCTGCCTGCAGGAAACCCATCTCAACACAAAAGATAGGCATGCCCTAAAAATAAAAGGCTGGTCAACAATTCTACAAGCTAATGGAAGCAGAAAAAAGGCAGGTGTAGCCATTATGATATCAGACAAAGTGGACTTCAAACCAAAGAAAATTATAAGAGACACGGATGGACACTACATTTTAGTCACAGGTATAATTCACCAGGAAGACTTCACAATACTGAACATATATGCACCCAATAGGGGCCCTCCACATTTATTAAGAAAACCCTACAGCGTCTAAAGCAAGAAATCAACCCCCAAACGATAATTCTTGGGGATTTCAACACCGCCCTCTCAACATGGGATAGATCAACAGGTCAAAAGCTTAACAGAGACACTTTGGAACTTAATCAAACCCTGAAAGAAATGGACCTTACAGATCTCTATCGAACTTTTCACTCACGCACCAAAGAATACACATTTTTCTCAGCAGCACATGGAACTTTCTCCAAAATAGATCACATACTGGGCCACAAAACGGATCTACACATGTACAAAAAAGTTGAAATTCTAACCTATGCCCTGTCAGACCACCATGGCCTAAAGCTGGATATCCACAACACAACAAACAAGAGAAAATACACTAACTCCTGGAAACTTAACAATATGATGCTGAATGACAAATGGATTCAGGAAGAAATTAAAAAGGAAATTCAAGATTTCCTGAAAGCGAATGATAATGAAAATACAACTTACCAAAATCACTGGGACACAATGAAAGCTGTTCTAAGAGGTAAGTTCATAGCTCTTAATGCCTACATCAAAAAAATGGAAACATCAGAAATAAACAACTTAAAAATGCAACTTAAAGCTTTAGAGAAACTGGAGCAATCTGATCCCAAAAGTAGTAGAAGAGAGGAGATTAGCAAAATAAGGGGAGAAATATCTGAAATCGAGATTAAGAAAATGATAGAAATAATCAACCAGTCAAAAAGCTGGTTCTTTGAAAAAATCAATAATATTGATACACCCCTAGCTAAATTAACCAAAAGCAAGAGAGAGAAAACCCAAATTAATAAAATTAGAAATGAACACAGAGTTATCACTATTGATACCCAAGAAATCCAGAGAATTATAACATCATATTTCAAAAACTTATACTCTGTGAAGTTTGACAACACAAAAGAGATGGATGAATTTCTAAGTAAACACAACTTACCTAAATTGAATCAGGAAGTTGTGAATTATTTAAATAGTCCTATAACATATAAGGAAATTGAAGAAGTAATCTCAAATCTTCCCACCAAAAAATGTCTTGGACCAGATGGATTCAGCACAGAGTTCTACCAGGCATTTAAGGAGTTAATAACACCAATACTCCTTAAATTGTTATATCAAATAGCAAAGGAAGGAACACTACTAAATTCCTTCTATGAAGCTAATATCGTTTTAATCCCAAAACCTAATAAAGACTCACTTAAAAAAGAAAACTATAGGCTGATCTCTCTGATGAACACAGACGCAAAGATTCTCAACAAAGTCTTAGCAAATGGATTCAAAACATATTAAAAAGGTCATTCACGGGGACCAAGTAGGCTTCATCCCCGGCACACAAGGTTGGTTCAACATACACAAATCAATAAATGTAATTCATCATGTAAACCAGTCCAAAGTCCAAGACCACATGATACTCTCAATAGATGCAGAAAAAGCTTTTGACAAGATCCAACAGCCTTTTATGATCAAAACGCTAGAGACAGTAAGAATGGAAGGAACCTTTATCAATATAATAAAAGCTGTATACAACAAGCCCACAGCAAGGATTATGCTCAATGGGGAACAATTGGAAGCATTCCCACTTCGATCAGGAACTAGACAAGGCTCTCACTCACTTCTATTCAATATTGTACTTGAAGTCTTAGCTGAAGCCATAAGACAAGAAAGAGATATAAGAGGGATCCAAATCGGCAAGGAAGAAGTCAAGCTATCCCTACTTGCAGATGACATGATCTTATATCTGAGTGATCCCAAAAACTCCACCAGGAAGCTTCTGGAACTAATTGAGAAGTTCAGCAGGGTGGCAGGATACAAAATAAATGTGCAAAAATCAGAGGCCTTCCTATATGCCCAGAATGAAAGAGGTGAAAAAGCCTTGAGAGAAACAATCCCATTTAATACAGCCCCTAAAAAAATGAAATACCTTGGTATAAACCTAACCAAGGAGGTAAAAGACCTTTACAATGAAAACTTTAAAACCCTAAAGAAAGAAATTGCAGAAGACACCAGAAAGTGGAAAGGCCTCCCTTGTTCCTGGATTGGTAGAATCAACATCGTAAAAATGACCATCCTACCAAAAGCAATATTCAAATTCAATGCTATACCAATTAAAATCCCAAAGCAATTCTTCAAAGAAGTTGACCAAACAATCTCATAGTTCATATGGAGGCACAAACGACCAGGATAGCAAAGACAATCCTGAGTAACAAAAACACAGCTGGAGGTATTACCATACCAAACCTAAGTCTATACTACAAATCCATAGTTATAAAGACAGCCTGGTACTGGCTCCAAAATAGACACACAGATCACTGGATAAGGATTGAAGACCCAGATATAAGCCCACAAAGTTACAGCCATTTGGTCTTTGACAAAGAGGCCCAAGGAATCCAATGGAAAAAGAACAGCATCTTCAACAAATGGTGCTGGCAAAACTGGATCTCCACATGCAGAAGATTAAAGCTGGACCCGTACTTGTCACCATGTACAAGACTTAATTCCAAAAGGATCAAGGACCTTGATATAAGGCCAGAGACTATAAAAACCATAGTTGAAAGGGTAGGGAACTCCCTGGAGCTGATTGGGCTAGGCCAACACTTCCTAAACAGACATCCAATGACACAGTCACTGCTACCAACTCTCAACAGTTGTGATCTTGTGAAATTAAAGAGCTTCTGTTCAGATAAAGAGATTGTAACACGAGCTCAAAGGCAACCCACAGAATGAGAGAAAATCTTCACTAACCACACATCTGATAGAACTCTGCTGTCCAGAGTGCACAAAGAACTTAGAAAACTAAACACCAAGGAAACCAATGGCCCAATTAAAAAATGGGCCCTGGAACTTAAAAAAAACTTTACTAGGGATGAAATTAAAATAAAATGTCTAACAAATATCTTAAAAAATGCTCCACATCCGTAGCCATCAGGGAAATGCAAATCAAAACTTCCCTGAGATATCATCTCACCCTGGTCAGGATGGCAAAAATCCACAATACAAACAACAACAAATGCTGGAGAGGATGTGGAGAGAGGGGAACTCTGCTACATTGCTGGTGGGAATGCAGGCTCATACAGCCACTCTGGCGAGCCATCTGGAGATTCTTAAAGAAATTAAAGATTGAAATGCCATATGACCCTGCTATTCCACTTTTGGGAATAACCCCCCATACAGCAGAGGTTCACCTCAATAGCACAAGCACGACCATGTTCATAGCAGCACTGTTTACAATAGCAAAGTCATGGAATCAACCCAAATGTCTAACAGTTGATGAGGGGATAAGGAAACAGTGGTACATCTATACAATGGAGTACTACTCAGCCATCAAAAATGATGAATTACTGGAATTTGCCGGGAAATGGATGTCATTAGAAACAATTATATTAAGTGAAGTATCCCAGACCCAGAAAATTAAGCGCCCTATATACTCCCTAATAGGTGGCTCCTAGTACCAAACCCACCCAGCCCACCTAGAGACAGTAATTGCAAGGATTATGAACAGGAGGGATGGGGTAGGAGGGCAACACCAGAAACAAGGAGAGAGGGGACCATGTTAAAGCAGAGAAAATAGGCCTCCATCAAGGACTCAAATAAGTAATGACACATCTGATTAAGTTCACAGACTTTCGTTCCTAATCATTTACTACTGAGGGTGTATGATCTCACCAGAAGGGGAGGGCATATAGGCTGGCAGATAAAAAGTAACCATTTTGCAAATGGGTGATAGACCTTTCCTTCACTGTGGTTTCCCACTTTTATTACATCTACCTTTGAATGTGCTTTTATCACAAGATTCTAGTTTAACAGCTTTTTGTCTCTGGACAGGGGGTGACATACAATGCCCACCAGGATGGAGTGAAGGGCATTGCAGGAGCAGCAAAACTGCAAAAGAAAATCAACAAACCACAACCCAGAACTTCAGAGACTCTATATCAACCACCTAGAACTAGCCCATCCTAATCTCTCCCCATCCTGAAGCTCAGGGAAATTTGTGGAAGAGGGGGCAGTAAGAGTATAAGAGCACAAGGATGGGAGGAGCAATGATATGCAAGATACTCCATACAAGTTAGGGTTGAAGCAATCATAATTGGACTTTACATGCCCTGCGCATTGTCCAACACACTATTGACCTCACAAAGTCTAGCATCTGCTAAAGGCACCAAGATCCTTGGAGGCGAGGGATTGGCAGCCACAGCAGTGTTCCTATACCTAAGGGGAACACGGGAAAGTGTTCAGGGAAAGGCCACTGGGTCCTTGTACGTCATTGGAGAGGAGAGCCCAGAGGAAAATCAGGCATGCACAAGAAAGGACTCTCTGGGAATTGGGGCGGGAGGCATTGGGGGGTGGGGAGGGAGGGGGATGGGGAGGGGTAGCAGTGGATACAGGGGGAGGAGGAGGGAGGGAGGGAACTGGTGTACCTATTAAGTTTTTATGAGCTGAAATAATAATAAAATTGTATTAATAAATTAAAAAAAAACAAAATAAAAATCCGGATGGGAACTCTAGAGATGGAGACAATGGTGTGGCAGATGATCTTGGAAGACAGAAGGAAGGAAAGGTAACTTACAAGAGAATGGAATGTCAGCTAAATATTTAGAATTGTTCATGGTGCACAAATAAATAGTCAAGTAACAGGACGTTTTTAAAATATAGGAAAAATACAGTCTAAAAGCAGTGAACATGAGTACTGCTTTTGTCTTTCCTTTCATAGTTAGGTTTTAAAGCTTAGAGAATCAGAATACTTCATTTTACCTTCAGTAACCGGGAGTATGTTGATCCAATAGATATTCAGAAAATTGTTTTATTGTATTTTAGTGAGGTTTAAACGATAAAGGAGTTTGAATGAGGCTGAGATTTTTAAAGCAATATAGAGGATTTCCACATGCCTCTTTCTTTATTGAACATTCAGGAATATCTCAGAGCAGACAAGCAGGGCGTACAGAGACCTCCAGGGTTGCAGATTTCATGAGTCATCTTTCAAGCGAGTGTGGGCTTTTCCAGTGATACACCCCTCTGAGCCATTCATGCTTATGTAAGCAAACCTTCATCCAAACTCTTTTAAACAACCTCAGTAAACTAATTGGTTTTTCAGGTTGGATTTTGCTGGAATCTTCTCTTTGGTCTTTCATTGATGCTATGATGTGGAGTGAGTTGAAACTTATTCACATCTCACAAAGAAAATAATGTCCTAGGTGTCTGAACACAGAAATATGTCTATAATCTTTAGAAATTCCTCTTTATTTTATCAATTGGTTTTATTATGGGAATCATTCAAGCTTTGTGATTGCAAGATTCATCTGCGAAGTATATTGCCATTATTGAATATGCACGTCCTGGGGAGACATCCCACACTGAGTAAAAGATAGTTGTTCAGATAAAAGGCTTTGCTATTGGCACTTTCCCAAATCTTTTATTTTAACTTGAACATTTGCAGAAAATAACACTGATTTCCAAGTTATGCTCTGGGGATGCGACATGATTCTTGAATGAAACAATTCATTTTTAAGAAATGGCATATTTGCTACTATAATATCTACAAAGTTTTTGCCGCTCATCCCATCAAAAACTGAGGTCTGTCCCCACCATTCCTCCACCTTAATTGAATCTATGATCATGACCTCTTTTGATCTGTTTGATGGTCTGGAAATGATTGTGATAGTTTAAAAAAAAGATATGGCATATTGTTAGAGAAACTTCTTTTATTTTCTAGTTTTCTTTTCCCCACACTTCAGTAAATTACTGGGTTAGCTCCTTGGGTATATATAACATAATGGCTCATTTCCTCTCTCAGGAAGCAATGTTACCTAGGGCAGGAACGGGATGAAATGTGACACCAGAGACAGATGGCATGAAGTGGGTGCTGTGTGAGTTCAGGAATTCTGGAAAAAGCTACCTGAAAAAAGTAAAAGCAGACCTTCAAGAAGTGAAGAAAAACACACCTGGGCTGAAAAGTAAGACTGCACTTTTGAGCTTAAGCAGTAGTTTTCCTTTCCTACCTCAGGGTTGGTTTAGGGCCCAGAGATGGGCAATCTTTTGACCTTGCTGTGAGAGTTTGTCACCTGCAAATGTTCTGTGTGTTTTTTCTAAGTCAGAGATGCATACAGGCCATGCCCTGTAGGTTGGACCATTCCCGGTGATAGTAATGTACCAGTGGGTCAGAAGACTTGCTCTATGTTTGCTGGGTACTAAACACCCCGTGATCATTAACACAATCACCTTTCTTTAGTGGTCTAGAGTGGATACATGCAAATATATAACAGACCTAGGTTTGGTTTTTTTTTTGCTATTTATTTATTTATTTATATTCTTTTCAGGATTTTAAATCTGTGTCCTTATAGTTTTTAACCCCTTATCACCCAAGTCAGATTCCCCTTTTCTTTTTTTTTTTTCATTTTTTATTATTATTTCTGGTCATACAAACTTAATAGGTACACCAGTTCCCTCCCTCCCTCTTCCTCCTCCCTACCCCTCTGCTCACCCTCCCCTCACCCCTCCTTCCCCATCCCCCAGTGCCTCTCCCCCCCCATCCCCAAAGAATCTTTTAATGTGCATGCCAGACTCTCCTCTGGGCCCTCCTCTCTGATGACATACAAGGTCCCAGTGGCTTTTCCCTGAACCCTTTCCTGTGTTCCCCTTAAGCATAGGAATACTACTATAGCTGTCAATCCCTTGCCTCCAAGGATCTTGGTGCCTTTAGCAAATGCTAGACTTTATGGGGTCAATAGTGTGTGGGACATTGCGCAGGGCATGCAAAGACCTATTACGATTGCTTCGGCCCTAATTTGTGTGGAGTATCTTGCATATCATTGCTCCTCCCATCCTTGTGCTCTTACAATCTTACCGCTCTCTCTTCCACAAATTTCTCTGAGCTTCAGAATGGGGAGAGATTAGGCTGGCCTAGTCCTAGGTGGTTGATATAGAGTCTGTGAAGTTCTGGATTGTGGTTCGTTGATTTTCTTTTGCAGTTTTGCTGCTCCTGTAGTGCCTTTCACTCCATCCTGATGGGTATTGTATTTCACCTCTGGCCAGAGATAAAAAGCTGTTAAACCAGAGTCTTGTTATAAGAGTATATTCAAAAGTAGATGTAATAAAAGTAGGAAACCACAGTGAGGGAGGGGTCAATCACCCATTTGCAAAATGGTTAGTTACTTTTTATCTGCCAGACTATATGCCCTCCCCTTCTGGTGAGACCTAGGTTTTTATTGTAAGTGAGGAGTTAAAGCAGTTAAGTGCAGATCACTATAGTCCACAACTATATTGTAACAAATTAGATAACCAGAGGAAATTAACAGATACTTACAAGTATACAAACTCGAAATAATGCATCAAGAAAGTAGCCAGAAACTCTAAGCAATTAGTAATTTTAATCAACACGGAATAAACTACTATATAAAGAAAAAGGACAAAAACAGCTGAATGAATTCCATCAAACATTCCGACTTCAATATTCTTTTTTCATTTTCTTAAGACAAGGTTCTTCTCTAAGCCCAAGCAGTCCTGAAGTACTCAAGTGGTCTTGAACTCACAGGAATCCTCTTGCTTCGGCCTCCCAATATTAGGATCACAGAAATGAGCCATGATATCTAGTTGATATTAATCTTGTGCAAATGTTACATTAAAAATATCACTGAGATGATATGGTAGTTATTCCTGGCATACAAAGATGGTTCAACACATATACATTAACCAATGTGATATATCACAATGAAAGAGTGAAAGATAAAAATTATATAATAATATCTTACATGTGAAAAAGATGTTAAACAAAACTTCGTTCACTCATGATAACAAAGAGGCTTCTCAACAAACAGGCAAAGAAGCAATTTACCTCTATATAGTAAAGGTCATATTTAAAAAAAAATCAAAGCTAATATAATTAACAGGAAAATATAAGATTACTCATCTGTCTTCTATTAATAGTAAACATAGTACTGGAAATCCTAGCCAGATTAAATATAAAACAAAAGAAATAAATAGCATCCAAATATAAAGGGAAACGTAAAATTATGTTTGCAGATGGTATGATCTTTCATGTAGAAAGCTATAAAGATTTGTAATTTTTTAGAATAAATTAATTCAACAGTTTCAAGACACAAGTTTACCATAAAAAACTTAGTGACATTTTTATAGATTAATAAAGGACTATTTTTAATGCAGATTCAGGTGAAAAAGTTCAATTTATAATGCCAACAATATCACTAAAATATACAGGAAAATTTAATCAAGTTATGGAAATAACCTAAATGCTCATCAATGAATAAGTAAAGAAGCACAAACACATACATGCATACATAGTACACATAATATGACATTGCTTTGTTTTTAAAATGGAATTACAATTTTTTACAACATTGAAGAAGCTTGAGGTCATTATTCTAATTGATATAAGGCATACACGAGAAGGTAATGATCATGGCTTCAATTTTATCAAATCTAAAATCATAGAGGTAGGAAACAGGACCATGGTTGGCAGATAAGGGAAAGTCCATCAATGAGTACAAAGTTTCAGCTATCTAAGATGAAAAAATTCTGATAGAGCATGATGGCTATAGTTAATAATACTACAGAATAGACTGAAAATTCCCATAAGATGCTTAATCTTAAGTCCACACCCACAAGAACATGGAGATTTCCAACTATATGAGAGGATAGTATTGTTCATTGTTGGTCTTTTCATAATGCAGGAATATAACCATGTATATGCATGCGTGTGTATTAAAACAATGCGAACCCTTTTCTCAAATATGTCTCAAAAATCAGGTCAGATAAGAAGATGAATAAATGGATGCGTGGATGAATGCAATGGATGGAAACATGGATGGATGGGTGGATGGAAAAATTAATGTATGACTGTTTGGATGGGTAAGATGACAATTCACATTCAAGCCATGATAACCATAAATTTATGATAATGGGTCTTCCTATTCAGTATGACACAGAAAAAGTTGAGTCAGAGAGATTATGTAGTAATAAGATTCCTGTTTAGAACCTATGTAATATTAGGGGGTAAAACAAAAATAAAGGATCCATTCATTCAGTGCTTGTGCCCTCATATGTAAGACTGGGATCATTACTGATTTTGAGTGATTGCTTTAGGTAATGCAGATGTTGAAAAAGCATGTAGAGGGAAAAATGACTCAGGAGTTAAGCCTCTGCCTCCTAAGCCGAAGAACCTGAGTTCAAATTCCATATCCCTCCTACGTCAAAAATGCCGAGCAGAAATGAATGCTGGTACCTGTACTTTGTTGCCCTGGAAGATAGAGGCAGGATGATTTCCAAAGACACCCTTGGGTCTCCACAAGCACATTATCAAGTGTTCTCTACCACTACTACACACATGAAAAAATAAATAAATGAATAAATAAATAAATAAATAAATAGATAGATAGATAAATAAATAAATAAATAAAGT
The DNA here is from genome assembly GCA_023101885.1 of Typhlomys cinereus. NCBI lineage: Eukaryota > Metazoa > Chordata > Mammalia > Rodentia > Platacanthomyidae > Typhlomys > Typhlomys cinereus. Next base: position 1,682,262 of record JALPQD010000007.1, on the reverse strand, counting down.
AGAAAAGTATCTATATATAACAGAGGATCAGAAAATGCAGAACCTTCTTGTCATAGTTAAGCACAGGTGTCAACTTGACTCTTGAGGGCTTGAGCTCTGGCCACAGTTGTAGAGAGTTGATGGTTGAGTTAAGCCCAGAGCAAACCTGAAGGAGATTGTTTAGCTGCTGGGGAAGACCCAGCCCATGGGGGGTGGGATTAGGCCCTGGATAAATCAGAGAGAACTGGTTGAGAGTTGGCATCCTTCTGTATACTTGGCCAGACATGCTGGTCTGGCAAGTAAGGATTGTCCATCTCTCAGCCGTTATGGTGGCCAGTTCCCTCGGCCCTGGTGTTGGTGTGTACTCTCCTGTCAAGCTGGACTATGAACTGTAACCAGACTGTCGTAAGAAAGTAAACTCCTTGTTCCCTTAAGCTCTGTTCTGGTCATTTATCAGCAACCATGCAAGCGGACTGCAACACTTCTTATGTATATTACAGGTTACTGGAATGAACTTTCAGGATAAAATAACTAGCCTTTTATTTCCCCCATAATCATTTGGAAATAGAATCACACTTTACTCATACTGAGGTAGGCCAGCATCTTGCTGAAGAGACTCGAGCTGGGAATGACTTAGAGGCATGTGTGCAGCAGCAGAAGTGATGCCTGTTTTATGCCATGACATTGGTACCCACAAATGGAGCCGCACACTCCTGCTAGCACAGACCATTTGCAGCCACCAGCAGCACCAAGTGGAGAGCACATCTCCGGTAAGACATGAACAGACGGTGATATTTCTCAGCTACAATCCCACGACCATGAAACTTGGCATATCTAGGTACCATTTTTACCCTGCAGAAAAGTGACTTTTAAGGAAATGAAATACCAGCTGCAGAATCCCAATGAGGGAATCAGAGAGAAGTAGAAAAGGAAAACGTGCAACCTGGAGAATCATCTGAAGTTACCTCCTTAGGACATGGCCCCGGGATCACGCAAAGTGACATGCAGATGAAACACTCCATGTAGATGTCAAAAGGGAAAACTGCATTTTTAGGAAAAAGCAATGTAAGTCTCAGTTATATTGATCTTTTCCAAGGAATGGCCAACATAAAACATTTTCTGATATTACACAATGAGTAACTAAGAGGAACATTAAAAAATATGATTCAAAAGTATAAGTATCATTTTGCATTATGAAAAGTAAACACCAAGTTATTATAAGTGACAGAATTTCATTCAACACTTTACAAAGTGTCTTTTATTTAATATTCATAAGAGAAGTATTTTTTTTTCTCAACTGCAGCCAAATTTCAAAAAATATTGCTGTTTTGGTCAAAAACCATACTATTTAATTCTAGGTTCATAGAACTTTTATTTCTCTGGATCTCCACCTTCGCAGGAAAATGAGAATCACCAAGAAGGGGCTAGGGCCCACCTCAGGGATGTCAGGTTTAGCTCTTCAGTTTGTATCTCATTCATTCCCAGGAAATGCTGAAACTGCTGGTGTGAGACCATGTTTTCAAAAGCTCTGCCTTGCCAGATGACGCTTAAAATATCAAGGTTCACCATTCGGTGTGGTGTCCTTTTCCTCCCTAAACTCAACTCCTCAAATGAAAGCAGATTACAGTCATGATTGGGGCGAGTAATCTGAAAGAAATACTGCATTAATCTTTGTGAAGTTATACACACACACACACACACACACACACACACACATATATGTACAGTGAAGAATGTTAGACAGATCACAATACACATACAGGAGTCTTTACAGCAGATCAAGACGCTGAGGAGCCTGTGGAGGAGGCATTCAAACACCCAATGAAGACCAGCTGGGAGCAAAACTAGATCCCAGAAGGGCAGAGGACATGGCATACATGGGCATTAGCACTGAGGGTGAACTGGCCAAAGCCAGAAATACAAGTATTGCATTTGAGCCCAGAAGTCCAAGGTGATTCCTATGGTAAAGTTTTAAGCCAGGATTTTGGAATCAGAATCAAAGCCATCATGAAGAATACTGTAGCTTGCCTGCAGGGTCACGCGGCTCTGTTTCTATTCTGGAGCAGAACTGTTTCGGTAAAGAGCACTCATGTTTACCTAAGATCCTGTCCTCTCCTATTTATCCACACAGAAGCAATTAACTTTGTTCAGGTAGGACTACAATCCAACACTCCCAGAAGTGACGAGATGGTAGACTTCTTGCCGTGGAGACATGACAAGCCTCCAGGGTTCTTCTGAGAACTATTTTATTGTGATGAGAGACAGGCAGGGAGGTAAAGAGAGATGCTATTCCCATTTCGGAGTTTCTTTTGTGGAGCCTTCATTAAGTGATCTTGATTGCAAGGAGAACACGTACTTGGGGAAAGCTGAATGGGGAAGCCATAGAAGGCACACTGAAGGAGTGAATACGGACAGAATCAAGACGTAAGTCAGTTTTCATGCATAGGAATGTGGGTGGTTATATTTGCATTTTTGGAAGTGCTTACATTCCTTGGAGATTGTTAGAAGAGAAGATGCAATAAGCACTTCTCTTGTGACTAGTTGCAAAGGTCCAAACACAAGCAAATTAGGAAGGGATGTATTTTGACTCCTACTTCGAAGGTAAATAAATACTAGTTACTCACCTTCCTTTCTCATTTTTATCCAGTTCAAGATCTTTTTTTTAATTTTTTTTATTATTATTATTTATTCAACTGTGCGCATGTATGTGCGCGCGCGTATGTGTTTGTGTGTGTGTATGTGTATGTGTATGTGTAGAACCACGGACGAATTCGTGAACCACCATGGACGCCTCCACCTCCTTCTGCCCCGGGATTCACAGGCTCCGCCCTACCAGGACTAGAAGCGCAGGCAGCCCCCGTTTCCGCCTGGCGTCTATACGTGGGATCTGGGAACCGAACTCAGGACCTTCCGCCTGCAAGGCGGAGGCTTAACCCCTGAGCCACCTCTCCAGCCCCAGTTCAAGATCTTTCAAGATCTCAACACAAAGAATAATACCACCCACATTTATGCTTGGTCTTTTCAGATTAGCTAATGATGTAATCTACCTAATGAGAGAGAGAGACTCATCACCTTGATGACTCAAGCTTCTGTCAAAGGTGAAGGAATAGATGCACATATTCTACACACAGAAATGATGGGGCAAGAAGCCCTGGCATGGGAATGCTTATTCACACTCCAGGAGGATGGGTAAGCCAAAAAATATGCCTGTTCCCACCCCAGGACAGATGGAACAAAAATGATTTCTGGTCATTTCCTTTTCTGTGTCTCATAGCATCCGAATCCAGAAGGGCCATCAGCATCCTATCACCGTTGCTGCCAGTGCCTGTCACTCATGTGTCTCCAGGGCTTCCATGAGGCCATTCCTCCTTGAGCCACAGGGACACGTTGGTCACGAGTGTGACTCAGAACATCTGGCCCTGGTCCCCAGAGAGTCTAATGAATTGGAGCCACTTGAAATCTAGACTCTCGTTGGGAAGATATCTCGACATTTTCTAGGAATCTTCCTGATTGTACATGTGTTTGGAGGCCATGGCTGAGTAGTTTCTCTTGCAAACATTTTCCTCGTCATTTAAGTCTTGAGTGTTAAGAACAACAAAAATAAACATCTGCCTGTGTCCCCTCCCTTCCATATTATTCTAATGCTTGTGGCAGTGCTCACAACTAGGTTGGTGACTGAAAATGAAAACGGAGACTCCTCCAGTTTCCCTCACTGCTTATCCTTACAACCAATGCAGCATTTTAACCACACTGAACTGCTACCTCAAATGGTTCATTGAAGGACCAGATACTCTGACAGACACACTGATGTTTCCATGTCTTTACTAATTTATATGACTTTGCTGATGGATCTTCTTTTCTCCCATGAAGTTATCCACTCCTCTTCATTTACCAAGGCATTACATGCTCTGTGGAGCCATTCAGGACTTGGTATAGTCATTTCCTCCTTTCTAGTATCTTTATACTTGTTTCTTCTCTGCATTACAGCATCAGTCATCCTGAATCTCCTGGACCTCCTGAGTTAAGCAGTTTTAGAGCAGTCATTTTGGAAGGGGCTCTGAAGGTCTTAGAAGGTCACCCCCCACTTCTGGGATGACCCTGAAGGAACATGCCCTAACCTGAAGGAACACACCTTCTTCATCTGGAGGAACTGGCTCTAATCCCTCACAGAGAAAAAACTGACACCTTGCCCCACTCTTCTGTTTGTGAAAGGATATGGAGATTAGTTCTCCACTGTGGATAAACCCTACCATGAGGTTGGGCACATGATCAATTGGGTTGAACCCCAATATGAACAGACCAATGAGATATAGAGGACCAAAAGTTTTGATAAGAGTTGCAAAAACTGGAGCTAACCAACTGGGAAAAGCCACTTTTCTTTGGCCAACCTAAAACTATAAATAACCCTCACCCTGGTAGCCATCTTTGGCTCCCTCCCCCCTCATGGACTGCACGTCCATGAGTTTCTTTCTGACTCTCTTGCCCCTTGCAGATTCACGTCCATGAGTTCCCTTTCTTCTCTCCACTAATAAACTCTGCCTTAATCCTCTAGGCGTGTTCTGGCTTCAATCTTCAACTCCGGAACACAAGAACTTGGAGACACATAGGATATCAGAGAGTATCCCAGAGCACAGTCAGAAGATCAAACTCTGCATCACTAATATGTGTTTTTACTGATATCCAGACTGGTTCTTGTACAACTAACAGACACCCCAAACGTTGGAGGAATGAACCCATACATATTATAATCTTAAAATACTATAATCTGTGTCATACATCAGCTGAGACTCACCAGCAAAGCATTAGTAATCTGCTTGCTATAATCACCTGTCAGGAGATGAGTGAAGCAGTGGTGGTCAGAGAAATTGAACTGTGAAGGTCTCAGCACAAGTTTCAGCCAGTACAAAGAATACTGAATGGCTGCATGCTGAGGAAAGTTGGCCAAGCACAGCCATTCAACCTATACCGACCACCCACTGGGGTGGGCTTCCCACAGGGACAATGGACAATATTGGACAACAGAACTGACCTTGGGCAAGAACAATTTGGAGCCATGTCCTCACTGACTGATACTGCAGACAGCTGGATAAGTAATGCTCCATCCTACAAGCGGTTTCTAGGTAATGCTCACTAAATGGCCCATGGACTGATTATGCTGAATTAAACCACAGCCTTACAGCAATGTACTCTTAAAATTCCATTCCAAACTTGCATCTCCATAAAAAGAAGCACAGGGTTTCAATTAATACCTCTGAGCCCTGCTTTCATTATATCTTTTTTTCTCTATTTCTTTGCAATATTTCGTGTGTGTGTGTGTGTGTGTGTGTGTGTGTGTGTGTGTGTGTGTGTGTTTATGTGTGTGTATGTCTGTGGAGGTCCAAGGATGACTTCAAGAATCACTCTGTGTTGCTCTACATCCTTTTTGCTTTGCTGTGGGGTTTTCTAGATTCCACGGTTCAGGGTGAGAATTGCGGGATGCCACCATTTCCACCCCACATTTTTACATGGGATCTGGGATCCAGATGTTGCAGGGGTTTCTCTTCCTGGGGTTTCATGCATTGGAACAGAAGATTGAAACCAGAGCACACTGAGGTACAATGACAGGGAACTGATAGCAGTGGTGATATTGAAACCAGAACACTTGGAGGTACAGCAGAGATTTTCTTGAAAATGAAGAGGAGGGAAGAAACTGTTGGTTTCTTTGTCTCCAAGGGAGACAAAGATGAGGCCACAACCTTGAGATGCAAGAGCATTAGCACAGCAGAGATAGCGTAATATCAGAGAGAACGGAGTCTGGAGCGGCCATGGCGTGAACACAAGGCAGGACAGCAGGAAGGAGGAGAGGGACGGGTAGAGACATAACCTTTCGTAGTCTGGCATTGCTAATAAGTGTTGCAGAGCTACGAGGAAAGGAAAGTAAAGACTAGAGGTTTGGTGACCATGATTCCCCCAGGACCAGACCTTTGTAATGGGGATCATTTAATTTCTACTGGACATCTGATACAGTTAGCTCAGGTTCTTCTGCTTGTGAGGCAGGGACTTAACCCCTAAATTGTCTCTGCAGCCCATTTTCTACCAATGACTTTTTCTCAATCTTCTCTTCTCTGGGTTTCACTTTTCTGTCTTCCCTTAACCTTCAACTCTCTCATCTATTCCTTTGTCTTCTTGGTCTGTACCACAAATTGTCTGCATCCATTCTGACCAAGGAAGAATTTCCTCTGAGGTTAGGGGATTAGGGGTAAACTTGAAAGATGAAAGCGCATTTATGTGCCTTTAAGGCCGAGGAGGAAGGTCTGGTTGGGTTCCTATTTTTTTCAGTCCTTAGTACTTCCAGCTTTGCCTAGTGACTGCTTCTCTTTTTCTCTTCCTGGTTCTTGCTTTGTAAAAGAACCACCAAAGTCAGCGTGTTTATGCTTCCTGGCAGTTTCCTTCCTGAGGCCCACTGAAAAGTAAATCCATGGAACTATTCTAGACAGATTAACAGGAGAGTAATGCCTCCTCAAGATTAACCAACTGTCCCAGTTTTAAAAGAATATTGAGTACTTATCCATTCCCCTTCCCTCCTTCCTTCCCCTCCCTTCATCAATATACCCCATACCCTCCCTCTTTAAAACGTTTTTCTCTAGTATTACAAGCACAAGGAATAATAATCCCTGTTCTCCTTCCTCCCCCTTCCCTCCCTCTCCCTGTAGTCTCCCTCCTCACTTCCCTTTCTTTCCCTTCTCCTTCCTTCCCTTCCTTTCAGTGAATCCATCCCACTCCCTGCCCTGTCTGCCTGCTTCCTTGATCCCTGTGTTCCCTCTGGTTCATCTGCTCTTGGGGGTAAAACGAGGAAGAAAAATTAAATTTTTTTCTCCCACATTTTATTTTTTCCTAATCACATAAACTCAATAGGTAGCCCTGTCCTCTCCCTCCCTCCTCCTCTCCCCTGTCATCCCCCTTGCATTCTCCCCTTTCCCCCTTCCTTTCAACCTCCCTTCCCTCCCCTTCCCTCCCCTTCCCCAGTGCCTCCCCCTTCCTCCCTCCCATCCTCTGGAGCATCCTTTTGTGTGAACATCAAATCTCCCTCTGAGTCCTCCAATCTAGTGAGGGTTCAGGACTCTGTGGCATAGCCTGCAGCCCCTTCTTGGGCTCTCCATTAGTATGGGAACCCTGTTATGACTGTTTAATCCCTTTCCTCTAAGGATCCTGCTCCCTGGGGCCTTCTTCCCTGTGATCCATGCCAGACTTTGGGGGGGTCATTGACATGTCAGCCATTGTGCAGGTCAACACAAAGTCCAGTTCTAGCTGCCGCAGCCCTAACTTGTGTGGAGTTTCTTGCATCTCCCCATCTTTAGGCTCTTACAATTTTGCCACCCCCTCTTCCATAAAATTCTTCAGCTTAGGATGGGCAGAGACTTGGATGGTCTGCTGCCAGGTGATTAATATAGGGTCTTTGGTATTCTGAATTATGGTTTGTTGTTGTTTTCAGTTTTGCTTTTCCTGCACTGCCCTTGGCTCCACCCTGATTGATATGAAGGTCACATCTTAACCCAAAATAAAAGACTGTTTAAATGAAGATCTTAATATAAGAGGAGGCTCAAGGATAGATGGAAGAATAGGAGTAGGATACAGCAGTGGGGGGGGTCAGCATCTCATTTGTGGAATGGTTATCATCTCTCTGCCAGTACCTGTACCCTCCCTGCTTGGTGAGAACAAATCTGTTCAGTCCCCAGTGACCAGGAAGGAAAGCTGCACCAGATGTCTTGCTACTTATATGCAATACTTGGCCATGGCCTATTTTCTCAACTAAAGCATGATCTCCTATCTCCTTTTTTTTTTTTTTGAGTCCTTACTTCCCCTTCCCTCCTGTTTATAATCTTTGAGATTACTTTAGGTATTACAGAGATTTACCTGTGAATATGTCATTAACTGGGTTTGGAACTAGGATCCACTTATTAAGGAGTACTTATGGCATTTAACTTTCTACATCTGGGATACTTCACTCAATATATTTTTTTATTTCTATCCATTTCCCAGCAAATTTCATTAATTCATCTTTTTTGATGGCTGAGTGCTATTCCATTGTATAAATGTACCACATTTTCCTTATCCACTCATCAACTGTTGGGCATTTGGATTGATTCCATGGCTTTACTATTGTAAATAGTGCTGCAATGAACATAGTTGTGCTCGTGGTTATTGAAGGGAATTTCTGCATTATGGGGGATTATTTCCAGTAGTGGTGTAACAGGGTCATATAAAATTTAAAAATTATTTTTAAAATACTATAATAGAAATTAATTAAAAAGTTTAAATTCAATTAAAAATATTAACCAACTTTATGAACATACTTCAGTAAATGAAAGTCGCAGTGTAAAAAGATAACATCTTACAAATAACTGATATCAAGGGACAGTGTGGGAGAATATTTGCCTGAACACATACATGTTCTACAGAGGAGAGGAGATGTGCTCTTCTTTTAAAGGACAGGAGGCTTTAAGTGAGTCTTCCTTTTGACAAGGAGGTATTATGGATGGTGATTTGGAGATTGTGTGGTTGCCCTTCAGTGACTTACACAGAAATATTTCAGGCTATCAGGAATCCACATGCACACCTACCTTGCAGAGTGTTTTTCTTGTTGAATGCATGCTCACTCTCACAGAGTTCTACTGAGTCATTAGAGCAGAGTCTTGTAGCCCTGCCATAGAGCTCCATTCAGCCTGGAGTTCACTCTTCTTCCTGAAATCTTGTGTTGATTTCCATTTCTTTCTCTCAGCACAGGTAGGCCTTCATTGATGACAAATTTCAACACTAGCCTATCTGTTTTTCTCTTTGTATCCATGATGATCTGCATATCATGGTTACCCAGAGTTCTTAGAGAGTACTTATTATATTTGCCCCACATTGAACAAGGGAGGAGGGTTTGAATCTTTTGTGAAAAAAAATTTGCCCACTTTGAAAATAGGTAGGTTAGCATAGTTGAAAGGGTAGGGAATTCCCTCGAGCTGATTGGGCTAGGCCAACAGTTCCTAAACAGACATCCAATGGCACAGTCACTGCTACCAACTCTCAACAGGTGGAATCTTGTGAAATTAAAGAGCTTCTGTTCAGATAAAGAGATTGTAACACGAGCTCAAAGGCAACCCACAGAATGGGAGAAAATCTTCACTAACCGCATATCTGATAGAACTCTACTATCCAGAGTGCACAAAGAACTTAGAAAACTAAACACCAAGGAAACTAATGGCCCAATTAAAAAATGGGCCCTGGAACTTAAAAGAAACTTTACTAGGGATGAAATTAAAATGTCTAACAAATATCTTAAAAAATGCTCCACTTCCTTAGCCATCAGGGAAATGCAAATCAAAACTTCCCTGAGATATCATCTCACCCCGGTCAGGATGGCAAAAATCCACAATACAAACAACAACAAATGCTGGAGAAGATGTGGAGAGAGAGGAACTCTGCTACATTGCTGGTGGGAATGCAGGCTCATACAGCCACTCTGGCGAGCCATCTGGAGATTCTTAAAGAAATTAAAGATTGAAATGCCATATGACCCTGCGATTCCACTTTTGGGAATAACCTCCCATGCAGCAGAGGTTCACCTCGATAGCACAAGCGCAACCATGTTCATAGCAGCACTGTTTACAATAGCTAAGTCATGGAATCAACCCAAATGTCCAAGAGTTGACGAGTGGATAAGGAAACAGTGGTACATCTATACAATGGAGTACTACTCAGCCATCAAAAATGATGAATTACTGGAATTTGCTGGGAAATGTATGTCATTAGAAACAATTATATTGAGCAAAGTATCCCAGATACAGAAAATTAAGCCCAGTATGTACTCCCTAAAAGGTGGCTCATGGTACCAAACCCACCCAGCCCACCTAGAGACACTCGATGATAAATCTCTGTAATACAGTAATTGCAAGGAGTATGAACAGGAGGGATGGGGTAGGAGGGCCACACCAGAAACAAGGAGAGAGCGGACCATGTTACAGCAGAAAAAATAGGCCTCCATCAAGGACTTCAAGTAAGCAATGGGACATCTGGTTAAGTTCACAGACTTTTCGTTCCTGATCATTTACAACTGAGAGGGTGTGATCTCACCAGAAGGGGAGGGCATATAGTCTGGCAGATAATAAGTAACCATTTTGCAAATGGGTGATTGACCCCCTCCCTCACTGAGGTTTCCTACTTTTATTACATCTACCTTTGAATATACTCTTATAACAAGATTCTAGTTTAACAGCTTTTTATCTCTGGCCAGGGGGTGACATCCAATACCTATCAGGATGGAGCCAAGGGCATTGCAGGAATCAACCACCTAGAACTAGGCCAGCCTAATCTCGCCCCATCCTGAAGCTCAGAGAAATTTGCGGAAGAGGGGGCGGTAAGAGTGTGAAAGCACAAGGATGGGAGGAGCAATGATATACAAGATACTCCACACAAGTTAGGGCCAAAGCAATCATAACTGGACTTTGCATGCCCTGCGCAATGTCCAACACACTATTGACCCCACAAAGTCTAGCATTTGTTGAAAGCACAAAGATCCTTGGAGGCAAGGGATTGACAGCCACAATAGTGTTCTTATGCTTAAGGGGAACAAAGGAAAGGGTTCAGGGAAATGACGTTAGGTCCTTGTACATCATCGGAGAGGAGGACCCAGAGTAGAGTTTGGCATGCACATTAAAGGATTCTCTGGGGATTGGGGGAGGGGAGGCACTGGGGGGTGGGGAGGCAGGGGGGAGGGGAGGGTGAGCAGAGGGGTCGGGGGGGAAGAGGAGGGAGGGAGGGAACCAATGTACCTATTAAGTTTGTATGAGCGGAGATAATAGAAAATATTTTTAAAAAAAGATTCTCTGGAGTTTGGGGGGGAGGCACTGGGGGATGGAAAATGAGGGGGGAGGGGAGGGGGAGCAGGGGGGTCGGGGGTTGGAGGAGGGAGGGAGGGAACCGGTGTACCTATTAAGTTTGTATGAGCGGAAATAATAATAAAAGATGTTAAAAAAAAGAAAATATGTAGGTTGGTAGATAGTTGTCTTTAGCATTTAAGATACAAGATCAATCCCAAAGCAAAACAAAGTATGTCTGTATAAAACAGTTGCATGTGATATTTCCCTCTCATTTCCCTTTTTAACCTGTATAAAATTATTAATCTGTCATTACTAAACCCTGAATGGTTAAGTAACATCTGTAAAATATAAAGACACTGACACACTAGAGATCAGAATTGAATTAAAGTCTCATGTTGTCATAGTGTCATAGGTGTCAACCTGACTGTTGAGGGTTTGAGCTCTGGGCACACTTGTAGAAGAGTTGACGTTGAGTTAAGCCCAGACATTGAGTTAAACCTGAAGGAGATTGTCTAGCTGATGAGGAAGACCCAGCCCATGGTGGGTGGAATTAGGCCCTGGATAAATCACAGAAAGCTAGTAGAGAGAATTGGCATCCTTCTGTTCACTTGGCCAGACATGCTGGTCTGGCAAGTAAGGACTGTCCATCTCTCAGCCATTATGCAGTGATGGTGTGGCCAGTTCCCTTGGCCTTGGTGTTGGTGTGTGCTCTCCCATCAAGCTAGACTGATAACTGTAACTGGACTGTTGTAAGAAAGTAAACTCTTTGTTCCCTTAAGTTGTGTGATGGTCATTTATCAGCAACCATGCAAGTGGACTGCAACACATGCTATAACCCTAGATCTCTCCCCATGCTACATATTTCCATGGCAGACTTCAGTCTGCTAGTATTGGCTCTTCACTTACCTTCTTTGGGCATAATATTTACGCCCATTAACTCCAGAGCAATATTTAAAATGTTGGAACGCATAGTCCCTGTCACTTAGATACTCAAAACAAAGGTACATTATTCTTTAGGGAAAATGCTCAATATTTTGCTATTGCTTTCACCACTCTATTTGACATCACTAAGATCAAGTCAAAAGAAGGTAAAGTGGATGTAACAAAGCAGTACCAGAAGAAAATGGGAGGAAGGAAACAAATCTCTCATTCACCAAAGCCAAGAGCTTTAGTAAATTGATAAAACATGCTCTTCATTGCTTAAAGATTAAAACGATTCAAATTTGGTAACATTGCTTATCACCGGGCCTGGCACCAGAATGTATGATGAGCCAGAGGTATGACCACAACTACGCACACATCATGAAGGGGGTCAAGATAAAACAGTTCATCCCCGTTCACTGCAAAATTCCCAAATCTACAGTTTCATTTGCTTGTCAGCACCCTGCGATTGGTCTGCTGAGGCTCCTTGGAAACCTGGCGTAGGACCGTGGATGGTAGAAGGAGCCATTCTTTGTTATGTCTGGCCCCTGCTACTGTAACCACTGAACATTTCGCGGGACAATAATTCTCCAGTTCCCAGTGTAGAAGAGAAAAGTTCAGCACGTTTCAATGTTGTTTTTATTTTTATCCTAAATTGTAAGCAGGGGGAAGGAAACATAAGAGATATTTACAAAGGAAATTTTCTTCTAGTACAAAGAATAAAATTAAGTCGAAGAAAATGGAAGAAAGTTGAGACTGAACTAAACAAAGTAAGCAAGACTCAGAAAGACAATACCACACTTCCTCTCAGGTGGAATATACATTTTACAAAGAGACATGGAAATGTGAGGGATTTAAGAGAAGAGGGAATAGTGGGAAAAGGGCAAAGGAGAGCAATATGAGGATGAAAATAACTGGAATGTATTCGACACGAGTGTGGTAATGTCCCCAGGGAAACCTATTACTTTACACAATTAATGAATACTAATTTAAACAAGAAGCCATTTCCCTCTCCTAGTCTGCGTCGCTCATTCTTGGAAATTCTGCAGCTAAAGAGGTTGCCAAAAGGGTCAGTAAATAAAGACCGCCCCAGTGTGAAGTAAGCTCACGCTGCAGCTGTCAAGCCAGGACCCATGGGGAAGAGATGCAAGGTTTATGTTCAAGTTGCCTACGTGAGGGCTCAGGAGGTTATCTCTGAGACTCGCCCACACCATGCATAACATCAAAGGTCTTTGCAAGTTGAGCGCACCATTTCTCAAGACTTGAAGATAGATCGGCCTTATGATTTTTTTAATACGAAAAAGCCAGTCCTAGAAATGATTAAGTGCCCAGGAGTCGGCCGGTGTATCAGATAAGCATGGCTGGCTTTGACCAAGTAATTTCACTACTGTGTAGCAGTCTGAAAATGAGAAAAATGTCATGTCCAAAGAAGTTCATTGCACCTTTTTTATCATACTAAAATATCTGTGAGCAATATGAAGCCAAGAATACAAACTTGATCATGAAATTATAGTGAGGAGTCCATGCACTATTGGAGCAGGCATTAACCATGGCTAATGAGGTAACCACAATGAAGACATAGTAATCATTTTCTAATTCAATTATATTATCTATAAGACATTGATAATGGAAAAAAGACCAATAGTAAAAGAAAAAAATAGACAAAACAGAAAAAGAAATATCTGTCAATATTGGCCAGAGAGAATGAAATCTTTTTTTAATTCTTTGCTGAATTTTCAAAATGAGCTATTAATAACAACGTCTCTTTTAGAAAGAAGGGGAGGCTGATATTTTAGAATGAATTTCATTTAAATGAAACTGTAGACCTTTAAGATGTATGCACACACTACATCTCGACCACTGTCCTTGGCTGGACATCCACCAAACTTCAAAAGGAAACACTTAGATTCCAGATGCTCATATTTCAGCATTCTTATAGAATCTGAGGCATATTCACGTCTCCAGTTCTGTGTCTCCAGTTTATTAACCTAAATGTAAGTAGGCTGTGCTTTGGGGAAGCATAAGCAGACTTTTAATTTCTATACATCACTTAATGTTGTAAAATGCTGCCTTCAAGTAACAAGTTATTCAACTTTTCTTTTTTAAAAGGTAAACATTTTATAGTTACTCATTGTTAATTGGTGGTAAAATGAATTATTATATATTAAGCCCTACTCTCACACTGGGAAATACAATGGCCATATCCTATCATTCTGTAGTTTACAATTCACATGTTTATGCATAACTGTTCTCCCTGGGGAAACAAAAGCATATAATCCATTAATATGTAAGGCTTTTATACGTGGGTGAGTGAGCAATTTAAGAATTAAATCTTATAAAAAAAAGAAGCAAATCTTTTTTCTCCTTTATCCAAAAACTTAAGTTTACATACTCCCTTCACCTTTAGGCACAAGTGTGGATTATCTACTTGCTGGCAGGGCCAGGCAATTTTTTCTTCTTTCTGTATTTCAAAAAAGCTCATATTCTACTTAGACTTTTAGACTGCTATATCCCAAATCCGGAAACGAAAAAAGAACTTTCATTTGAAAAGTACCATATGTGCTCCCTAGCCCTACACAAGTGTTTATTTAGCAAGGAACATCTAACTAAAGCAAAAAGAACCCACTTTGGAATTAGGCGATGATTTAAGATAGCACATTTCATAGTAACCAGTGAGTAGCCAATACAGCAGGAAACAAATTCAAAGACTGACCCTAGTGAAGATATTTGGAGTCTAGAATGTGTAAGTTGAATTTTTTCCATAAAAAATACGTACATTGGAAATCCACTCAAAGGAAAAAAAAATTTCAGAATTCCTTGGTAGCTATTGCAAGGAAAAGGGAGGTGTTCAGTGATCATGGTTCATGTCTTTTCAGTTAGATTCTTTCAGTTATGATCAAATACCTGGCTAGAAGTACCTTTCAGAAGGAAGGACTTATTGGGATTCAGACTTTGAGGGTCCAGTCTGTTAGGGAAGGGAGTGCAGGTCAATTGCCTGCTTTCGTCTGAATAGATCATGGAGCAGAGAATGGGGAATGTTAGCACTCAGCTTCCTTTCTCCGTTTTCCCTCTTATTCAGTCCAGGACTCCACCCTATGGATTGATGCTTCCAACAGCCAAGGTTCATCTTCCTCCAGTGGATCCTCTCTGGAAATGCTCCCACAAACACATCCAGAGATGTATCCATCTAAAGTCCTAGTGGCTTCTTGATCTAATCAATATGACAAGGAAAATAAACTGTTACATTCCTAAAATGCATACCCAAAATGTCAAACCCAAATAAACTGTTACATACCCAAAATGCATACCCAAAATGTCATTGTAATTGTTTCTTTAATCTTCTCTATTTCATTCCAGTTTTAGTATATGTATTCCCAAAGCAAACCATGTAGTTGCTTCTTATTATGTCTTCCAAAATTTGAGTTATTAAGTCTATTGTGTTGAACATGGACACTTGATAAAGAAGACTAAGAAAAGCCTCTAATTCCCGTAGAGTCTGGTTAATTTCCACATACACTTGTCACAATTTCAAGTACACATGTAGAGAATTCTTTAGTTATGGTGAGTCTGTGAGTCAGTCTCCGGGAAATTCTCTGACTGACATGGGAAAATCCAGTCCATTGTGGGCGGGACCACTCCTGGGCAGGTAGATAATATAAAGATTTGGTTGACTCTGCAGACTGGCAAGCTGGAAACTATGCCCCTCTTTCAACTCTTCCTGTGGATATAGTATGTCTAGCTTTCTTAGCTGCTGGTGTTGGTTTGAGATTTCCTGACATCAAAAAGGACTATTACTTCAAACTGTCAACATGAATAACCTTTCATTTTTCCCTAAATTGTTTTTCCTAAAGTACTTGGGTCATATATTTATCATAACAGCATAAATAATGGACCAAGAGAAGACCCTTATAGTGATTCATATCCCTTGATTTATTTTGAATCAATTAACTTGTAAACTAATAAATGAGTTGCAACCAATGAGAAATTCCTTGAGGATTGAGCTAACAGTGATTGGTCAGCACAATTTTGGCATCTTGAGAGATCATATATGATAAGCACAATGTAACTGTCAGGAAAGGCAAATTCAATTCCACCATATATTATTATCTCAAATATGAAAAAGTAATTGCTACTGTACTTTGGCCCTACTCCATTATGACCAAGCTGTTGCTAGATACTCATCTGCTTCTCTTTTTTATTAGTTTTTTATTATTTATTCAATTATGCATGTATGTGTGTGCATGTGTGTGCATGTATGTATGTGAGTGTAGAACCACGGACGAATTCAGGAACCACCATGGACCGCCTCCACCTCCTTGTTTACTCTACCCCGGGATTCACAGGCTCCGCCCTACCAGGACCGGAAAGGCAGGCCGCCCCGCTTCCGCCTGGCATCTATACGTGGGGTCTAGGATCTGAACTCAGGACCTTCTGCCTGCAAGGCAGAGGCTTAACCCCTGAGGCACCTCTCCAGCCCCTCGTCTGTTTCTCTTAAGAAGGCCTCAACATTGTTCTGTGTGATTCTTGAAAGTGAGATAAAATGCAGTGGCAGTAGCCACACCATCCTTTATGATAGGAGTGCATGTATATGAATTCATATACAAGAGCTCATGCAAAGCTTCCATTTAGCACACAGACCCATTAGTAACAATAGTTACCTATATCCATTTGAAGGGTATCATATCCATTTAATGAACAAGGGTGGCTTTGTGGTGGACTCCCTCGGATAAACAATCACAGGAAACCACAAATACCACAGTCTGTATGCTCTGGGAAGCCCACCACCTAGGCTAGGCATCATCCACACTTGTTCCTTTGCCCACATTGAACTCATGAGAGTCAACACTACACTATTTTGCAAAGAGATTATCAGGACTCAAAACCAGAAGGAAAATATTCTTTAATTAAAAACCTTTGATTGCTTAATTAGAAAATTACAAAAAAACCCTGAGATTTTTAACATTAATAACTTCAAGCTTAAATTTAAAAATAAATTTAATTTTACATACACAATAATATATTTCATATGGAAATGTTATTTCCAACATCAACCTAAGTTCTGACAGAGACAGAAGTAAGCCCAATAAAATACATAAAAGACTCATACTAAGAAAATTATAAAATATTGGAGAAAAAACAGGAAATTTTCTATAAATCAGTATATAAAATTAATTCATTGGATAGGAAATCTTAGTAGTTTAATGTATGCCACTTTTTCACAAATAATCCATATATTCAAGGTTATTGAAATCAAAATCACATCCTGATTTTTCATGGAACATAAACTAATTCTAAAATTACATCTTGAAAAAGTATTTGATTTTTTCTTTTTTTTTCTGTGATTCCATGTATGTCTTTTTTTTATTTTTAATAAAAATGTAATTATACATTTTAAAATTTTTTTACCAGTTCCCTCCCTCCTCCTTCCTCTCCCTCCCCATCCCCCAGTGCTTCCCCCCCCAATTCCCAGAGAGTCCTTTATTGTGTACGCCTGACTCTCCTCTGGGTCCTCCTCTCCGATGACATATAAGGACCCAGTGGCATTTCCAAAAGCCCTTTCTCTTGTTCCCCTTAAGCATAGGAGCACTACTATGGCTGTCAATCCCTTGCCTCCAGGGATCTCGGTGCCCTTAACAGATGCTAGACTTTATGAGGGCAACAGTGCGCTGGACATTGCGCAGGGCATGCAAAGTCCCATTATGATTGCGTTGGCCCCAACTATTGTTAAGAATCTTGCAAATCGTTGCTCCTCCCATCCTTTTGCTCTTACACTCTTACCACCCCCTCTTCCGCAAATGTCCCTGAGCTCCAGGATGGGGAGAGATTAGGCTGGCCTAGTTCTATGTGATTGATATAGAGTCTCTGAAGTTCTGGATTGTGGTTTGTTGATTTTCTTTTGCAGTTTTGCTGCTCCTGCAATGCCCTTCACTCCATCCTGCGGGGCACTGTATGTCATTCTAAAACATGCACAATCAATAAAGTAATGTTCCCCATTAGACTCAAGACTATATGAAGTGGCTAGGCATTTAAAATGCTTGCCACACAAGTATGTAAAATGAGTGAACGTCTTAATCTACCTGCAAATTTAGCCCTTGAAGACAGAGACCTGGAATTCCTAGAGAAATCTGGCTAGTTAGACTATCTTTACCGATAAGTTTTAGGTTTGATTTGAGATCCTACCTCAAAAAGTATGAGATGGAAGAGAAAAAAAGGATGATTCATGGTATCGACCGCAGACTTGCACATGTACTCAAATAAGTGTACAAGGACATGGTCATATGTTCGTGTGCTCCATTGCATGTGAGTAGATACATAGATACACTCTACCATGCATAAGTAAAGACCAAAAAAGAATCCAGAAGAATTTATTTAATTGTGGTCATTAAAGCACACAGGCAGAATATCAGAATTAGACAAAAACGGTAATCGGCTGGAGACACTGGAGAGGGATAAGCGCCTGAAGGAGATGATGGCCCCTGAGCAACTGTGCAAAACAAAGCGTTGTGGGAAAATTTATTGCTCACACATGCTAGAGTGATTCAGGAGCATTTGCATGGAAAATAAAAATCTAGAGCACTGTGTACGTACATCCAGAGCTAACCAACGATCAGGCGAAACAGAACTTGGAATCAATGATGAAACCATGGAAGAATAACTTGGAGCATTTCTTAGAGAAGACAACACAACAGAGAAGAAGCATGATATATTTGTCGTAAATGAGATTCCAACAGTATAAATTTCTTTCATGAACAAATATTAAAAGGCCAAATTTGCATCAGGCATTTCACATATATACAAATCTTAGTTTTCTAAGAAATGAAAGTCTGTCAAAAATCAACACTTAAAAACATAACTGGCACAAGATTTTTCATATATGTGTGTGTTCATTCACAGAATTTTAGTCCCTAGAAGATAGGTTTGTCAGAAAGTCAATATTTTTTAAAAAGTAAGTCAATGTAAGAAAAATGAGAAAAGGATTAATAGAAGTGAACAGACCATTCCCAGAGGAAGAAATAACTAATAAATATGAAAAACAAACCGCCTCCCAGGAACATGTGAACTAAAGCACTGAGAGGCCGCTGCATACACACCAGCCAGCCAGAGAAATTCAAGAAGTCTGACATGACAATTTGTAAAATTAAATTGGAGAATAATTATAAACCTAATGAAACTGAAATAAATATATCTCATTCTATTGAAATTCTGTTCCGCAGTTTTCAGTATAGCAAAACTTAAAATATACTAGAACTTTTGAAACACCATACTTTCAAAATGATATAGTGTATTCATACAATGAAACTAAAATAAACAAACTGCTTTATTTATATTTATTATGTTAAAGTATATAATTATATACTGATATATGTCAAGGTTCAGGATTTTAAAATATATCATGAAGGAGTCTAAAGAAACAACAAATTCAAGACAGACATTTTAAGGAGTGAAGACTGAGATATCTACTTGTAAGAGAAAAAGGAACTTTACCAGGCTATTTTTCTATTTTCTAATAGTAAAATAATAATAAAATGTTTTATTAATTCTGGATATTGTTCTTGGTATTTCTAGTAATAACATTTTATGAGAGAAAGAGAGAGAAAAGAGAAGGGGAAGGAAATGGAGGAAAGGGGAGGGGAAGGCAAGAGAAGGGAAGGAAATGGAGGAGAGAGCAAGGGAAGGGAAGGGGAGGGAAGGAAAGGGAAAGGGCAGAGAGAGGAAGAGAAGGAAGGGAAGAGAAGGGGAGGATAATGCCTGTCATGGAATATTTGAACACTTGTGGATCCCACTAGACAAATTTTAGAAGCTGTTTCTCTTTCCATGTTGTAGCCTTCAAGAATCAAATTCAGGTTACCATATACAGATAGCAAAAACCTAAGACGTCTGCTGGATGTGGTGAATTACTTTCAACTTTTCAGAATCATAAGACATGCGCAGACCAATGTAAACGCACATGCACGTGCGCACACACACACACACACATACACACACACACACAGAGTAGTTGATGATCACTAAAATAAAGAACGCAAAAGAATGAAAGAATAATGATTGATAATTTATTAGTGGAAATTAAAAATGCATTGAACCTTTTAGAGTAACAGTGTAAAAGATACAGATACAAGATAGTCATTTTCACATGAATAATATTAGGCAATATGACTGAAAAAATTTCACTAGTAAAATTAATGATGTGAAAGAGCGAATGACTGAATCAGATACTATTCAAAATCAAAAGAGAAATTAATATAATAGTGAAGTCATGGACTGCTAGAGACATGCTTTGTGAAAGAAAGAAGGAAAGAAAGAAAGAAAGAAAGAAAGAAAGAAAGAAAGAAAGAAAGAAAGAAAGAAAGAAAGAAAGAGAGAGAGAGAGAAGAGAGAGGAAGGAAGGAAGGAAGAAAGAAAGAAAGAGAGAGAAAGAAAGGAAGGAAGAAAGAAAGAGAAAGAAAGAAAGAAGGAAAGAGAGAGAGAAAAAGAAGGAAAGAGAGAGAAAGGGAGGGAGGAAAGGAGGAGGGAGGAAGGGAGGAAGGAGGAAGAAAGAAAATGGAAAGTGATAAAAGGAAGGAGAGAAAGAATGAGAGAGAGAAAAAGGAAGCAAGGAAGGAAGGAAGTAAAGGGAGGGAAGGAAGAAAGAAGGAAAGGAGAGAGTAAGAGAGGGAGGGAGGGAAAAAAAGTAGAGTGCAAGTTTTGAAAACATCAAAAGTACAAACAGATTGGCTGGTAGGGAGAATACTGAGAGTCTTCTCAACTCTAGTAACCATTTCTCCAGGGATGTCTATAGAGATCTTCAGTTACCAGTGGAGCCAGAAGCTGCCTGAAGCTACTGATGTGGCCACTGAAAGCTATAGTCTGCTGGGAGAAGTGAGCCAACAGAATTATATGTGCTATGTGCAGTGCTTGCTAGGGAGGAGAACTTCTGGAAGATACATCGATGACCTTGCGCTGAATCCCTATTCAAAGGTCAGATTGGGCACCTGTGTGCTAGTGCTTCCTGGCTTCCTGTGCTGCAACTTCTCTTTCTGTTGCATCCATGTATCTCTAGAATAAGAATCCTCACAGCGTCATTGAAATATCTTCTGTTACTGCAAATGCAAACCTTGTCTCATCTTCGCTAGAAACTTACCCCAGGAGGAAGATAAAAATGGACACATAGCAATTCGGGAAGTGTGAAAGGAGGTACACCTTAGTTTTAGAATTTATGATCCTGGAAACATACCTCTGAGAGATTAACACCCGCTGTCACACAATATATATTGAGGAGGCTTCCGTGTCAAAATTGATGAAGCAATTCACATCTGATGTCTCCAATGTTCAGTATGAAATATGAAGCTGAGTGATGAAGGGATGGAGAGGAGAATTAGATTCAGGTGTTCCTCTTGAACTATGATAAAAAGAGCTGTTAGACTCACATGGACAGATCCCTGGATAATTCTTTCTTTCACTTTGTGGTTATGCGGAGAAACAAAACCAGGGACCTGTGTGCACTTCCTCTATGGTGTGAGATCCTCAGGTACAAACCACAAAGCTATGAATCAAAATCTGCAATGGATAAAGCCAGGAGAGGCCATGATATATCAATATAGCAATACATACATAGCATATTTTATTTTATTTGTATTTACTTTTAATGTTGCATACATGAATTTAGTGAACTCACACTTCATTTCCCTATCACCTCTCCCTTCCCCCTTACAACCCCTAATCTCCCTTATCAAACTCCCTCCTATTTTTAAGCCTCTTCACCTACGTGGCCCACTGTGTTCTATCTAAATTGCCTTTGATGACGTATACCTGACATGATTCATGTTGCAGCATATATCACAGATCAGTGGGTATACTACTGAGGAAAGCATCTTCCTTTTCTTCTTCATCAGCATTAGTCCTCGTCGCTCTCTCGGGAGGTGAGGACCTTCTTGAGATCCTTCCCCTTCCATGGTGAGATAGGACAGTTCCCATGCAGTTCTCCTGCCAGTGTATGTCTACCATGAAATCATGGATACCACATCTCTGTCATACCCAGGAGATAATGTCTGGTCCATCAGTTGATGCTTAGTCTTACTAGCCCCTCTTCCTTGATGTGCCCAGACATTGGAGTGAGGATAAATGTGGATTTGATACGCTGCTTATGGACAAAGTGCAATCCTGCTTATGGAATAAGTGTAGTAACTTATTTTCTGCATGTTGGTCTGTCGCGCTTTTCTGTAGAAACACCATTGCAGAAGGAGCCTTTAAGTGTGAGTGCTGAGTGCTCTTCCAATCTATGGGTATAATGGGTATAATGATAGGTGTTTAAAGGGCAATTTGATGTAGTGTCTTCATGGCTAAACATGGATAGACTGCACTTCCATTTGGAGCTGTGTCCTCTGCTCTCATGGGTTCTTGTTCTAGTTTACAGTAACAGAATTATGTTCCCTGACAAGTGGGATAGAAACCCAACCAGAAAGACATTGGTTGCTTCCTTCATGTTCATGCCACTGTTATACTGCTCATAACCTCTTGCCATGGTGAGTATTACAAGTTGAAGTTTTTGAAAAGCAATAAGACCTTTGATTGCTTTTCTCTCCCTATGATTTCCACAGCACTTCCTGGTACTATGTGAGCTATCCAGCAAGGAGGGAGCTTCTAACCAGTTTCAGCTAGTTCTTTTTGTCCATGTCCTGTAACCCGTGTGTGCTGCATCTTCAATAATAGGGTCCTATTTGTCAGTTTGTGGAGGCCAACTAAGAGAGACCATGATATTTTTCAAGGCAGTATTAATAATAACAGGGCATAGAATGCAAGGTCTCTTGACAATCAAGACATTCACTGAATGATAATATAATGGGGATCTCAATTTGAAATTCTTCACATATCTTCATCGATCCAGGGGAATCAAAGGGATGATGACTAGTATTAACTGTGAAGCTGATACCAAGGAAGCAAACCTTTGGATTACCTCAGTGGGACTCTATAGATTTATATTGGCCACTGAATACTGTAGTAGGTTTGTTTTAACCGAATTTATTAATGTGGGAAAACCTAACCCATAAAGTGTGTGACGATTCTCTAGGCAGGGAACACAGAACTGTATAAAAATGAAAATAACTGAGCATGAGCAGGTTTGCATGTATTGATCCATTGCCCCCTGTTCCTACCACAGATGTGATCTGACCAGCTGCTTCATGCTCCTGCATGGGCAAGTTCTCCATGAACTTGATGAACTGTAATGTGGAATTAGGCCAATGAGCAAATTCTTTCCCATGACTGTCTGAGCCAGGCATTTTCTTACAGTCACAGGTAGGGAAACTAAAAGAGATGGATTCTTTAGTGCAAAAACAATAACATGCTGTAGGATAAATTTAGAATGTTCATTGTTGCAACTAAAGTGCAGATCAAATGTTAGATGACAGAACATTCTGGACATTCATTCAAATTCACATTGTAAACAATGTTACTAAATCTGAAGGGATTGAGGAATCAGAGACTATCAGATGACTTCCATGTAAGTCAAGTCCCTGACAATGGATGATAGAAAGACAGTAGCCAATATGGAAGAGGAAACAGGAATAAGATCAACAAGAGAAAGTAGAATAGATGGAAAGTTGCTCTTCAATACTCTGACCAGAAGCAGGAAAGACATCGTCACTACCTGACAGGAGTTCTAACAGAGCAGATATGCCTAGCACCTAGCAGAAAGGAGAGCATAAATCAGCTGAGAGTGAAGTGTGTGATCAATTCCTGGACATTAGGTGACAGAGCGAGGAAATCCAAGGAAGAGCAAGCAAAGGCACATTGCTAACCCTGAGAAGATCAGCACATTAATGATTTTCTTATCATTGGTATCGCAAAACACCCCACAAAAAGCAAGCCAAAGAAGGAAGCTAGAGAAGAGAAGGTGGTGTGATTACGAGGTAACTAGTTATATTGTATGTGCAATCAGGATCAGGGAAAGATGAATGCTAGCGCTCTGCTCCTTGTGTGTATGTGTGTGTGCATGTGTGTGTGTGCCAGAGGGCACTTGTGTTCCTGTGGATGACCAAGGGCGACTTCAGGAACCGTCTTAGATGCTTCTACCTCCTTACTGCCTCATTCTGGGACTTTCCCAGGCCCTGCCCACCAGGACCAGAAGTGTAAGCCACCCCCCTTTCTACCTGGCATTTTCACATGGGACCTGGGATCCGACTTCAGGACCTTCTGCTTGTGAAATAGAGGCTTAACCCCTGAGCCATCTCTCCAGCCCACTTTCTTCTTTTTATTCAGTAGTAGCCCCGATTATGTCACTGCCTACATTTCTGGTGGGTCTTGTTACCTCAGTTTAACCTCTCTTGTCTCCCAAATACACCCAGAGGTTTGCCTCCTGGTATGTCTACATCCATAAATACTACCAAATTGACAATCAAGATTAACCGTTACAGACATCAAGGAGGATGGTGGCTCTGGCAAGGGCAGCCCTATTTTTTTTTTGGCAAGAACAGCGAGTTAAAGTATCTGAGAAAGGAGTTTTGGGATATAAGTGGATAGCTGGTTGCCATGCTCCAAAGATCTCAGGGGGAAATTGTGAGAAACCATGTGCCGTGAGCGGTAAGAGAGAGGAGACTCAGGTGCCCCCAACAGCTGGCCAGCAGACACAGACTGCAGAGAGATGCACGAGAGTGACGCGGTTCTACAGCTCCCTGCTGAATTCAGGCAGGTCCCGGGACAGGAAGGCTCAGAATGACTGAGAAAAATGACACTCTGGCCAGAGAAGCAAGACTTCACTTTAGATCCGTGTCTGAAGAGCCCAAACCAGGAGCTTCTTGGCTTTTACAATCTTACGTTCCGATTGCTTCCCCGCAGATGGGTTGCAATGGTAGAGAAATATTTGGTGCGCTAAGTAGAAACTAATTCCATATTTTATGAAAAGATGCTAATTTTTTATTGCTCTTCTCTATTTGCTGTCATAGCCTGTAATTTATTCTCTGCTTAATTTATCAAACTGTTACATCATGACACAGTAGAGGGGAAACAAGTGTAATGTCATTTAGGCAGGTAACTGCCATGATATCATTTAGTTCTCTCAGCATTCGTACTGTGATAAACTTTGATGAAAAATGAGTGACCTGATACAAAATTAAAGCTCTATCAGTTGAGGACAGGACTTGAACCTTGACTGTAAAGTCCTCATATGTCCATTATTCTCAACAATATACCAGTCCCCATATGAGAGGGGAGGGAAAGAAGCCTTAAGGACAACATATAGCATGGCTATGTTAAGATTTCACAGCTGAAATAAGTCGGAGCTAAAGTCAAATCCTCTGACTGCTTTGGACATGCTTTGACAGCATCCTGACTTTCCAGGTACAGAGAATAATCACACTGCATTAGAGACTATGTCTGCCTTCTCCCTTTCCTTCTGTCAGTATTGGAATGGAGAAAGGCAAACAAAATCCAGGCCATTAGTCATTGGAAAGAAGCTCTAAATGGAGCCCATTAGCCATAAGGACAGGATGTTGCGGACATGTCTCAGAAATCCTTTTTCAAAGACATTTTCAGTGCAATTATGACCTTGTGCTGGTCCCCAGAGCTTCGTCAGCAAGCACTTAAGGAACTCAGTGGCCTGTTGAAATGCCCGATAGACCTGTGAGTCTTTCTCCCAATCAGGAGCAGAAAATCAGACATTCCCCTGATTGCCACAGGATTAGTTTGTTTGGCCCAGGTCAGAACAGAACCTGCTTGTCCTCTGACCTTTGTAAGATTTGACCTGACAAATAGAAGGTGAAAACTTCACTAAGGACACCCTAAAAGTCCTTCCCTCTCTTCCTTGTGAGATTATTTAGTTTTATTATCTGAAGTACAAAAACAAATTTTTAAAATATGCAAGCCAAGCAATACAAAAATAAAGAAATGTTCCTTATCTAAGTGTAAGTTAAAACATTTGATCAAAAATAAATAGGTGGCACAATCTTCTGCTATCATAGTGTGTGGCAGGTACCGTGTATGTGCATCTCACATAAGGGATTGCATTTAAGCCAAAGAAAGGCTCAAGTAAGTATCTTGGGTCTCAGAGGTGCATGTATCTGAAATGCTTATCCTGGAACCCAGAGCTGGCAGGCTACAAATGGGTCAAGTTCTGAGAAAATCCCTGGGAAATGTGAAAGAATGAATCATGGGCATGATACAGGCCCAGAAAAGTACTGAATGCCTGTCCCTGCTAAGGAAATGTGCCCTCAACTCACTGTTCTTTAATCATTCTTCCTTTTCTCCTTTGCACACCCAAGGGGCTTTTGAGGGATGAGGTCTAGGAACACCCTGAGTCAACCAACTGCACACTGGTGATGAGAAGCAAGAACCTCTCCTGCTCTGAACTCTAGTGCTCACACACAGCAAGTACTCTGTGCTATTTTTGAGATCCCGTCTGTTCTAACACCCTTCTCATTTATAATTCCTAAGTACAGATGTTTAATAATAGCACTGTCAGTTGACATAAAAATATTAAATTTCCCTATTCAATAGTTAACACATGATTGTAAAGTAATAAGATGTTTTATTTTCTCAGTAACCTTTATTTTATTGAAGACCTAAAAAATGCTAAAATTGGTTTTATATATATATATATGTATATATATATGCAATGTCTCATATTGCATAGGCTTATCTTGAATTAGTTACATATTTAATGATGGGCCTGAACTGATGTTCCTACCTCTGCCTTCTCAGTGTTAAAACTATAGATGTGACCCATCACATCTAGTGGTTTATAGATTTTTTATTATTATTATTTTACCTAGGTGTTTTTCTCCTACATTTTATTTTTTTCCTAATCATACAAGCTCAATAGACACCCCCATCCTCTCCCTCTTTCCTCCCCAGTTGTCCCCATTGCACTCTCCTCCCTTCCTCCTTTCCTTTCATGCTTCTCCCTCCCTCCCCCTTTTTAGGTAATCCCCGTCCCTCCCCTTCTCCCAGTGCCTCCCCTTTCTCCATCCCCTGGAGCATCCTTTTGTGTGAACTGCCAAACGTCCCTCTGAATCCTCTACCCTAGCGAGGGTTCAGAACTCAGAGGCATAGCCTGGAGCCCCTTCTTGGGCTCCCCATTAATATGGGAATTCTATTATGTCTGTTTAATCCCTTGCCTCTAAGGATCCTACTGCCTAGAGCCTTCTCCCCTGTGATCCATCCTAGACTTTGGGGGGTTGTAGACATGCCAACCATATTTTTGCCTTTGAAAGGGGAGAGATACATTTGTGCTGACATTTTCACATTTTCCAGCTTATAAAATCCACATATATAATGATGTCATTAAATCTTTGCAAGTCTGTCAGGCCGACAGGAATGTTCTAGCCTAACTTCAGAGAGACTCCGGAAGGATAAAGGTGTTTGTCCCAAAAGACAGATTTAATCCATGTCAGAGCAGTGATTGAAATTCTTGTCTTGACTCAGAATCATGTGCTCTTCATGCTTGCACACCATTCCTTAAGGTTTACAAGGCAAGTGCATGGAGGTTTAAAACAAAACAAAAAATTCCATTTAATGATCAATAAAATTTACTTTTTACCTTTTCAGGCATTAAATTTTTACATTGATCTTCAAAGGTGTCACTAGACGTACTGAATGGGTCTGTGTGGACAGCAACAGAATATACATTGTGGTTAATTACTTCCTACAGAGTATTGAAATTGTAGTTAGTCATTTCCTACCATTAGAAATAAAAAGGAAAGAAGCAGTAAAATCTCTACATACTTTTTTCCCAGAAAGTTAATAGTGTTTTTGAAAGTTTTGTTTCCTCGTGGTATGACTATGTTCTAAGTTGTCAAAACATGTTTTCTTGCCCAGAGCAAAAAAAAAAAAATGTTTCTAATATATTTTTCAAGCATAGTGACCGAACTACAAAACCTTTCAAATACTTCTTGTTGTTTGAATGAAACAAAATTATTCCCTGACCCACAAAAATACACCAAAATGTCATGAATTCACCCCAATTTCCTCCCCTACAGAAGGAGAATTAGCCCCAGAAAGGAGGTTCAAAGAATGAGCGCTAGGTCTTGATTCTGAAACCTTTTGACTAATACAAGCTCATTTCCATGGCTCTGCAGAAAAGGTTTGAGTTGAGGTCTGTGAGTAAGAATGGGATCTAGGAACTGGGAGTGACTCCACATGCCATGGGCTGGTGGCTGATGATTGACATCTTAAGAAAAGCCAGCCTTCCAAGTAGTGACAGAAGCAGCTTCTGTATCTACGCTCCTCGTGTAGAGTGTAGAACAGCATCCTCTGAGCCTGATCAGAGAGGCCTGGACAAAATCCTTCTTGCAAAGGAGCAAAGTTCAGCTCCACTGTGGGAGTGGCTAGTGTCAAAGTGGAAGGGACCGCTCTGAATGACCTGCAGGAGTCAGAAAAAGACAGGGACATTTTGGCAAGAAGCGTGGGCATGTGTGACTGTGCCCAAGGTAGACTTCAACCCAAACTCTTCCAGTCCCTGCTGCAAACCTGGCCCTCAACCATGACTGTGATTGTGGCAACCAAAGCAACAAACTTCTAACCACGGACAGTAGCATTAGATGACAGGCATTGTTGTTCTTTTTTCATTTTGCAGATGTATTTGTTGGGGGATGTTAATGCATGTGTGCTTGTGTGTTTGGATGTGTGTGGATATGGACATGCATGAACATGTCTGTGTGTGGAGTCCTGAGGTTGATATTGGGAGTCATCCTCGGTCATCTTTTACCTCATCATTTTTCAACAAAAAAGCAGGGTCTCTAATCAAACCCCAAGTTCTCTTTTAGGGTTAGTGTGGCCAGCCGGGTTGCTCTGGAGATTCCCAGTCTCCAGCTTCCTATTCTGGAATCATATATTACATATATTATATATATATATATTATATATTACAGCCACCAGAAGTTTTCTATGGGCTCAAGGGATCCAAACTCTGGTTCTTGTTCTTGTGTGGAATGTGCTTTAGCAAATAAGCTATCTCCCAGCTCAAAAGGCACCTTTATGAAGTCCTGCATGCCTTCCTGGGGAACAGACTCCCTGCTTCATCTTCCCCCCTGAACTGTTGTGAAGGTGACTTTGAAACAAGCTTGTAAGATGCCCAGAATAAAAAACACAGGTGGTTCAACCCCGAGCTGAACCCAACCAACCACTTCAGGGAGCCCCGGTATCAACCAGACCCTTGTAAAGCCAGATCCTCATGGAAACACTTTGGTAGCAAGCCCGTCATCCTTGCAGCTAGGGACAGACTTCAAACTGCTGGGCTCCAGGCCTCCTTGTTATGAATTCAGAGCATAAGCGACTTTCATAAAAGTATTCCTTTGAATGTGGCGGGCCTTAAGGCCCCATGAAATATTCCATAAGGTTTAACAAGCTGGGAGCAGCTGTAGCTCCCTGGAGTAGGATTGTCGCAGGTCTCTCTCCCATTCTCTTCTTATTTGAGAGAAAGAGAAAAAGGAGAGAGAGAGAGGGAGGGGGATAGAGAGAGAGTGTGAGAGAGAGAGACAGAGAGACAAAAAGAGAGACAGAGACAGAAAGACAGAGACAGAGAGACAGAAAGAGAGAAGAGATAGAGACAGAAAGACAGAGAGAAAGAGAGACAGAGACAGAGAGATAGAGAGACAGAGAGAGACTGAGACAGAGACAGAGAAGAAGAGAAGATATACATTAATGTATACCATGACACACATACATAGATGGAGGTCATCTTCTAACATGTAGACTTCTGGGGATCAAACTCCAGATTTGCATGCAGGTATCTAACCTGCTGAGTTATCTCTGTGGCCCCTCTTTTTTCTTAAAGAAAAAGAAAAGCAACTATGAACCTTCAATAGCTTTTCACGAAACCCTGATGCCAATGTACCAGTTTGGACATTTCTTTGTGATAACCACAGAAGAAATTCTTCGAAAAAATAAAACCTATTTTTTTTCTTTATGTTCTTAATTCTTTTTTTCTCACATACTGTGTCTCTACATATACAGGCTTGCATATATGCATACATATGTATTTGCATGTGAATGATGGCACACACATACGCAGATTTATTAGAGACTGTGTTATGCAAAGGTTTGTGCACAACTGCACCTTGTAGATACATAGGCATCTGTCTCTGAGGAAGAAGGAGCCTATGACAATGTCCTCGATCCGTGAAGGGCACCATGAAGCTCTGGTCCTTCTTCTATACATGTCTGTAGATGTTCCCTGTCTGTCACGGAACATTCATTTAAGCAAGTAAGACCGGCAATCACGTTACTTTGACATAGGAACACCAAGCTAAGATACACTTAAAAAGGTGAATCATCAAGACTCAGGAAATGGCTCAGTCAATAGAATGCTTACAATGCAAGAAGGAGGATCTGCGTTCATTTCCCAGAGCCCACGTAAAAAATGGCCAGGCACGTGCCTGCTATCCCAGTGATGCGCA
Organism: Typhlomys cinereus; assembly: GCA_023101885.1. Taxonomy (NCBI): domain Eukaryota; kingdom Metazoa; phylum Chordata; class Mammalia; order Rodentia; family Platacanthomyidae; genus Typhlomys; species Typhlomys cinereus. Next base: position 1,652,150 of record JALPQD010000007.1, on the reverse strand, counting down.
AGTGGAGTCAAGGGAGGCACTTGCGTCTTACTTCCCAGATAACCTAGCTGAATTGGGAGCTCCAGTAAGAATCCTCACCTTAAAAATAAAAATAATAATACAGGTAGAAGGCCAAGTAGAGGGCTTAGAGGTAAAGGTGCTTGTCACCAAGCCTGCCACCCTGAGCTCAGTCGTCAGGACGTTCATGGAAGAAGAAGAGGTGTTTCCTGACCTGCACAGGAACATTGTGATATATGCAGCATACCCCCCGTGCTCGATACACACACACACACGAGTCATGCACATGTACATAAATGTAAAAATAATTTTAAAAGTGGGGAGCAACTGAGGAAGACATCAGACATCTACCTGGCCTCTACATACATGCTTGCACACATACGCCCACACACATGTATACCCACACACATCCATAAGCATGCACACATATGCACAGAGTGAGCCATTAGAGGCAGACACGGCTGCAGACAGGATGACCTGGTCACAAGCCTGGTGAGCACATGAACAGTATTCTCTGTCCTGCCGTGCCTTCAGGGAGAAGTGCAAAGTGAGCAAGGCCGCTCGCTCAGGCAGGAGTAAACCCAAATGACTCTGCAAACATAATGAAGAATGAGAGAAATCCATAGAATCTCATTTCCTCTCCCTGGTTATGGAGGACATTTTTTTGCCAATCAATTCCAATAATTGATTAGCTCACGGGAAGCTGCTTTTACAGCTGCAGGCAACTGTGAGCTCCCTATTACTATCCAACAACTTCCTTAGGAGAGAAAAAGGCTCTGGCCAAGAAAAGGGGGCATGGAAGCATTCTTTAAGGGAAAGGACCCTCTTGATTTTTGCATTTTGGAAAGCCAAGATCTCAAACCAGTCTTCGACTCTTCCATCTGAACAACATTTTCCAGGAAGTATACAAATGTTTTTTCTTATCAACACATATTTAAAATAGAATGGCTCTTTTGTATTCTTATTTTACCCTCTCATTTTCTTTGACTGGAAAATAGCAAAAGAAGACATTATATTATTTGATCATAAACAATTAAATCTAGGTACCCGTCTGTTGACTACAAATTTCCCTTAATTTTTAATTGAATTAATGTAATTCACTTATACCATCAGATTTTTAACTACAGGAGCTTAAAAGAGCTCCTACTAACTTTCTGAGTATATTCCCCTCTGTATTATGTTGTTAACTTAATGAAGAAATTAAGTCTTTCTAAGTAGACTTACAAACGTACAATGTGATCCACATGGGCCTGCATAAGTGGAGTATAGATGCTTCTGGAGTACTTATGGTGACTGTTAAGTGTTCAAAGATTGCAAATAGAAACTTGTTCACATTCATGATCTTGGCAAATGACCAGTGTCTCTTGAGCAGAAAGAAAACTATCAATGAAGAAATCTAAATAAGAAAACAGTGCATCACTTAAAAATAGTTTAAATAGCAATGTTCCAGTGAGAGATAGTATAAGGTGGCTGGTTTTCATTGCGATTTGGTACTTGAGATGATGGCTTTATGAAGAGAAGAGGTTTATCTGGGCTCACAGTTCTTGAGGTTCCCCTCCAAGACAGAGTAGACAGACACATTGCTTTGAGATGCTAATGCTCATGTGGGTTGGGAGCACACTGCAGAGTGGCATGGGGTGTCTGCCAGGAGGTGAAAAGGAAGAAAGGCCCACATTTCACTTTAACAGGAGCATCCCACCCCCACAACAGTGCCAAACTGGGAAACAAGCACTTTACACATGGTTCCTTCCAAAACACTTATCCAAACCACAGCAAGATAACTGGGCAACTTAAAGCTCTATCTGAAGCTGATATAATCAGAGGTAAGTTTTGTGGCTACGTTATGAATGTCATAGCTAGATATAGGTATCAAACTGACAATTGAAAACTTCAGTTATGGCTACATTCACAGGATTAGTTGTTTAGTTAAGCCCTAAGCAAGACTTCAGGAGATTTTCTAATCGATGGGGAAGACCAGCCCATGGTGGGTGAGAATAGTTCCTGGGCAGGTGGATAAAATGGAGGGATCTGGAATAAGTGAATTGGTAGGCACTTGTGGGCCATTTGAATATAGTAATGCTGACAGAATTGTGGTTTGTTTGGCCCTAACTTGTGATGAAAGAAACAAGGACTCTGGCAAAGTTAAATATGAAGAGGATGAGCTAGCTTGCCTGGTAGAGGAGAGCTGTGTTGGCAGCCTTGAAGTCTCAGACTAGGAAAAGGCAGACAGATCAGCTGTGGCTACTGGAGAAATCAACATCATTGAAGAAAAACCTGGTGCTTTGTACTGGGATGATGATAGGAATTATTTGTACCTCATGGAGATGCATGTTAGAAAACCTCCATTCTTTTGGGGGACAAAGACCTGGGCTGAAGCAGTTTCTTCCCCTTCAAAAGTTCAGACTGCATGGGCCAAAGCTTGTCCAGAGTTAGCATGCAAAAAAGTAGGTTCAACTGTGGTTCCTGTGAACGACTCTATATAAAGTCAATTTCACTGCAGAACTTGGCAGCATTATCTTGGTGGTACTGATTTTGATTCAAGTTTGAAGGATTCATGAAGAATGGCTGAACCTTGTCACCGAGTGACTGGTCTGGAGTTCCTGAAAAGGAAAACGATGCTTATAGTTGCAGTGATAAAACTAGAGTGTTAGAGATGTCAGAGCCATGAGTCATGTGCTGTGAGTACAGATTGGAGATGGCCCAGAGAGAAGCTGTTTGTCCTTTGGCCTGAAAAGTGGTTGTAATGGAATTGCCCAGAATGTTTGAGCTGCCCTGAACTACATAATGAGCAAGAAAAAATAGACACTTAACTACAGAATGTGGTATAACCTTGCTAGACTTCAGTCTTAATTTGGTATTTTTCTTGTTCTATCCTAATGCTTACATTTTAAAGTTTATTCTGTGCTGACATATTTAATTAGTTTGATTTGATAGGATATGACAGTTAAAAGATTTCGGACTTTTTAAAAAAATAGACACTGAATTTTTGAATGTTGCAACTGAACTATTAATGACTAAACATTTCAAAACTGGACTATGAGAACTTTTAATGTTGGAGAAATTTTTAAACTGAGACAAATGTATTTTATATTATAAGATCAATGTAGCATTTGTAGGCATAAAGATTGAAAGTTTGCAGTTTAAGATTAATGTGTTTTTATTGACAAAGGTGGACTGTGGTAATTACATACAGGTACAACTTAAGGACTGAAGACTTTGGCTATGGACACATTTATAAACAGATTAGTATCTGAGTTAAGCCATATTGAACAGGTCCTTAGGCAGATGGATAAAATGGAGGGAACTGCTTAAGTAAGTTGGCATTCTTCAGCATACTATCTGGAAAAGTATGTCTTCCCCTCTCTCATCAGCCCCGTGGTTGTAGCGTGGCCAGTTTTCTTGGACCCTGATGTTAATGTGAGCTCTCCTGCCAAGCTGGATTAAAAACTGTAACCAAACAATCATAAGCCAGAATAAAACCCTTGTTTACTTAAGTCACTTTGTTATGAATTTATTAGCAACATGCAGTGTCTGCTGCAATTAACTAAAGTACTTACGTAGCTCTTGTTTTGAGAAAGAGATTCCTCTTAGTTTATATATTTGTTGCTGGTGTTAAATAGGTTATTATAATCTATTTTGTTATCACATGTCCATTGAGTTTTTGACTACTTTAGAACTACTGTTTTATGCATTCAACAAATAAAATGTAATTAGCGTATGTAGATAAAATTCTTACCCTAATCACATGGGAGAGAAGAAGCTAGCATACATTTTTTATATTCCTCTTAGAATAACCTGATACCTACTATAAGTCAAGAAGCTTGAATAAAATTCTTTATATTGGAGATGGCCCAGAGAGCCACACAATTCACCATTCACACACATGTAGCTTACTCGCACAGAAAAAAAGTTAATCCAATCCCCCATGCTCACATGGAAACAGATGACAAAATCCACTGGCCTGAGCAATGATCACGCAGTTGAGAAAAATTCCAGTTAACTTTGGTGTTTTATAACAAGAAAACTAAATCTTTTAGAGTACACAGAAAAATCACACACATTAATCCAAAGTTAACTAACAGGTCAGTCTGCTAGAAAATTCAAAGGACAACAGAAGGAAAACACAACCAAAACTAAATAAGCTCATGGACTAGTTCCAACTCAAGGTTTCATTCAAACCCAACTTAGAGGATGGAGAGAAGACACAGAAATATCTGCATTGGTGGAACATCATGTGTCGATATTGCTCATTGCACTAACTGGATTTCATTTGTGAGCATGAGTTCTATGTATGTTGTTGCTTAGTTAACATCAGCACCTTTATCTGAAAGAGCTATCCACATACTGTAAGAGGGACAGATAGAGTTGTCTGTTTTCTAATGTCTAAAATGACTTCACCAACTGAAATTCCATTCTATAAAATTAAATAACAAAGCCCACCTGTATTATCTTTAAAATAATATTTTTTAAAACTTTTCATGAGCAAAATACTGAAAATTGAAGAGAAGATTTTGGCAGGCAGGCATGTTTGTGTTGGTGCTTTTGCAGATGTGACTTACTGAAAGTCATTTTCTAAGCAGTCTGATCTTTCTCTCTCTCTCATGTACACACATTTATAATAACTGTGCTATGCTCAGAAGTAATTTGTCTCACCCCAATACAACTGTGATTACCACAGGCTACAAGCATTCTTGGTAATTGCTTCACTTCTTGTCATTTCTCTCACAAAATCAGGTTTCAAGACCTTCTGACCCACACTAAAAAATTGGTTGTGTTTGCTTTATTTATTATTTTGACATGCATATCTTAAATTATAATTCAGTGTTTTTAATTTAATTCATTTCATTAACAAACCACTCCTAGTTTGAACTATTTCATTCCCTTAGAAACCCTAGCTTTAAATCTGCATGCATTATTTAAAGCATGCTTTGGGGAATTTAAAAAAGCAAGATAGGGTTATATTTCTATTCTAATAAAAATATTCACTTAATTCTCTGCTGTTTAGTAAAAGGCTACCATTTGTTAGTGCTTCCAAATCCATGCACCTTGCTCCAGGATGTATGCTATACCGCTGTTCCTTTCTACCCTCTCAGGTGCATAATACAAGTGCATTTGTCCTGAATAAAAATGCTACAGAAAAATTTCATTAGTGTAATTATACATATATAGAGGAGCTTAATTTCTAAATCATAAATTACAATTTTCAAGATTGATAGGAACTAAGTAGAATGTTGAAAAAATGAAAATAACTAAAAGAATATTTTTGTTATTAATTTCTTAGGTATATCACACAAGAAAAAATTATGCCCAAAGAAGGAAGAGAAGGAAGTAGAGAGAGAGACAGAAAGAGAGACCGAGAAAAAGACAGAGACAGAGGGAGACAGAAGAATTCACTGAGAACCAACGACTCCTCTTTCAGCTTCTACTCTGGGCTCTATTAGGTGCCACAAAGGCAGCTTGATTCCAGCCTTCCTCTGGATGCTCATGATATGTTCCTGGTCCAAGCAATGCCCAAGACTCTTTTTGTGATGTTTAATCTCCACTGTTACCTTAGGAGATCTAGAATCAAATAAGATGCACCTCTGGGCAAATCCGTGAAGGCAGAAGGCAGCAAAATTCAATAAGGATTGAGAGAGAAGTCCTCCCCATCGTGGCTAGCATCTTCCAGCAGGCATCCTACATATAAGTAAGTCGGAGGAAAGCTCAATGCTGCTTATGTGATAGCTTTTGCTTCATGACAGTGAATACATCTACTCTGTTGATGCTGCTGTCCTCCTTTGCAGACATAAAAATCCAGCTTCTGATGTCCATGACAGAGGACTGCACAGGGACTGTCCTATCAAACTCTCACCAGGAAAAGGAAAAGATCTCAAAAAACTCCACAGCTCCCTAAGAGACCCATGAGGACTAATAGGGAAGAAAAGGAAGACGTTATCCTCAATTGTATACCTACTGATCTATGACACTTGTTTGGAGTACGAATCGTGTCAGGCATATAACATCAAAGACAAACTAGATGAAACACAGCGGGCCACACAAGTGAAAAGACTCAAAAATAAGAGGGAGTATGAGAGGGAAGATGAAGGGGGGGGGAAGAGGGGGTTGGGAATGGGGACTAAGAGAAGAGAAAAAAGGAAAACAAAATTATTAAAACACAAACAATCCAGCTTCTTTGGAATTCATGTGAACTGAAAACTGGTGGCTTGCCAAGTACTTCTCATCCTTTCACCACTAGACTGAGACTTCTGAGACACCCAACTTCATAGATTGAGAAGCTACTGAGAATTTGTCTTCATCAGTACATAACCAGTATTCCTACTCAGCCCCCACTGTGTGTGCCAATCTACTAAATCTCCTTTCATAACATTTACATAACATTCTAGAGAACACACCTTCACATTGTCTTTTTGCAAACTTCAGATCATGCTTTAAAATGAAGTGAGCTATAGTCTGACTTCTGGTTCAAACTCTAGGAACTGTCTTACCTCAGTATTCACAGGTAGGCAAAAATAAATATAAATATTTGGTCAAAAATTATGACTTATAAATGTGATGAAAATTGTGAATATTTTAGAGGATTTATTGCACCAAATATCTACAGCTTGTTATACCCAAACAGTTTCTGAATATATAGGATGCCAAGCAGTTCTTGGAAGCATGCTGTCTTATTTGTACCTAGGATCTTGCATAAAAATTCACAGCACAGATCCATGAACTCTATTAGTATACTCATAAAAATATGGAAGATCTGTTGTCACTATAATTGATTCTAGTGCCTTTAATTTGACCTCCACCAGCTGACACAGGAAGCTATGACCCAGGCTCCAGTATAGCGCAGTACTTGTGGCGGCTTAGTGCTTCATGGAGCAGTTGTCTCCAACAATATTATCTTCTATCCCTGCATTTTCTGTTTGAAAAGCATATAAGATTCTAAACCAGCATGGGAATTCATTAGGTCACATGTTTGTAAACTCAACATCTCTGTCAATGCACTTGGTTTCTGCTACTGAATGATGATTCCCCTTTTCTTCTCAGCCCGATCCTTCCCTGAACATCTTATGCTAGGCCTGGGCTCTCTGAGTCTTCTTTTGAGGCCCCTGTGCAATTATGAATAATTGCCTTCTGTTGCAGTTTTCCTGAATGTTGCCAATAAATTCATGATCTTAGGGAAACAGGGTGGGGGGTGGGTTAATCTTCCTTAAAATTCTCAGTTACAGCTCTTGGTCCAACTTGGCAGGAGAGCTTATACCATACTGTAAGTTAAGGAACTATTCATACCATGTCCATAGGATTGCTGACAGAGGGAAAGCCTCACTCCCCAGACAGCAAGACTGTCAAAATATGTAAAGAATGCTTATTCAGCCAGCTTCCCCCATCTTATGTACCTGTCCAAGGAATGGCCCCACCCTCTATGAGCTGAATCTCCCTACATCAATCAGACCATCTACTGCAAGTTTGTTCAGAGCTTACTTCAAGTACTAATTCTTCCCAGATGTACCCAGTGCTAGGCTTCTGATTGTCAAGTTGACACCTGTATATGTAGCTAGCACCCCTTCCTTGAGCCCCTTTACCCACGACTGCACTTGAAAGATGAAATCACTGCAGCTCCTTTCCCTGGATTTTCCACACAACTTTTCCTTTCTATGTTGCCTTTGTGGTGTGGGTTTTTATCACATTCAGCAACCTCACTTTTTGAATGGGAAATGCAACAGACACAGAATTGAAGTGAAGCTAAGAGATCTAGATAGGAATTCAAGATCAGAGTTCTCTGGGACTTTCTGTGTAGCCTTGAACTACTCAGATACACACAGCCAGCATAATATAGCATTTTCCTTTGCAGGAGAGGTATAGATAATACCTAGGAGATTATGCTTGAAAATCTATTTTGGTCACTCATTGCAGGAACTTCCTTTAAAAGTCACCTTATTATAGATTGCTTCATATCACAGTGTGTTAACCAACTTGACCTGATAATAAATGCACATTTCGATAGCAGTAGGACATGCCCTGCACAGATCAGCTGAAAGTCACCCCACTCAATGGGGAATCACTTTCATCACCTTTCCCAAGCTCATCAAATTGAGCAAGAGAAGCACAAAGGTCAGAGAACATGTTGGAAAGGTCAGTCAGCTTTACTTTCTTTAAGGAAAAGATGAAAAATGAAAGAAAGGAGGGAGAGAGAGACACACAGAAAGAGAGAGACAGAGAGAGAGAGAGAGAGAGAGAGAGAGAGAGAGAGAGAGAGAGAGAGAGAGGAGAAACCATGCTGATTGGCTGAACAGTCAAGGTTGTTAACCAAAGGCTTTATACCTGTGTCTAATCGCTTCCTCCCCACACACTTTCTATATCCCAGGGATCAGGGGAGGGCAAATTAGATCATATATTTGAAGTGCTCAGTCTCCGGCTAGCAAAGGGGTCTTATAAATCCTCCGCGTTGTCACTTTCCATTCTTTCCATGCCTTTGACCTTAGCTCATGGAAAGTAATTTATAACTGCTTGTGAGGGCAGCTGAGAATAGCTTCACGCACCTCCCCAGCACACGTGCCCCAAGGCAGGGAGTGCTGGCTGGTCACTCTCACTTTTCACAGGTCCCCCTGCGCTGCCTGAAGAAATATAATTACAAGGACAACGGCAGAGGTGAATTACTGTCTGATTAAGACGAGAGACTGTCAGCGCCTGGCTCTACCGTATCTGGCGTCCTCCTGGAAAATACAGAGTGAGTTTGTGCTTGTCCGTGGAGACCAAGGAGCCCTGTTCCGTAGCTTGCTTCCCAGGAAACTCCTGCTGCATTTCTTCCCATTGAGGTGTTGAGAAAATCAAGAAGGAACAATGGATGCTTTCTCTCAGAAGGCTGACAGAAACGGAGCAACCAAACTGTTTCTTTCTTCCATCAATTCCTCTCAGCTCTATTAATTCTTGTCTTGTTTTATGTGATCACTTTCTTTCTCAGACATCCAAGTTAAAAGAAAAAAGTATCTCTGGCTTGGCGTGGTGGCACACCTTTACAGTCCTATCACTTACAAGAATGATGAGTGTGAGTGTCAGAGAACCTGGACTGTGCACCAAGCATCTCGAAAACACACACACACAACAACTGAAAGACACAAACAAAAGAAAATTGTCTCTCTTACAACCACATCCAGCCATAATGTTGTTTAACATTTTTATTGATAAATTGTTTTTCTCCGACACTTCCACACATGTGCATAGTGCATCCTGCTCACTCTCACTCAGCCCTCTCCCCGCCCCGCTAGCTCCCCTTTCCTCTACACATACTTTTAATTCTTAACTGAGAATTCCCCCTTTTGTTTGGTGTTCCGCTGGGGCAGCACAGGACAGCCTTTGTGACTACAGGTTTGGAATCATCCATTGGAGTGTGATAGACTCACCAGCGTGTATACCGCAGATATCCGTGTCTCCCCCTCTTCCAGATAGTTGACTATAGTTCATGAGAAAGCTGTAAAACCTTTCCCCAATCCTAAGTGGGGTGACATCAGGAACAGACTTGAGTAGAGCCAATGTCAGGTGTCAATGCTGTGATTTCATTCTTGAGATGGCCTGTTATCTTTACAAGGAGTCGTTTTCACAGATTTCTCTCTCTTTTTTTAACTTATGTATTCTATCTCATGTGCGTGTGTGTGTGTGAGGGAGCACTGTGTATTCCTGTAGAGACCCAAGGGTGACTTCAGGAATCATCCTGGAGTGCTTCTACCTCCTTTTTTTCTTCACCCAGATCCTATCCACCAATGCCAGAAGTACAGACAACCACCATTTCTGACTGACGGTTTTATGTGAGACCCAGGATCCAAACTCAGGACCTTGTGCTTAATGTGGCAGAGTCTTAACCCTTGAGCCATCTCTCCAGCCCCACAGATTTCTTTCTTCAAGGGCTTACTTTCCTTGGAGATCCTTGAACATTAAGGGGGTAGTATGAATACCTTGTTTAACTTTGAACCTGTAAGTATGACCTATTTTCAGTTTCCTGCACAGCCACCGATCTCTGCATAAATCTCCAATCATAACAAGAAGAGACATTTTGGATGATAGCTGACAGTAGATTTTTTTTCTCTGTCGTAAAAACATAAATATCTTGAAGAGGTTTCAGTGCTTTATAAATTTAGCTAAGTAGTTGTATAAGATTTCCCTCTAGGACCTAAGATCTTTTCATGCATTGGGTTTTTAAACAGGTTCCAATTTTTTTCATCAGTTATTCCCATACTATCTCATTTGTTTCCTTCTACCTAGGCTGTGTTTTCATGAGACTCCTCAGAGGTCAGTTCTACATCTCTTCAGAAAACCCCTCTGCTGTTGGCTTTTGTTCTAGTGCGTTTCTCTGGTCTATCCCTCTGCATTTCAGAAACCAGAGAAATGGTCAGAGAAACTCCTGAAATGTTGAATGCAGAATGGCTCGGTGGACCAGCACAGTCCAATATCAGCACCACCGCATGTGTTAGGGATGTCTATGAAGAAGTGATAATATCCATCCAGCTTCTAACCAGCACAAGCCTGAGGATGGGAATCATGCCTATCCTGGAACAAGAAGGAGAGTGTGAAGACTTTTTACTGCCCATTTGCAGGAGGGTGGGGGATTTCCAGAACCTGGGTCTCCTGGGCATGAAGCAAGTTAGCACCCCATTCTGAGCCATGCCTACCTCCTCAGCCTTGCCCTTCAAGACTCTTCTAACACCAGCCTATTCTCCAAATAAAGTTTAACTCTCTCAGCTTCAAGCATTTATTTTTTGCCCATGTTGCGATCATTCCTAGAAATGCTACTTCATCCTCATCTCATAGTGAAATTCTATTTTGTCCTTTCAGTTTCATAAAGGATAATCCTCTCTTCCGAGATAGACTTCCTGCCCATAGGCATCTCTGCCTCTTTACAAGTGCATACACTTTTAATTTAAATATTATGCTGATACAAACATATAATTACTTCTTCATACTTTTCATTTTCCCCAATAAACTGATTTCTTTTCCTTCTAGGACAAGAGTTATGGGATACATTATTTTATTTAATCCAAAATAAACAAAGAAGGAGGGGCAATGAGTTAGAGACAGGTTAGTAACAGGAAACAAGAATAATGTGCAAACTAGAGTCCTAGAAGATGAATTCGTGCTGGAACTTACAGCTTAATGAATGAGTAGGACATGGAAGAAGGATGTAAATACAGTTTTATTGCAACACAGAGAATTCTTCCAGCTCTGTGGAGTAGGTACAATGCTTTGGTCTCAGGATGACTTCTCTGCCTTAAATTTCTGAAGACCCTAAAAAGTGTGAGGTGCTGTAGATTCTATCAATATGTAGCACAGTAGGAAAGAAAGCTGTAGAATTTTAAAGAAGTGCTCAATTTTAAATTACATATAACATAAGCACATTGGTGGCATACTTCGCTCAGATAAAGATGGGATATTTTGCTCAAATAACTCTTTCCAAATCAGGAAAGCAACTGTGAAAAATGTGCTTCTCAGACATTTCTAAGAACACCTCACTAGGCTGAGATGCCTTTGCATCTGCTTCTACACGCAGCCTGTTAGAATGCACCATTTGAGTTCAAGGGCACGATGAAGACAGTCTCATCTATAAATAAAATTAGAAAATGAGAGGAAATTCTACTCTCTTTCTTATAATGAAAAAGATTCTTTTTTATCTATTCAAGCTGATGAGTGGAATTTTCTTAAAGGCCATTAGAATATGGATCTAAAATTTTGAGGATAATTCCTTCATGCGCAGTTACATTTAAATTCACTGGTTCAACTTTTTCTTTTGCAGTAGATATTTTACCCAAGCTGAAGCTTTGTTTTGTTTTGTTTTGAAGACACGGGGATCATCTCGTAACTCAGGCTAGCCTCAGTCTCTCTACAATGATTCTTCTGCCTTTAGCTTCTAGGCCAGTGGTATTGCAAGGTGAACCTGCCATCCACCATGCTTGATATCCCTATTATATTTTTAACACTGTGCACTAATTATTTGAAATGAGTGTCACTGGTGTTGTCCAGGTAGCATGTACACGTGTTGTCCATTTGACATGTAAAATCACATTGCATTGACAGAAAGTAACAGGATACTCAACATCTTCCTCCTGACTCTACAGTCAGTCACACAAGGTGATGCATACCTGTGTACTCATGTACATACAACACACACAGTTACACAAACATACACACACACACACACACACACACACACACATACACACCATATCAAATCTCTTATTACTGAAAAAAATTAAAAAGCAGTCATTTTTGTCCCCATACTCTTCAAGAATAACCTCAAATATTGGAAGCTGTCACATACATGGGCATAGTCTACAAAACTGGTCTGGCAAGTAAGGATTAGCCCTCTGTCACCTGCTATGTGACTGTGGCTATGACCAGTTCCTTAGGCCCTGGTGTTGGTTTGAGGTTCTCCTGCCAAGCTGGATAAGGAACTGTAACGATAAATCGTAAGAGAGAATAAACCCCTTTATCTCTTAAGCTGTTTGATGGTGATTTTATCAGCAACAATGCAGGGTTCCTACAACAGAATCTGGTACTAGAGAGGTGGGGTGATGATGAACCTGCTTATATATATGGCTTTTGTGGATTTTGTGAAATATTTTGTGAAATATTTGAAGTTCTTGAGTGTGTGGATTTTAAATACCTATGTGCAGGTTATAATGGGCCATTTGGATAATGGAAAAACTGAGAGACTTGTGGACTGTTTGCCCCAGTTTATGATGAAGGGAACAAGGACTTTGGTAAAGTTGAATTGAAAGATGGTAGACAGGTTTGCTCAATAGAGGAGAGCTGTGTTGATGGACATGAAGCTTTGAATGTGGAAAGGGCAGGCAGCAGAGCAGCTGCCACTGTTGAAGAAATGAGCATCAGTGAAGGAAAACCCAGTGCTTTACACTGGGATGGTGGAAGAAGTGATACTACTGTAGAGTGGTTTTGTATCTTAAAAACCATCAGGAATCAAAAGCCCAATTTGAAGATTTCCCTACCAAGAAAGATGTTGATACAGCTGTGATTCAAGTGGACCAGGCTACATTTCAACCTGGCTTCAGAATCTGTCAACATCCCTCTCCCAGGTGGTACTGGCTTTAGTGCACAATTTAAAGGGTTCACGGAGAGCAGCAGAAACTTGGCACCAAGAGACAGATGTGGAGTTCCTAGAAGGGAAAGTGAAGCTTACAGCTGCAGAGGCGAATCCAGAATGTTGTTGGAGATGCCAGAGCCATGGGATGTGTGGTGAGGACGGCTGCAAGTGGAGATTCAGACTGCTTCAGAGGAGCACTGCTTGGGCAACCTGGGGGGACTGAAATTGCCCAGAATCTTTGTACCACCATGACTATGTGATGGGGAATAGATCGACACTGAAGTAAAGGATGTACACTGATTTGCAGGAGTTGGTCTTAATATTTACTTCTTGTGTTATTATTACATTTGTACATTTTTTTCTGTGTTTAAGTTTTTAACTTATTTTGATTTGATAAACCCTCATGTTTAAGTGATTTTGAAATTTTAAAATGTCAGAAGTGATCTTTGAATGACAGGGCACTTTAAAATTTGTCTAGGAGAATTTTTGGAAATTTAAAATAAAGTTATATATACATTAAGATAAATTTAACACCTGTGGGGATAAGATTGAAAGTTACAGTTTAAAAGTGCTACGTTTTTGTTTCAAGTTGACAAAGGGTAAAGTGTCATAGTTAGACACAGGTGCTTTGGGCATCTTTGTAGAGAATTAGTAGTTAAACTCAGAGTGAACCTGCAGACTGTCTAGCTCATGGGTAAGACCCAGCCCAAGGTTGGTGGAATTAGACTCTGGGCAGGTGAATAAAACACAGAGAGCTGGTTGAGGAGGTTGGCATCCTTGTGTAGACTTGGCCAGACACGCTGGTCTTGTAAGGAAGGATCGTCCCTCGCTCAGCCATTACGTGGATAATGTGGCCAGTTCCCTCAGACCTAGGTATTAGTGTAAGCTTTCCTGACATGGTGGATGAGGAACTAGAGCCAGTGTATTGTAAGAGAAAATAAACCTTTTCCTAAAGCTGCTTTGTCATGTGTTTTCTAGCAACAATGTAGCTGGAGTGTTACAGTCAGAATGACATTAAGACAAATATTGCATGCTGTCTTTCATGTGCATACCCTTGCTGCTAACTTTCCAGTACATATGCAGGACAGGGAGGTGAGGGTAGAACCCACCAAATTAAATATGTGCACAAAACCTACATGCAAATCTATGACTCTATATGTTGATTTTAAAAATTAAAATAAAAACAACTGCTTGAGCAAGGGCATTCTTAGATTTTTTTTAAACTGGTAGTGTTTGATGAACATTTGAGACTACACTCAAAATCACCCCCCTCACATCTCAAGGCTCAGAGTACTTTACTTAAGAGGAGACTGTACCAAGAACAGCTGGTAGCCCGAGTGACATCTGTGGATCCTATTTTGGACAAATTGCATGGTGAGGTACTGAGCGAAGAGGACTACGAGAAGGTTCCAGCTGAGGCCACCAAGCCAGACGAGAGGCGGAAGCTGTTCGGACTCTGCCGCTCCTGGAATGGGGCCAAGAAAGAGAAACTCTACCAAGCTCTGAAGGAGACCCATCCTCACCTGAGGATGGACCTCTTGGAGAAGTGGGGCAGGGGCTCTGGAGGATCCTAGCACCTTAGCAGCTGAGGTCTAAGCCCTCACCTCACTGTGTGCCTGACCTCTTCGGTCTTCAGTTTCTCCATTTAGCAAGTTGCTAAGTGAGTTGCTCCCCTGTTACCCCTACTGAAGCTCCCTTGGTTTTCATTGATTAACTGCCCAAGCAGAATGACAGCATATGGAGAAGGCAGGTCTATACAGGCCTTATTGAGTGTAGTTATTTGGCCACGGCAACTAGTACCACAATGCCACTTGTCCTATCAGGTTATTAGCAGGACTGGAGTGATTTTGAGCAGGAATGGAGAAAATGGAGGTGGACACATGTCCTTGGAAACTGGGAAGGGGCTTTACTTAACCAAGACCAATTTCACCCAAAAAATTTTTACATGACACTAGGGGTATAGAATAGCAAATAAATCAAACATCACTGATAAAAAAAAATCTTAAATTCATTTCAAAACAACTATTTGATGTATATGTAATTATAATACTTGTTAAACATGCAAGGAAACATGAAGATTAATGAAAAAAAAGAGGAGGCTGTAAGAATGTAAGACCCTGAGGATAGGGAGAGGTACTGCTGGACAGGCTACCACACTTAAGAAGGCTGGAGATATGGCTCGGGGATCAAGCTTCTACCTCGCAAACAGAAGGTCCTGAATTCGGATCCTGGATCCCATGTAAAAATGTCAGGCAGAAATGGCTCAAAGATTAAGTCTTCTTATAAGGTGATACCCAAGATGATTTACAGAGGTCTTTATCAGTGTATGTTTAAAAAAATGAATGCTCTACCATCCCACCCCCAGATTAGCTCTCAAGCAAACTAATGCTATGTATGCTGGGTCAAACCACATTATTGCTTCAACTCAAGGTATCTTGCACGACTTTATGGTCACTTTTGGATGAAAATATAAATTAAAACCCTATTTAATTACTTTTAACTATTTATAACAAACATAGAAACTTTTTATGGGCACTGAGTCTCTTTAGCTTATTCCCTCAACAAAGTCCTTGGTGAAAGTGTTCCATCTCCATTTCACTCACAGAAAATAAGCACACATGAGTTTTTCTCAACATACAAAGCATATGGCACAGGTAGGATTCGAATCCAGGGAGTCTGGTACAAGGGCCTCTGCCTTTAAGTGCTACTTTTAACAGCTCTCCCTAGAAGCACTGGAGAAAGAAAAAGCGAGCAAACAAAAAGTTACAGAAACAGTATCAGAGACTCTGCTGGGTGTAGTCCCAGGGTTGCCACCAGCCCCTCATCAGCCCCTCTGTAGATTAAGGCAATTTTCTCAACTTGTGTTGATTTGATGTTAATCTCCAGTGTGTGGGAGGCAGAAATAATTACTATATAACATTTCCTGTTGAGCAATGTGAATGAGCTGAGAACCTGGAACGACGGGGATACGAAAGAGGTGAGCAACTCATTTGCAGAGGACATTCCAGAAGTTTCTATTTCCAAAGAGAACTTGGGAACTGAAGGAGAAGGTGGTGGTGACGTGGACAGGAAGTAATAGGCGATGTTTATTGTAATCTGACTACGTAATGAGGAACCAGCTTATAGACTTTTAATTATTAGTCCTCTTTGATTATGCATCATTTTAAACCATGAGTCATATTATCCCATCTTTTTTTTCAGGGAGACAGACTTGAACATCAAGTTGTAGGATGGTATTTTCAAGGTCACATAGCAAAGTCCTGCCTGGTGTGAAAAGTGTTTTTTGCAATCTGAAAGACTTTGCTAGGTGAATAGATTCCTGGGCCAGTAAACAGAAGAAAGGGTACTAAGTAGAGGAGAAGCCATGCCTGTGAGTTTGGCTATAGTAAAATCATGAAGCACAAGGGAGAAGTTTGAAAGGCTTGATGTATGAGAGAGTAGCTTCAGGGAATAGCTTTGAAGAATTTGGAAGACATTAGAGGAGATTGTGGGTTCTAAGGTAGAGTGCACATGATGAATGACAAGAGAGTCTTAAGAATATTGATAGGAGAAGGAGATATATCAGAACAAGCAGCTGTGTTAGACATGCGAGAGTTGAAGGTGACTACAAAGGCTAAGGAAACGTCACGCATGGATGACGCCCTTACCCCCAACTGCTTGAACTACTGGAAATTCTAAACCATGTGTGACATCCTTACAGATTTTACAGCAAAATCCATTTAAATCCCTCAGAATATCGAATAGTGTGAATGAAGACTTATTAATTTTTTATTTATTTTTCAGTGTGTGTGTGTGTGAGTGTGTGTGTGTGTGTGTGTGTGTGTGTGTGTGTGTGTGTGTGTCTAGGTATATATCATAGTGTACTACGTGTCCCTATGAAGGAACAAAGATGTCTTTGGGAATCATCGTGGACAGCTTCTACCTCCTTTGTGCTTTGTTCTGGAATTTTCCAGGCTCTGCCTTCCAGAGCTAGAAATGCAGGCTGCCACCATTTCTACCTGGCAATTTTATGTGAGATCTGGGACCTGAACTCAGGTCTTTCTGCTTTTGAGGCAGAGTTTTAACGTCTGAGCCATTTCTCCAGTCCAAGTAGTATGAATGAAGTCTTTAAACTACTTCTCAGTGGTCATTCCGTTGGAGCTGGGGAGATTGCTCAGGACTTGAAGCCCTTCCTGTCCAAGCAAGAGAGCCAGAGTTTAGAATCCAGAAGCCACACAAATGCCAGTTGACAGTGGTATCTGCCTGCAACTCTAACCTCAGAAAGCTAAGACTGGGTATAGCCAGAGCAAACTGGCTATTGATGCTCACCCAATCAATGAGTTCTGTGTTCGGCTAAGAGACCCAGCTTCAACAAATATGCCAGAAGAGTTATCAAGAAGGATTCTCAGGCCTCCACAGGCATGCATACACACATGCATGCCCACACACATGTGCCAGTCAAACATGCATACATACACCCATATTTACAGCAAAATGAAAACTTACTGTCTTCTGCCCTAACACTTTCACATATCTTCACAGGTTCTAAGAAGTTAGTGTCTACTTACCCCCTTTTTTCCAAGTTAATTAGTATCTATATCTGATACCTGCCTACAATTCACTTTTTTTTTGCTTCCCAGAGAGAAATCAACATAACAGAAATCTTTTGATACTATGGACATCCTAATAATTTGCCAGAATTTTAAAGCTCAGTTGTGGACCACCATTGTTGCTGTTTTGATGTTTCGCACTTTATTAGTCTCCTTAGAACTTTTCATCCTCACTGACTGATCAAGGCACACTCGACTCTTGTGGCTGGTATCCAATCTCCAGCTCAATTGTCTAGCACTACCCTCGACATTCCCCATTCTATTCTTCAGTCCTTTTTGATATTTTCTATTTTTATTCTCAAACAGGTTGGGTCTCACAAGTCCCATTGGGTTCATTTTTCTTTATATCAATCACACAATCATAAATACGCCAGAGGCAGTTGTCTTGCCACTGTCAGAATGGGTTCTGGATCCAAAAAACAAAGGTGGCTTCCACTGTGGTAGTTTTTGATGTCTTGGCTGCTTTTTCTGAAACTGTGTCAGGTGCTCTTGGCTCTAGAGTGAAAGCCATCAATGTCCGTTTGCTTGCTCTGAAGTAGTGTGAGCACGTCGGTCATGAGCTTCCTGGACCAGGCAGCTACTGTGCTATTTGTCACGACGCTGATCTTCAAGCAGCCAAGGAGAGGCACATCCACCATCCCTCAGTCTTACTGGTCATCTCTCTGTGCAGCAACTTCAACTAATACTGTGTTAAGATACTGTGCTTAATCTGTGAGGTATTTAATATAAAACTCAAGTTGAGGGGCTGGAGAGATGTCTCAGGGGTCAAAACTGCCTCGAAAGCAGAAGATCCTGGGTTCAGATCCCAGGTCCGAGGCAAAAAAAAAAAAAAAAAAAAAACTCCAGGCAGAAACAGTGACAACCTGCCCCAGTGGGCAGAGCCTTGGAAATCCCAGGGCTAAGCAAAAAGGAGGTAAAGAAATCCAGGATGATACCTGAACTCATCCTTGGTTCTCCACAGGGACACACAGTGTCCTCTGACACACATACAACACACACACACACACACATACACACACAGAAAAATAAATTTAAAAAACCTGAAGTTTAGAAACTCTCCACCTCTAAGAGTCTGGCGTGCACATTAAAAGATTCTCCGGGGATTGGGGGGGAGGCACTGGGGGATGGGGAGGGAGGGGTGAGGGGAGGGGGAACAGGGAGTCGGGGGGAGGAGGAGGGAGGGAGGGGTGAGGGGAGGGGGAACAGGGAATCAGGGGGGAGGAGGAGGGAGGGAGGGAACCGGTGTACCTACTAAGTTTGTATGAGCAGAAATAATAATAAAAAATGTTTAAAAAAAACTCTCCACCTCTAAATGAGGAAACCAACGTTTAACTGTATCATATCATTTTTCTGGTTTGGTGTAACAAATTACTAGAAAATGAAATTAAGCTTAGATATCATTCTCAGGAGAAGCTGTGTGTTCTTCTGTTCTTCTGATAGCTTCAGAGAGCCAAAGTCAAGTCCAACCATTATGCCTTCACTCTCCCCAAATGGCAATATCATGAATTGCTTCAGCTCCGATATTTTATTTGAATACAGTTTCCGTGGAAAACTTTTGACTCCATTATTTACACTGCTTTCATAACCAAAACCCCATTTTAGGCTACACCATACTAATTACTACATTGACTGGAAAAACCTGAAAAATTTCCTGCTCTGGTGTTCTTAGTCATTCTTTTATGATTTTTAGCTACTTATTCTTTACCAAAGTCACTATAACTATGTAGAAATCCATGCCTCTGTATTTTTATGATTAGTGTGTAAGTTAACACTTTTTTGAGTTATGTAGAGATTTGTCACTGCTAGTGCAATGAGATCTTCCTTCCCTTTCTCTTTCCATTGCTGTGAACTAACTTCAGGGCTTTACCTCTTGCATAGCCAAAAAATGAGTGGCATTTATCAATCTGCACTATTTGAAAACCATTTTTCCTGCCAGCCAGGCACTCTCAAGCATGTGTGAGACATTTCTTCCTTGCATTTCCATTTTTAAAATTAACTACATGGAAGGCAGAAAATAATGCACCCATTAGCGTTCTTGTCGAAAACAAAATTGAGCATTCTTTAGTTTCTCCTTATACTTAGCTGGAAGGAGCTCTGAGCTCCTGGCTAAGGAAGGAATGCATGTGGTAAAGAAAGGGACAAAGAGCCAGAACATACCTTCTGCTGTCAAGTATGGACTGGGTCACACCTCTGTCACATCCTCCTGACAAGCAATGGCTGTCAGGAGCCAGAAGATGGAACAAGATTCAAAGGCATTGAGAGTTTGGCCTTAGGGGGAATTATGATTTAGAGTGCCGAAGAGAATAGCAGATGGGAAATGTGCTTTGATGGAGTGTCGATGGAAGGAAGGTGACATGAGGGGTGTTCATGAGTTTAGAGGCATTCTGGAAACTCATTTGCATACAGCCTCGTGAAAACGACCATATTATCAGCGCCACGTTAAAGGCGAGGACAATGCAGTTAGGAGAGAATAAATGCCACATGTCACGGCACGCAACTATGAAGCAGAAATGGAGGCACAAAACCTAGGCTGAGAGCCTGGGGTGAGTGCATCCTGGGGACTGATGGGAAGGCAGCCCTTGACGCAGGATATTTTCATGGATGCAAGAAGAGCATCTATAGGAGCAGAGAATGAGGACTCCAGCCAGGGCCAGGCTGCCTTGAAAGAAGGCTCTCCAAGTCCTTGAAAAGCAAGATGTCTGCACTACTTGACACCGGGTGAGAGGAGCCAGCACATGAGCAGGAAGCACTGCAAAGACAACACAGACAGCACCTGAGAATTAATCTTTCTGAGAAGTTCAGCTTCAGTGATGCAGAAAGTCTGGGGTCTTCACACACTGCTTCTGAGGTATTTGAAGTTGCCCTGAGCTACCTTGTGAATCTCCCTGGATTTCCAGACTAAAAATATCCTGTCAGGGAAC
The DNA here is from genome assembly GCA_023101885.1 of Typhlomys cinereus. Classification (NCBI taxonomy): domain Eukaryota; kingdom Metazoa; phylum Chordata; class Mammalia; order Rodentia; family Platacanthomyidae; genus Typhlomys; species Typhlomys cinereus. The sequence goes on along the minus strand of JALPQD010000007.1, from coordinate 1,631,565 downwards.
TACTCAGCTTCTACAATGATCTAGAAATTAGGCAATTTTTCATCCATCTGCTTATAAATCTATACATCTGCATATCTGTGTATCCATCGTTGGTTGTGGAACATGTTCCTCCATTCAAAACATCCTACGTCATTGTCAGGCCAGTGGTATCTGCTTGCCAAAGACCACTGTAAGTGGGCCTGTACTGATATTCCTTTAGATAAGGAAGAGAGTATAGAATTCTAGACGTGCCTTTCTTCAATTCCTAGCCACTTGCATGTGATCGTGCCTTCGTGATCTCAGGCACTTCTAGAGTACACAGGATGTAGGATGTCACCCGAGCAGCCATGCAGGTCAAGGCAGAGATGACTCAATGGGTCAGGTGCTTGATGGCAAACCTGACGGCAGGAGGTCAGTGTCCAGAAGCCGACGTGATATATGATCTCTCTCTCTCTCTGTCCTCTCTTTTTTTGAATAAATAGATAAGTAAATATTTTAAAAATAAACAAGATGCCATGTAAACAGCGGTGGAGAAGTCATCAATGAAGTCCATGCTTGGGCGTTCAGTGTGGCTTCTCTGGGAACGAGTGTTTTCTTATCGGTAACCCCCCACCCACGCTTAGCAACTCGTTGATTTCTCAAATTGTCCTTAGACGGAATCATACTTAGGGTTTTCACTGGCGCCTCCTAAGGAGAGATGTCTATATCTCCCACAGGCAGGAATTCTGGCAATATAATCTACTCTCTTTTTATCTATCTGCCTATGGAACCCATCCATTCAGTTATGTATCATCTGTTGATCTACAGACCTATCATACACATCCACTCTGCCTGCCTTTCATCTTTACCGATCTTTGGAAACAAGGTTTGGTACCGCTCTACCTAGAAATTCCAGAGCACACATTACACCAGAAATCTTATCCATTTGGAGGAAAGATCTTGTGTTTGTGTTTAGCTGAGGGCAATACTCAGAGAAGGGTCAGTCATGAGTTATCATTGTCACCAAGATGGTTGACATCTGGATAGTATTCTCATAAGTACTATGAGCTTCCATTCAGTTTTCATCCAACTATGAAATATCAGACCCAATCCAGAGATGCTCAATATGAAATTCTGGGAGGATGAGCAGAAAATTAAAGATTTAGATAGCCCAGAGAATATGATTGGCCAAAGACGCATAGGTAGCTAGCTCTTGAATCTAAGTAAATTCAAATTTATGGACCAGGAGAGAAGGTTCAAGGGTTAAGATTCTGTCTCGAAAGCAGAAGGTCCTGAGTTTGGATCCCAGGTCCCATGTTAAAAGGAAAGTGGAAATGGTGGTGGCCTGTACTTCCGACCCTAGTGGATGGAATCTGAGATATCCCAGAGTGAAACATAAAGGAGGTAGAGACAATCCAGGATGATTCCCAAAGTCACCCTTGGTCCTCCATAGGGACACACGGTGCTCTCTAACACACACACACACACACACACACACACACACACACACAGAGGCAAAATAAATAAACTTAAAAATTCAAATTTACCTGTGATTTATATCTTTTCTTCTAGGTAAGTAATTCTTAAAATACTTGAGCTCCAGAAAATGAATGACCCACTGTGTGTCTGGAGCTTGGGATCCAGGAATCAGAGCCCGCAGCACATGTTTGGTGACTCTGGACCATGGTCTCCATACTTTCTGAGGACTATTCTTACGTTCTTAGATGCATCTCTAACTGTAACGACAAATCCAAGACCCCGAGAAACAGTGCTATTTTCACTGCTATTCATTTATTTGAAGACAGAGGACCACGTTTAATGGGTAGTGGAATTGGATCACTTCAGGGAAGATAGTAGGCAAAGCTGCTGGATTCAGTGATTTTGTAAGCCACAGCAAAGAATCTGACTATTTTAAAGGCCAAACTTCTCAAACTTCCTTAGTAACAGTTATGGTTGAATTATGCATGCCAAAAATATATGTTGACATCCTTACACGCAGCACCTGTAAATGTGACTTTTTAAAGAATTAGGACAGTGTAGGTGTAATTACTTACAGTGATGTCATTACTGCAGTGAGGAGATCCTTAGTCTAATATGGCAGACACCCTTTGGGAAAAAGACAACATGAACACGGAGGTACAAGAAGACCCCTGCGATACGCAGAAGCTGAGGGCATGGTTGTGGCTACACAGTGAAACTACAGAGAAGAATTCCAACCAGAGTCCCAAGCTGACTTTTATCAGACTTTCAGCTTCCAGACCAAAATAAGTGCAAATTATTGTCCACAGCATTTTGTGCTGTGTTTGTAGCCCTAGGAAGCTAGTACGACAGCAAATGTTGTCCCCATGTAAGTACTTGCTTTCCCCCTGGAACGCCCAGCAGTCCCATCGCGTTAAGGAAAGCCTGGGCTTGAGGTCTCAGTGGACATGCTCTAGATCCAAACACAGCAGCTCTCAGAGAACATCAATGAAAACTCTTGAAGTCCTCAGCTCCCACTCTTACACTGGCACTATGTGAATCACTGTGGGGTAGATCAACCAGGGTTTCGCCCACTGCCTTCACTGTGAAATCACAGGGCATGTCCCCCCCCATGCAGGACTGCTGCAGACCCCACATCACAATGCATCCTAATCAGACTGGCCTGATGTCATCTTCTGGCAGGTAGATAAAATCAGAAAATATGCAAAAATACATACTTGTGATATGTCTGACCTTGAGACACTGAGCGGTGTCTGTGTCTCACGGACCCCAAACCTTTGTAAATCAGATACTGAGGCTAACACAGAGGGCAAGAGGAAATGCCAAGCCAAAGTCCTGGTCTCAGAATAAAATGAACGCTTCCTACAGGCACATTTTGAGCTTGAATTCCAGGGTGAGTCAGAGAAGTATTCTTTTTTAGATGAAAGTAAAACAGGACCATAGAGGCTTATTAGTCAGTAAAATTTAATTTTGGTAAGACCAAACTCTGAAAAAGGAAATGAAGAGATATGAAACCAGATTAAGGTCTGCCAAGGAACAAAATCTACAGGAACCCACAGATACGGTGGAGTCATGCTGTGCTCCTCTGGCCTGATGTGACTGAGGCAAGCTGGAACAAGAGATGTAAACAAAAAATAATCACTCTTCAAGGTTTCATGAGCTCCCTTCACCTGCAACATCAGCATCACCACACCATCTTACCCGCAGCACATCACCCCAGCATCGCAAATTCAGAACTCTGACACCAAATGCTGGCCAGAAGGTGAGCTGCTGGTATACTTATTCTGTGTTGGTGGGATGCATACTAGTGAGTAACTTTGAAAATAGTTTCGCTGCTTCGTATAAAACCAATCATGCCCTTCGCAAAGAACTCAGTAATCACATTCTTAGGCAGTTATGCAAATAAGTTGAAATCTTATGCCCACATACTATGCCATACACAAATGTTTAAGGAAGCTTTATTCTTAATTCCCAAAACCTGGGCAATCAAAATGTCCTTTAGTAGGTGAATGGATAATTAAACTGTGCTCCATGCAAACAATGGAATATTACTCAGAGCTGAGTTTCCAACTCATGAAAAGTCAGGAGGAAAACAAAATGTATGTCGTTCAGTGGGAGACTTCAATCAAAATATATGTTACCTATAGAGTACGTGGTACCAAAGTACAAATTTCAGGTAAAGATGAAACTAGAGACATTAAAATTATTGGTCGGCAGTTGGGGGAGGGTGAGAAAAGAGAAATCAGCAGATATCGGAGGCAGGAAGGCTGTTCTGCACAGATACCATGGTGGACACATGTCACTGTGCGTTCGTCAGAGCCCATGAGGCATGAGGCATTCAGAGTGAGTGCTAATGGAAACGGTGGGCTTTGGGTGTTGATGACATTTCAATGCAGTTACATGTTGACAGATGTACCACTCTAATGGGAGCTGTCAATGTTGGAGACAGATTTGTTGCAAGCAGGGGCTGCGAGGGGAATTTTCACACATTGTTCTGATCCTGAAGTTGTTCCAAAGGCACAAAGTTGATCTTTTAAGAAGCTGTCATCCCCTTAAGTCACAAGACCCTCTTTCCCCTAGCCACGCCTCTCCTTCAGCCAGCTTCCTGAGTGTTCATATGAAAGCCATTTCATACTCTACTCTGGGACTTCAGAAGCATTAGCCAATCGTAGGCTGACCAACGTCTAGGTCCCTGAGACAGAACTCAGAACCAAGGTGGAAATGTAACTTTCACAGCTTCAGCCATGTGATGAGGATGAACTCAGAGATGTGCTTTGGAGTACAGGAGCCGAAAAGAAAGGTCTCTTTCTCCGTGTAGGGCAAGGCAATACATTGCAATGGTAACAATTTTGTTGTATTTCTGTAATTTTAATATTACTCACATGATTCCGAAAATAAGTCCAGTATATTCAATGGTGGTCGCTTTTCTATTAGGACACAAGACCAGGGGTTGCATTATTTTTTTTTCGGGGGGAGAGGATTCATTTTATGAAACTTTGTTTTTATTTTTTTAATTTATTTATTTTTCTATTCATAAAAAACATAATAGTTACCTCTATCCCCTCCCTCCCTCCAGCCCTCCCTGGACCTCCCTACTCCCTCACCCCTTTTCCTCTCCCTTTTCCCCCTCCCTCCCTTTCTCCCAGTGCCCCCTCTCCCCATCTCTGAAGCATCCTTTATTGTGTATATCAAACTTTCCTCGGGTCTTCCTCCCTTATGAGGCATAGGACTCAGTGGCATTTCCTATAATTCTTTCTTGTGTTCCCCTTAAGTATAGGAACACTATTGTGACTGTTAATCACTTGCTTCTAAAAATCCTAGTGCCTTTAGTCCACGCTAGACTTTGAGGGGTCAGTGATAAGGTGGTCATTGCACAGATCATGCAGAGTCCAATTACAATTGCTTCGGCCCTAACTTGTGTGGAGTATCTTGCATATCTTGACTCCTCCCATCCTTGTGCTCTTACAATCTTACGCCGCCTCTTCCACAAATTTCCCTGAGCTTCAGGATGGAGAGAGATTAGGCTAGCTCGATTTCAGGTGGTTGATATAGAGTCTCTGATGTTCTGAATTATGGTTTGTTGATTTTTTTTTCAGTTTTGCTGCTCCTGCAATGTCCTTGGCTCCATCCTGATGGGTATTGGATGTCACCCCCTGGCCAGAGATTAAAAAGCTGTTAAAATAGTCTTATTATAAGGATAGATTCAAAAGTAGATGGAATAAGAGTAGGAGACTGCAGTCAGGGGTGGGTCAGTCTCCCATTGCAAAATGGTTACCTTCTATCTGCCAGACTATGCCCTCCCTTTCTGGTGAGATCACACCCCATCAGTTGCAGGTGACCAGGAAGGACAGTCTGTGAGCTTAACCAGATGTCTCATTACTTACATGCAGTCCTTGATGGTGGCCTATCATCTCTGCTGTAGCATGATCCCTTCACTCCTTGTTTCTGGTGGGGTCCTTCTTCCACTTCTCTCCTGTTTATAATCTTTCCAATTACTATAGGTATTACAGAGATTTATCTTTCAGTGTGTCTCTAAGTGGGTTTGGTACTAGTATGCGCCTATTAGGGAGTACATACAGACCTTAATTTTCCATGTCTGGGATACTTCACTCAATATGATTGTTTCTAATGACATTCATTTCCTGGCAAATGCATTAATTTATTATTTTTGATGGCTGAGTAGTATTCCATTGTATAAATGTACCACATTTTCCTTATCCACTCGTCAACTGTTGGACTTTTGGGTTGATTCCATGACTTTGCTATTGTAAACAGTGCTGCTATGAACATGGTCATGCTTGTTCCATGAGGCGAATATTTTGCTGCATGGAGGGTTATTCCCAAAGGAGGAATAGGTGGGTCATATGGCATTTCAATCTTTAATTTCTTTAAGAATCGTTGGGTGACTCACCAGAGTAGTTGTATGAGCCTCCATTCCCACCAGCAATGTAGGAGAGTTCCCCTCTCGCCACATCCTCTCCAGCATTTGATGTTGTTTGTTTTGTGGATTTTTGCCATCCTGACCGGAGTGAGATGATATCTCAGGGAGGTTCTGATATGCATTTCCCTGATGGCTAAGGATGTGGAGCATTTTTTAAGATATTGTTAGATATTTTAATTTTGTCCCTGGTAAAGTTTCTTTTAAGTTCCAAGACCCATTTTTTAATTGGGCCATTTGTTTCCTTGGTGTTTAGTTTTCTAAGTTCTTTGTGCACTCTGGATAATAGAGCTCTATGAGATGTATGGTTAGTGAAGATTTTCTCCCATTTTGTGGGTTGCCTTTGTGTTCAAGTTACAATCTTTTTATCTGAATAGATCTAATTTCATAAGATCCCATCTGTTGAGTGTTAGCTGTATTGACTGTACTATCGGATTTCCGATTAGGAACTGTTGGCCTAGTCCAATCAGCTCCAGGGAGTTCCCTACCTTTTCAACTAAGGTTTTTATAGTCTCTGGCCTTATATGGAGGTCCTTGATTAATTTGGAATTAAGTCTTGTACATGGTGACAAGTATGGGTCCAGTTTTAATCTTCTGCATGTGGAGATCCAGTTTTGCCAGCACCATTTGTTGAAGATGATATTCTTTTTCCTTTGGATTTTTTGGGCCCCTTTGTCAAAGACCAATGGCTGTAATTGTGTGGGCTTATATCTAGGTCTTCAACCCTTATCCATTGATCTATGTGCCTATTTTGAAGCCAGTACCAGGCTGTTTTTATAACTATGGATTTGTAGTATAGACTAAGGTTTGGTATGGTGATACCTCCAGCAGTGTTTTGGTTACTCAGGATTGTTTTTGCTATCCTGGGTCTTTTGCGCCTCCATATGAACGTTAAGATTGTTTGGTCAACCTCTTTAAAGAATTGCTTTGGGATTTTAATTGGTATAGCATTGAATTTGTATATTGCCTTTGGTAGGATGGTCATTTTTATGATAATTGATTCTGCCAATCCAGGAACATGTCAGGTCTTTCCACCTTCTAGTGTCTTCTGTAATTTCTTTCTTTAGGATTTTAAAGTTTTCATTGTAAAGGTCATTTACTTCCTTGGTTAGATTTATACCAAGATATTTCATTTTTTTAGGGGCTATATAGTAAATGGGATTGTTTTTCTCAGGGCTTTTTCACTTCTTTCACTTGCATGTAGGAAAGCCACTGATTTTTGTGTGTTAATTTTGTATCTTGCTACCCTACTGAACTTCTGTATTAGTTCCTGGAGTTTCCTGGTGGAGTTTTTGGGATCACTCAGGTATAAAATCATGTCATCGGCAATTAGAGATAACTTGACTACTTCCTTGCCATTTTTAATCCCTTTTACGTCCCTTTCTTGTCTTATGGCTTCAGCTAAGACTTCAAGTACAATATTAAAGAGAATTGGTGAAAGTGGGCAGCCTTGTCTAGTTCCTGATCCAAGTGGGAATGCTTCAAGTTTTTCCCCACTGAGTATAATCCTTGCTGTGGGCTTGTTGTAGACAGCTTTTGTTATATTGACAAAGGTTCCTTCCATTCCAACTGTCTCTAGGGTTTTGAACATAAAAGGCTGTTGGATCTTATCAAAAGCTTTTTCTGCATCTATCGACAGTATCCTGTGGTCTTGGATTTTAGGTTGGTTTATATGGTGGATTACATTTATTGATTTGCATATGTTGAACCAACCTTTTGTGCCTGGGATAAAGCCTACTTGACCGCTGTGAATGATCTTTTTGATATGCTTTTGAATCTGATTTGCTAAGACTTTGTTGAGAATCTTTGCATCTGTGTTCATCAAAGAGATTGGCCTATAGTTTTCTTTTTTAAGTGTAGTTTTATTAGGTTTTGGGATTAAGACAATATTAGCTTCCTCGAAAGAATCTGGTTGTGTTCTTTCCTTTGCTATTTGATGGAACAGTTTAAAGAATATTGGTGTTATTAGCTCCTTAAATGTCTGGTAGAACTCTGTGCTGAATCCATCTGGCCCAGGACATTTCTTGGTAGGAGGATTCGAGATTATATTCTCGATTTCCTCCTATGTTACAGGATTGTTTAAAGAATTCACAACTTCCTGATTCAATTTCGGTAAGTTGTACTTACTTAGGAATTCATCCATCTCTTTTGTGTTGTCAAATTTCACAGAGTATAAGTTTTTGAAATATGACGTTATAATACTCTGAATTTCTTGGGTATCCATAGTGAAAATTCCATTTTCATTTCTAATTTTGTTAATTTGTGTTTGTTCTCTCTTGCTTTTGGTTGATTTAGCTAGGGGTGTATCAATCTTATTGATTTTTTTCAAAGAACCAGCTTTTTGAGTGGTTGATTCTCTGTATCGTTTTCCTAATCTCAATTTTGCATATTTCTCCCCTTATTTTGCTAATCTCCTCTCTTCTACTGCTTTTGGGATCAGATTGCTCTAGTGGCTCTAAAGCTTTAAGCTGCATTGTTAAGTTATTTATTTCTGATGTTTCCATTTTTTGATGTAGGCATTAAGAGCTATGAACTTACCTTTTAGGACAGCTTTCATTGTGTCCCAAAGATTTTGATAAATTGTATTTTCATTATCATTCATTTTCAGGAAATCTTGAATTTCCTTTTTAATTTCTTCCTGAATCCAATTCTTATTCAGCATCATAGTGTTAAGTTTCCAGGAGTTAGTGTATTTTCTGTCATTTATTGTGTTATGGATATCAAGCTTTAGACCATGGTGATCTGATAGGGAACAGGCTAGAATTTCGACTTTCCTGTATATGTGAAGATTCATTTTGTGGCCCAATATGTGATCTATTTTGGAGAAAGCTCCGTGTGCTGCTGAGAAAAATGTGTATTCTTTGTTGTGTGGATGAAAAGTTCAATAGAGATCTGTTAGGTCCATTTCTTTGAGGGTTTGGTTGAGTTCCAAAGTGCCTGTGTTAAGCTTTTTACCTGTTGATCTATCCCATGTTGAGAGGGCAGTGTTGAAATCCCCAAGAATTATTGTTTGGGGGCTGATTTCTCGCTTTACATGCTGTAGAGTTTGCTTAATGAATGTAGAGGGGACTGTATTAGGTGCATATATGTTCAGTATTGTGAAGTCTTCCTGGTAAATTGGACCTGTGACTAAAATGTAGTATCAATCTGTGTCTCTTATGAATTTTTTTGGTTTGAAGTCCACTTTGTCCGACAGCATAATGGCTACCCCTGCCTGTTTCCTGGTTCCATAGCTTGCAGAATTTTTGAACAGCCTTTTATTTTTAGGATGTGCCTATGTTTTATGGTGAGATGAGTTCCTGAAGGCAGCAGATTGATGGGTTCTGGTTTTTAATACAAGTTTGTAATCTGTGTCTTTTAATCAGTGAATTAATACCATTGACATTTAATGTTATAATGGAGAAATTATTTTTAATTCTGGACATATTTTATGTTTAGTGGATTTTGTAAGCGTATTATTATGTTTTGGTGGTATTATACTTTCCTTCCATCCTCCTGGATAAGCTTATTTTTTTGTTCAAGCTTGAGTATCTTTTCTAGCATTTTTTGAAGGCCTGGTTTGGTAGACATGTATCCCTTCAAGTTGTCTTTGTGCTGGAAAACTTTTCTTTCTCCCTGGATCATGACGGATAGTTTTGCCAGGTATATTAGTCTGGGTTGGCATTTTTGCTCATTTAATAATTGAAGTACATCTCTCCAAGCTCTTCTTGCTTCTACTGTTTCCATTGAGAAGTCATTTGTTATTTTAATAGGTTTACCTTTAAAAGTGATTTTTTTTTCCCTTGAAGCTCTCAGCAGCTTTTCTTTGTCTTGAATGTGGAGGTTTTTGACTATTATTTGCCGTGGCAATTTTCTATTTTGCTCATATCTGTTTGCAGTGCGGAATGCCTCTTGTATTAGGATGAGTCTCTCATTCTTTAGTTGAGGGAAGTTTTCATTTATGATAATTCAAAAAATTTTGTCAGGTGTGATATTTTGGGATTCTTGCTCTGGTATTCCATGGATGCGCATGTTAGTCTTCTTCAGGGTGTCCCATAGCTCTTGAATATTCCTCTTAAGTATCTTTTTGGCTTTAAGAACCTTTTCTATTGAGTTGCTTAATTCTTCCACTTTGTCTTCAAGATCTGAAATTCTATTTTCTGCTTCATTAGTTCTGCTGATAAGACTTTCTGTTGAGTTTTGGGTTGAAGATTACTTGTCTTTTAGTTCGATTTTAAACCCTGCCTGAGACTGTTTTAACTGCTATATGTCTATTTTTGTTTCTTGAACTGTTTTTCTCAACTCCTCCAAGTGTCTGGTGTGTTCCTGTTCAAAATGGTTGATGCGGTCATTTAACTCCTCCCAGATTTCCTCTTTCATAGTATTGATCATGGTAATGATCATACTTTGAAAGTCATTATCCATTTCCCGGCAAATTCCACTAATTCATCATTTTTGATTACTGAGTAGTACTCCATTTTATAGATGTACCACATTTTCCTTATCCACTTGTCAACTGTTGGACATTTGGGTTGATTCCTGGAATTTGCCAGGAAATGGATGTCATTAGAAACAATTATATTAAGCGAAGTATCCCAGACCCAGAAAATTAAGAGCCATATGTACTCCCTAATAGGTGGCTCCTAGTACCAAACCCACCCAGCCCACCTAGAGACACTCAAAGATAAATCTCTGTAATACAGTAGTAATTGCAAGGATTATGAACAGGAGGGATGGGGTAGGAGGGCCACACCAGAAACAAGGAGAGAGGGGACCATGTTACAGCAGAACAAAATAGGCCTCCATCAAGGACTGAAAGGGGTGACATACAATGCCCATTAGGATGGAGTGAAGGGCATTGCAGGAGCAGCAAAACTGCAAAAGAAAATCAACAAATCATGATCCAGAACTTCAGAGACTCTATATCAACCACCTAGAACTAGGCCAGCCTAATCTCTCCCCATCCTGAAGCTCATGGAAATTTACGGAAGAGGGGGCGGTAAGATTTTAAGAGCACAAGGATGGGAGGAGCAATGATATGCAAGATACTCCACACAAGTTAGGGCTGAAACAATCATAATTGGACTTTGCATGCCCTGCACAATGTCCAACACACTATTGACCCCACAAAGTCTAGCATTTGCTAAAGGCACCAAGATCCTTGGAGGCAAGGGATTGACAGCCACAGTAGTGTTCCTATGCTTAAGGGGAACACAGGAAAGGGTTCAGGGAAATACCACTGGGTCCTTGTACGTCATTGGAGAGGAGGGCCCAGAGGAGAGTCTGGCATGCACTTAAAGGATTCTCCGGGGATTGGGGGGGAGGCACTGGGGGATGGGGAGGAAGGGGTGAGGGGAGGGGGAGCAGAGGGTTCGGGGGGAGGAAGGAGGGAACCAGTGTACCTACTAAGTTTGTATGAGTGGAAATAATAATAAAAAATGTTAAAAAAAGTCGTTATCTTGGGTCTGGCTTTCTTGGCTATTATCTGTGAATTTGTTCTGGTTGGAATCCATCATTATGGGGTTAATTCTTCTAGTGGGAGATTTGTCTTCCTGGGTTTTGTTTCTCATGGATCTGTACTTTGACTTGGGCATTGTTGTTTTGTCTCTTACGACCTTTCAGTTTCTGTGTATTTTTGACTGAACTGATTTAATTGGTATTACTACTCTTGGGCAGTTATTACTAGTGCTTGGCTTGTAGTTGGGTTCATTTGATTTTAGTATTATGTCCTAGTTGAGGCTATTAGGCTGTTAGTACATCAGTTAAGTCAGGTTAAGTAGACAGGGGGTGAATATTAGTATGGTAGTGCACTTTTATGATTTAGTATCTTGGTGATATGTGAGGGTGAGTGGTATAATATTTTTGGGGTGGCTGTATGGAAAAGTTAATCTATAGTCATTAATGCTTTAAAGGAACATTATGGCAAAAGAAAGAGATTTACTTATCTTTGGGCTGGATGTGAAGAATCTCCCCCATGTGATAGAATGATTTTAGAGGACTTCAGATGTATGGCCTTTGTCCCTTAGAGCTTTGCTTGGGTTTTCTTTGGATTCTGTTGAATTCTGAGTAGCAGTGTGTCCTCCATGGACTACAAGCGAAGGTCCCCAGTGGGTCAGAGGGGGAGAGGGGCTGGTAGTGATGGCAGAACTCTTCACCTGGGACCTGGGACTTGGCTTAGTGGCCCACTCAGGCTCCAAGGATGGAGGAACCAGAGCAAGTCCTGTCCCAGGAGGGCAGGAGGAACAAAGGGGCTGGGCAAACCGGAGGCAGCCTGGGTGTTGCCTGGGCTGGCTGGTGGGAGGAACTGAGACAGGGGGTGACCTGGGGGCTGGGTAACTTACCTGGGATGGAGGACTGACCGACCGGGAGCGAGTCCTGTGTCAGGTGGGCAGGAGGAATAAAGGGGCCCAGGGGTTGCATTATTAATAATCTTATTAAATACTCTTTAGCTTTACAACAAACCTTCGTGGTTCTGGCTTCAATTTATTTAGTATTTTCCTATTTAAAACTATAACTGATCACATTTCAAATAGGTTCAAAATGTTTAAGACCTTCCAAATTTAGGTATATTCTTTGTGGATTGCTACATCCCATCCTTACTCTTTCAAGTAGTCTTTACCATATCTAGATCTGGCTTAATCAAATAGGTCTGAAAAAGTAGGAACTATAAAGAAAGAACTGTAAAGAAGCTATAACTATTTTGTTTTCTCTTTCCTAATCAGTGGCAACCTCCTGTGTGTCAAGCACTATAATAGACTGCAAGAACAACGTCATAATAAAGAACCAGTGTTGGTCCCAATGTGCTTGTATGAATAGGTGGACACAATAGTGTGGCAGAAATAGAGGGGGTACTGGGCTGAAGGATAAGCAACTTTATCTAAAGAGCTTTCTTCAGGAGAGCAAAATCTGGGCTAGGGAAATAGCTCAGAGGTAAGTTTCTTCCTGTAAAAGCAGAAGGTCCTGAGTTCAGATTCCACGTCCCACCTAAAAACACTAGGATTGACAAGGGGGCAAACATAAAACCTTTATATAGCAGGAGAACGGTCTGTGTTGATTTCGATAAGCTCTATAATCTTCCAATACGGAGGAGGAAGAGAATCAAGGGGCAGAACAGTGCCATGATATGAAAACTATCACTAAACAGGAAGTTCACATTTTATCTTGCAATGGGAAGTTGTGTGCATGTTAAACATAGAAGCATGGGATCAAATAGAGTTCTGAAATTTTCTCTAGCACTAATACAGATGATTTGGCATGGGAACAAACCTAGAAGTGGATGGAGAAACTTGTTAGAATGCTGTAAAAATTACCTAAGAAGGGGACTGTTTGTTAATTAAGATCACTAATGGATGGTCTAAGAACCAGTGACCTCAAACCTGCATCTTTACAAACTCCGCACAAAGAAACTAATTTGGCAAAAACTTGCTAGATGGAAGAAACCAAAATAAAGATTTCCCTGGAAAATTGTTCATCCCATCCCGTTTCTGTGTTGCATTGGTAAGCAACATGCGTGTCTAGAAAACACGAGATTAGAAATACAAAACCCTGAGGCGGTATCCAGAACAATTTCCAATGTGGCGAAAAACTAGTTTTCTCCTGTTCGACTGTTCCTTTCCTTAATTGCCACCATTTTACCATTAAATTGTGAAGCAGGACCAAAAAAGAAAGAGGTTATAAAGATCCTGATAGGACCAAGTTAAATCCTTCACAACTTCCAAAAGACGTTTGTAGAAGCCCGTGACTAAGGCAGTAACTGACCTAATGTGGCCACATGTCCCAAAAAGCGTTTGGTTCTTCTGATAGATCTCCTAATCTCAGATGACAATTCAAGCAAGCCGGTAGCTTACACTCATTCTCAGCCCTAATAGCAAGTCTTATTTTAGGAATTGACACATTCAGAGACTGTCATTCAGAGAGACATTCAACTGTCCACCTGAGAATAATTCTAAGCTGTTTTCTTTTCTCCCAATGAAAGCTTTGTTCTCTTCCCATGCCAACCTGCCACCCCAGCTCAGGGACCTGGAGGAGCAAAACTTATCTCTTCTCAGGATGCTCCTGAAATGGGAGCAGGAGTGGAAGACAGAGGCAAATCCTTTAAAGCTTTTTGGATCTTCTTCTTGTGATTCTCTTTATATGTGTACTAACTGGCCCGTGATACTTTCTGTGGGCCTTCCATCCACCCTCTGGGTCTGCATGCTGCTTTACCATGGAGCCTGTAAGTGATTTCCCAGAAGCCCTGTGTGATGACCTCATCTCTCCAGATTCTTTCCATTGATAGTTTGACTTTCCATCAAACTATTCTCTCCACCCCCTATGAATATGTGACCATGTTCTACACTCTGCTGGCTTCCGCTTCGCCCTAAGGGACAATCTTAATGATGTGTAAACAGATGACTCAAATCTATCTTCAGCAGCTACTTGAACACCCCTAACATCTTGTTGCATCAAACAACAGAAGGTGGGCTGCCCCTGAACTGGGCTCTCTCCTTCCTGGCAAAATGACACTGCCAAACCATCTGCTATTTCTCAACCAAAGGCAGACCCTCCAGTAAGGTCTCCTAAGAGTTGCTGTTGCAATTCCCCTCCGTGGTTGCTAACAAAATCATCACCTAATGGCTTAATGGAATAAGGGGTTTATTTCCTTACAATAGCCCAGTTGTGGTGCCTGTGCAGTATGGCAGGAGAGGTCACTGCAACCCCAAAGGCCAAGGGAACTGGCCACACCATATCCAATAGCAGCTGAGAGAGGGATGATCCTTACTTGACAGACCAGTATGCATGGCCAAGTATACACAAGGATGCCAACTTTCTCAACCAGCAATCTGTATTTAATTCAACTGTCCCACCATGGGGTAGACCTTTCCCCTCAGCTAGACATTCTTCTGTAGGTTCACTGTAGGCTTAATTCAGCTACTAAATTCTCCACAAATATGCTCGGAGCTCAAAGCCTCAACTTTCATGCTGACACCTGTATCTGATGTAGTTGCCTTATTGTGCTCATGGGCTACACAATATTTGAGATTGAGTTCTGCAGTTCAGCAGAATCATGGGACTGGGATTCCAGTGGTCTTCTTGTTGATCCCTACCCTGGAGCTCTCTGAGTGGTTCTCTGGATTCCCTGTCTCTTTCCATGGAAAGGAACAGAGAAAACTTGGAGAATGGTAACTATTGATAATTTTCCTTATGCTTGAAACAATGCTCCTGGAATGGTAAGCTCCTCGTTGCCAAGCTATCTGGAACAGGGGAATGGGGGTCCCAAGGCTGGTTGGGCAATCTCTTTTGTGGCAAGTAACTGGGTGTTCCCTTTATAACGGTGGAATGTATTGTTCTCAGGACTGGGGCATTAGCCAAAATACCAAGACAATAGGAAAAACTTCATTTAGTATCCATTTTAACAAAGTTGAAAATTGAAAAGATTTTCTTATCATTGGCATTGTCCATTGCACTTTACAAAATACGCTTAAACTAGAGAGTCCGGTTATCAACAATCAGCCAGGGAAAGAGAAATGCTGGCATCAGTTTATCAGTTATGTATAAGCACGTACTCAGCATAGCTCATAAAGAAAGTTTAGGGATGGGATGGATCTGTGTTGGTGAGGAGAGTTAACTTATGCTCTTCTTTTGGGGTCAAATCTTTCGAGCAAAAAGTGATGAAAATTCATTTTGTGTGTGTGTGTGTGTGTGTGTGTGTGTGTGTGTGTGTACATGTGTGGTATACTAGGAAGGAAACCTAGGGCTTCACGCATGCCTCTGCATGTGCTAAATCATGTAGCTACACTCCCCAGTCCTAATTTAAAGACTATCATAACTATGATTTCTATTTCTCTTTGGGTGGGTCTTTGGGTGGCAGCCTGGGATCATCACACACTTCTTAAAGAATCAACATGCTTGCAAGGAACCCCTGGCAGAAGAGTGGGAGCTACAGAGAAAAGGGAAAAAGAAACATTTGCAGTCCCCTGGATTCCAGGTGTTACAGGGAAGCACTGAAAGTGCATGTGCCTGTAAGAAAACACCCCATGTTAGGATAAGAAACAACGTACAGTTTTACAATGGGAGGATATAGTTAGTTGAACAAGCAAATGGCATGGATTCCTCAAGGACCACTGAAAAGCAAGAGGCCTGGCAAGATAAGGCACACCTCATGGTGGCCCAAAGGATACACCATGTCAGTGGGTCAAACTGTAGGCTCACCTTCTTCCCAGGGGATCCCCAATTAGGGTAATGGTGCTAATGAAGACTCCTAATTCCTCATGCTGCCTGGGGAAAAAGGAAGAAAAGGAGACAAACTGGGAGAAACAGACCCAAGTGACTGAAATGAAACCAGATCGAAGAAAAAATGACTGAATTACCTTAACTTGCACAGTACACTTTGCTGAATCAGAAAAAAATGGGTGACTTATGAATTCAGTTTAATTTAGGTATTGAGAAGCATAAAGGGATGGTTCTTTTAGTCTAGACTTCATTTTCAATTTTAGAGAGAGATACTTTGAAGATAAGATGAAGGGCTTGCCTAATAATCTAAAAAGAGTTTGGAATGAAGCCAGGTGTCTGCTCTTAATGCAGCCACTACCTAACACCAAAGAAGTAATTTCCAGAACCAGCATGGAGAGACTTGGAGCAATTGAAAAAGAAAGTATCTTGCCAACACATTTGCTTGCATTAGATGAATCTCATCATGCCATAGCCAAGCTGTGCAAACAGTCAAAGCCCAAATCTCTGAACAGTATGTTTCTTTCCTTAATCCTCATCTATTTAGAACCCATCCATGGGCACTAACATTGGAACACTACAAAACTTTGAACCTCCTTTGCAATAGGGGGATTATGCTGATTAGATGTAGTGGCAGCATATTGTGGTCCTTTGCCTGGGAGTCCCTAGAATATAAACTAGATAGGTCCAATTCTAGTTCTGTAATTTGCTAGTTATATAAGTTTATCCAAATTTCCTACTCTGTGTGTCAGTTTACCCTTAAGTTAAAGCAAGGATTTATAGTATCTGTCTCAGGAGTTGTTGTAAATCATGCATAGGTACATTGGGGGCGGGGGATGCATAGAGGAAGGAGTGCCCCATCAGTTCAGACAATCAAGTTAGGCTGACCAGCCACATGGTGGGGATGTTGCATTGGACTGAGTAACCATCATGCTCCTTTCCAACTTGAATATTCCCTAGAAAAGATGGCTTAGTGCCAAGGAACAGTGTCCACTTTGAGATAAACCCAACTGAAGGCTCTCATTTGGAAAAGGAGGCCAAAGACACAATCTATTTAAAACAGAGATAGAAATAGGCCAAGTCGCCCCTGTGCCTGACTCAGCATCTCAACACGAAGAAACCACTGGAAGGAAGTCAGGAAACCTTGGATGTGGTCCCAACATTCTCTCTCTGCTGGTGTGGGATGCTGAGAAAGTCAGGTAGAAGACACGGTTTACAGTCCCTTCATTTCTTAAATGGGTGTAATTCTTTTCTCATAAAATACTCATAGGAATTAAATGAGCCAACATGAAATTGCTTTGAAAAGGGTAAATCACACTATGAATACAGACATTAGCACTCACTGAGCTCAAATCACACTATACATCATTAGTTCTGGAAATAACATCATAGCCACAGATCCTGAGCTAAGACTGAACTATTATTTAATCATTGTGGTGGGCATAGAAGTTGCTTCAGAGGTTCCCAGATATTTTTCTTTATTTTCAAAGGCAGATTCATATTTAAGACAGGCCATATCTTTGTTCTGTGACAAGCTTACACACACACATAAAAAATTACAGGTCTTATTATACGTATTTATATTTATTATCTACACCAGGTCTTATTTATTAATTTGAGAGGGAAAACAGCCTTCCACTTGAATTCTTATGTCTGAAATCCAGTAATCTACTTCATCTACTCTCCATAAAATGAGAATAATCTTTTGTGAGATATTTTGTCTATTAATTTTTTAGTCAAATGTTCATAGATTTTTTTGCCTGGAGAATTAAAAAAAACCTAAATGTAGACATATGACTACTGGTGCTTATAGGTCATTGTAAAAGTCAGGGAAAATATAAGCAAAAATTAAAGAAATACTTAAATATCTTGAGGGTCTTAACAACATGAGAAATACCATGAAGATCTATAAAAGGATCACCAAATATAGATCATAAGAGAGTTAAGTGAGAAATGAATCTCTAAGATGAACTGGAAACATAATCAGCAATGATCCATGTATGTACAAAACACATTCTGGGAAGTATTTTTTCTATTTATGACAAAAAAAGCAATTTTCTCTTGATGAACTTTTGCTATAATGTCTGTAAATATTTTTATATTTTTGGAGAGTCCTATGTGCTCTCCACATGCTATATCATGTAGCTACATCCTATAGGTAGATGCTATTGACAATAGACTGAAGTGGCAAGGACTGTAGCACTCTCAAGGATGTAGATGACATATGTTTGTTTCTCAACCTGCAGAATGCCCTATGAAAGGAGCAAGAACTGCCTCGATATTGACTGGACACGAAACACTTCATATGTGGGTTATGGAATGGAATCTTGTTGGGCTGATCATATTGATAATTTTAATAGGCACCCAAAGCCAAGTTCTCTTTCAATTGATCCTTTGTTGAATGGTTGCCTAGTTAGTTGATCGTGGCTTGGTTTTTTGGTTGATTGGTTGCTGGATGTTTTTTTGTGGTAGGGTCTTATTCTATCACCCAGCGGGCCTTAACTTTCAAATTATAGGGCAGTTATTCTGTCTCAGCTAAGATTTTGTAAGTTCACATCACTGGCCCACTCAGGTTCATCTCTGAGGATTTTAACAAGTGGAGAGTTCCATTGTAGCTGTGTGAAACAGCTGGTGCTGAAACAGGAAACGAAGTCCCTCTTTGTGCACCTGTCCCTTAAGTGTAATCTGGCCTGGAAGCCTTATTGGAAAATAACTCCCTCCAATCATGGTCACGGGGTACTGTCTCCCTTTTCTCTTTTCTTTTTCCTTCTGTCACTCCATCTCTTGCAACTCAAATTTGCAGAACTCTGAAGTTCTGAAGTCTGGCCTTATCTGGACTCTGAATAAATAAACTTTTCCCCTCCTCCATACTCACTATAAAACCTTTGTGTCACAGAAGCCCAAAGTGCTCAGCATCTTGAAAGTGGCACCGTGGTCTAAGCACCATGTTGCTGCTTGTACTTGAGTCCCCTGAGCCTGCATGGCACGGGTGGCTAAGAAACACCTTTATGCTCTGGAACAGTTTATAGCAAGAAGCACCTGTCTCTGTGACTTATCTGAGACCATGGGTGTATCCTAATTTGTACATAACATAAGCATAGGCCCTATAAGTTTCTGTTCTTGTTCTATCTCATTAAGAAATTCCTCAAATGCTTGTTGCTTTTGGTGGATCAGAGCAGGATGTTTGTTAATCCAATTATGGTTAAGTATTTTCCTTTTCTTCAAGTCCTTAAATCTTGATCAAAGTCCGTTCCAGCATAAAACCTTCTTTTACTATCCCTCCCATTCACCCTGAGAATATTCAACTCTGGGTAAACAATTCTCTGTTCTTTAGCCAGATCAGATTTCCATCCATTTCTTCCATACTTGTTTCTTTTTAATGATATCTACTACTACCACTATAACTACTACTACTGCTGCTCCTCCTACTACTAACACACACACACACACACACACACACACACACACACACACACACACGTACCCTCACAGACCCTAGAAAACTTTGGTGATAAACTTTGTTTAGAACACAAGACTGGGAATTCTATTTATAGCAGCAGACCCTCTCCCCCTCATTGCAGTATCCTTCTGGGTGATATCTTTCTTCCATATGACTGTAATGTTTATTTGAAAATGAGGAGGCATAAATGAGAACTAAGTGAAATAGTGAACTAGTGAGATCCTCTCTTGGTGAACATCACAAAGACCCCTCAGAAAGATATTAAGGACCATATAAAGCCTAATTGTGGAGAGTTATGCAGGAAGTTCTCAGTTTATCATGATTTTGCTTATAAGTGTGATATATATATTCTTACTTGGTGGACATATTTTTGATATCAGGATATTTGAGTAACATATAAAATGTATTTATTGGAAAAAGAGCACAGGTATTAAAACCAGAAAGTGTGGAGAATTCTGTTCTTACTCAGATATTAGAATTGCTCTAGAATTGAAATCTAGCTTATAATGAGGAATAAACTGTTAAGAAAAAAGCCCGTTTATCTCCAAAAGCAAAGATTTTGCCTCTGGCAGAACATAGGTAGAAATGACTCCCCTGTCTCCCACATGTCAGGAAATACAATTCTTTTTTTTTTTTCTCAAAATGACACCTTAACACCTCTGACACACATTAAAAAGTCAACACATCCTTTCTGTCTTCACCACTTCCATCATTCCAGTTCTCTGTAGATGTTAAGTCCCTGTCAATCAATAAAAATATCATTTTAGTTCATCTCTCATTCTTCTCCATGGCTTTATATGATTATTCAAGAGAGAACCTGCTTATGTAGACCATGTTGACCTTGAATCCCTGGCGCTCCCGGCTGAGCAGCCTCTTCTGCCCTCCAGCTCCGAGGAAGCCTGGAGACAGGGTCAGCCTAAGCCCTGTTGGACTCTTTTGTTGACCTAGTGAAATAAGAAAAGGAGGACTACAGCTCAAAAGTTCAGCCTTTACAGTGAGACAAGCCTAGGTTCAAACCCATCACCCATATCACATTTGCTCTCTGACATTTGAAACTAGAGAAGTATAATTAACATGCACATCACTAAAAGCATAGAATTGACAGCTCTTTCAGATCACTACCACGGAACTGTAATACCTGCAAATGACATAAAAGTGTTTGATCTGGAGTAGATAATTACTAAAATCATTTCTTTACTCTCTTACTGATATTGAACAAATTTTCCATCAGAACTTCCATTTCTTTCTTTCTCAAGTCCAATGTAATGATTAACATTTATCACTAATCAAGCTATTTTATTTAAACAATCTTAAGAAATTTTGCATAGAGTCTACTTTTGGAAGAATAAAATTTAGCTCTAACAATTTTAAAAAGTCATTCCATCACTGGCTCAAAACAGATTATTTCTGATTTTCTTCTTTTTCTAATATTTTTATTTTCTATTTCTTAAAATGTTATGCATTAATTTTCATACTATCCTTTCCATAAGCCATATGGTATGGCCTTACTAAACCATGGCCAGCTAAGGCAGAAAGGGAAGCCATACCACAGCACATAGAATTATAACCAGGAAAACATGCTACTATGAGATCGTCCAGAACTCATACATCTAGAGCTAAAGAGACTGTCAATGGGGTAGACACATTGATTACACAAAGGAGGAAGGAGCACAGAATTATGGGAAAAAAGAGTGGAAGCAATGATCTGTGCTAGTGTTGAAGGAACATCAAATGGCCCTGGGAGCTCTCTTGAGGCTTTCAGTTAGAAATGATACGAGTTGTTGATATATAAATCACACACATATACCCATAAATGAACTTATATGAATTTAACATGCATGAACATTAGATCTATATATGATTTTTAAAATCTTAAATTTGTATCAGTATTTCCAGTTCCAGAGGAGATAGATAGGTAAAAGGATAGATAGAGAGATAGATAATAGAGGATAGATGATAGATAGATGATAGATAGATAGATAGATAGATGATAGATAGATAGATAGATGATAGATAGATGATAGATAGATAGATAGATAGATAGATAGATAGATAGATAGATAGATAGATAGATAGATGAAGGTACATATCTAAATGCCTGAATACGTGGATATTAGATATGTATGGGAACTATTTCAGTAGTTTGGCATTCTTCAGCATACTTTGATGGACTCATTGCCTGTCAAGTGAGGTTCCCTGCCTTTCAGCAATCCCAGTGGATATGATATGGCCAGTTTCCTTAGTAACTGGTGTCATTATGAACTTTCCTGCCAAGTTGGGTTAATAATTATAACAGAATTGTGAGAAAAAATAAAACCTTGCTCCTCTAAGTAATTTGGTTATAATCATTGGAAATATGCAGAAAAACCTCAGTGGTATACACATGTCTATATGTATATATGTATCTGTATGAGTACTCACATGTAAATTTTGTACTTGTATGACATGCTTTGTATATGTGCATATATGCATCTAATTCTTGATTATGTATGTTCCTAAGGTCTGTAAGCAAATGACATATCAGCAATCATGAGTAAACCAAGCATTCACATCTTATTTTATAGATACTATTTCATAGCCACACATTCCTTGTAAAAATAACCTCTTTGAAGTCTGTAGTAACAGTTTACAAAAAGGCTGGTGCGTTTTACTCTAAAAGTGAAGAACTAGTCACAAAATTGTGAGGACATATCAGAAGGACACAAAGCTACACCAGAAGGGCTTCTCTTGGTCAACTGTGAGATAATGATTCGAAAGACGGTAATAGGCTAAGACTTGGCAATAAATATGCATAAATTTATTAAATACATAAATTTGGAATTCTTCCTTAAATGAAGTGCTAAAAATAAGCGTAAATATGGTAAAATTATGATATCTTTATTTAAGTTCATCATATTAAGCACTGGTTTACACCAGAATCTTAAATAGATTTTATTACAGTTCGCCTGCATGGTTGCTGATAAATGACCATCAAACAGCTTAAGGGAACAAGGGTTTATTCTCTCTTATGATTCCTGGTTAAGTCCTCAGTCCAATTTGATGGGAGCGCACACACCAATACCAGGGCCAAGGGAACTGGCCACACCATCACCACATACAACAGCTGAGAGAGGGACAACCCTTACTTGCCAGGCCCGCATTTTATTCACCTGTTCAGGGCCTAGTCCCACCCACCATAGGCTGGGCCTTCCCCATCAACTAGACAATCTCCTGCAATTTTCTCTGGGCTTAACCCAACCACTAATTCTCCACAAATGTGCCCAAAGCTCAAACCCTCAACCATCAAGTTGACACCTGTGCCTGACTGTGACAAATGCTAACCCAATGAGTAAATGTTTGGCACAGGACAAGAACATGAGGTCACTCGCAGTGTTATCCCAGGAGACACTTGCAATTACAAAGAAAGAACAGTACATACCATTGTGGCGACTCATTTGTTCATTTGTTATCAACATTTAAGAGCCAACACACACCAAGAGTGTTTGTGAAGGTTTATGACTCTCAGAATAAGACATTTTAAGTTGTAGCACGGCCTGTACCTCTATTGTGCTCAATACCCAGAATCCCTTCTACTAATCATCTCACCGGGTCAATGCTTGGAAAGAGCAGCACCAGAAACCTTGCTAGACTGGAAAGGATTCTCCAAAAGACAACAAGTGACCTCAGAGTATCTGCTGTCAGATGACATGCAACCTGTGGAATTTTAGAATCAGATCTCGGCAGGTGTTCAACGCTTCTCATGCTTAATGTTAGTGTTCTCTGAGAGATTTTGTTATTATAACCTGTGGATGGAGAGGGAGGGAGAGTAAGAGAAAGCAAGAGGGGGGAGGAAGAAAGGGAGAGAAAGAGAGAAAGAGAGAAAGAGAGAGAGAGAGAGAGAGAGAGAGAGAGAGAGAGCTGTCCACTCAGCTCTGAAGTGCTCAGTCAGGGATAGTTTCTGTTATGCCATGAAGTGAAGCTAGGAGGGCTGACCAGTAAGGTCTAGCAGTACGTGACAATTCAGAGTAGGTGTGGCAAGACACAGCCTTACATATTCCCCCTTTCTGGATGACATAATTTGTTTGGGCAAACTCTGCTGCAATATGAATTAATCATGAAAGACATTATTCCAACTAATGTAACAGGGCAATGGTTCCCAAAGTCCAGAAGGTGATTAATTAGTATCCAGTTGCAAATCCTGCCACTCCAATGTCTGCCTCTGGGCACCTTTACTCCTTTCTACCTATGCTGGTTTCAATTCTTACCTGGTGAACTCCTTCTTCAGGTATCTCTCTTAGCACTGTAATTGAATTTAGCTCCTTGAAGCCAAAATAAGACCCTGACCCTCTCCTTTTTTAACATCCATCATTTATATGCAAACATTCTCATTTTACAGCTATGAGAAGTCATTCTGAACGATATGCCTAAATGATAAATCACACATATGGTAAAATTCTTGAATTTGATGACTGTTAGAGCCAGATATTAGGTAGGTAAATAGTAATTGTTTCTTGGAAAATAAGTGGCTAAGTTATATGAGATAATATGAATGTCATGATGCAGTTAAATATATGTGGACATCACTGATGTGTTCATTTCATTTTTTTTTAGAAAATGTTTTGCTGTGCTGCTTCAATTGGTCTTGAAGTCCTGGTCTTTAGTGACCCTCCTGCCTCAGATCATCAGTAGTAGCTGGCACTATTGTAAGTGGTCAGAGCCTTGGTTAATATTTCCAGATCTTAGACTTTTATTCAAGGGAAAAAATGAAAGCCCATGCAGAGTTGCAAAAAATAGTAAATAAAAATTTTATTCAGAGCAAAGAGTAAAATTATGATACACTCTAAGGGACAGTGGAGCGTTGAGTGAAGTGACGCAAGTGCACGGATGGATGCCTGGGGTCATCTGAGGTCTAAAGAAGGACAGCCTGGTCAGGGTGTCATATAGGTGGTTCTATATTTTGACTGACAGATTAAGTCATCATTTCTGTACTGTACACATACCTTCTCACAATGGATGTGAATTATAACATAAGTACTCCATACTATGCATAGCACAAGACAGCAAATAAGGGTTTTCCTCTAAAAGTTCACAGCATGTCTTATTGCAATGTGCATCCAAAACCACTTCAGACAAGAACATATCCTCCTTGGATGGGCACATGTTTTAATAGAAATTGTCTAAGTATGATGATTAACAGTGGAAGGAAAACCCATTCTCTTGTTAGAGAGGAGGGTTTGAGAAACTTCATATAGGTAAGAGATCAGCACTGCCGAATGCATTGTTTAGAGAAGAGTATGTAGATAGGCATAATGTGTACAGGTGATGTGCTTATGCTGTCAAGTACTTAGCTGTGTTGTGGAAGATGCCAAAACCAAATGAGGGTCCCAGGTTCCTAAGACAATCCTTGTGCTTGCCCGACTCAGAACTATAGGCACCTGCAAATGCACCTTGTCTGAGCATGCTAGATCTGCCGTGAGTAACTGTTAGTCAGCAGCAGGGTTAATGAACGAGGAAGCACTACCTTTAACTAGATGTGCCATAAGCAATATCTAGTCCACAGCAAAGTCCAAAGAACAAGGAAGTACTTCTAGCCAGACCGTGTGCACACCAGTGAGTTTCCACGGAGCAGGGACTGAACGTTGTTCTGTGACATAGAGGCTTCCAAACAGATGCTGGTTCTGGGAAAATTTTAATAATAGAAAAACCTTGAGGGCTAAATCTGCTTCTTAAGTTTCCTTTAGCTCATGTCTACATCTGGATGGAGACAAATATGCCTTTTTCTAATGTAAGCATACTCCAAGGGAACAAATGTTCACCTGTGTGATTCCAAAAGATAGATCATGGATAGATTATGAAGGTTCTTTACTGTCATTTTCCTGCCTTATAGACTCCCCATGCATCTTACAGACAATTAGATTTATTTAACTCTAACACTCATCTCCCTACTTTTTGCATCTTATATAGTATTCTCTGTCTCGTGTAACATGATGATATTTTTATAGAAGCATATATCAGCACCCTTTCACTCTTAGCCTATATTAGGAATAATGGAATTTCAGAAACCAAGGGAATCTGGTAAAAATATATTACTAGAATGGGATGGTCAGAAAAGGAACTCCTTTCCTCATGGTATTATGAGGTATCATGAATTTTATTAATTGATCTCAGAACATCTTGACATTTATAAGCACCAGACCTTCTCCACAAGCTAGAATTAACCTAGCCTCATTTATTAGCATGAATAGTGTTAATCTGGGGATACTTGAATAACTGATTCTTTTTCACTAAAATATGATCCTGCAAATAAAACTCCTATATACTTGTCTATTTTGATTCCCTCTGAATGTTGGCATTTGTTTTGAAACACATCATTCTGAATGAATTCAGAGCTGTAATATTTATGTGTAGCAGGGAAATGGAGGGGTAATAAAGCCAGGATCGATTGCCTAGTAATAGCCTTGATTCCATAGACATTAAAGGGTATTTGTAATTTAGGCCCTATAATATGGCCTAATGCCCTATCTTGTCTGGCTATTGATTTTTCAATAGCAGGACAGCCCCCAGAAAACCTTTCAGAGCAAAAATTTTCCATCTTCTTCCAGCAAGGAGAAAAATTAGGTTTCATCTGTAGGAACCTAGGCCAAACCACAGCTTCATATCCAGAGAGCTACACAGAGTCTGATTTGTGGACTCTCCACATGCATTCTTATCCCCTCTCCTTCAGCAGCTAAGAAGGGAAGTTCTGAAAAGGTCTCTTATTTTTTATTGGCTACTAGTGAAGTAGTCCAAGAAGCAGTAGTTCTTAACACTGACTATTCTGTTTAGGAATGCTGGCTTGAGATGCTTCAATCCTTCATAGACAACATATTCACCAATGAAACAAAACAGGGATCCCAGACATGAATCCACTGAGAGGGTCTCCCAGAGTTGTAAGAATGAAAATCATGAGGAAAGGATAGTTTCTTTCATAAATGATTTCATGAAAAACTAGGTACCATATGAAGAAAAAACACTGGAATAAAAAGAGAAAGGAAGGAAGGAAGAGAGGGAGGGAGGGAAGGAGGAAGGGAGGGAGGGAGGGATAGGGTGTGTGTGTGTGTGTGTGTGTGTGTGTGTGTTTAAATAGCAACACCTCAGGTTTTTATCTCTTATCTCCACTTGCACAGGTAAACTTGGGCACACATATCTACACACACACATACACAAGCAAGCAAACCTGCATACACATACATACACACACACACATGACCAAATAAGCTCAATATGTATTAAAGACATTTAAACATTAGAGTTATACCTATAAAATTATTTAGAGACCTTGATCTTGGCAAAACTTTTTGAATATGACATCCAAAGTACTGGAAACAAAAAAAGAAAAAGTCAACTGAGATCATTGCAGACTAAAATACCTCTGCACAAGGAGGATAATCAGCAATAAAGTTAAGAAGCAACTTTGCTCCCTATACAAACCTGGTGATATGAATTCAGTCTCCAAAATTCATATGATAAGATGAGACAGAGGAAGGCCATGGAAATCTCATTTTTGCATCCACATTCATTTGTTGTAATGCTTTTATTACTGTTGTTTATTTTCAATACCTAAAGAAAGCTTAGAAAAATTGAAACATTTTAATGCCTTTTTTGTAATTATAAATATTTTATTTCAGTAGTGTATCAAAACTGGAGAAGTAATAGGATCCTAGTACTTAAATACAATTTAGAATTTGAAAACATTTCAGCTAATCCTTTTTAAATTTAATTTTATGACAGTTTCTTATATTAAAATGGATCTAAGTCATATTTACTCCATGTTGCCCAATTCCATTCCTCCTCCTCTCCCACTATAAATCTTTTTCTTGTTGATCAGTCTCCCTCCTGCTGAAGTGCCTCTTTTAATGTGTGGCTCACTGATTCTCATGTGGAGTGTACTCAGGTCCTTGCTGAAATATGAACCTTATACTGACAGATGTACCATTGAGGAAAGTAGCCCTCCACCATCCAAGATAGATCCTCAAGAAGAGTAAAGTGCCGTGTGTTCATCCTGCATGCATGATGAGCTGTTGATGGGACAAATAATGTGCAGGTCTTGCAGAAGTAGACATAGCTGCAGTGAGTTCATGGGAGTAACAGTCCCTTGGTGTCTAGATGCATGTGACCTAATCATACGCTCTGGCACTTTCAGTCTTATCACTCCCTGTTCCATTATGTCCCTGTGCCTTGGGTTGGCAGGTGAGTTAGATGACCTATTTACACCAGGAAGTCCACAGTTAATTATTCTCTAGATTTTGACCAGTTGCTCTCTTCAATGGACCCTTTCCATTGTGGAATGGAACTTCTCAGTTGAAGACTTAGACTATCTATCCTCATAGGCATAATGACATAGGATGTATGCCACATAGGTAAAATGATAACTATTTAGCTGGAAGTTTGATATAATGTCCTTATAGTTGAAGAATAATAGCTTGTTACTCCCTAGGCTCCATGTCCCAAAACATCTACATGTTCTTGACCTAGTTCACAGTTCCAAGCATTTATTCCCTGCAAACCTTAACTCTGATCAGAGAACAATTGCTTACCACCTTAATAGGCATGCCACTATTTCACTAGTTCTAGTTTAGCTATTCAGCTCACAGAACCCAAACTGGGTGGGATTCACTGATCAGGAAGCTTCCTCCTTGCTGGCCAGTTTTCATAGTATCAGTTTGCTCTTTTTAATCTGCACTTTCAAACCTTGCATATTTTCTATTTTGAATCTTTAGGCTCTTTTACTTGGAATTTTCACATGCATCTTTTTGTAAAATCAATCATCCTTAAAATAGTATTTTGGAGAAAATACTGAACATCTTAAGCTAGAGAAGCCATTCTTGTTAGTGCATCTCTCCAATAAAATGAAATTCCATAAGAAAGACACTCAACTTAAGCTCAAGAAAATATGGAAGTGCACTTAATTTATACAATCAACCTAGCAGACTATGTGATATAAATATTCCCTCAAAGTGTCTCCAAGGATATATAAGCACTCCAAGCTGTATTTTGAAATTTCAAGGGAAATATTTCAGCATCTATTGGACACCAGGCAAACTACCTGGAGGAATCTCAAATTTAAGAGCCAGTCACACCATATTCCTTTGCAGAGACTCATCTATTGGTGAGGTTGAATCTTCTGCAGTTACAGTGACAGCAAGTCCTATCACAGAGGAATCAAAGTGCACCCGGAAGTAAGAGCGACACGCCAGCCTGAGTCCAAGGTTTGACAATCAATACAGTGAACCAACACTCACATGTCTATGGAATGCATAATACCAGTTTTTCCAAGTTAATGCAAGTTATTTTGAACTAATCACTTAATAAACAGGACTGGATCTGATTGGTTTCCATTTATTTGTTTGGTTTGATATAGAAGGTAATGTTAAAAATTCAGCAAGACACATTGGGGAGAAGTTAGGAATCTATGTTTTCCATGAGCTTCCAAGTTCATCACTATCAATAAGCAGGTATATACTCAAGGATCAGGATACTCAATGTAAGGAATATGTTCATGACATCATCAATGATTCCTGATCCAAACTGCCTTGTTTTCCCTCCAAAAGTATATGGTATTGGTACCACTACGTTGGCCTGTATTTTTTTATGAGATTGCTTTGCTTCACCTGTAAATGTCAACACTGGAGAAGGAAAACAATTTCTCAATGTTGTTACAAAAATAGTTTTGACCTCACAGGACCACTGAGAGAAAACAAGTCTGTGGTGATTTCGAAAGCAAAGGATCTGTTTTAGCATACTTTACAAACTACTTGGTTGAAGGATAGAATATCATCAGCGTAATAAGTCTCCTTGTAATATAAATTGCTAGGCAAATTCTACTTATCAGCGTCTTGCTCAATGCTGCTATTGTGTGAGTCACTATTTTAGAAGCCAGAGGCTGGTTCTGCCCTGCTTCATGAAGCTGTCCTTTGTTCTTAGAGCTCCTGAGAACAAATGGTCCCCTCTTGAATGCTTTCTGGATTTCTTACAAGTGGGCTCTGAATTTCTTTGTTTGTGTCTCTCAGACTCGTGCCCCTTTGGTCTACTGAATAAATAGCAATCTTGAAGTGAGACAGCAAACTATGATACCGGATCACAGGAACAACAACAACAAAAGAAAATCCAGATAGTTCATGGTGCTGAAAAGCAGGCTGGGACACCAGGCTCGGGGTGGACCAAGGAAGCAAAAACCAGTGGAGATCAAGCTCTGAGTCAATCTGTTTGTTGTGGTCAACACCTCACCAAGAATTTCTGCTTTTACTGCATTTCCCGAAGATAGGTTTTGACAGAGGCTTTGCTCCTCTGTGCCATTCTCCGCAGATCAGTTACTCAAAGGGAGCAAGTGTTCACCTGTAGCTGAGTCAGGAAAGCACGCTGTCACCGTCAGGAACAGGGAGCGTGTCTTTCCTCCGTCGACTTCTGACCCTCATCTCTTTAGATCTTTAACCAAGGTAGAAAGTGTATTGGATGCTGAGCAGATAAACTGACATATGCCAATATTGTCCACGTTCTCTAATCTATAATTACTAAAAAAATGTCTAAGCACTGACAAAGCTACTACCCAATAAGAGACATATCAATGAGATTGATGGTTAGTCCACTAAACCCCAAGGCCAGCACATTCTCTTACAGTAGTGCTTTACTGGGTTTAACATAAAATTCTTGGAACTGCTACTCTAATACCTTTTGATCATTACTGAGAAGTTGTAGAAACAAAGGACATTGGTAAGTTACATAATTCAGTTCATGCATTAAAGAAGCAAACACAGGTAGATTCTGTAAACTTAATTTTGCTAGCAATCATAACATTATGGCTGACCTTGAGAACTGTTCTCTTACACTTCTGTGTTCTTCATCAAAGGCACAAGTAGGTAGGTTACTCGAGCCTTCACACTCGAGAGATTTGAATACTTTGGATCCTAACAATATGGGGCTAAACGTGATGCTAGGCATGCTAGGAGATGGTTCTGATTTTATGGAATCTCTGAATGTTATCTGTTCTCTTCATCAAGCCCATTATACAGGAACAACTTTATTTACCGTGGAGGACTAGCTTCAGTCAACCAAGTTAATACCACAGCCCTTGTTTATCTTAGTGCTAGGCAAAGCATGACATGACTGGTTGAAGTACAATGAAACTGTTGGCGTTTCTTTGATTCTAAAATCTGTACAGGCCTAGAGGCAAAAGTACAAAGAATGGAAAGCAAAACACTCTGTGATGGGTAATTAAATGAAATTATAACTTATACTGTAGCAATTCCAACTCTTATTTACCTAATTTGTAACAATGGCATTAGAGCTGTGGCAGTCCATGCCTTTAGTTCCAGTAACTCAAAAGGCTGAGACAGGAGAGTCACGGTGAGTGCTAAGCCTGCCTGGCCTACACAGTGAGTTTGAGGCCTGCCTCAGTTTCATAATGAGATCATGTGTCAAACAGATTTTTAAATAATTTATAATTATTCAAAAGTGCACATAATATACAGATTACTGTTTCAAATGAACTATGATAAGGATAGAAAGTACTTTTTAGCTAGAATCATAACTGATCATTATTAGCTCGGTCCAGTCTGGGATAGAGATGCCAACTTTAACATGATGCATCCACTCAATTTCAATATTTTGTATATGTCAAGAATTTATTGAAACATTAATATTATATAACTCACAATTTCAGTCCACCAGGTTTTTATACTTATTTTTCACAGTTTTGGTAGCTGGAAATTCTAAGATCAAAGTATAGGCAGATTCAGTCTCTAATAGGATCAAACCTCTACATCCAATATGACTCCTCTTGCTGAATTCATATGGCAGCATTCAAGCACAGCAAAATCTCTGTCTTCACAAGGTCGAAGAGATGCACAAGGTAGGAAAATCTCTGAAGCCTTATTAAGCAGGCCACTAATCCCATTAATGAGAGCTCCACCTTCACAATTTAATCTCCCGCTAAATGTCACACCTCTAAATGTCATTCCTGTTGTTTATTTTGTTTTCATTGCAACAAAGTACCTAACAGCAGTGTCTTTAAGGAGGATGGAGCTGCTATGGGATGCTTGTGGAGAAAATGTGGCAGACTTTGTGTTAGTATAAATGTGACTGTGGCTTCTTGCATTTTGGGAAACCTGGAAGCAGAGAGTTTAAGTCAGAACCTGGGATGGGTTATGACCCTCAGGGACCCATCACACAACAATACACTTTCTTCAAATATGCTCCACCTCATAGAAGTTTGCAGCCTCCCCAAATGACGCTAACAGTTTTTTGTTGATGATGGTCGATTGGTTTAACTTTGTATTAATACTAATATAGGATCCAAATATTATTACATTTTCTGGGAGATTCATTTATATACTTTCTATTCTGAGAACATGCCACTTCCCATGAAGTGCTGAAGATTCTTCAGTCTATCCCTCTTCAAGAAAATGAATAACTGACATGTATTTTCAATATTCTAATCCTTTGAAAGTACTACTTCAACTCTTCTCTGATACCATCCTTAACTGAGACCAGAACTTTCTTGCCATCTGCTTTGGTCTATCCAACCTTTAAATTTTATTTTAACTTTTCAGAGCAATGGATAAGTCATACTTAATTTATTTTCCTCTTGAATTACTTATTTACATTTTGCTTGCCATGTGCACAAATGTGCAAGTTGAAGGGAAACATGCTTCATATAAGTAGAACACAGAAAAGTCTAAGAACTCCAACAATTTAATTACAAAATCAGAATTTACCTGACCTCAATTCTACAAGCTTATTTCCAATTGACTTTAGGGAATTCTTATTCTATGCCAAGATGAATCAAATAACAGCCAAGATCTGACCAATTTAGTCCACATAATATCTCATGACCCACAACTGAAAATCTAGTCAGCAGATTTACAAACTCTTCTAAATTGCCATGAAATAAATATTTTAGATTAAGAGTTGCACACAGAATAGAACCTCTACTCTGCTGTGGTTATGTCAAAGTAACTATAAATATCAATGAAACTGATAACCATGGCTGCCATCTAATTTAAGCTTCATTGACAGACATAAGCTTTAAATTTTATGATATTTATTATTTTTAGTTTACTCCTTGGCAGTTCTGTACATGTATGTATCATCCAACCCCTCATCTTCTCTACTTCTCCTATTCCTGCCCAATGGTCCCTCCCCTCAACAAATCCCCCTCTAATTTTTATGTATCGCAGGTTTAGTTTTGATTTTGGTTTCGTGATCCTCTGAGTTTAAGAGGACTCTTTGGTTGCATGGCCATGAGCACAGAACAACTCAACACACTGTAGGCAGCTCAACAGTAGCTATACCCCTAAGAACAAGGACTCTGCCTTCCCCATAAGTTATCAACTCCCAGGAATTCCATCCTGCCTGGCTATGGACCTTCCGTGCTATGATACCAACTTACTAGTGAAGATGTGTCCTCTAGTGGCATGCCTGTTGTGACGGTAACCAACAACTCTCTGTCTCTGAGGACCAAATTCATGCCCGGCGCTGAGGACCTGGTCAAAGGTTCACGGCCACTGATTTTATTGTTCAGTGCTCGAGCCTGGTGCTTCTGGGCTGCAGTCAGACTGTCTCCTAAATATTTCATTTATAACCACAGACTGGTGGTAGTGGTCTTAGACTTGGTCAGAAAAGCTTCTTTTTCCAGGGGATAGATGATAATGCAAAGACTAGCTACTGGTCAATTGCTGAGAAGAAGTGCCTATTGATGGTCCGTCCTAGATGAGACTTCAAGGTTCATGGGAAGTGGCATGTTCTTGGAATAGAAAATATATGAATGAATCTCCCAGAAGATGTAATAATATTTGCATCCTATATTAGTGTTAATACAAAGTTAAACCAATCAACAGAAGAGGAAGTAGAAAGAAGGTAAGAGCAGGATGAGTGCTGGATAAGGGTGAGAGTTGCCATTCCCAGCACTGAGCTTCATTTAAATGGAATTTTCTTGGGCTTCTTCCATTTGATACAGGATTTAAGAGATTATCTGTACTGCCAAACATAACAGTAGTCCATTTTGTTGCTGAGTAATGCTGGGTTTTATGAGTAAAAATTGACTAAACTAATGAAAAAAAAGTAATGTTCTACTGAGTTAAAAATTCAAAGGAAGACAGTATCAAGAAGATTTCCTTTTAAATTAACTTCCTACCAATTTTGTTTCTAAGCGGTTATTAGGAAAGGGAATCTACAGAGATTTTTAAAACAAAGAAAAAAATCCTTTTACATTAAAGCCTGATCTACAATAGAACAAAAGTCCAGAGATAAACAGGAACTCAGTCAACAACATCCAATCAAGCATAAGTTCCTAAAATATTGAAGAAAATATTAGCCTTCTTAAATAATCAGTATATAATGCTAATATGTTAAATATCCACATTTCAGTTGTCATATCTAATCAGCAAAATACTGGGTAAAAATAAGAGTTTTATAGATGAGGGATGAAACAGCATGGTATTAGAAGTCGGTTCCTCATCATTGGGGTTTCTGACTAAGATCAAGGATGTCTACTCTTAACTGTCTATTCTCTGACCCACGCTTTATCCCAGAGGAAATAATCCCATAGATAGGAGCTTCCTCTCCCTACTCTACACATCACTCAAGCATTGCTCGCCTTCAGAACTTCGCAACTTAGACTGGTAATTTTTCAATTAAATCAGAAGGTGTCTGGTATTATCTCAAGCTAGGTATTGATAATATGCATATGAAAAGCTAGGATAAAATACCCTTTGAAGCACACACAAAAATGAACTTGCAATCAGATTTAAAACAAAGCTCCAGTGTAGTACAGAACACCATGTTGACTGAGCTTGCTAGGTGAGTGCATGCAAGTTCACTTTAGTTTGCCAGTCTTTCTGGAACTTTCCATAAAAATAGATGCATTACAATCCATTTAGACAGCTTGCACTGAGTGACATATGAGTCATTTTCAAAAGTCCCAGAATGAAGCAAAAAAGAGGATGATTCCTGAAGTCACTCTTGGGTCTCCACAGGGACACACAATGCCCTCTTATGCCCACACATACACATACACACACTCAAAGATAAATTTGAAGTGTGCTAAGAGAACAAAATGCAGATTTCTTAACACACACACACACATTCACACACTCACATGAAATATGAAGTCATGAAAATGTCAATCAGATTGATCTTAGCAATTATTACATGATATATGCACATATCAAATAGAGTTTTCCAGTTTTTCATCCATCTTTTAACTTTGATTTAATGTTGCCTTCAATAAATTAAAACTTGTAATAAATAAAAAAGCATTCATTAAAATATATCTTTATGTCAGAGCTCAGTATATTTATTTTTACATTTACCTCTTTGATCTTTCTGATTGCTTAGTGTATGATGTGAGGCAAAGCTCAATCATTTTACTTCTCTAAATGGTATTTCATAAACAGCAATAGTTTACTAAATAGTTCATCATTCTCTCATAGACTTGAAATGCTTCTTTTAGATATTGGATAGCATTTACATGTACATTTAAACATATACATACATACAAAGACACACACACACATTCACACAGACACAGTCACAGGTTCACATAGGATGTTTTCCTATTTCAATTTCATATTGTTTTAAGTAACCACATTAAGATATCTAAAATACTGGTAAGAGACATTTTTTTCTCCTTCTACTCCTGATTTTTCGACACATATTAATTTTCCAGATATCCTTTAAGGACAGTTTATCACATTTTATTGTAAGCTGATTTTGTTTTCTTTGGGATAACACAGCTTGTAAAGTTCAAAGTGGGAGATTCATTTGGTATTCTCATATGTATCTCCTTCTACAACTCTTTGATCTACTAAAAAGTGTACAAGCAATATATAACCCTTTATTTTATATAAACTTTTATTTCAAGATATTTTATTGCTTTAGTGTGTTATAACTATAACCACATCTAATTTGCATTTTTAGTTTATTTGCTAGGATGTTAAGGAATAATGATTTATATCTATCCTAACTAAGAAATTACCTTCCAAGGGTTGGCAAGATGGCTCAAGACTTGTTTAGACACCAGATGACTTGAGTTAGATCCTTGGAAGCACACCTGGGCTAAGGAGAGAAACAAGTTATGACAGTTATCCTTTTATCTCCACATGTCCAAGTGGTGGCATGTTCTCTCTCTTTCTCTCCTCTCTCTCTCTCTCTCTCTCTCTCTCTCTCTCTCTCTCTCTCTCTCTTCTCTCTCCTTACTTCATTAGAGACCTCCCTACTTTTGGTCTTTACCTTCTTTGAATTTGTTCAGAGGTATGTGTGTGTGTTACTTATTTTATTTATTTGTTTATCTACTTATTTATTTTCTTTATTTTAGGACAGTGCTGGCAATGGCTGTTTTGCAGCTAATCATCAGTGTTTCATGACTTTACTGAAGGCAGACACACCAGGGTGAATGTTGTCATTTTGAGCTCTTTCTACCTTATCTGCATAGTCTTCAGCAGCATCAGAAGTGTTTTGTTTGACAGTTGCAGTACCAACCATTCAGGAAAGGGAAGCTTCTATGTAGAAGCACAAAAAAAGGAAAGAAGAAATAAAGAGGCACTAACTTGATGTCTAGGGAATTGGAGAAATAAATAATAACTCTTTAGAACAGATTTAGATTATATCCACAAATGCCCAATCAAGATGGCCCTACTGGGCATGATTCATGGAATAAAACAAGTGAGACAAAAGCTTGGCTCCCGTCTTTTCTGTGACCACTAGCCATGGTAAGTTCTGTCTAGATAAGAAAATGGAGTTCCCAGGGTATAGTGTGGCTTGGATTCACCTAGATAAGTGAGTGAAGACATGAATAATCTCATTTCAAGTTTCCTTGGAAATGCCACTGGAGAGTAGATGAAAAGAACCTCTTTTAATTGACAAGTGAAATTCATGAATTTTTATGATGTACAAATGATGTTTTGACATATTCTTACATCGTGGAATGGATAAATTTAGCTATTTAACATATGCTTCCTTCCCAAAACCTTTTCTTTGTGATGAGAATACTTTAAATCTATTCTCTGACCAGGTTTCAAATGTGCAGCAGACTGTCCTTAACTTGCGTCACCATATCTCACAATGGTGTGTTAAATTAGTCTTCTGATAACTAAGTGTGGTATCCTTAATTCAAAATCTTTCCAGTCCCTCAGCCTGAGCCTCCAGCGTACACATATACTTTACTATATTTCTCTAGATTCAATGTTTGATATGCCACACACAAGTAGGATTAGTTGGTATTGGTCTCTCTGTGCCTGACTGATTTTGCCTAACATACCTCTGTGTTCATTCGTGTTGCAAATGGCAGATTGCCTACTTTTGAAGACTAAATGCTATTCCACTCTGTTTTACATATTCTTTATCCAGTAATGCAAATACATTTGATTCTATGTGTTGGCTACCATGAATAATGAATAGAGAAATTTAGATATCTCCTCTAATTCCTTTTATTTGGGATATACATATATAAGTGAAATTGCTATGCCATATGGAGTTCTCATTTTAGTTTGTGCATGAACTTCTTCTATGCTGTCTTCCACAATGACTGTGTTAGTTTAGGTTCCCCCACACAGTAGGTAAACATCCCTTTCTTCAGTGTCCTTGTGAACCTGACACTATCTGTCCTTTAGACAAGAAGCATTCTAATGGCTGTGAGGTGCTATTCTATTTCATTCTTCTTTAACTTACATTTTTCATGATGATTTTATAGAACTATTTATAGTTCATATGACCTATTTTGAATATGTACTTTTATCTTTTATCCAATTTTAAAAATGAAGTGTGTTTTCTTATCCCTGAATTAGGTTAACTCGTTATGTTATCCTTCTATCAAATACATAGTTTGTAAACATAATAACTTATTTGATTTAATTTCTCTTCATTCTGTTGATAGTTTCTTTACTTACAAAAAAAGGCTAAATGAATAAACTGAACATAATAGAAGCCTAAACTTGTATGACTGTGTCTGAATCATAAATTATTTTCCAGTCTTGGTATCCAATATAAAGTAGTGATAGCTAAGACAACGTTCTTTTAGCTTGTTCTCTGATCCAACACAAAGCATAGGCACTCTCATGAGTAGTTAGAATCAACATCTCATCCATGTCACTTAAAATTGGACAAATTAAAAATAATCTGCTAAGTGAATGAAAAAAGATGATATTCTACAATTAGGAAACATTTTTAGAGTGTCATGCAAATTCTAAATTTCATGTTCTACTGAGGAATATGGCCCCAGGCTCATCATAATTGGCAAGTCTTTGCAATGCCAATGCATTTGCCCACATAGTGCATGTCAGATGTGACTCACTGGGGCTCTTTAACTTGATTGTGTTTCTCTTCAATTTTCTGTCTAACTGTATTTCACTTCAGCTTCCTTCGTTGTCGGTGAGTATTACTGTGGTGGAAAAGCAGTTCAGGGTAAAGACAGCCACTGTGAAGGCTGCAATAATTTGGGCTTCAATTTGTTCAGTGAGTAGCTGTGGAGACATTTTTTCATGGACTCATTCCATCTGAGAATGTTTCTCAAGCATTCATGTTGGGCCGTTCCCTGTTCACACGCAGATTTGTGACACAGAGCAAAGCAGGTCCAAAGCACTAGCCTTAGAGATTTCATGTGACATGAATCATTCATGCCCTTTGGTTGGAATAAATATGTAACCAGCCCTTTCAGGTTTCTTTTAATCATGACTTCATTGAGATTCACTTTCAGTTGGAAACAAAGGCGATGCAGATGTTTTCCAGGTCCCTTCCTCCTCAGCATGAGCTACTAGCAAATCAGTCTGATACCTGAACACTAAATAATCTACCTTTAAGACCTTCCTCATGAGTATCAAGGGTACTCTGTCTTGGACATAGTACTCATAAAGCATTTCTTCAGATATTCTCAGTGAGCCCCTCCTCTAAGTTTCTGCTTCATATCTGATTAGAATCTGGTTTTTGTGCATCCACAGTTCCTTTCATGAACTTCAGCAGAGCCATCATAGAGCTTCAACTCCATCATCTGTGATTGTCATACAGGTTTTAAGTCTGGACCATCTTTCATGCTGCATTAGGAGTCTAGTCTATTGTTTTCCACTGATTGCTTTAGCTGAATCTTTGCTGCATGCAGTCCAGTTTGCATGGAAATTACTTAGGGCTTAGCATCCGGGAGTTGTGTGTTGCAGAAGTAAGCATTGCAATCATTCCATTCACTGGTCTGAGCTAAACTTCTGATAGGAAAATGGAATGAGGCTG
Organism: Typhlomys cinereus; assembly: GCA_023101885.1. Taxonomy (NCBI): domain Eukaryota; kingdom Metazoa; phylum Chordata; class Mammalia; order Rodentia; family Platacanthomyidae; genus Typhlomys; species Typhlomys cinereus. Next base: position 1,592,812 of record JALPQD010000007.1, on the reverse strand, counting down.
CCTGAATCACCATCATGCTCTAAACAACTGCTACTTCCCAGAGCCTGGGGAAGAGAGGTATGTTCAGAACTAATTAATTCCCAGGATCTGTTTTCATTCATTTACTTGTCTTGCTGGAGAATGTGCACAAAGGTTGAGGACAAACATACATATTTTCTACCAAGGTGCCACTCCTGCTTGCCAACTGGATGGCAAACATTCTTACTCCAAATATTTTGCTATAGGTAAGACAGGAAACTTTGAAGCATATCAATTTTGAGACTGAAGCAAAAACTAAGATATCTAGAACTCAGCACATTGGAGGCACTCAAGAAATGTTCGTGTTATGCCTCTTTATTTCTATATTTACTTATTCAAAACCCTACCCTACTTATAAAGGAGCAGTTGTCATTAACATGCCAGGAATATTGAAACAATCAGACGGTGAGAAAACAGCCTCTAATGCATTAGCTAATCTCAAGGCTGATTTGGTAGATGTACAGATTGTGTTTAAATGAAAGCACACGGGATTTCCTGATGAAATTAGATGAAGAGGACTTTTGCTAATTAAAACTAAGGGAACTCTAGGTCTCCATGCTGTATGCCCTGCCCTGAGTAGTTGCTGTAAGATTTCATTCAACATCTTGGACTCTGTGAAGCTTCATTTGAAAACTGATAACCACATATCTACCTTATGTAAAAGACAGTTGGAAAGCAGAGTAGATGAAAGACTTTTCCAAGGTTACATGGATTAGAATTCATGTGTACAACCTTGGAGGCCAAGAGTTTTTATATTCAATTTATGTATTTTATTCATTCAGAAAAGGTTCATTGAGGAGAGACCATTATGCTAGACACAGGGTCAAGGTACGACCAGGATTAAGTGTGATAAATTCTAGCTCAGCCCTAGGGCAAGTGAAAGATATCAGAAGCATTTGATCTAGTGGCCAAGTAAGTAAAAGGTCCAATGGAGGAAATTCTGATAGAGAGATGCAAAGTAATGTAGAGAAGTGAGAAGCTTGTGTTTTGTTGGTACTCGAGGACATGAAGTCCTAGAATAATTGCTTTCAATGATAATCTTTAAAGAGTGGAATAATGAAATACAGAAAAAACATGCCAAGAGTGTGACAGAAAATGGATAAAGACATGCAATCAGGAAAGCATCTTTAGGAATACTGAATAGACTAACCTTGTTGAAACAATTACACAGGGAAGAATGGCAGGAAATAAGAATTTCATTTTAATTTTGTTCAGTGTTATATGGAGTCTTGGATGTCTGTCCCAAAGTGTTTGACTCATTCTTGTGCGTAGTGAAGGTCCATTAAAAAAGTTAGGAGGACTTAGGAGAAATGTTTGAGGTTGTGTCTGATGCTAATGTGGAGCAAGCTATGCAATTTCCAACTGTCACAGTCTGCCTGCATTGTTGCTGATAAATGACCATCAAACAGCTTAAGGGAACAAGAGGTTTATTTCCTTATGACAGTCCAGTTACAGTTCTCAGTGCAGCTTGACAGGAAAGCATGCACCAACACCAGGTCTGAGGAAATTGGCCATACCATCACCACATAATGGCTGAGAGAGGGATGATCCTTACTTACCAGACCAGCATGTCTGGCCAAGGGTACACAAAGATGCCAACTCTCTCAACCAGCTCTCCGTGATTTATTCAAGGGCCTAATCCCCACCCACCATAGGCTGGGCCTTCCCCACCAGCTAGACAATCTCCTTCAGGTTCACTCTGGACCTGACTACTTATTCTCCACAAATGTGCCAGAGCTCAACACTCAACAGTCAAGTTGACATCTGTGCCTAGCTATGACAATGACCTAAAGGAAACTTTCATAGCTCCATAATATTTTTCCTGTAAGTTGTTCTGGTCACGTATTTTTATCAGCAACAGAAGGGTGGTTGTCACATACACTAACTTTCCACTGACTGAAACTTCTGACAACTTAATGCACTGCTTATGCTGCATTACCATGCAGCAGGATACAGGATCTTACAGAAGAGCAAGCACTGTTCAAGACCCACAGGGTCCTATACCCATCGCAGTGTTTGGATGAGTTCTGTCACAGCATTTCAACAGTAGAGAGTTGTGAAGCTGAGCTACATCCCAATTATGACTTCATGATTTATGTCCACACTTATTTCCTAGAGAGTTTAGTCATCAGTAGTGGGACTATGTAGATGGCTTGGTAGTTAAAACCCTGCCCCAACAAGAAAAAGGACTGAAACTCAGATCCCTGGATTCTAGATAAAATTGTCTATGATACAGTGTCCATCCTGTCCTTCTTCCTCAGAAAGCAAACACTAGAAATTTCAAGAGAAGGCTGACTAGCCACAGTGGCCCTTATGGCAAATTCTGGGATCATTGATCCTATCTCCAAAGAAGATTAAAGAGTGATGGAGAATGATTCTTGATATCCACCTCAGATCTCCATATACATGTGAACTCACACACACTTGTGCCTATGTACATGCAAACATGCATACACACATGCATCTACCACCTTTCTCCCACATATAATACAAAAAATAGAAAAAGAAATCTTAAGCAGCTAAGACTTTCTGTTCTCTTCACCAAACATCACAAAACATTCCCCTTTTTTTTTTGAGGATTAAGGTAGACTTTATTAGAAGAGAAAAAGAACAGAACTTGTCCCTTTTTTTAACGCTAAGAGGAAGGGAAAATTGATCACCTGGTTGGTATCTTCCTGTTTATTCTTCATATTTATGATTTCTCCATGTAAACATAAAGCCACAGTTTTCAAACAGGAGACCAGTTAAATGCCATGTCCATTGTTACACAGCGAAAAGGATAAAATTGTAGTCTGACAACTCTACAAATTGTTCCATGCTCTGTGAAATTTTACGAGTCACTTGAGCGAAGTGTCATGGTGCATAGGAGGCACATGACAAAGGTTTTCCTGACAATGGAAAAGTTCTCTAGCAGAAGTACAGAGAAAGTTACAGTAGCAGTGATCATCAAAGAGCTCAATCTTTGAGTACTGAGGTGAGCTTTCATTAAGTAAACCTTAGGCACTCAAAGAGGTTATAGTCAAAGGCAGGGAGACATGAGGAAAAAAAACAGAGCAACATTCCAGGGAAGCACATGCAGAGAGTTCAGCATCCTATGTGGTTAATGCTTGAAAAGCTTGCTGCTGTTTATTGTAGATCACACGGTCTTCTGATAACACGGCTCGGGTTAGTATGTCCTAAAAAAGAGTTAAAGCTTATGGTCCAAAAATTAACTTGGGCTGAATCTTATTCAAAGTGAAATACACACAAGCTCAAGTATCCCTTTTGCAAAAACAATTCCGGGGATATCAATAACTTAAAGCATTGAGATGTAAAATTTCATCACTACATACAGAATATCTTCACAGCATCCAGATATAAGTTTCTATACTTGCTCCTTTTTTATATGAGAACTATTACTTAGCATTGTTTTATTTTTGATTTTTGAAATGGTCTCAGGTATCCCAGGCTGACTTTGAAATTATTATGTAGGTAAGGAAACTGGGATTGCAGGCAAATACGAAGCCCATTTTAGATGATGTTGGGGATTGAAGGCTAAGCAAGTACTCCACCTACCTAGCCACACCTTTTCTCCTCAGGTTTTTTGGCTCTTGATTCCTCATCTGCAAAATATGAGTCTGAAGTTTACTTCAAGCAATTTAATTTAATGCATTAATTTATGCAAAAGAACTCACGCTATATTAATACTCACCTTATTTATGGAACAGATTCTCCATGAGCCCCAGTGGACTTGTGAAAACCGAAAGAGAAACAAAACTCTATATTATCTTTTTTCCTTTACATCCATAACTATGGAAAAGTTTGCTATTAATATCTTATTAACAATATATTAACAATAATGACTATAGTTATGTAGAAAAATTATGACTATGTATTATAATTTTATAATGTGTTGTATGGTTTATCTCTCCATTATCTCAGTGAGTATTTCAAGTTAATTTTGTGACCACAGTCACTAAAATGCTGGAAAGCAAAACCAGGGGATAGAAGCCACTCTGCATATTATTGTTATTGTTACTATAGCCTACAGTTGCATTATAATTATAATTATCATAATATTGGCTTGTTTTTTATTCCCTGAATACTGTCCTATAACAGATTTTAGTTGTTAAATGAGTGGTGGGATTAATGCAAATTCTGCTAAAATAACATGTACAAATCAATAATTGTGACACACTGAATTACTATACTAAAAAAACAAAAACTATGATCGTATGTACAACTATAGGAAAAAATCTAACCTGATTCAACATCATTTCATGATAAAATTATCAACAGACTATGTTTGAAGAATCTGCCTCAACACAATAAAAGCTATGTTAATATTATTAGTGAAACTTAAGATAAGGAACAAGATGAGAATGCCTACTATGATGACCGTATTTATTCAATATTATATTTTATTTGCTCACAATTGAATTAATTAAGAGGGTTAAAACTTTGCAACATGATCTGAAATATGGAAAATTCTAAAGATTCCACAAAAAATTTTAGAACTCTCAGATACTAAATTATAAAATCAACTAAAAAATTTGAATGTATTTGTAGAATAACGCATAGAATAAAAATAATTAACAATTGCTACCAGAAATTTAATGAATATCTCTCAAAGTCTTACCACATTGTAAGGTCCTAGGACTGACTGCTTTGAGTGTCAAGAAGCTCAGCTCTCAATAAATTAGGAAATGAGACCAGGGTGCAGGGAAAAGTAATGGTGGTTACTGGATTTAAGTGGATGGTTACACTAGGCCAACACGTGCATGGCCACAAATTCCAAGTAGTTATTCTTTGAAGAATGTGAATAACTTTCTATGATAAAAACAATGATATGCTAAGGAAGAAATTTGAAAATCTCAGTCAATCCTTTCATTGCCCAGATAAAGAGAAAAAAATGTTTTTCACTTTCTGTAAATGATTTGAATTAGTTAGGAGACTTGCAAACAAGACTTTGGGGTGAACTTGAAGGTACAATAATGCACAGTAAATCACAAGTCAAGAGATAAAGAGATAATAAAGAATATTCATTCTTCTTATAAATATTCATATTTTTGCCTAAGATTGCACCATTTCACTGAAGGCCAAAGGCAAGTGACTATTCACACTGGAAAACATCAAGAATTGTTTTCTTATGCAACTATTAATGTGATATAATAAGAGATTCAAGTCTAACAAAGTAGAAAGAATATCTTAGTATTATGGCTCCACGAGGTTTGTCCTGGTAGAGGGGCCACTTTTGCTTGGCTGGGATACCTTGTTCTCATAGGTTCTTACTTATTTCTTTTTAATGAGACTTTCCTGCATTTTGCTAATGAAGGAGGGTTGCAAAGCCTATATGTTCTGCTCCACTTGTCTAATGTGACCAGGAGATTTCTAACTCTTTCAAGAGGAAAAAAAAAAAAAGATGGTTTGCTCATATCATTTGGAGGGAGTTTTAATAAAGACAGACATCTGGCATTACATGGGGGGGACCTGTGAGCTTATACAGAGCCAGTGACATGCTAGAGTCTCTGTCCACTGGCCAAGCAGTAGTCCGGGAAGGATGTTGGGTGTTCTAGTACAAGCCCAGCTTCTGTCAATATCAACCTGAACTACTCACTAAATTCCTTGAGACTCAAAGTAAGGGCTGTGCTAAAAAAGGATCTTTAAGAACTCCAGGGAATAATGATGCTTTTAAACACTACTCTGAGACTATCTTACATCTCAGAAATAATGAGTACAAAGTCAGAAGTAGAATCCTATTCTTCTAGCCCCAGTTCAGATGTCTACCTCTTCAAAGATGCTGTGCTCCCACTAACCTTTCAATGCTGTGTCTCTAGTTGGCGCCTCCATGCCAATCCTAGAGAATGTCCTATTTTCTTCTGCTTCACTCCATGATATACCATCCTTCCTATTGCCCTTCAGTCTACATCCATTCCATTCACATTGTCTTCAAGTTTCCTACAGGCATTTTATAGACCTGATAGACCATTTTATTTCTTCATTTAATACAAGTCAACCAACACTCATGTGCTTCTCAGGACCTGTGTGTCAGCGAATTCAAGTGTTTAGGTACTTTTGCACAGTGATCTCAAGTCCAACCAAACTCATAACCATTCACTGACAGCCAATTTCTAAACTATTTCAGCCACAAAGTATCAGATTCCTGCCCTTTATGAATTTCCTTCACTTCACACTGAATTTTCATCCTTTTCAACCAATATTATACCTGAAGCGTTGTGCTAGAGTTCTGTGTTAGCAACTCCACCCTGTGACTACTGCCCTAGGATACTCTGAAGATTACAGCTTCCTAAAACCAGACATTCTGTCTCTCCATTGCTCCTTTCTTCCCTACACCTCCACCTCAGATTTGTTTGTTCTGTTCTGTTTTGCTCTTCGTTTTGCTGGTGAGCAAGCTCGCCTACATATCCAGCCACTTTGCTGGCGTCTCTCTGATCCAACCACCACCTGGCCCAGCCCTGAGAATTGCATGTCCCCCGTGGCTCTCTCTGATGATGACTCATGCGGTCTGCATCCTTCCCTCACCCCATATTGCTACATATCTTTCTTCGTCATCTTTATGTAAAGCTCTGCCCTAATTAGAAATCTTGCCTTTAACTCTGGGCAGATCCCAGGGAACCAAGAAAGTATGGCTTGATTTAATAGAGAGCAGTCACACTGGTTGTCATCATTTTATCAGCAGCTCAGATTAATACAAAATATCCCTTGTAAACACAGGCTTGAATATGAATCCTTCTATGTAATGTCATTCTCTAGACACAACTTTAAACACTGACATTCATAGGATAGCAACTTAATAAAACTGGCTGTTGATGGTCAAAGTTCAGAAGTAAGAGAATTTAATATCAGCATACTTACCTGCTCCAAGAGTTCAGAATGCTCTATTTACCCACCTTGTTAGCGTACATGAGCATTTGAAGAGCTGCCAGACAGTCTGGGTAGGAGCCAAGCAAGCTACCAGGGAAAATACCATGCAAGTCAAACCTGTCTGGTTGGTCTGTGACTTCTGAAAACCTTGAGAGCTGTGGTCAGCACACTGACCCTCAAATGCATCTCCCACACCATTCCTTTCCAGGACGTTGGAGGTTAGGTACAAACAATTTTTTATCGTTTATTTAAAGAAGCACAGGGCTTATTTTTAGATGATGAATTTGGTGCATGGAGAGAAAAGATGATTTGCACCAGGTTACAACATGGTTGAAAGACAGGACAAAGGAAACTCCGGGCATTTATTTCCTCATCCGGTCACTTATTTTTATCGTTTGCCCTGGCTGGGATGGAATCCAGGGCCTTCAGCGAGGATGCTGGGAGAGCGATGTCCCTCCTCCAGCTCCTCTCGCCCGATGTTCTTCATGTCAATGTAGTGAGATGATGAGCTGGGAAAGGAACCTTAAGAAGGCCAGCATGAACGCGGGGAGATGCTCAGGGGCGAAGTGCTGACCTCACATGTCTGATGATCTGTCAGTCTAGTTCTCAGAAACCACAGGCATCTGTTATCCCGGAGTCCCTATTGGGAGAAAAGGGATGTGCAGACAGGAGAATTTACAGGAAGCTCACAGGCAGCTAATCTGGTACATGCTGCAGATACACGAGACACCCTGTGTCAGTTGAGGTAGAAAGCAAAGACAGACATCAAAGAACATTCTCTGACCTTCACACACACGCATATACACATACACACACATATTTCACATACCTACATACACCACATACACAAACACATATATCACATACATGCATATCACACACTGCACACACATGCACGCAAATCATACATATTACATACACATACCACACATGCCATATATACCCTCCCATACACACACCACACAAATGACATATAACACACATAAATCATTTAAATGAAGATTGCCATCATGGAAACAAACAAAACCATTTATTTTGTAACTAATCAAAAGGAAAGAAGCAAAAAATATATATGACATATACCTATATAAAATAATAAGCATATATTTAATATATTACATGAATGTGCAGCAGTAGTTTTGTTAAAAATAGTTGATCATTTCCCAAATAAGTAGGATCAGTTGCAGAAAAACATGTTTCTGAATAGACTCAGCTGCCTGTTCACAGCTGTTCACTTATAAGGTAAGAAGCAGGAAGCCTCCACAAAAGGAATACTTCAGATTAAATCTGAGCCCAGTTGTTCAATCCTTGTAAATACTAGCACCCACTGATTATGATGTGATTAGTTGTTGACTGCACCTTAGAGAGAGAGAGATTTCTTGCCAAGTAATTTAGTCCAGCCTGCAACGATGTGTCTTGGGAACCATTTAGACTTGAAATCAAATCTACCATCCTTGGCCTCAAGGACCTGTGATCGGATGTGGGAGAAAGACACAGTGTGTGAGTGTCGCATGCACAGCATCAAGTGCATGACATAGGACATGAATCAAAAAAAAAAAAATAAAAGGACAAAAAGGGGGGGAAGGACATAATTATAATCTACTTTTCAAACTTTCCAAAGAACCTCTGAGGTATACCTTTCTCAGAACACTTATGAAAGATTAAATAGCCCCCTATGTACTAGATGGCGCATGGACCACCTCAGTGAATCAAATAGAGAGGTGACTTCACGTAGCACAGTGGTAAGAATCTTTTTTCCACTGATAGAATCTGTTGTCCTCTTCTTTCTCATCCTCTTGCCCAGCTACCAGGAGGATGGAGGGGTGACTCCACCATGCTCACAGGGTCTCCCAGGAAGATATGGGTGCAGCTGACCAGGCACATGCAATGACTTTGTGCTCACGCTTCTCCCAGAGCCTCCTAGATGGGACGGTCAGAGAACTCAGAGCCAAGAGATACTCCTCTGAAACAGCAGTCCTTTGAAGAGGAGGAAACTTGTACATGTTCACACGTGTGTGAGTTTCAGCTCGTCTTCTTGGGAACCTGGTGTTCTTGCCTGCACAGTGGATCAGCTGTGATGGTGGACCCGAGGCGCTTTGGACTCACACGTTCCCGGGCTCCCTGCTTTCACAGCTGTATCAGCAAAACTCTGTCAACCGGGATACTTGCTGTTCCCTACCTCCCTGTCCTCCAGAAACTCATGGCCGCCACAGTCGCTGTTGCTGAACTATGCATTCAAACCTGCCTCTCCACCGAGAATGACGACCATAGAGCCAAAGGACAGTTTGCCAGATGTCTGCTTCACTTTGGACCGAGCGTAAACCATAGAAGAGGGTTAAGGCTCTGAGGAGCCACACACTTTTCGGTACCTCTCATTCTTCCCATGAATAGCCTTACCGTCATCAGAGCTGACCTAAGAGACCTGGGGACATGTGTTTGCATTCACGGTTTCAGAGGCAGAGGAAGCACCAGAAGCAGCAGTATCTCTACTGGGTGCTATGACTTTACTCTACCCTTTCAAGTCCTAGTGGTTCTTTAAATTCACCACACTAGCTAACTTCTCTGTACACTATTGGCAGGCACTGTGGGAACTTACGGTGCTTTCTACCCACGCCAATTACTTAACAGATTGCCTTTTCTAGTCCTGATCATATTCAGTCTCTGTGGAAGGTACCTTAGCCACGGACATTTTCCACATGTGAAAGTCTCTTTTCCACACTTAGAAGACTTTCCCTTGCTGGGAAATATCCACTTATTAAATGTCTTCGTATCATCCAATATATATGCATGAGGTGGTATGTTAGGGGGAAGAAGATTCAGTAAAGGGGTGCAGTTATAAAGCTAGGATGTGTGGCATTTAGTGGTTTATTCACATGAATAAATGCATATATGCATTTCTAGCTTCTTGGAGATAAATGTAAAGATGTGTTAATAAAAGATTCCTTCCCAGTTCAGAGTACAAACGCCTTTCCCTTCACATGAGAACAGACACTGTCCAAAGGAAAAGCAGAAACAAGGAGGATGATTTACATTAGGGAGTGCTGACAAGTTTGACCACACTTGTTAGATCCAGCACCGCACAGGGTCATCTGAACAATAGACTGGAAACACAATTGGAACAAACACAGGAGATGCTGGATTTCTGGCCTCACTGCTCAAACACCTACTCTTTCTCAGCCTCACTTTGAAGTTCTGCAACAATAAGGCTGATGAAGGAATCCTTTCATGCTCCCCAGGCCTCGGGAAATCTAGCATAACACCTCCCACATTCTGTGCCTTTTCAGCATCTGGCTAAGCAAAGCAAACACATACACCTGCCCTCCAGGGTGCTCCATAGCTGTGTGGGCCTTTTATTTCACAGTCCTCTTGAAAGTGCTATTTGTGAAACTTAAAATATGTGAGCTTGCAGGGGAGGTGGCCTGTGATTTGGAGAAAATAACACACCAGGACGAGCCACGTGGCATTGTTTCTTCGCGGACACATTTTGTTCTGGGAAAATGTCCTAATGGCCTCCGGTTTCAATGTTACTGCCTATTGCAGCACTGTGCCTGGAAAAACACAATGACATTTTATATGATCAGATTGTAGTGAAATAATAGCTCTCCGGTTCCATAAGCCATGGATTGACGTGCAATATCTATTGAAAAAACTTAGCTTTAATACCAAAACCTTCAAATAGCTCTTTAGACAGGATTGGATGCATGGCAGGGGAAGGGGAGATACCACAAATCAAGGTGGGATACACGTTGTCGCACGATATGAGCTGATTGCTTGTTGCAAGTGAAAATGTGGGGAGACGGTGTGACAGACCCAAAGAGCGGGTGGAAGCTTGAGACTCAGAGCCCGTCTCTGGACATGTAAGCTCAGCGCCTTTGGGAGATTTCCTTTGCAACTCTGTCTCTCAGCTTCCCAATCCCGATTCCAGTTTTGGATATGCTTTATTATTTATCTTTACAGGACCTCTCTGTATAGGGAGGCTGGCCAGGAACTGGAATTCCCTTCATTCTTTAATGGGACAGATCTTTTAGACAAATGGCCATTTTGCCATTTGTATTCCCCTCGTTCAACACTTCAAGTTTGTCTGTACATTTTTCTCCACCAAACTTCACAGGTTTTGTTTCTTTCTGCTCCATTTATCCTTCTTTCTCCTCCTAGATCTAAATAAAAACATTCAGAAGTAGCCATGCCACAGATTCAAGACTATGCTATCTTGAAATTTTCTCTGCCAAACACATCAGTTCACCACATTTTTACTGCAGACAAGCTTTCAGGACAAGGGCTAATTGAGTACAAACTCTCTGTCAAATCATTCTTGAATTTCCCCCAGTACAGTTCCCATTACAATCTTTGTTCCCCTCTGGTCCATCCTAAGTTGGGCCGTCTTTGTCAATATCTCCCTAAGCATTACTCTCTTCCAAGCTTTCACTACAATGGCCCATTAAGCTACATTTCCAAAACTTAATGATTTTTCCAGCCCGAAGTTCCAAGAGTCTCCACATTTTCTCTCATAAAATAGTTCCAAAGGCACAATATCCACATCTCAGCAATGATCACACCAAATGTTCTGTTTCACAATAATTTTTAAGTTTCTGCTACCAAATTTTCATAGTCTCTTAGGAATATGGCTCTCCTACTACCAATGTCTGTTGTACTCACTTTCCTTTTGCTGTGAGAAAATACTCAGATTCCAGGAGCTCAGAGAAAGGTGTATTTATTTGGCTTCTACTTCCAGCAGGGCTAAAGTTCATTGTGGCTAAAATACATAGATATATCATGTCATGGCTGACGGTAGAAACAGGACACTGGATCTGGTAACTTCAGCCATCAGGAGTCAGAAATAGCAAGAGAATGAGAGGAAGCAGGTCCTATCTGTCCATGCCCAAGGTCCACCCCCAGTGATGTCCCTTTCTCCAGATTTACACCTCTTAAAGGTGTCACCACCTCCCAAAGCATTGACACCAGCTGAATATTTAAGCATATGAGCCTGGGAGGGAAATTAACATTCCAACCGTGACACTAGAAGACTTGAGCTTGATCTTCAAGCCCATGTGGTGACAGGAGAAAACCACCTTCCAAAATTGCCTGACCTTGACATTCACACTATAGGTCACAACTGTTGCTGTTGCTGCTACTTCTCTCTCTCTCTCTCTGTCTCTCTCTCTCCCATACCAGTTGTGATACATGTGTTTACTGAGCACATACTATATTTCGCTCACTTTACAGTAATCAATACAGTTAAATCTCTGATCAATGCTCTTTGTCAGGTTGGTCTGCAGTCTATTTCCTTCTCAATCCTTATTTCTTTGGACCTTCTGTGTGCTCTCAGTTTACAACACATAAATACTCAGTCCTCATAGAAAAAGAGAATGCTCCGTGAGTCAGAGTCTATGACTGGAGTCTATGACTGCAGATATGGAAAAACTATTTCTGAAACTGGGATATAGCATCTCTTGCAGTCTTGATCAATGCATATTACACATTCCCGGTGAAGTATACATACATCTCTTTCTTGGTGTGTGCATGTGTGTGTGGTGTGCTATTTGTGTTTCCACAGAGTACACCCACGTACACGTTCTGGTACATGTTTATTCATATGGCATGAAGAAGCTAGATGCTGATCACTTTCTATATTATTTACTAAGACAGGGTCACTTTCTGAATTGGCTGTTCTAGTCAGTTTTCCCCCAAAAGATCTCCTGTCTCTGCCTCCCAGGGCCAGTAATGAAGGCGGGACATCACACCTACCTGAATTATTATGGGGGTCTGGGGATTTGAACTCCACTTTTCCTGCTTTAACCAAAAGCATTTCATCCATACAGCTATCTCCAAAGCCTCCCATCCCAATCTGGTAAAAAAATATCTTGCTTATGTGCTTTATTACTTAACTTTTACAAAAACCCCACATAGGACTGGAGAGATGGCTCAGGGGTTAAGATTCTGCCTTGCAAGCAGAAGGTCCTGAGTTCAGATCTCAGGTTCCATGCAAAAAATACCAGAGGGAAATGGCAACAGTCTGGCACTTCTGGTCCTGGTGGGAGGAGCCTGGGAAATCCCAGAGTAAAGCAAGAAGGAGGTAGGAGCAATTCAGGATTGTTACCATAGTCATTCTTGGTCCTCCACAGGGACACATAGTTCCCTCTGATACACACACACACACACACACACTGAATAAATAAATAAATAAACAAACAAATAAATAAATAAATAAATAAAATATTTTTAAAAACACACATAGCAGTAGTGCTTGTATATTAAAAGAAAGAGCAAACATATTTGAGAAGCAAGAGGAATTATTCTAGGGTATATACCAGTAATTTGTAGAATTGTCACTTCAGCCCTATTTACTTCATTTAAAAAGGCATGTGTTACATTGTCTCCCTCGTGGGAGGTCACAGGGCATGTGATGGGAACTGATGATCAAAGGGATTTTTTTTAAAAAAGCAGCATAATTAATTAGACACCTCAAGATTGGCACATGACCTTCAAGGTTGACTTCTGTTCCTTTAAGTAAAAAGCACTAATATGGAAACACGAGTACAAGGTGCTGATAGGAACAGGACCTTTTCCCAGCCAGAGGATGAGACACACTTTTGGCAGGAAGTAACAACTCAACAGAGGTATGAAGGAAAAAACTGAGATATTACTCCAAAAAGAATTACTACCACATTAGAACGCGTGAAATGTAAAATCTGGAAAAAAAAGTAAAACAGGTTAGGAAGAAAGAAAGCTCATCTCGTAAGTGGTCATGCCATAAGGTTATGATTTGAGACACTGCGAGCAAAGAAGGAAAGGGACCATGATTGTAACTGTGCATATCTGACAATTGTGATGGAGGATATTGAGGCTACACCTTGGTCAAGGATCTTCCAGCCTGATACGGACTCTGAAGAAGAACTCTCAAGGGATTGGATTGAGGCAAGGTGTCAGTGAGGAGAGAAAGGACCAGTCTGGGAAGCATCCAGAGGCTGCTGAATTCTTCTCTCGAAACAGTAGAGCTCCGTGCTTCCTCGAGAAGCCTGTAGCCTGTCGCAAGGACCTTCCAGGTGACCTGAGAAGCCCTTTTCTCTTGCTCCTTCGGATGGGAATTAAATTGCTTTGATGTGTCTACTCCCTCCTAAGAGGCCTAATTTAGAGGCCGTCCTCGCCTCTGTAGCAGCCCACAGCCTTTCTAGAGGAGATCATATTTTCCAGCCGAAGTCAGCTCAGCACAAGTTGTTTTTGCAGGTCTGCGGTGGGCAACTTGGGGAATGCTGTCATTTTCTCATTGAACTCTATACAAGTCACATTCAAAGTTTTTGTTGTTTGCTTGCTTGCTTCAGGTCCTTGATGCTTCCTTGTCAAAGGAAAGAATGGAGAAGGCAATAGAATCTGTGTAAGCATAGTTTGAAATTCCCTTGCTTATGTCTTGGTAGTGCTTCAAAGACTGACAAAGATCCCCTGGAACACACAAACAGTCTTCCCTTCATGTTAAACGGTGGTACAGACCTGTGTTTCCAGAAGTGTTATTTAACCTACTACCCAGCTGCACCATGTGTATTGGCTGAATGACTTATTCGATGAGCAAACATGTTTGGGGTCCTCTCCTGTGTGAATCAAGCTGTAGTCATCACATGACTGTACCGCACATGTGACTCAACACTTCCAACTTTCAATTCAGCATCTATGAAACAGGATGAGAGATGCTAAAGTAGCAAACCCAGCATCTGGCAGCAATGATTAGCCACAAACACACCAAAACCGGCACCATGAGGCAAAACTCAAAGGGCACGATTAATTTAAATGTTATTACTCAGAGAGGATCATTGTGTATAGTGTCTCTCCCATGCACAGGTCATGTCTATTGAGAAGAAATCAAAACCCTCATTCAGGTACAGAACACAGGTAGAGTGGGTTGCAGAGGATTTGAAGAAGAGAGAGATGAGGGACTTTGCAAAAGAAAAGAAATCCCCCAATGTAACAAATAGATGCATAGGTTGATAATTCTTAGTGGGGAAAAAAACTTGAAAATAATACCAGTAGAAGCTTGCATATGTAGACAGGCAAAGGTTCCACGCTACCAATTCCTCCTGGGATGATCTCAAATTTCAGTCCTCACAACAAAATTCAAGTGTTCCTTGCTTGTTTGCTCATTATACAGATGAGAAACTTAAGAGAGTTCTCATACCTATGTGGTACAGCTCCTCTGCTGACCTGGGATCTCTTAGAGCATTGTGTAACCTCAATGGTGTGATGTTCTTCTGTGTTCTACATTGTGAAATCGTAGCTGAGACTCAAGAGGGTGGAGGTAACCACACAAAGACCCAAGTTCAGTTAGAGCAATGAGAACACAAGGGGTGGGGGGAGTGGAGATGGCTCAGTGGTTGTCATGCTTGCGGCACAGGCATGAAGACCCGAGTTCAGATACCAGGCACCCAAGTAAAAAACCTGTGACCCCAGTGCTGTGGAGAATGGAGATGGGGGATCACTGGGATTTGATGATCACCAGACTAGCTCTAGAGTCACTGAAGATTCTACTTGCAAAGAATAAGTCATAAAGCAGAAAAATTGATGGGTTTTTTTTCCCTCTGTCCTCTGTATGCATGCAGGCACACGTGCGTGCACACACACTTACACACACACACACACACACACACACACACACACAACCTGGAAGGAAATTGAGAACAAAACTTTACTTAGCTTGACAATTTCAGAAATTCAATTTCATACAATGAAACATCCACACAACACACATACAACATACATGCACGCACATAAATTGAAATAAGGAACACGTGAAAGAATGAGCAAAATTAATAACAAAAAGTGAAATGGAAAGAATTTACTTAGAGCCACCATCACAACGAAGAACCATTTGGAAATTAATAATGAGATATTGTGTCATGATCGAGTGTGTTATTGTTTTGGTTACATTTTAGTATCAACTTGAGGGTTGCAGATTGTTTGGAGCACACTGAACAAGTCTGCAGGAACTTTCTTGACGGCTGTGGAAAACCCAGCCCACAGTGCGTGGCATTGTCCAGCGGTGGACCAAATCATAGTAGGTACAAGGAGAAGGGACTTGCTCTTCCCTTACCCTGTGTCAACTTGCTTTTGAGGCTACTCTTCAAGCATTGTTCACTTTTTAGAGCATCACAGCCTTCTTTATTGCTCCTGCTGCTGCTGCCTCCTTCCTTAGCTGACGCAGAGCTTCATCCTTTCCACCTTGCCGCTGTTCCCGCTGCCTTTGGAGTCTGTTGTCTGGGCCTTGCTGCTGTTTGCTGTTCATTTCTGATGTCACAGTCCAGCTGTTCTTCACTGACATTGAAGCTTAGCATCTCAGCCCCTCCAGCAAGGTAGAGGCCCAAGACCTTCTTGGAACCTTTGACTTTGTGAGACATTCCAGTTAAGAACAAAGCAGTTACTGGTGGCTATTTTGAAGGACACCATTTTTATTGTGAGTTAAATTTAATCAACTTATTTATGTATATTACATTCTAGAGATTCTGTTACTCAGAGAACCCTGACTAATACACCTATCTATGCTGTATGTGAATGTGCAGCAATGTCAGTTATTAAGATACACAGACAAAGCTAGTTCTAAATATAGAAGCTTCCTTCTTTGAAGGCTTGAGAGTATCTGGCTAGCATGGAAAGAGAATAATGCACTTTGTATTGTCTCATTGATGAGGACTAAAACAAGGCATTTCCTAAATACTTGCAATTTTTCCAGTCTGCTAAGTGATGAGAAAAGACCCTTTGCTCAGGTACACTGCAGAACCATTCAGAGACATGGAAAGCTACATTGATCTATACCAGAAATAAATTGATGATGATGATGATGATCATCATCATGAGAGACTGAGCTGAGAGGTTTTGAAGAAATGGAGGATCTGAACATGGCCGACTCTTGCTGTTGTTATTTCTGATGAAGAAAGCAGCCACTAGAATTTTCAAGCCATAAAATTCCATAAAGTTAGGCATCTCAGTTATGATCCATTGAGGGTAAAATATGCATGAGGCAGAAAAAGGCAGTATGAATTTTTATTCTACTTTAGGACTATTTATAGTGAACTCTAGCTACCGTATTCTTTCTGTAATTAAACTTATATATTTACTTTGACAGAATACTTAATAAACTCGAGGTTACATTGTTTACCCTGTTGAAAATTAAAACCCAATCACTAGCCCAAATCTCATTAATGTCTCTTTTATACACACAAATACTCTAAAGGGAAACCATAGCGCAGGAAGTGCCTTCCAGTCTTTCCTGATCACAGGAGAGAGCAGACACAGGACATGAACCTTTAGTGGAGTGCCAGCAGAAACTTGGATCGATTTTATCTACATTTCCAAGGATAGAAGACGGCAGCTAAGATTGGTCCTCCATATTAATTATGATGAAAACGACTGAGTTGCATGATGAAACTTCATAATTATCCAACGGTTAATAATTACCCAGCACTTCCTTTGCCATCTTCTTAAAACCCTCTACAGGAAGATTCCAGAAACTATGCTATGCCGGTGTCTGACAAACCAGCCTATGAGCACAGGAGCACAAGGGCGATGTCTTCGAAGTCAGTCAGCGCAGGATGTGGGGCTGAGCTCTAGCGTGCTCACTCTGTGACCTGGGGCAGGCTACTGGACTTCTCCAAATGTCCTTGCCTCACTGGCGAAATGAAGTTCGCAGGACTCTTCGAAGTGATCGTGGGGTTAATAGACAGTGAGCTGCTTGCCGGACGCACTTCAGGCACTTGTCCTACAGAAGGACAGGGGGACACAATCTTCACAGACGTCTGAAGGCACCAAGGTGCGTTGTGCACAACGGCACGTGCAGCAGCCACCGGGGGTGCCTGTCATGGTTACGTTCTGTTGCTGTGACCGAACATTCAAACCCAAGCAACTTAAGGAAGAAAGGGAGATTCATTGGGCTTACGGCTTCCAAGAGCAGATACGGTCCATTACGGCAGAAAAGATGGAGCAGCCTAAGCGGCAGATGGAGAAGGCTGAGGTCACGTCCGTCATGGAGACGGGACAGCAAGCAGGAGACCGCCAGGGCAGATTACCAATCTACCACCCTGTGATGTGCCTTCCTTCAGCAAGGCTCCGCCTCCTTCCCAGACAGGAGCTAAAGATTCCCACAGCTGAGCCTGTGCGGGACAAATGTATTCAAACCATGATCGTGCCCAAGAAACTAATATCCACAAGGGAGGGCCCAAGAGGCTTGCGTGCAAAACTATATTATCTACTGTAAAACACCTGTGTTTTAACTTTTTAACCTTCCCTACCACATTGAGCTAAAGAGTATAAATCCTCAGAGACCTTAAACACTAACTGTTGAGCAGGAGTTATTAATTGTTCAGCAATATCACTAACATTAAAAGTTTCCTGGGCTGGAGAGGTGGCTCAGGGGTTAAGCCTCTGCCTTGCAGGCAGAAGGTCCTGAGTTCGGATCCCAGATCCCACCTATAGACGCCAGGCGGAAGCGGGGGCAGCCTGCGCTTCTGGTCCTGGTAGGGCGGAGCCTGTGAATCCCAGGGCAGAAGGAGATGGAGGAGTCCATGGTGGTTCGCGAATTTGTCCGTGGTTCTACACATACACAGACACACGCACACACAGATACACACACACGCGCGCGCGCACATACACACGCACATGCACACAGTTGAATAAATAATAATAATAAAAATTTTTTTAAAAAAAGTTTCCTAGATAGTGAGAAACTTTGAAGACTTTTTCTTTTTGTGATTTATTAGAAATAATTAAACTAATCATACAAGCTTAATAGGTACCCCCATCCTCTCTCTCATCCCTTCCCACCACCATCATTCCCCATCAAATTCTCCCTGCTTCCCTTCTTCCTTTCACCTCCCCTCTCCCTTCTTCTTCCTTTACAAGTGCTTCCCTCCTATCCCCTGGACATCCATTTATGTGAGCACCAAACCTCCCTGTGAGTCTTCCACCCTAGTAAGGTTAAGGACTCAATGGCATAACCCAGGCCCCCTTCTTGGGCTCCCCATTGACATGAGAACTCTATTGTGACTGTTTAATCCCTTGCCTCTAAGGATCCTACTGCCTGGAGCCTTCTCCCTTGTGATCCATGCTAAACTTTGGTGGGTCGTTGACATGTCAGCTATTGTGCAGGTCGGGCAAAGTCCAGTTCTGGCTGCTGTTGCCCTGACTTGTGTGGAGAATCTTGCATATTGTTGGTCCTCCTCATCTTTAGGCTTTTACAATCTTACCACCACCTCTTCTGCAAGGTTTAGGATGGGGAGAAACTTGGCTGGTCTCGTTCCACGTGAACAATGTAGGGTCTTTGGTGTTCTGAATTATGGTTTGTGGTTGTTTTCAGTTTTGCTTTTCCTGCACTGCCCTTGGCTGCATCCCGATTGGTATTGAAGGTCATCTCCTAACCAAAGATAAAAGACTGTTTAAATGAAGATCTTAATATAAGAGGAAATGGCTACCATCTGTCTGCCAGTTCTTATATCCTCCCTGATTGGTGAGCTCAAACTCGTTCAGTTCCAAGTGACCAGGAAAGGAAGCAAGAGTGAATTGTATCAGATGTGTCACTACTTACATGCAATACATGACCATGGCCTATTTCTCTACTGATGTGTGTTCCCCCGTCTCTTTTCTTTTGAGGGTCCTTGTTCCCCTTCCCTCCTGTTTATAATCCTTTCCAATTACAATGGGTATTACAGAAATTTACCTGTGATTATGTCGTTAAGTAGCTTTGGAACTAGGATCCACTAGGAAATACTTACAGTATTGACTTTTTCTTGAATTCTAGAATGTGTAAATAGGAAAACATGTATATACAAACATACACACATACACACACACACAATTTAAAGCTCCACCCATCTTTATGAGAGAAGAAGAAGATAAACATGCAACTGGATCTTCTGGAAGAACTGTCATTCTTTGTAAAGGATGAATGACAATGATTCAAGAAGATCTAATAGCCTGCATCAATGGAAGCTACATATACACAAGAGGTTCATTAATAAGCACATAGACCCACCACTGCAGCATCAGATGTCACAGGGGATTCATGAATCATGAAATTCAGACATCTGCAATTCTCCACTGGGGTCGCATTTGTCTTGAATTATTTATCACCAGGTTTCCTGACAGTGGGAAGAGACCTATGATGTGTCTTTTGACTAGTAGGCAGGGGTTCCTCACACTGTAATTAATCCATCTCTAAGAGATCAATAGTCTAGCTGAATTAGCTCATAAATTATTACAATTAATGTCTTTATGGAATCATTCAAGTTTCATGGCAAAGGAAACTACATTCCCAGAAAGAACAGTCAGTGTGAACACTCTGAAGTTGACTGTCCTTGTGCAGTTGTGAATCTTTCAGACTAAATTAGTTCCAGTCAGTACAGAGAATGCCATCCCCTGGGAGGAAAGGGTTGATATTGTAAAGTAAGGAGACATGAGGTGACTTTTCATTAAAAAGTATGTTGCAGATGAGAAAGCATACAAAAAAAAAAACATGAGAAATGGTTATGAGCCGAGCATACAAGTCCAACCAGTCATGAACTTTCAAGGATTCTCCATCACCTTCCAGAAAGAGCCTATGTCCTGGAACACCAGTCTGTCCGTGAACTGGTTCCTCTCTAGGCTGGTGTTGCTCCCACTTCGATTCTGCATTCTGAGCTGCTCCAAATCATTTACAGTTCCCTAAACACAGCATGTTTTATGTTTGGCAATGTTTTTATCTAGTCCCCTCTGCCAGGAATTCTTCCCTTCTCTTTCTATCTGGGAAATTTGAATGCTCCATAATTCAGTTAGGATAACAGTTCCCCGAGGTGCTTGCTCATTCCCGACACCAGTTCCTCTATTAACTTTCCTCTCTTGAACTTTCAGTCCCTTGTACCTTCCTTCTGACCTGGCTATGAGTTCTTGGGAGAGGAAGGGCAATACCTAACTCCACCATTCTGCAAAGCCAGCGTGAAGACAGCATGAAAGTTTAGTTTCTGGAAAAGATGGAGGATACTACAAATCTAAGCTACTCTCAGTAAAGTAGATATGCGAATTTCAAATTCATGTAAAAGGATAGTTGGATTTTATCAAGACCCAAATCATGAAAAAAGTCTATTTTCTATAGGTTTTAAAGGGGTCACTATAACTGATCCATATACAAGGAATTATATATTGAATTAGTCATACATTTCCCATTCTGTCCTGAAAATTCTTATTCTTGTGTTCAAATTTATCCTTAAGTCAAGGTTCAGTTAACCTACCAACAGGTCCCCATTGGATTTTCAATATTGGTTTCTGATGGACACTTCACCTGAATTCATACAGTGTTATAAATGCTTTTTTCTTGTGACCCACATACTAGCTTCTTCATGTTGCAATTGCTTATGTAACATATGTGAATTACTAAGACCGATGTCTCCTGCTAATTTAGAATATAATCAAGGTCTGTTCTGATTATCTACTGCCCCAAATGGTTGTCGACAGCAATAGTGATTCTTGTAAATCACTCAGAAATCGGAAGTTGTGGCTTGGAGTGTCTTCTGTGCTCAGGTGCAGGCAGTGGGGCCTGAAGAAAGGGCAAGAAAGTCAGAGGAGCTGAGGACAGACCAGTTGCCTTTTCTCTCCATGAACTGTTCAATATTCTTCCTCGTTCTTAATGTTTGAACCAACAAACCTTTTGTCTAATTCTCAACTACTGTCAGCCTTGGACCCCCAAGAAGGGAACACATATTTTTACTGACATTAATGATTAAGAATTATTGAATGCTACCTATAGAGCAGTTTGGCTGTCTTCCCTGTTGATTTTTTTCATTTTTTAAAGGTTCTTGCTCTAGTTTACAGTAACAGGGATGTGTACCATTCTGATAAATGGGTCTTGAATCCAATCAGAAATGCATATATCAGTGGGGTGGCCTGATAGAAGTAACTTGATAAGCCTGAGGTTCCAAAGAAATAGATAAACCAGAGTGAACCCTGGGGACCACAGAAGCATATAGGCAGAAGGGGATGAGGGAATGGGAGGGAATAGTGAAGGGAAGAGAGAAAATGGGAGGGAGGGAAGAGAGAGGAAGAAA
This sequence comes from Typhlomys cinereus, assembly GCA_023101885.1. Classification (NCBI taxonomy): domain Eukaryota; kingdom Metazoa; phylum Chordata; class Mammalia; order Rodentia; family Platacanthomyidae; genus Typhlomys; species Typhlomys cinereus. Next base: position 1,570,880 of record JALPQD010000007.1, on the reverse strand, counting down.
GGAAAGCTGGGATGAATATTCAGTATGTATGTAAAGGTAGAAAAAAAGAAAAATATATGTACCATAAAATAATTATTAAATGCATAAAATTATTACTTCCAAGCAAATAGAAGACTGATTAGATAGCAATTTAAATTATGTCTGTAACTATTTGAGTATCTATTCAAAATATCAAATTATGTTTCCTTTAACTTTCTTTCTTTTTTTATACATTTTATTATTATTTCAGCTCATAGAAACTTAATAGGTACACCAGTTCCCTCCCTCCCTCCTCCTCCCCCCGAACCCCTGCTCCCCCTCCCTTCACCCCTCCGTCCCCATCCCCCAGTGCCTCCAGCCCCAATTCCCAGGCCTGACTCTCCTCCGGGCTCTCCTCTCCGATGACGTACAAGGACCCAATGGCATTTCCCTGAACCCTTCCCAGTGTTCCCCTTAAGCATAGGAACACTACTGTGGCTGTCAATCCCTTGCCTCCAAGGATCTTGGTGCCTTTAGCAGATGCTAGACTTTGTGAGGTCAATAGTGTGTTGGACATTGCGCTGGTCATGCAGAGTCCAATTATGATTGCTTCGGCCCTAACTTGTGTGGAGTATCTTGCAAATCATTGCTCCTCCCATCCTTTTGCTCTTACAATCTTACCGCCCACTCTTCCGCAAATGTCCCTGAGCTTCAGGCCTTCTTATATGCCCAGAATGAAAGAAGTGAAAAAGCCTTGAGAGAAATAATCCCATTTACTATAGCCCCTAAAAAAAATGAAATACCTTGGTATAAACCTAACCAAGGAGGTAAAAGACCTTTACAATGAAAACTTTAAAACCCTAAAGAAAGAAATTGCAGAAGACACCAGAAGGTGGAAAGACCTCCCATTTTCCTGGATTGGCAGAATCAACATCGTAAAAATGACCATCCTACCAAAGGCAATATACAAATTCAATGCTATATCAATTAAAATCCCAAAGCAATTCTTTAAAGAAGTTGACCAAACAATCTCAAAATTCATATGGCGGCACAAAATACCCAGGATAGCAAAGACAATCCTGAGTAACAAAAACACTGCTGGAGGTATTACCATACCAAACCTTAGTCTATACTACAAATCCATAGTTATAAAAACAGCCTGGTACTGGCTCCAAAATAGACACACAGATCAATGGATAAGGATTGAAGACCCAGATATAAGCCCACAAAATTACAGCCATTTGATGTTTCCTTTAACTTTCTAGAAGTAGATTGTTTAAATTTATACTTCTGATATCTACCTAGTTGATAGAAGTCTTTCCACAATCAGTCCTAATTCCAGTCTTCCATTTCCAATTCCTCTGGCTCCTGGGTTAGCTCTAGTTCTAAGTAAAATTAATTGATTCTTCACCAAATATCAAATCCATTTCACTCCTCCCCCAGTTTCACTGTGAGTCATTAGCTGCCATCTTTGTTATACTATTGGAGATTCTGTAAGTTTTCCCAGCCCTAAGTCACAGATATGTTACATCATTAGGGTATATCAATAATGTATAAGATAGACAAGTGATGCATACAAGGAACTAGATATCAAAATACTTGAAGCTAATGCCATTGAGGAATTTGTTAATTTCAGGTGGTTGATCAAATAGCTGAACAATTGCAGATGGACACTTGGAAAGTGTATGAAAAGCTTCTTCAAATCTGGGTAGACTATTAGGATGTTCTTGCACCCTGCGCCCTTCATCCAGATGGTGTTCTATGAATTTTCCAAAGGAAGAAGATTAGAGTGAAATAGTGGACATGCATTTCATAATCTCCACTATGCTTACCCTCCCCACACATATACCTCTAAGAGAAATGGTAATCTTGGTCATTTCCCATCTGAGGAAAATGGATGCGGCATGAGCAATTTACCTTTTTCAATGCAAACAGATGGTGGGGTCAGGGGACTTTCTTTAAAGCATTAGTGAGCTGTCTTTTCAGATTAAGGACCTCTGAGAATTGAACGGGTTCTGAGAAACCCTGATGGCTCAAAGGATTGTACACCCTCACTGGATGCTCAAACATCTAAATTCCCTGAACACAGAGCCACAAGCAATACAATATGCAAAGGGAACTGACTGCTTCCATGAAATCCCAGTATTCTGATCAAGGTGGAGGTGAAGGGGCAAGCAAAACCAAAGACAAGCATTTCTATTGACTTGTTTCCAATATAATGCACTCTCAGTCTTTACAGAATCACAGAACTATCTGGTAAAGACAGAATAACAGTTATTGAAAAGGCTTTCAATGTAAATGGGTATGAATCGACTTTGAGAATTTCTTTGGTTGTATTCAAAAGCAAAAAAAAATACATTTATAAATCAGAATTATTGAGTATTTGCCCTAAAATGCAGTATAATTTTTAGAAAAACTGCAAAACTATCTCATAAAACCTGTGTTATTACAGATTTTACAATCATAGGCAAAGAAAGGAAAAAAAATGGAGAAAAGCCGGTAGCTACTTGTCTGGAGTACTGAAGTCATTATTTATCTGGTTAAGAACAATGTTTTATTACATGGTCCTTCTTAGAATTCAAGCAAATAAAAAAGGTATCAAAGAGTTTTCTTTTAATCTAAGTCATTGGGTTCTATAAGTGTCATATAAGAAGTTTTTAGAGTGTCAACTAGAGACTAACATAAAATGTCAAACAGGAAAAAGCTATTGGCCAACATTGACTGCAAATCCAGCTTGTTACAGACCATAAAATGAGGTCAGATATAGGAAGTAGCTCTTGCTAGACTCTGCTCTAAGAACATGTGAGAACTGGAGCAGATCTCAGGAATACAAAAAAAAAGAGGAACTTCAAATCCTCACGTGCTATTGTCTAGCACAAATGGTACAGCTTTTAAGACCTCTGGTTTCCATGCACGTTAACAATCTATTATAAGGGGAATATGATGGCACTTAACACATTAATTTCAATGAAAAAATATACTGAATTACAAAAAGGAAGAAAGGAAAAAGACAAACAAGTAATTTGCTTTACTCAATACAGAAAACTGAAATTGCTGAAATTATTCTGAAACAAAAATAGTTTTGTACATGAATAATATCACAATTAAATTCTGATATAATCCAAATGTAATTATCATAATCTTACCATCTGGAAAAAAACATGTTCTCTAAAAGACTGCAGAGAATATTCCAATGAAAATATAGTAGTTACTTCTTCACCTAGAAGCTCAGATCAACAGCATGATAACATTTCCATGAAAAATTCATTCTCAGTCTTCGCATATTTAAATTCTTTTCTTAAAAAAAAAACAAAAACTCATTGCAGAGGTTAAAATGTCCAATATTTAAGACTGATCAGCTAAAGAAATTGGGTTTTTTTTCAAACCTCATGAAGTCTTGTTGATCAGGAAAAAGTTTGCTGAAGGAAAGAAAAACAGATACTCTCTGCAAAGAGCACCACTCTCAGCTGTAGGGATCCCCGTGGAAGGAAGGATCAAAAAGTAGGAACGTGCAGCGTTTGTTTGGCAAGATTAGAGAAGCCAACATTCATGAAAATGTTGGGCACATATGCAAAAGGTATTCAGAATGGTGTGAAAGGCAGGGGCTGGTACGCATATAACCTACGTGTCACAAGGGTCACTGGTGGAAGGAGCCAGGACTTTACTCAGGGCCCCATTGTAGCCTCTAAGTGATATGTTGCCATTACTTAGTGCTCAGGATTTACAAGATGTCTTACATGCCGAGAGTTACTATTAACTTGGTCATTTTTATACGATTTGCCCACCATGTCTTATCCACTGTTTCTTCAGTGTGCTTTGTAAACTCCAGTTATTAAGAGGTAGCTGTTAACATAACAAATAAATGGAGTGAATCTTCTCAAATTTGGGGCTGGTTCTAAAGTTAAACACTAACATGGGTATAGCCATAAACCTATAACCAGACCTTCTGGCCAGGATGGTACATAACATAAAAGTTGTTTTCAAGTATTCTAACATTGAGGAATGCTGTAGAAGACAAGTCCTTCACTGTCTTTTAAGCAGGGAAAGGAAACTTGACAGTGGTATTTTGTGCTAAGGTATTAAGTTCCCAGGTTCTGACTGTCATGTAGTAAAAATTCTGGTTTTTATATTTCCCAATACCAACCATCTTGCCATGTTTATAAATACTAGCAAGTAAACATTAGGAAAAAAAGATATTTTTCATGTTTTCTTGAGTTTAAGTGAACAGTTTCAAAGTAGCTGTTTCATTGACTTGACATGTTTGAAAAGCAACTTGGAGATACTAACCTAAAAGAGCATATTTTTTATAGCTTTGTTTTGTTTTGCTTTTTGGAGTTTTTTTTCCTTCTCTCCTCTGAACTCATAGAGCCCAGAATTTCAAATCTATGATATCTAGTAGAAATCTTGTTTTCACTTTATGTAAATAGGAAATTGAGTGGAAGAGGAGAGACTGTGCCTCACCAAAGGACAGACACCAGCTATCCATTCTCAGGTTGGGGAGGAAGAGTCAAATCTTTCTGAGAACAGAAAATATCTACGGGGAGGTCACTGGGTTCAGTAACTGATTTTTGGTCTTGTATTTATTAGAAACTCCCGGGAGTTGCTTGAAACCCCAGTATCCAGCGATACCACAAATCATAAGCTCACAATTTTCGGAATGAGAAGCACATAGTCGGAGTTCTTGTTGCTTCGCAGCAGATAAGGTTTTTGAAAGACACTGTTCTAAAATCCTTCTTTCCCATGACAGCTTGAGTTTTGCATGAAATGAAAATAGTATTATATAAACGGCTCACTCACTTTAGGCTAGGGGGTGAGTCAAGGACCTTCCCTGTTCTATACTCTTTAGTCCTTCATTGGAGCTTTAACAAGTAAGATGTCCCGTCACTCCCACTCAGCAGCAGAGCAAGTGATGATTCTAGAGGTTAAACCTCTGCTCAGGGTCCTTCAGTCCCAGCACGGCAGGGTCCGTGGAGGAGCCCAGCATACCTGGACGCGAAGCTTTGCTCCATCTCACACTTCAGCGTGTTGTGGTCAACTTGCAGGTGGAAGGAGACATCATCAGAATTTGCTGAAGCTGTAGTCTCCATCTCTAGGGATGCGTCCCTTAAAGTTCATTGTAGATGAAGTCAATTGACTTTCACCTATTGACCTTGGGCAGCATCTGAAAGGGCGATTCTCATGAAGATATGGCCATTTTGAGAAACCTATGGGCATATACGCTTCATCTCTGCTCGACTCATTGCGCTACCCGGATGTTGCAGCTGCACAGCTGGGACCACCCCTGTCATCACAACCTGACTTCCTGCTGAACTCCACCATATCTACCTCCACTCTTCTCTGCAGTCCTCTCCAGAGTCTAAGTGAAGAAGGACAGAACTCACAGGGGATGAAGAACAGCACTCTGTGAGAGTTACATTAGGGTTTTCTTTATGCACAAAAGTCCAAGGACACATCTTTGAGCTCTTAAATCTCCCTCTGAGACAATTTTTTCACATCACCAATAGACATTTTAAGATTAAAAACATGGCATATTCTAACTTGTTGATAGGACTGTTTCATTTCCAGATCCCGGCTCACAGCTCCAGTATCCAGGTTGTAATTATATTTATGAATGAGCTGTCGCCAGGCAAATACCTTTGCTTCGATTGTCCCAGGCTAATAAGGAAAGAACAGAGGCAGAGCGAGAAGGGATAATTCCTGCCATGAACTCACTGTGACATCCCCGGGAGCTCTGGGGATGAGGGGTAAGGGTGGGGAAGGTGTATGTGTGTATGTGGGGGGACTCTGAGAGACACAAAATATGGAGAGGGAGCAGACGTTCATCCAATGAATGCAAACAGACATGCTAAAATCAAACAGACAATCTAAGCCTCATCCTTGAAAACAGCAATTTTGTTTTGGTAAGATGCGTTAATCTTGCAATTTGATATTTTTTGCCTTTATAATTGTCAGACTGTAGTGTGCAACTTGTTTTGACTTAAGAGTCCTATAAACTAAAGAAAAGGATTTGTATCTCTATGTTTATGCGTGGTTCAGGATAAAAGTTAACTGTTTTCATATAACTGAAGGTCCAGAAACATTTCCCTTTCGAAGAAGTCCTCCACACTAGAATTGTCTTGTGAGCAGCTTGGGAATTCTGTCCCCACGGTGGGAGTTCCTCAGAGATGCCTGGACTTCCGCAATCAGGTCTCCATGGACCAAGGAAGCCAGGCGTGGATAACACCAGCATATAACAATCTGGGGATTTTTTTTAAAAAAAGTTTTAATTCAATTTTTCCAGTATCAGACTTGTTAATGTTCCAACGAAATTGAAAATGAGAGCATGTAAAAAGGATGAGACTCGAGTCAATTGAATTTCCATTTGGATCTTACTAAAATTAGCATGGAAATTATCATGGAAAAGACGGTCTCCAAAAATAATGGTGGAATTGATTGCTTTTATCCTCGTGATACAAGAAAGGCAGTATTAGTCGGTATATGGGAAGGCAGAAATCCTTTACAGTAGGTAACTTAAACTGCCTAAAATGATAATGGAAACTAGAAGCATTTTAGCTGAAATTTTTGCTGAAAATGGTACTGAGACTAGTATATATATACATATACATATATAATATATACCTCGAGAACTGGTGAGAAAACTCAGTGAGTAATGTGCCTGCTCACAGATCTGGTGATCTGAGATTTATCTCCTGAACACCCCTTGATGGAAAGAGAACTGATACTGAAAATTTGTCCTTTGACCTCCATCCATGGCACGAATGGGTAATATCTATCTCTGTCTCTCTCTCTTTCTCTCTCCTTGTTCCCTCTCTTTATTTAATAAATACATACATAAATAAATAATTTTAAAAAGAAAAAACTCAAATTAAGTACCTTTGATCATAAATAAGAGTTAAATAAAATTTCAATGTGTACTCCAGATAAATATATTACTTTGCTATTCCATATTGATTGATTATAAGTGATTCTGACCTCAGAATTGTTTCAATTTGTAAAATAATTGTAAGAAAACATTTTAAACATTCACAAATCAAAAGCTTAAAATTAAGAGGTAGAGAAACAAACCAGTTCCTGGTATTTCAAAAAAGCCTTACTTAGAAGTGTTCTAGTTATGATCAAAGCTGGTTTAATAATTTCCTCATCCAGACAGAACAATTACTTTTAACATGTCATGTTGGTAGTTGTTTTGGTTGAAAGATTTTGAAAATAAAGAATATGTTTTCTCAGATGAACTGATTGTTTCTGAATAGATACATGCATAGAAACACTTTCATATCATTTAATCTTAAGTTTATAGTTTTGTGTTGTTGTAGAAGTTGCAAATGAAGAAGCTCTTTTTAAATACGTAGCTGCTGAGAACACTATTTGATAGGTAGATAAATGTTTTTTGGAAGCTTTTCCTATTTTGTTTTGTTTTTAGTGTGTGTGGGGGGGCATGTGTGTTTGGAAGCCTGAGGTCAATATTGGACGTTTTCCTCCATTGTTCCCCACTTTGTTTTTTTATTTTGAATTTTATTTATTAAAGTATTTTATTATCATACAAAATAATGGATTTCATTATTGTATTTTCTTTTTTATTTATTTTTTTCACTCATACAAACTTGATAAGTACCCCATTCCCCTCCCTCCCTCAACCCCTGCCTGGATCCCCTTGCTCCCCTCCCCCTTTTCCTCTTCCTTTCCCCCCTCCCTCACTTTCTCCCAGTGCTCCCTTCCCCCCCCCCCAATTCCTGGAGCATCCTTTACGGTGCATGTCAAACTTTCCTCTGGGTCCTCCTCTCTGATGAGATATAAAGACTCAGTGGCATTGCCTAGAGCTCTTTTTCGTGTTCCCCTTTAGTATAGGAACACTATTGTGGCTGTTAATCCCTTGCCTCTAAGGATCCTAGTGCCTGTGCAAGATACTCCACACAAGTTAGAGCTGGAAGTATCATAATTGGACTTTGCATGACCTGCGCAATCACCAACATATCATTGACCCCCCAAAGGCTAGCATGGACCACACCCACCTTGTATTTTAACATGAGCTCTCTCACTAAATCTGTAATCCTTTCAGCTGTGCTCTCTGGCCAGCAAGTCCCAGGCATCCTCAGACCTCTGCTTTCCCACTTCTGGCATTACAGATGTGTGCCTCCACACCCAGCTTCCCACAGGGGCGCTAGCAATCCCAGCACAGCTCCTCAAACTTGCAAGACAGACACCTTACCAGCTAGCTATGCCATGTTCTCAGCCTCAACAGCTAGTTGTTAATGAATTAGTACCCAATTTAAAACCTATTTTTTCCATGAAGAACTTCTGAGAAGTTGATCTAATTAAGAATTTTACTCAAGACCCCCTGACAGTCATTCGGCAAACAACAGTGAGAGAGTTGCAGATAAGACGGTATCCAGGACTGACCTCATGCACCTCCCGCTTACAGACTTGGCCATCTAGCCTCCTGTGGGAAGGTCTACTGGCCGAAATGAACCCAGTAAGTTCATTTAATGAAACTGGTGTGGTCTAAAATGAAGCACGTGCCCTTGGCTCATTGGCAGTATGTTTAGAATGAGTCTTACAGAAATGGGTCCTGTGGGCACCGCCAAAGATGCCCTCCCTGTTCCACGGTGTGAATCTCTGTCTCCTACTGTCAAACGTCTGGCTGCAACTAGAAGAGATTTGGGGAGCTGAGGGAGATGACTCAGGGGTGAAAGAATTTGCCTCATAAGCAAAAGGACTTGAGTTCAGATCTCAGAGCCCATGTAGGCACATCGCACTTCTGGCCCTGGAAGCGTAGTCTGGGAAATCCCAGAGCAAAACGATGGACGAGGTAGAACAATTCAGGATGATTCTTATTGTCATCCTTGGGTCTCCGTAGGCGCACACACTCAAGTGCCCTCTGGTACAGACACACACACACACACACACACACACACACACACACACACACACACACACAAAGCATGAAAAAAATAAAAATAATTTGAAAAATTGAAAAATGAAGAGTAAGATTTAAAAAGGGAAACAATAAAAAGAATGTTACAACCAGACATTCAAATTTTTCCATTGTTGCCTGGTGACAGGAGGATTCCCGTCTCAGGTCTGCATTTAGGAGTTTTAGTTTGGCACTCCACTTAGTTTTCTGAGTTTCAGCTCATCTTTCACAAGCCTAGGCTAAAAACATAACCTCAGAGCACTGTAGAGTTGAGATGCTAACTTTGACAATGCATGCAAGGTTATGAGCACATGGTAATGTTATCTTTTCTGTAAATCTGGCTTATATCCAGTTCTTCCCTGAATATCATTTGCCATCCCAAGTCATAGTTCTGCTGTGGGTTCAATGCTGTGTGCATTGACTGCATTTCTATTTCCCATGCAACCTAATATACGCTCCTCACAGGACCCATAGAAGACATTTTTGCAAGGCACGTGCATATCACCTGCTCCTGGGAATACAGTGTGCTGCTTCACACCTTACAGCTCTGTAATGCCAAGAAGAAGAATTAAAAACAGGTCATAGGAACATTCATGGAGGCAAAGGAGGACACGGGTTTTAAGAACAAAATGAGGAAAGCAGCATAGTTGTTTTGAAACATTTATCCTGCAAAAGGTTTTATATCATCCAATCCATCCCATAACATTCTCATGTTCTGCCATTGCTCTGTAGTATAAGAGCCCCATTCTATCCCTTGACCATGACTGTGTTATCCAAACAGTTAACATTAACACCTTGCCAACTCTTGCAAAAGGTATTTTTTTTTGTTTTCTTGAAATTTAAGACCATTATTTCCATGATGCATTCGATCTTATTTTGTCTTAAAACATTGGCTCTTGCAGATTTGGTTCTATGTAGTGAGAATTGGCATCTCATAGTGTATAGATGATTTGGCTTTTGTGTGGTGAGAATCAGCATCTGATCTACATATAGATGAAAGGCCAATGGCAGTGTTCTCCTGGGAGCAGTTCCAAGTTAGAAGCAGTTTGCTCCCTTGTGAATACCTCATGCTCTGAACAAGCCCCAACGCATGACAGGAAGCGCTTGTTAAGTTAATTTTCTTGCTTCACTTGGCACACTGCCCCTTGGTGCTCAGAACCCGAGTCCTCCCCAGAGGCACTGGGATCCGGTGAGGGACGCTACAGCCGGAAGCCCAGCAGCTCGGGACTCCAGGCAGCCTGCCTGCCCAAGCCTCTCTACTCTGGTACCTTGTCTTCTGCTCGGCCGAAGGCCAGCGTGGGCACCAGGTCCCCAGGGACCAGCGTTCCTCCTCAAAATAAAGGCCCCCGGCAGGTCTCCACAGGTCTTCCAGATGGAATCTCTGCCCACACTGCTGCAGATTGCTCCATCGCCAGGGGAGGAGGTGGTACATGCTGCCATGGAGCTTGGGGGCTGAAGAGACTGGCAGTACGTGGCTGCATCATGGAGACAACAGATGTGTCTGATTATAGGTCTCATCTTGGCTCGAGGACTCCCCACACCATGACTGCGCTTAATGATACCACAAACAGAAATGCAACTTACGAGACAGATATGAAAACTAAGTGAATTAATTAGTACAAAGTATGCAGACTGTCACCCGACTAACAATAAGCAATGCTTGTGCCTGTATGTGTGTGTATGAGAGAGAGAGAGAGAGAGAGAGTATGCATCTATGTGTGTGTGTGCAGAGGGCCATCCTAGCTTTGCACACCACTCTTGAGATATGTTTGTGGACTTATCAGCTCTATCTAGAGTAATGACACCACACACACACACACACACACACACATGTTATTACACATAAACACACAAACTCTACATGCACACACATACAAACACCACACACATACATACAAATACATACACATACAAGCACCACATGCACACATATACAAAAACTGTGCACACACACACGAATGCTACACATACACACAGCACTGCACATGCACACATTACTCCACACACACACACATACAAACACTACACACACATATACAAACATTATGCACACACACAAACCACACATGCAAACACTGCACACTTATATATAAGCACTTCACATACAAACACCACACACACAAAGACCACACACACATACACACAAACACTATATACACACAAACACCACACATACACAAATACTACACACATATACCTGATGCACTGTATACACACACCACTACATACGTGTACAAACACTACACACACACAAACACTATATGCACACAACTCTGAACACAAACACACATACAAACACAACACAAACAATACTATATATACATATACATTCCTCTTAGGTTTCTCATACTCCACATCTATATGAATAGATAATCTGCTTCTCTAGAAGCCTCTACAGTCACTGATTTTCTGACTTCCTCTTACCTACCTTGGTTACATTCCACATGCTTTCTTCCCAGACGCTCCCCATGTACCATCGACTGAATCATTAAATGAGGCTCACTTACTCTTTTATACTTTAGTCCTATCTTAACCTGCCTCTCCTCTGAGCAGATTTAATTTTGACAAGTTCTCAGGTGTGGAAGTGAAAGTATCACTATACAGGAAGTAGCCCTACAAACCCACTGCCTCTAAATGCACACCTTCCTTCATTATCGCACACAAAATAAATCCATTAGGAGTAGGGATTCCGAGGCAGATACTAATCACCTCCCATGAGGCAGGGGCAGCAGGTCAGAGACTTCTAGTGAAGCATCTAAGTTCTAGGCTCTTTCACTGTTTCTTCCCAGAGATGTAATGAAAGACTAAACATGTGCGATGACTAGGATAATGTAGTATTAATCATTAGATAGCACTAATGACGCCATAAACACATTTGAGAATTGTGTGCAACACTCCAGAGCCCTCTGCACATGTTCTGCCAAGTTTATCCCAGGGTGCACTGGTTAGTATAATCCTCTCCACTGACAAATTTAAATAAAATCCAGTTTCTGCTTTCCTGTCTCTTCCTGCAGTTCAGCAACTTCCATTTCAAACTTTCACAAAGCAGACGCAAGGTCTTTCTTTGAACTTCACTTTTACATACCTGTTTTTATTTTTTTTATTCTTTGACACACATATACCAAGAATTTAAATTGTTTTCAACCATGTAACCTGATCCCATCCTTCCCTCCTCTCTCCAATATTGAAAACTTTCTTCTTCCCAACCTACTCTCCCTCCTACTTTCTTGTCTTTTTATAGTAAGAGTGTTTGCTGACTGTGGGAAGAGAGGCTACTTTCTTCAGTGGATATGCACTGATATATTTCTGTGCTCCAGCCAGTGTCCAGCACTTGTTACTAGAAACATCCATGTACAACTCAGTGGGCCACTCACATATCCACTTATGATCCTTTTATCATAATGAACTCTTACCCCAGCAAGGCGATGTTGTTATACATCCTTACCAGAGTGACCACTATCCACTATTCATGAGAATCTTAAAATTGGTCCTTGTGACATGTCTTGTTTCTGCAATTACAAGAGGAATTTCACTAATATAATTAAAGTCCCAAGTTAATGTGAGTTAATATACTCTAGACCATCTTCCATAGCTGAAGACCCTCAAAAGAGGAAGCCATGTTTTCACAGTTGCAAGTTGCCACATTGAAGAGCTTCACGCGTTGAAGAACTTTGAGCAACGTTGGCATCTGAGGCTGGTCTCTAGCCAGTCAAAGCTGAGACCTACACTCAGCGACAGCTAATCCTGCCAGCAACCTGAATGATCTTGGAAAATGCTTTTCTCCATCTGAGCCTTCCAAGAGCAGGCTTCCTTATACCTTCACTGCTGCCTTATGAGTGGCAAAGCGGAAGATCCCGAGGCCGTGGCCAGACAACTGACCCAGAGGAGATAGTCACAATCCTATCGGCCGGTTCACACCTGTATAAAAACTGCAGGTCACTACAAATTTCAGCAGCCAGGAAGAGGTTTTGTAGAGCACAAGAAGCCACGGGGCCATGCCACATAAAAGCACATACAAAAGAATAATAATAAAAAAAAAAGCAAAATCTGAACCAAATACAGAAATGTCACTTTGAATTCAATCTAAGTTCCCTGAGTTTCAGGATGCATGATATCTCCAGTGAGCTCCCAGCTTCTTTCCTAGTATACATTATTGCTCAGAACTTTTCAGAGAAGCAGGTTGGAACAAGGCTGCAGACAATATTTAATCCCAGTGGGGTTGCAAGAGATGGGAGAAGGCAAGAGAGTGTACATAGGTGCACACGCCATGGGTAAATCCAGGTGCAAACCCCCGGAGGACGGGAAGCAGCTCGCTTTCTAGCAGAAGACATGAAGAGGTAGAGGAGTTTTCAAGGCCAGAAACAATGGGAAACTATCACCTAAAGACCCTCCAACCGCGCACTCAGAAATACAGAGAGAGAGAAAACATAGCAACTATGAATTCTTTCTTTTCAATGTTTCAGAAAAAAAAATTCTTGACTGAAAAATGCAACTCAGGGGGCTGGAGAGGTGGCTCAGGGGTTAAGCCTCTGCCTTGGAGGCAGAAGGTCCTGAGTTCAGATCCTAGACCCCACGTATAGACGCCAGGCGGAAGCGGGGGCGGCCTGAGTTTCTGGTCCTGGTAGGGCAGAGCCTGTGAATCCCGGGGCAGAGTAAACAAGGAGGAGGTGGAGGCGTCCATGGTGGTTCCAGAATTCGCCCGTGGTTCTGCACATATATACACATATACATACATATATACACACACGTACCCATGCACAATTGAATAAATAAATAAATAATAAAAAATAAACCTTCTCTGCCCTCCCTCCCCAAAAAGTAGGAAACAAAGACAAGGAAGGGAGAAGGAAGGAAAAAGGAAGGAAGGAAGGAAGGAAGGAAGGAAGGAAGGAAGGAAGGAAGGAAGGAAGGAAGGAAGGAAGGAAGGAAGGAATTTCATAAAGAGTCAAAACTGAACAAATGAATACAGAGTATTATGAAGTATAAGGAACTCTGAATCAAGAATTTGTTCCTTCATATTGAAGTTGGATATTTTGTTGGCAAAACAGTGTCAGGTGATCTCATCTTTTTTTAAAATTTTTATTATTATCATTTATTCAATTGTGCATGTATGTGTGTGCACGTGTGTGCATGTATGTGTGTGTGTGTATAGAACCACGGATGAATTCGGGAACCACCATGGACACCTCCACCTCCTCCTTGTTTACTCTGCCCTGGGATTCACAGGCTCTGCCCTACCAGGACCAGAAATGCAGGCCGCTCCCACTTCCACCTGGCATCTATATGTGCGGTCTGGTTTCCAAACTCAGGACCTTCCGCCTACAAGGCAGAGGCTTAACCCCTGAGCCACCTCTCCAGCCCAGGTGATCTCATTTTCGACTACTGTGACATTCCCTGCCATGCCTCTCTCTTGATCCTTTCTGCCTTGAACATTTTCAGAAGCAATCTATGCCAACCTGATCTTGTTTTTATCATTTTCTCTTTTCTTTTTATTTAAGCACTCTTATTCTATTTCTCTTCTGAAATTGTTTTCAATAATTCTCTGACTCGCTTCTACAATGATTCTGAAATCTCATTGGCGGCCTGGAACATCTCTTCACTTGGAGACGGTGTTCGTCATTGTAACTGAGTATCTCAAGTCATCTTGTAAACCATGCGGGGAAAGATGAGAAACTCGTGTGCTTCAGTACTCTAAGTGTGCCTTGGCTTCTCCCTCTTTCTCATCCTGAAACTCACAAACTAACTTTGTGCTGGTGAGACTAACCGGTGTTCTGAAGGGGTGGGCCAGATGTGGGCAGTGTTTCTATTCAGAATTCAAGGGCAAAGTGCTATCAGTTACTGACATTATGAGTTTCTACCAGAGGTTTAATTTAAAGAAAATATTCCCCCATTATCAAAAACATTCAAAAATTACTGCTTGACATGGTTGTAATTTCTTCATCCTCATAAAATTTTAGCTGATTTTTATCAGCTCTTTGCAAATTTACTGTAGGACTTTCTTTTTTAAATATTTATTTAGTGTGTGTGTGTGTGTGTGTGTGTGTGTGTGTGTGTGAAGGTACTATATGTCCCTGTGGAGGATCAAGGGTTGTTGGGCCTCCCCAGGGTTTACCCCAGGGCATTGCGGAGCACATGGGACTAAAGATGGCACTGAGAGCTAGTGTCCTTGGGGAAACCCTGATCACATTACAGAGAGCCCTAATTGGCTTTCAGGTATTAACCTGCCTTCCCTACCTAGTTACATCCAGCTTGACTTCTAGAGCCTAGAGTTTGTGTTGACCTTTGACACAATTGGCTGTCCGTTTCCCCACTCTGTGGTCCTTTGTCTATATAAGCTGTTTTGTTAACCTCAATAAATGAAATCCTGCTTCGACAGGTCTCCCGGCCTGGTGTGTCTCTCCCCTGTGGTGAGGGGGGTCCGTGCCCTCTACACTCATCATCCTGCTTAGCCCCAGGGCCTGCCCAGCTGGTCTGTACAGCCCCCTACGCATCCCTTGTCACGGAATCCGACAAAGGGTGACTTCTGGAATCATCCTGGATTGCTTCTACCCCCTTCTTGCTTCACTCTGGGATTTCCCAGGCTCTGCCCACCAGAAGCAAAAGTGCAGGCCACCACCATTTCCATGTGGGACCTGGGATCCAAACTCAGGAGCTTTAACAAGTAACATACAAAAGTAAGTGACAGAAATATCAAAGCTAAAACCATGAGTGGAGATAAGGAAATCAGGGATCATCCACTGGAAATCTTAAAATAAGTGGTGTGAGCATAAAACAATCAATAGAATCATATTTACTAGAAGTAAAACACATCTATTATTTTATTGCCTATGACTCTATTGAGTTAATGTTCATGGTAAAGCAAGTTTGGGAACAGAAAATAGATCACAGTGGTCCAAAGAATAAATACCTTGCTACAGACTGTTCTACATCATGTTTATTGTTGTGGGAGCATGAAAGAATGTGTTTGTCTAAATCATAAAAAAAAATTTCTTCTAAACAGATAAACTTTGCTGTCAGTAACCTATCAGATGACAAAATCTTGTATACTCACAATCTTGACTTTACTAACGTTGAAGCCTTTAGTGTTGAAAAATTAAACTATCCAGAAATTGAAGACACATGTTCCATGGGAGAAAATATTTTCAGCTCATTTATTGGGCAACAAATGCTGTCTTGAATACATACAGAATGTTTGCAACTCAATAACAATACAATAAGCATCCTAGTTTACAAGTCAATAACCTCTGCCTAGCTAGTTCTCCCAGGATACACAAATTGAAAAAAGATGATTACTGCCATTAGGGCGGAACATGCAAATCAAAATCACAATGAGATATCTACCAAGGTGCCACATTCAAAAGGCAGAAAGTGACATATTACAAGAGACTGTCGAAAAATTAGACCACCACACATTGTTAATTAAAATGTAAAGTGGTGCAACCACGACTTTGAAAAACAGTTGGGCATTTCCTCCAAATGTCCAGCTTAGTGTTTTCATACTCACCAGCTCTAATCCTATTTGCTAAACAGAATGCTAAATCTAAATGAAATAACCATATATACAAAATATCCTTGTTCATGAATGTTAATAGTAATATTATTCATATAAAACAATATAGCAACAACTCAGATGTTTATAAAGTGATGAATGAATGAATAAGACAACATAATACAATGGGATATTCTCAACAATTAGTAGGCATGAAGCCTGGATGTAGGCTGCAACATACATAAATCTTGAAAACACATTTTAACATCGCTAAAGTTGGTAGGTAGTAACAAAAGACTGCACACTCAATTTATATGAAATATATACAGTAGGTAATTATATAAAGTTAGGAAATACATTAATGCTTGTCATAGCCTAAAGAAGATGGATAGTGAAGGAAAGAGGACTTTTAGTGAGTACTGTGGGGTTTTTTTTTTTTGGACATAGAACAATGTCCTAAAATTAGATTATGGTGATATTTGTACAGATGTACTAATACAATAAACACAGTAAATTGCATATGTAGCTTATACAATGATGTATCTTTTAAGGGAATTATATACCAATAAAACTAATTGAAAAGAGTAACAAAGAACATTTTAAAATTCTATACACTATCTGATGAAAAAAATGTTCACAGAATGTTCTAGACTAAAGGATATGTCCCTTTGAAAAATTTATGCTTTTTCAAAGCACCATAAATACATACTACCCGTTGGCAAGTTTTATTCCATCTCCATTTGTGTCGTGATCTTCACCAGCTGTGTTGATACTTGCATATCTGTTCTCCTTTTACTTTAAGGTTAATGATTTAAATTGCTTATTCATTTAAGCAAAAACTTTCATTGTAAATCTTCTATAAGCCAAGAATTTTCTGGATATTGGGAAGCAAACACAGACAAGAATCCTTGCATTTGTGAGTGTATGACTGAAGACAAATGTATAAGATATCATATATGAGATGGTGGTGAGTGTTGAGGAATAAGATAATTAAGCAGGGAGAGAGAATTCAAGTATATGAGAATAAAACAAACTTTAAACATGGTAGTCAGTCTCCATAACTATGGGGAAAAGTAGCAGGGAACAAAGGTCAGCGTGCAAAAATGAAGAGGATGAAGAAGGAGTTAGGAAAGACTCAAACAGAAATATTAGAAGAGTCACCACTCCAAGAAGTAACATGGTGAGACTTAAGTTTTGAAACAATATATCAGGCTACTAGGTTGACAATAGTCAATAGTGAAAAGAGAGAGACCCGTCAGTGCCTTCTCTTGCTTCCAAGCATAGTTTGGTTCATACCCAAAGGTAACAGCAGGAAGACAGCTGGATAAGATTTTAAGACAATTAATCAAAATCAGTGGGAAATTTAAATGAGTAAGTTCTGAGGGAAGATAAAATGGAAATACCACAAGTGTCCATCAATTGATGAGTGAAGAATGTTTGGATATTATGCACAATGGAATTCTGTCCAACCATGAAAAAAAAAACAATAAAGTACTAGTATTGTCAATAAGGACTACAGAATTGGAGGTAATTATGCTAAGGAAAGAAAGCCTGGCACAGAAAGACAAGTGTCACTTAACCTCACTCACATGAAATCTAACAATGTTGATGTCATGTAGTGAAAGTTGAAACAAATGATCAACAAGATGGTTTCGTCTGTAAAGCTCTTGTACTTCAAGCATGAAGATCTGTGTTCAATTCCCAGAACCTTTATAAAAAAGAAACCTAGACATGGTGGTGTATCCCTGAAATTCCAGTAGAAACAGAGAAAGGTGTATGCCCAGGTATCACTGGCCAGCCAGCCCAATCAACTTGGCTAGTTTCAGTTCCACCTCTCCAAATAACAAGAAAAAAAAGTGGACAACTCCTGAGGAAACACGTACACATCTCTACCTGCACACACACGTCTCCACATATACACAAACAGTATAAGAATGGCTCCTGGAAGCTTATTGAGAAAGGAGGAGGGGGAAGGTCAATTAGTGTGGGCTTGTAATTGGTAGAGTTAGAGACTCAAGTCAAGTGCTCCATTGTATCATAGGGTAGCTACAGCTAATGAGAGTATACTGTAAATTCAAGAAAACCCAGAAGAAAGTATTTTCAATGTTTTCACCATAAAAAGTGATAAGTTCTTAAGGAGATATTTATGATAAGTTTAACCTGGTTTAAACATTACACAGTGACTGTATGTATGAAAACATCATATGCTACCCATAAATGTGGACAATTTTAATGCTTTTCTATATAGCTAAAAATAAATTTAAAAATTCATGGAACATATGCTTGTACACATGAATAGATACATAGAAGCATGTCACTGAAGTGGTTATGATTCACTCTAAGTGATACAATTTGTTTTAAATAGTTTTGATTGTGTATATACTATTCTAGGGTCATTTGGACTTTTGTTTATCATAGTAATATAATTTATATAGAAATAATAAAATGATTTAATTTGATGTTTGGTCTATAAAACTTGAGATGAAGTTGTGGAAGTCTCTATAAAACTGAGCAAAATGAGAGACCTGAAATATCAATTCTCTAATGTGACTAAAAAAGACACTACAGATATTATTTCTTAAAACAACATGAGTGGATTGCATCTTAGGCTGGAGGTCAGATGCTTGAAATAGGTTTAATTGGACCATACGGAGTGTTTCATCAGAGCTGCGCTTCTCATGGAGACTCTGCGGGAGAGATCAGCCCCTTTCCTCGCCTTCTCTGTGCTGCGCTGGCTGCCTGTATTCCTTCACCAGACATTGGGCACCGGTTGCATGATCCCGGCTCTCCGCCTCCTCCATCAGGGCTTATTTTCCCAATCTCACACTCCTCTTTCCAGTGAATTGGTATCACCTGCCTATCCAGGGCAATCGGGCATTTTGAGAATATTAATCATTGAGGCTCAGAAGATGTCTCAGTCAGTAGAGCCTTACCGGGTAGCCAGGCTAGCTAGTTGATGAGTTCCAGTACAGTGAGGGACAGGAAGGGAAGAAGGGAGGGAGGAAGGGAGGAAAAGAAGGAGAGAGGGAGGGAGGGAGGGAGGGAGGGAGGGAGGGAGGGAAGACAGTGACTAAAGGATAATACCAAAGGTTGTCTTCTACCTTCAAATGAACCAGCACGCATGTGCATACAGACACCCAAACATGCACCACACACACACACACACACACACACACACACATACACATACACACACACACAAAAAAATTTTTTAATCACAAATTTCCCCTTTTGTCCTGTGAAGCATCATATTCCCTGTTTTGAAGATTATTACATGGTCATGTGGGGGGAGTCTTTTAATCTGCCTATGAGCACTTGACACACATAATTTTTATATATTCCAATAGGCAGGATTTCATAAGCCACTAGTTTAGAAAGTTTTTTTTTTAATTAAGCAACCATTTTTAAGAAGCAGGGCAAATTTAACCTCTGAGGTAAAAATGGGACACAGGGATAAATAGGCAGGATTGTAATAAACCCTGCCTTGAAATGTAGACAAAACAAAGAGATGCTGAGAGCCATATTTAGGTCTCTGGTTTTCTGTAAGCATTTAACACGATTTACTTGGCATCTGGTATTGTGGGGATTCGATGAGGGAATGCACGTAAAGCATTTAGAGAATCATCTGCTGTCACTGGAAGCAGCCAATAAATGTTGGCTGTGTACTCACCGCCTGCCAGACCATGTACTGAGGCCAGGAATAGGCCTGTCCCTAACATTTGTAAGGTCCGGGCAAGAATACAAATGGAAGGCTACAATCCTAAAATGACCAGTCAAGACAGAGACCTGTAAAGTTGTCACGTTCTTTCACTTTGACAAATAAAACCGAGCAATGCAATGACAGTCCCAAATTGAATCTGGTTTTAGAGTGGCCTTTGCACACCCCATGAAGAGAGATGGGCAGAGATGGGGCGATGCTTCTGCCAGGCAAGAATGCCAAAACCTACCAACAAACCACCAGAAGCCAGGGAAAAGAGGGTCCCTCCTCATTCCTGGAAAATACAGTCCCTTCTATGCCGTGCTCTCAAATTCTTGGACCTCAGAATTAATTTCAGTGGTTTAAGTCACTAACGCGGGGCTTTGTCAAGGCCATGCTGGAAGACTGATGCCAATCCTTAAGATTGAAAAAGGGGATACAGAGAAAGAGATGTGTGTAACCGGGTGCAGAGACTCAATCTGAATTTTAAAAATGAAGGAAGGTGCCACATGCCAAAGCGCGAGGCAGTCGCTATAGAATTAGCTCTTAGAAACTCCAGAAGAGCGCAGTTCTGATGACGTGGACTCTCAGCCCAGATAGACCAGTATTGGAGCTCTGGACCACAGAACCACAGGATAACAAACTGCATTGTTTTAATCCAGTGCATTTGTAGCCACAGAAATCAAATACACTACCCCAGTTTCACATTCTTCCTATGCATTCCCCACCTCAGTAACATTCCTGTCATTCTGGCCTGATTGGGGTGTCCTCTTAAAGATTTCGCTCATATTCCAGTCTGGCCCATAGTAAGTACTCGGGCATATAAACATAGGGCAATGTCTGAAGAGATCAGGTCTTCACCTGCTTCTTCCCTGCCTTCTACCTTACCATAAGCCTAATCGAATTTTAATGTTTGTGGCTCCAGAAACTCATTTTCCTTGCATGCCTTATCAACTCCATTACATTTTATTGGCCTACTTTACACATCCATAAGCCTGCCCCCTCCAAGCCTTTCTGATCCAATAACAAAAACGAAGCAAACTCTGAAAGCCAGAAAGAAACAGAAGCCCAAGGAAAATGTCTCCTGCAAAAGGTGATAATGTTAAGTTACTTGAGTTAATTTGCTGCAAATCATTGCCAAGTAGACTGCAGTGGTCAGGTCTGAATGGGCAATTTCACAGAAGGAGATGAGCTAACCTGATCCTTATCCATCTGCAAATCCATTTAGTCTTATAGGTGAAATAATAATAAATTTCATTATGGTTTATTGAAAACATCTCAGTGATTATAGATCCAGTTATGAGAGCATCGACTCCTTTTTAATCTGGGAACTGGGGCTACAGCTGTGCGTGTCCTTGTGCTAAATATTTCAAAGTATGAAAGTGACTTCCTAAACACCAGCTAATTATGGATTCTCTAGGATGCCCTTGGCTGTAATCATAGCAACAGCCTTGCCACTGAGTTCAAGTGCACACGAGTCGATTCCTGCAGCCAAAGACACCCTCATCGCACATCAACAAGAGTCTGATGGCTATGATTATGTCACACTCAAGCAGATAAACCTGTGCTGCACACCCTCCTGGTGAGGTCACAGCTTTGCATGTTTTAGATAATTATTACAGAAGTTGCACAGTGATGCTTTACCTTTCTTATTTTCCTCGCACTCAGAAAGTGAAAAAACTCTTCTCACTTATTCATAGATGCAGAAATCCAGTCTCAGTCTGCTGAGGAGACTCATCTAAGGTCAAGTAGAGAAGTGGCAGGAATCAGCTTGGGGTCCAGGGTTTTTTGTCCTGGGTTACTTCATCTCCAAAACAAATAACCAACAATAAGAGGGAACCATTTGCATTCTCTGGAAGGATTTTGATCCACCAAAAGCTCAGGTTCTGGCTCTTTGGATTTGACTTTGAAGGGATGCTTGATGTGACCTTCTTCCTGTTGTGGAGTGAGCTGCCTTCCAGAGGTGGCATGAGAACCTGTCGTAGGTAAGTGACAGGAGTGTTGGAATTGGAACCCATGTGTTTGTCCCTCTGCCTCATTTTGCTTTCTGTGCTGCACACACACACACACACACACACACTCACACACACACACACACACACACAGGAATTGGTCCACAAAGAGTTACAGCAAATGCATCTCTCACTTGGCCCACCAAATGGTGCAGAAAATGGCATAAAAGGTATGCAGTGCCGACTGAGGCAGATTCGGGAAGGATTCCTGGGACTAGCAGGTTCAGATGCGGTAATAACGAAAAGAAAATAGAAGGCAAGCCACCAGAGCAGAGAATGCATGTGACTGAGTTATATAAAATTGTCACTACTGCATCACGCCAGGCTAGACGTGTGGGCGAGCTTGGTCTTAGCACAGTGTCCTGAGAGGGAGGACAGGAATTGAAATTCATGAAGCAGGAGGAGGTTGGTGCCAGCTTCAAATTTAAAACAACTGAAAATCATATGCCATGCCTACACTTTCTGCCCCGAGTCTTCTTTTACCCCCTTGGTGCCTGGTGCCAGTGTAGCAGCATATGTCTCCTATGGGACTGGGGAGGGTAGGATGTGACAATTTATGACAAACTCATTCATGCAAAGGTGGCTCAAGCTTAAAGTCCTCTCCTATTTGCACCTACTCTAATTATAAAAGATAATAATACATTTATCATTCATAGTAGCATGCCCATCATTACAGAGAGCAGTCACAATTCCCTTGGGTTTCTCGGGTTAAACAGACAAGGGTGTCTCTCCACTTCATCTGATGGTTGATATGGAGACCCAGGGAAGTGTAGTTCTCATGTGTAGTCTAATGCTGTCATGAGATTAGTCAGAACCTGGGTCCAAAGTCCAGTATTTTGCCCAAGATCAATTGCTAATTAGCCTGGATACCCGTTCTGAGCTTCTTTGCATCTCTACATTATGAGAAAGTTATCTAAGTTATCTAAGACCCCCTTACTCCTAGATGCATGATTCCAAAAGTTTTTTCTCACACTTCTCTTATATGAAACACCTCCTTATATATAAAATCATAAAAGGACTAGCAAAATGGCTTAGTGAGTAGAAGCACTTGCCACCAAGACTAAGGACTTGAACTCAGTTCCTGAAAATCACAAGGTAAAAAAAAATGGCCAACTTCCTTAAGTTGTCCTATGACTTCCACATGTATACCATGGCATCCACATGAGTATACACAGACCCACACGCATGTGCGCACACACATACACAGTAGCACATGCAATAAATGAATGCAAAAAGTTTAAATCATAATAATACCACTTACTCAGCCTTCTTGTAGTGATTAATAAAACAATCTCTTTACCAAAGGTCTGGATGATTTCCTGACATATAAGGAGAAACCAATGCGCACTGAATATGCATCTTGTGTGTTTCTCAATTCTCCTGACCCATGCTAGAGGGCCTGGCCTGGTGTCTCATTATTCTTAAAAAGTACATTTTAATCAACTAAATCAAATATTGGAAGAATAATTCTCTTAAACTAACTAATCCAGTGCAGCATCCAACTTCTATCATGTCAAAACCCTGCAAAGTGGTTCTCATTGCCTTAGAAATCAGGCAATATCATGGCAGCCATCATATGAGTGACCTCTGCCTGTCATATGCAGACAATGCCATGCAGACAAGGGCCAACTCACAGCTCCTGAGCATTCTGACCATGCCCATCCACGTCTGCATCTGTGCAAATAGCTCCTTGACGATGTCACCGCTTCCCCAGTCTGATCCTGTCTGCCTACTACCATGACACCTACTTTCCAGGGCCTTCTGTGTGAGGCTGTGTCGCCTCCCTTGTCAAGATGGAGTTTCCCCTGCTCTCAGCTCACACCTCAGCTTGCTTCCTCCCGTGAGCATTTCACTGAGACCTTCCTGTATCAATCAATCACTTTGTTAGGTGCTTCTTCTCTGAAGGATTCCTGGGCATGTGGATCCTATCCCTCCCCTCTATTTATCCTGAAGATTAGATGGAAATGTGACAAGATGACCCTGGAGCCCACACAAGAAAGTAACTAAGGCACAGTTGTGCAAATTACTAATGAGAACATCATTGATCCACTAACTAAGCCAGACAAGGAAGATAAATATTGGAACCAAACTACAGCAAAAGAGAACACAGTTTGTTTTATATTTTGGGGGCCCTCAAAAGTTTTCAAAGACTTAACTACTTTTCAAGGCCAAAGGGCAATCCTAGAAGAAAACGTCTGGAATAAGTTGTGTGGTTGGTGAGAGTAGATGGTTCAGAATCCAGAAACCTATAGTAGAACATGGTGATCAGTATTCATTTGCATACTTTATTTAGGTCACATTTAAAAGCAAGGAGGCATAACTCTAAAAGCCATCTGGGAGTGTATATTCCTGCCAGAGCCCAGCAAATAGAAAGGTTTCAGTGAAGGCTCTTGAACACCTGGTCCATGGGGGTCCCGAGAAGGCTCCTGCTACCTACCCTTTCTTCTTCATTACACTAGTCACCCCCAGGAACTGCTACTCCTGGAAACACTCACACTGTGGTGTCGTGAAACCACTTCTAGTATTTCTCATCATTCCAATCAGCCCAAGCAGGTCAGGCTGGTCTTAACCCAAAATTTTTATAATCAGTATGGTGTTATTCGAATGTTCTAGGTCATAACCTGCTGCATCACTTCCTGTGATATCCCCTTGACTTACAAATAAAGTGTTCTGTAATCAGTTAGAATGGAAAACCAGACCTTCCCCGTGTCTACACCAACACATTCTCCCAACTGCTTGGGTGCTTTATTTCTCTCCATAGTCATTTTCACTTGCTAATATAATAAAGATCTACATGCTTGGTCATGGCTTTCTGTCACTTATCCATCACTGCAACTCTGAGAGCAAGAACAAAGTCTGTTTGATCGTCTGATGTATCTGCATCAACCGTAGCGGTCTCTGCACAGTAGGTGCATTAGTGTTCTCCAGAGGAACAGACCAACGGAATGAGTGCATACTGGAAGGGTATTTGTTAAATTAGCTTACACTATACGGTCTGGATAACCCAGCAACGCCATCTTCACAATGCGGAGGCTGAGCACGAGCTTGCTGCTGGGTGAGCCAGGCTGGATACCTCTGCTCTCCCAATGTGGAACTGGTGGCCCAGAGGATTCCTGGAGCACCCCCTCCCTTCAGTCGCCCCGGGAAGGCCAGGGAGACAGGTGAAGGACATCAACTGCAAAGGCAGCAACGGGGCAATGTCACAGACAGGTAAAGGAGAACAGGGGAGAAGCAATAGCTCTTACACTGGAATGCCTCATATCTGCACTGCCCCTGAGATGCCACCCTCATGTAGCGTGGGTCTTCCCACTGCAGCCAACCTAAGCAAGGGCATCCCTCACAGGTGTCTCCAGAGATTTGTTTCTCGGTTGCTTCCAGATCAACTAGCTGGCAGCTAAGGGTAAACACCGCCTTGGACATTAAATAAATGTGCATTGAATGAACGAACATGAAATCTTTAATATTTCTAGCTATAAAAAGTCACTGTACAGAAAGCATAGCTCTTTAACTCCAGCCCCCTTCGTTTCTCTAAGACTAGCTGGAATCTAGATGCACTCCACATCCTGCTCAGCACTGTGCATGAGGAATCTCAACCCTTTGGAGATTGTTCAATCCCCAAAAGTCCAGTTCTAAGTGCCTGGTCTTGTCTCCATCACATATGGAGGAGTGTCAGCATATACTACTGCTAGGCCTACTTACCAGAAAATTTGGTTCTCTGCCCGACATGTTTTCCCCAAAGGAACTGCCACGACACAGCAGCAAACACCAGTGAGAAGCTTCTCACGGCGTTCCTGCCTCCGTTCCAGCTCATTTTGAATGGAAGCTGATGGAGATTGACTACTTTCGTGTGGTAGCAATTCATCACACTTAGAGTCTCTCATTGAACATCAATCTCATGAATTCACTGGGAGACTTAATAGTGTAAATATATTATTCATAAACTGGAGTGAATCCCCACTCACCACCAGAAACGTTTTGACAATAAATCATAACATGTAAATGTTTTTTCTTTGTACTTTTTCATATTTGGAGAGGCATCAAAGCACATCTGTATGTAGAACAAACAGCAACAAAAATGTTTCTCCAAGAAAGAAAAGAAACTCGTAAAGAGAAGCCTGGATTACACACACACACATCTTGCTGTTGAAGCTGAGATCATTTTCCTTTTCAGAATTGACAAACCAATATACAATCTTTCTTACTGTATTTTTGTTTGAACTAAGATCTACAGGGTATTTACATAGTGCTCTTACGTTAAATTCCCACTACATCTCAGATAGTGAAGAAGTAGGTCTGTTGACTATACAAGTGAAAGAAAGAAAGAAAGAGAGAGAGAGAGAGAGAGAGAAAGAGAGAAAGAGAGGGAGAAAGGGAGAGAAGGAGGGAGGGAGAAAGACGAAAAGAGGGAGAGAGAGAGGGAGAGAGGGAGGGAGGGAAAGAGGGAGAGAGGGAATGAGAGAAGGAGGGAGAAAGGAAGGAAACAGACTAAGAGATGAAGGAGTGATATCTTAATGGAGATTTGGAGTACATAGTATAAAATAAAAATATTCATCCTAAAGGTAGAAAAACTAAGTTTGCACTTAATTTCTAATGTCCATTATTATTTTATAACATCAGTTATAATTAACAATAACCTTAATGTTTTGATTTTCTCACCTATGAACTGAGGCTCATACTATATTTCTTTATCATGAGTTATGTTGGACTTACATAAATAGATGTATATGAATATTTTTAGCAAAAAGTATATTACAAATATAAGATCACATGAATACATATTGTTATGCTAGTGTACAAATTAGCATAGAAAAATCAACTAGTAACAGATTTTAGGAAAGGTTGGAAATTAAATACAACAAAGTAAGAATTTCAGATTTGCAAAGATTATAAGCAGGGAGGGAAGGGGAAGGAGGGCCCAGTCAGAAACATGGAGAGAGGGGATCATGATACGGAAGAGAAAATAGGCCACCATCAAGGATTGCAAGTAAGTAATGAGACATCCGGTTAAGCTCACAGACTTTCCTTCCTGGTCACTTGCATCTTCATGGAGTATGATCTCACCAGAAAGGGAGGGCATAGAATCTGGTAGATAGAAGGTAACCATCCTGCAAATGGGAGACTGGCCTCCCCTCACAGTGATCTCCTACTCTTAATTCCATCTACCTTTGAATTTACTCTTATAATGACTCTATTTTAACACCCTTTTATCTCTGGCCAGGGAGTGACATCCAGTACCCATCAGGATGGAGCCAAGGGCATTGCAGAAGCAGCAAAACTGGAAAAAAATCAACAAACCATAATATAAAAAATCAGAGACTCTATATCAATCACCTGGAACCAGGCCAGCCCAATCTCTCCCCATCCTAAAGCTCAGGGAAATTTGCGGAAGAGGGTCGGTAAGGTTGTAAGAGCCTAAAGATGGGGAGGAATAACGATATGCAAGACACTACACGCAAGTTAGGGCCGAAGTAATCATAATAGGACTTTGCATGACCTGTGCAATGACCAACATATCATTGAACCCCCAAAATCTATCTTGGATCACAGGCACTACGATCCTTAGAGGCAAGCAATTAACAGCCACAATAGTGTTCCTATACTAAAGGGGAACACAAAAAAAGTGCTCTATGCAAAGCTACTGAGTCCTTACACTTCATCAGAGAGGAGGACCCAGTGGGAAGTTTGACATGCACACAACAGAATGCTCTGGGAATGGGCGGAGGAGGGGGCACTGGGAGAAGGGGAGAGAGGGGTGAAGGGAAGGGGAAAGAGAGGGAGGGAGTAAGGGGATCCAGGGAGGGGTGGAGGGAGGGAAAGGAACGGGGTACCTATCAACTTTATATGAGTGGAAGAAATAATTTAAAAAAAAGAATTTCAGATAAACTAAGTTATCACTAAAGAAAGGAGAAAAATGTGAACGATTCAGTACATAGCAAAAAAATGTTCATGATTAGTGTCTTAACTCATTATGGAATTCAGCAACCATTATAAAACCCAGATCAGTAAACTTCCACCTGCATACTGGAATATCATCTTGAAGTCATGCACTACTCTCTGAGTGAGTATACTGGTGAACTGCTCAGAATACAGAGTATTTGAGACTTAGATGGTGACACAGGACTCAGAAACGCATCTCTGTCATTGAGTGAAAGAAATTTGGGTTGACAAGAGGTTTTCTCTTGGCATATCTTCACATGGCCAAGATGAATACAATACAGCTACTGGGTAGCATTCTGTATTCTGTCTCCATCCTGTCACTTAAATTAACTAATTCTCCTAAAAAAGAAGATTATACAATCATAGAAATCCAGAACAATATAAATGAACTATTGATATTGAAAGAGTCAGGAAAATCGAACAGTAACTTTGTCACTAAGCATTTTCCTGGAGTTAAACAAATAATCTTTTTGAGTCTGAATTTCTCCAGCTATGATAGTGTGCTGGCAAAATTAAAATTGTTGTCAATGTATCTTTTTCAATGTATTATTCACAGGTAATGCAATAAAATAAAGATGATTCAATGTTGGAAATATCATCTAATTTTATTAATAATAATGTCCAGTGTTGAAAACAGGAAGAAACTGAATAAAGGAAGTGAAATTGGATCTGGGATACCTGATTGGTATTTATACTCAATTGCCATAATAACAATAAACCTGCAATCTAGTCACTTAGAATTTCAAGACCTGAAATGCTTCCTCAGAAAATTGGAAAGCAATCCATGCTTGACGGATCCACAGAATGGCTGGAAAGCTCAAATGGCACCATGTTGAATAAAATTTCTAAAATTGCCTCATGAACTATAATGAGTTTGACAGGGCAGTTAATATGCCAACATCTCCCCACAGACGCTGCTTCAGAAATGTGTCTTTCCAGATATTTTAGAGCCAGAATTGTCCAATCACAATCGTGACTGTGTTCCTCCACTTATTATTTGTCTAATCCTATGACTCTGCCCAGTTCTTTGAAACCAAGACTGGCAGAAGGTAGACCAGAAGGAAATGGAGCAGTTTAGCTACACAGAGTATAAAGATTGAAAGCAGAGGAGGAAATAAATGAGCGAAATGAAAACGTGCAGGGTGCTACACAAGATCTTGCTGAAATACTGTATCTGTGCATCAATCTGCCATTATATATTGTATGATAAGTGTGTTCCCCAAATCTTGTATGTCAAAGGTGTGGTAGTGACAGTGGAAATATTGGAAGTTTATGCACCACTAGTAGCAAGGTCTATGAGGGGTATGTAAAGTCATTGGAAGAATCCTTGAAATGGTTATAAGACCCTGTCTTCCTGTTTTTTTGGTCTCTTGGAAGCATCCTTGAAGTGGTTACCAGACCCTGTCTTCCTGTCTCTTTGGTTTCCTGTCCATGAGATAAGTGACTGACTCTGGCAGGTGTCCCTTCCATGCTGTGTTAAAATGAATCAAGAGCAACAGATCCAACCTACCGTAAACTGGAACTTCCAAAACCATAAGCTCAACCTAACATTTCTTACTATGAATTGAATGTCTCTAGTACTGTATTATAAAGGCAGAATGCAAACTAGTATACCTCCTTATTTCAAATATATCAATGCCATTTCCCTCAACCAACATACTGCTCCATACTCAGCTTCTCTTCTTTTCCCATCTCTCTTTAACTCACCACTTAGCCTCAGTCAATATAGCTGATCAACATTCAACCTTCATGTGTTTTGACTTGTTAAATTCTGCTTACTAATTTAACAATGGTCCACCTATAGCTCTGTCTGAGGAAACAGTTTTTGGACTAAAAACTACAAAGCAGTTCATCAAAGTAGTTAGAGAGCAGAGAACCACACTGTTTCTACCTTATAATAATTAATTTATGAATGTTTGTTTTGTTAAATGACACAATTCTGTGGCGTGTCAAGTGTGCTTCCTTTTGAATGAGAGAGGTTATAAATAATTAAAATCTAATAATGACTCTACTTTTCACAAAGAAATAGCCTATGCAATATTTAATATGTAATATTTCTTTATATGTTATGATGGCACCTAAATATATATAGCTCCCCTTTAATTCATTGGCAGCACTTGCAATTCTAACTCCCATGTGATGGCATTTGATAGTCTTTTTAATCATTGGCACGGTGATGTGTGTGGGTACACATGTGGTGTGCATACATGTGCATGTATGTGGATGTGCATATGGAGCTCCAAAGCTGACATGTATTGGGCATCATCTTGTTTGCTCTCCATTTTACAGAAGCCAAGTCTCCTTGAACTTGGAGCTCACTGATTTTGTCTTATCAAACTAGCTAGCTTGCTCCAGGGATCACCTGCTTCTGCTTTCTGTGTCCTGGAATCATAAATAGTTTCCACATCTGCCAGATTCTGAAGTGAATTTTGAAATCTGAACTCTGGTCCTCATGCTCCAAAGCACTTTAACGACTGAGCTTATCTCCCCAGCACGTGAAAGTGGGAATATTTTGATTTTGATTAGATCTTCTTGGCTCTGAGTTTTCTTACTAAAGAAACAAGAAAAACTTTTGCAATCTGTCTGCCATGCAAGGCTACAATAAAAATACAGATGTCTAAAAAGGAGAGTCTCTCAACAGTAATGAATCAGATTAAATCTAGATCTTTGACCCCTAGAACTATGTCAAGTAAACTTTAGTTGTTTATGAATAACCAAGATTATGGTATTTTGAATGTGTATTCCTTGGATGGAAGTGGATACTAGTTTCAAACCCACTTTTACAGACTTGGCTTCTGTAAAATGGAGAGCGAGCAAGATGATACCCAATAGATGCCAGCTTTGAGGCTCCATGTGCACCCACACATTCAAAGCTAAACCTCTGTAATCCCTACCGTAATTGCAAACATAAGCAGGAGGGAAGGGGAAAGAGGGCCCCCTTAAAAAAAGAAATAGGGGATCACTCTTCAGTAGAGAAAATAGGTCACCATCAAGTATTGCATGTAAGTAGCCAGGCATCTGGTGCAGCTCACTCTCACTTCCCTTCCTGCTCACTTGCAACTGAACAGGTTTGATCTCATAAATCAGGGAGGGTATAGGGCCTGACAGACAGTAGGTAACCATCCCGCAGATGGCACACTGACCCTCCCTCACTGCTGTGTCCTACTCCTATTCTTCCATCTACCTTTGAGTCTCCTCTTACATTAAGATTTTCATTTAAACAGTCTTTTATCTTTGGTTAGGAGGTGACCTTCGATACTAATCAAGATGCAGCCAAAGGCAGTGCAGAAAAAGCAAAACTGAAAGCAACAACAAACCGTAATTCAGAATAACAAAGATCCTACAATTGGCTAGAACCAGACCAGCCAAATCTCTCCCCATCCTAAAGTTCAGGGAACCTTGCAGAAGAGGGGGCAGCAAGAGTGTAAGAGCCTAAAGATGGGGAGGACCAATGATATGCAAGATACTCCACAAAGTTAGGGATGCAGCAGCCAGAACTGGACTTTGCCTGACCTGCACAATGGCTGACATGTCAATGACCCCCCATGGATCACAGGGGAGAAGGCTTCAGGCAGTAGGATCCTTAAAGGCAAGGGATTAACAGTCATAATAGAGTTTCCATACTAAAGGGAGCCCAAGAAGGGGCTCCAGGCTAGGCTTACCTCTCCTAGGGCGGAGGACTCAGAGGGAAGTTTGGCATTCACACAAAAGAATGTTCCAGGGGTTGGGAGGGAGGAAGGCGGAGGCACTGGGAAAGGGAGGGGAGAGGAAAGAAATGAGGTGAAAGGAAAGGGAGAAGGGGGAAGAGTGCAAGGGGGGATCACAGGGAAGGGGAGGAAGAAGGGAGGGGATGGAGCACCTATTGAGCTTGTATAATTAGAAAAAAAATAAAATGGAGAAAAAAATATTATGGTATTTTGTTGTAACATTTCTAATGGATGAAGACATAAAATAGTACATTCAAATGAAATGGTATTCCAAATAATTCAAGACTCACAGTAGTATCTGACTACAATGCTTCTAAATTATAAACTGTTTCTGCTGAGTTGATGCATCCCTTAGAGATGGGTAAATATGCCCGTGGTTCTACGCACACACACACACACACACACACACACACACACACACACACACAGATACATACACACACACACAATTGAATAAATAATAATTTAAAAAGTTTAAAAAATATTGTAACATAACTTTTTTCTCTTCATCCTATGTTTGAAGACCTTAAGGAAAGTCAGTAAGGTAAATAAATAAACATATAAGTAACATGTTATTTGGGGGACTATAAAGTAGAATCAGCTCAGTGGAAATGCTCTTTGGGAATGGAGAATGGATGGTCCCAGAAACAAGCTAATAATACCGTTGAGGAAAAAGAGACATGAGTGTGTGTGTGCAGAGTCTGAGAAAGCCACTGACATTTATTTAACATCTAGTATGTGACGAGTCCATTATTGATTTCACTCACGACATCATTTGACTTTACAAGTAGAAGAGTAGGTATTCTCATAGTCCTTTTACAAAACCTTACGTTATAGCAGTGAAGTGCCTCAGACTAGAGTCCACCCACCTGCCAGGTTCTGAAGTTACTTCCTGGGTTCTGCCCTCCGCCTACCCCTCAGGCATCAAGCAGGCCTGTGCAGTTTGCAAGACAAGATGGACTTGCTTTGCAAGAAGACTCTCTAAAGGAGAAAGTCGGAGCTTTGTCTCCCAGCTTTTCTCTGGCAAATGAATAAATAGAGAGACTGAAGTAGGAGGCTAGGAGCCCGGGTGGGTTCCTCCTTCAACAGAGCAAACTGTCACCATATCACACCATGATCAGGCAAAAGTTACAGCTATACTTAAAAATCTGGGAGTTACCTCTCCAGAGAGATCAAAGGCATCTGTTCCCAAAAAGCCAGGGAGTGGCCCCCAATTAAGGAGGGAACTTCGAAGCACCCAAGCAAGAAACAACCATAAGAGACCTTTGAAGTTCACAGAACACGTTTCATGATTGGGGCTGTTTGGCAGAAAAGAGGAAGCCACTAGTTGCTAAGTGTCCACTGTGTTCCGCCTGCTGCAGGACAGGCTTGTCATCCGTGCTACTGCATGAATATAGACAGAAGAGCAGGTGGAACATAGCATAGCACTGAGGGTCCCAGGTACCAGAATCCATAATGCAACAGATGCAAAGAGCCCTCCGCACTTCTCTCAAGTCATTTCTAATCCTTAAACTAAAAAAAAAGGTAAAAATAAAAAAATATACCAATTCTTAGAATCTAAAATCAGAGGTTATGTCTCATGAGTCTGTTTTGTTTCAGCACAGTTGTAATTAGCCTGAAACTGAGAAATCACCATGGAACAGGTGTTAGACACGTTTCACAGACAAGACTGCAGGATTGGAACCAGTGGAGGAAAGCAGTTAAATATTTGGAGAGCTCTGAAGCCTAGAAAATCTGTGTTGTGATGATGACAGTCTAGAGCTGAGCACAGGGTGGATGCAGTCGAAAGACATCAATCACCTCAAAGGGAAAAATACAAAAAGTAAGAATTCTGCTATAGGAGCTTGAGGGGCAAAAACGAATACCTCGCATTTACACCTCAGTGCCCTGATATCCTTTGGTTGAGTCACAGGTTCCAGACTTAGTGTCAACAACAAAAACAAACAAACAAAAAAATGCAGACACTGTTTAAAAAAATCTGAGTATGAGAGGTAGAAAGAAAACTGGTTAAGTGGATGTCGGGGACCAAGGAGCCATATTTTTGTAATGTGTGCAGTATTCCCTGAGCTGTTTCTTTCTTGATGTCACCACGGCACTAGAGAGAGAGAATCCACATCACAAACCATCACCAGGAAGCAAAACAGATGAGAATGCTGCTTGCTTTATTCTCGCCAAGCTCTTCAATTGCAGAAAGACTTGAGCCCTTGAGGATACCGTCAGTCTCACACAATAAAACGACACCGGCAATGATTAAGAGGAACTGAAACTTGGGGAAAATGGCTGTGCACTACGAATAAAAGATCCAAGTTTTGGAGTAAGATCAACACAAGCTAAAGAAGAGATAGGGCTGGCTCGGATGCTAGGTTTTGCTGCTCAAAATGAGAGAGCACAGAGAACAAGTCAGAGCTTGCACAGATCTATGTGACAATTAGCTGTTTGTTACCAGAACAGTAGAAGAAATGAGGATATTTGCCTACCAATATATTGCCAAGACAGTTGCCACATGGTAGGAGATACAAACTCTCAACACTAGTGAATTGTTCTCTGATTTTAGGTTCATTGAGAGGCTATGGCATATGACAACTTCACTTGCTAAATGAATCATCTGTGACCCAGATAAAAATTGAGTAAGAACCTGCTCAAGTTTACATTCAACAGCAGAAGGATCTGTAGATTTCCTCATGATAGTCTTGGCTGGCTGAATGGTTCTTGATAAGACAACACAAAAGACAAGACATTGGGTTATCAGCTGACTATATGACCTTGAAGGAATTATTTAAGCAGCCTAGTTCTTGGTGACCTCATCTC
The DNA here is from genome assembly GCA_023101885.1 of Typhlomys cinereus. Lineage (NCBI taxonomy): Eukaryota > Metazoa > Chordata > Mammalia > Rodentia > Platacanthomyidae > Typhlomys > Typhlomys cinereus. Next base: position 1,536,361 of record JALPQD010000007.1, on the reverse strand, counting down.
TGAGATGGCCTAGGAGGTTCTTCAAGATTCTAGCTCTGGAATTCTAATATGCCATGCTTCTATAAACAGCAATGGTCCAGAAAATGGAACTATTCCTGAGGACAAAAGAAATTCTCTAGGCTTTGAAGAAATTTTAACCTAAATACGGGTGAGAAAAGGATCATCAACTCTGTCTGTGAAAGCATTACATCCTGAGGGAAGCTTGGCTAAATATTTTCATTTATAGTTTGGTTGCTTCATATCCAAAGCTCATGTTAATTGTCATTACCATGTTGCTGTCTTTAAAATTACAAGATCCTAAATTACAGAGTGGTTTACAAACTAAACCACCTACAAGTATTACAAGATTCCTTTCCTAACCATTTCATTTAAGGTCCTAATTTCTCCATCTATAGGCATCTCAGAATTTAATTTCTCTCTCTGTTTCTCTTTCTCCCAAAATGCACTTTTGCACAAATCTGAGACCATCATACATATTTTAACAATTGGTCAATATTGTTTCTGTCTGTACCATGAAACACAAACTCTCTTTCTGACTCACATGTTTTGTGATTACTTTTTCCCCAGCCTTCAAGCACATAACTCCAGAGAATCCTAAGACCATTGTCCAAACCCAGATAGTGCTGTGATGTTAGGATATGTTAAGATCCAGAAACCACTCTTTGATAGGAATTTCTTTTCAGACAAATAGCCAGTGGAGAAGTGTGAGACTTGGACCACACTCTGACAGAGCTCTGTCTTATCCAAATGCAAAGTGCTTCATGGTATTCTGGTAAAGAATATGAACATCCCTCTGTCAAAAACAACAGACTGATCAGAGAGAGAAAGGCAGACATGAAACTGCTTGGAAATCCTTCCAGTAGGAGGGTAAGTAGATTTGATTAGGGTCTGAGTACAGAGGGAGGGTCCCTGAACCCACAATCCAGGAATCCCATTGTTTGAACTTTCTCCCTGGTTCAAATGATTCGCTTTATTTTCTGATCAACCTTCCCAAACATAGGGAACAGAGAGGGGAGACATGAAGGAGTCGGAAGACAGTCAGCGGTCACATATGGAAAATGGACTCAGCTTCTTTTCCACGGTGAATGAGTTGAACCAAAAGATGGGTTTGAGCCAAGATTCCTACCATTGTTCCATCAATGTTCTTTGTCCTGAAGCTCGCTTTCATTTTGCCCAAGTTGGAGTGCCAGAGAGAAGATCTCCACCTGATCCTCTCATCCACCAAGCAGCACCTGTTTCCGTCCCTGCGTCGTCAAATGAAAGTAAAACATTCCGTCGTAAACAGTAATCAACCCCAATCCATCAGGAGCCAAATTATATGTTTGTGTGGCCTGAAAGGGCTGAGAACACTCTCTCGCAAGTGGCTGTGTGAAGCAGCCCCCGTCCTGTGTTCCTGAGAACATCTAAGAACCAACTGCAAAACACAAAACACTCATATTTGCTTTGACCTGTTAGAGGCCGAGCATTTCAAATTGATCATCTTCGGTCCAGAACCAGAAAGTGGGGCTGTTGTTCACATCCACATTTCATCGTGTGGCAAAGTTCAGCTCAACTGCCAAAGGGCCCAAGTCTCGGTATCTGTTGAAATTGTCCTGTGATATCAGCAGAGCTGTGCCCGGGAGCCCTGCTCACACAGACAAGGCAGCTTTTCTCTGCAAAACAGGAAGTGACCCCTCCAGGGTTTGAACCCAAGTCCTTCTGGTCTTAAAGTCCAGTGTGCCTTATTCTGCAAGATAGTAGAAAATGACTTTTAAACTACTTGAAAAAAAGTGAGGTATCACATTTCCTAAGAGTCTTTCAGTGGAGGGTGTCTTCAAAGGTGGTAAGAACAAAGTTGGCATTTGACAGGGGATGAAGCTCAGGTGGCAGACTACTTGCCCACTGTTCATGATGCCCTGGGTTCAAATGGCAGGATAGAGACACATGCCTGCAACCTTAGCACTAAACCTTAGTGCGAGAGAAGTGAAGGCAGAATGAGAGGTTCAAGATTTTCTCTGGATACGTAAGATCGTGTCTCATGAGATCCTGTCTCATATACATATGTGAGTGTATATGTGTATGTGTTTGTATAATAGATAAATAAAAAAGAGGCTGTAAAATTTTATGAATCTTCAATTATTGTTAATTCTTATTAGATGTGAAGATACCCAGAAAAAGTACTTGAAGTGTGTTTCCATTGATGTTCTATAAAGACATAATGGTCACTGACACAATGTTGGATTCCAATGCATGGAGATAGTACCACACACAACTATGGGTGTGACATGCACTAGGCAATATGAGACACGCTTTGAGGAGTGATAATAAATACAAATTTCAAGAGTTGAAAACTTAACCAGTATGTTGGAGGTGAACTCCAGGATGAAGCATTTGAAAGAATAGAAAGGAAAGAAGATGTCACATGCATAAAGAATAAAAAAGGGAAATATATCATGTGCACAAAGGATAGAAAGGAAAAAGACATCGTGCATACAAAGAATAGAAAGGAAAAAGGCATAATGTACACTAAGAATAGAAAGTGGCTTTTCAGTGGCTCTTTTCAATCTTTAACACCCCAAAGTTGTGAGGGTCCTGATTTCAGTGTGAAAGTGATAAAGCCTTTCCAGTACTGATACCTTCCAGTGTAATTTTCACACAGAGATGAGATACTGACAGGGAAGGAGCTGATAGGTCCACAAATGAGGGCAGTCTCTCTGGAGAAGCGTCATTAGGCCTCAGACCTGAACGACAGGAAAATTCCCACAAAGGAAAATCTGGAGTCAGAATACAGACCTGGGCTGCAGAAATGATTCTAGGGTTAAGTCTCTGCTTCACAAGCAGAAGGACCTGAGTGCAGATCCCAGACCCCACGTGAAAAAGCAGAAATGGCAGCTGTCCACACTTCTGGCCCAAGAAGGTGGAGCCTGGGAAACCCTAGAGTACAGAACAAAGGAGGTAAAGCAATCCAGAATGATTCCTGAAGTCACTCTGCAATCTCCATGGATACACACAGTGCCTTCTGATGCACCCAGACAGATAGGCAAACAGACACACACACATACAAACACAAATACCATATATGCATTTTTTTAAATTTAAAAGATAGAAGGAAAGAACACAGAGCAAGGCAGCAGCAAGTACTCAGAACTGAACATGGAAATAGTTTGGTGTCCAGAGAGACAGAAAGAGTGCCAGGGCAGAGGGGGACATATACACAGGCAAGATGATTTGAAGTCCTTTGCAAAGTCTGGATAGTCCTGTAAATAAAGTAGGAACATCAGAAACATTTGAAGTCAGGGGGTCATATAATCTGATTTATGTTTTTAAAATACCATCTGGCTACTGTGTAGAGAAGGGATGGTTGCTAGGCAAGCGAAGTGGAAGGAGAGATCACTTAAGGACTATTGGAGTTACTCAGGAGGAAAATGAAGGAGACAGAGCACATTGAGAGGGAAAGAATTGGACAGGCTTGAGAAATATTTTGTGGAAAGAGCAAAGGGAACTTGCTGATAGATTGGATATAGATAATAAAAGAAAGAAAAATTTAAAGAAAAAAAAAACCCTAGGTTTTTGTGTTGAGTAATTGGAGGAACGGTTTGTTCCTGGTTTAGGTGGAATAGGTCAGAGAGGAAAATAAAGAGCTCTCCATGGAACTTGTTAAGTTGATTTGTAATTAGATATCCTAGCAGAGTTGCCAGGCAGGTAGCTGGTTATACAACTGTGGAGCTAACTGAAGGGACTCAGATGAGAAACGGGCGTGTGGAAGTCATTGGTAGATCAGAGGCGATTACTTTAGGAATGAAAGTGGAAGGCACAGGTTAGCAGACTAAGGGACTTACAAAACAGAATTCAGTAAGAAGCACGCAAATCCTGGATCTACATGAATGAGGAGCTGAAGCAATATCAAAAACATTTCATCCATGTGTTTGCTCTATAAATATCTACAGACTGTGTGTGCTCTATCAGTGCTTAGTATTAAGTATCAGAGCTTAGCATTAAGATTGGTGCAATGAACTTGATCAGTATGCATGACCTGTACAGACCATGCTCAACGTGTGTGTATGTGGTTCAGAGAGCAAGAGCATCATGTCCCGCATGGATAGTCTGAAGGAGGAAGGTAGTCAGGAAGGAGTTCTCATGTCCTATGTACGACATGAAGGCACCACAAGCAGAAGGTGTCAAGGTCATTTCTTCTAGGCAAAGTAACTAGAAGCAAAGGCCGAGCAGAGAACACAAGGGATGATTTAGCAGACGAACAGCAGGAGAGGTAACAGCTCCGGATCAAAGCTATGCTAACTAAAGGAACTGAAAGCTTTGGAGGCTCACAGAAACTCTGAGGGCTTTAATCTACCTGTCCATGAGAAGATGTGGCTACAAAGGGCGCTGTGGCAAAGAGGAGGACTTAACGGGACAAAACAAAGAAGGAAGACCAGTGATGGTTGGGAGATGGCAGGGACTGTGATGTGACAAAGGAAAGGGAACCACAGACCACTAAGAAATTGCGTATAATGCAGGCTCAACCAGATATTAGGGACCCAATATTGAAAAGGTTGAGGGAATGTTAGGAACTCAGAAGCATGTGTTTGTCGATGGCTCATGTAACCACATATCATTTCCATTCCTTGGGTCAGATGTTACCTCTGGGCTCAGGATGTTGGTTCACATTCCAGTTGCTTTTCCTTCAGGTGTCTGTGATCTTGAAAGGGTTATTTGTTATACCAGACACATTTATATAACCTTCTGAGACTTCCTCCTTTTAACCTGGGAACTATGGATTATTAGTACTGTGCATGGTTACTTAGAAGACAGAATGAAACAGCACTGACAAATCCCATGATAATGGATTGTGCATTATATGGTAGGAAGACTAATGGTCCTCAAAGGCACCCAGATCTCTGGAACATGTGTCTGTGTTATCTTAGACACTGCAGGAATTTAAGTCTGCAGATGGAATAAGTTTGCTAATCAGATGACTTTCAGACAAGGCGATGATCCTATGTTGCCTGGGTAAACATGAGTCACAGGCTCCATGTAAGAAGAAAGAGAGAGAGAAAGAGAGAGAGAGAGAGAGAGGGAGAGCAGCATAAGGGTACAGTCTGACATTTTTAGCTTTGAAGATTAAATAAGACAGGTTTGGGCAAAGGAATGTTGGGAGTCTCTAGAAGGAACAAGCAAGCAAACAGATTCTCATTACATGCCCTAGAATGAAAAGCAGTCCTTTCCAAACCTTGATATTCATCCAGCAGGCTCAGACTCGGGCTTCTCACATATAGATCTGTAAGATCATTTTGCATTACGTTAAACCACTAAGTAAGTGGAAGGGTAAAAATAGAAAAGTAGTACATGCTGTAATAAATCAGGGTATCAAAATTATTATAGGAAAGATGTCTGACAAGAAAGAAGAGGAGAAAAGATAGAAGGGAACAGAGGGAAGAATGGTAGGTTTTGGTGAGAGTGAGCCTCCCCTTTGGGGGCTTCATAAGAAAGTGCCAAGTGTTCTTGAGAAGCAGGGAATGGCGGCCTGAATCATGGTTGAAGGTCAGTGCAGAGCAATTCCTCACACACTCTGTGTTCATCCAAGCTCTGTCCCTCTGGACCAGTTACTCTTTGCCTTTGCAACTTAAGGGACAAAGGGAGATTTACTCAACTTATGGTTCTAGAGGGGAGACGCAGTCTTTCATGGCAGACGTGGCTGCCTGGCAGAAGCTGGAGACGGGCTACATCAACACTATCTACTACTTGCTGCAAAACAGACTTCTCCAGGAGACAAGGTGGGACGAATCCACCTCAAGGCCCACCCCGTAGGACTGCCTTCTTCCAGCAAGGCTCCTCCTTCAAAGTTTCCGTGACCTTCCCAGACACATGAGACTGAGGGGGGGGCATATTTCACACCGTGACACCCTCCTTCCCACTACCCTCTTCCTTTCTTCCTTTGAGACATGGCTCTCCTTCTAGAAATGTTCTACCTTTCAAAGAGAATTTTGGAAATCCAGAATATGACTTTTGGAGCGATTTCTGTAGAACTCTGACACCAGGGGTGGGTATCTAAAGGCAACTGGAATATATACATCATAATTGCTCTACATGTGCCCAAGAAATTCACGACCATTCTGATGAAGGGAAACAGGTGGTTTTATTCTGGCTTGTGGCTGCCTGGTTACATTCCTTAGCTCCAGTTTGGCAGGACAGCTCATACTGATACCATATCCACTGGACTGCTAAGAAAGAGACAATCTTCACTTTCCAGATAGCACGTCGACTAAGTATGACAAAGAATGTCAACCCTCTGAATCCGCTCTCTCCACCTTACTCACCTGTTTATGGAAGTGACCCACCACTATCGGCTGTGTCTTCTCTCATCAGTCAGACAAGGGCTTACTCCAACTACTAAATCCTCAGAAATGCACCCAGAGCTCAGTCCTCAACCACCAAGTTGACACCTGCATCTAATTATCACCATGTGTATGGTTTCTCTCAAGTTGTCTCACAGCAGGGGAATGATGGTCTAGTTTGCAAGGAGGCAGGGATGCTGTGTGAAAAATACTTTGGGTGGCCATTGTTGATGGGCAAGAATGGACTCTGTGGTGACTGCATTCAATACCAGGTGAGTTCCTTGGAAGACACTTCTCAGTGTCTGTAGGTAGGAAGTGCAACCCCTGAGCTCTCCAAGCAGAGTGGCAAGGTCAAAGTAGGGGACAGAACTTTTTAAGCAGAGAGAGAAGCAAGTGCGCCTGCTATCGACAGACATTAGACTAGAGATTCCCAGCTATACCACAAGGGAATAGGTCGGGCCTACCCAGGTCTCACTGTCTGTTTTCAAGTTTGATCATGCAAACACACATCACAAAGCCTTCCCTTCATTTCTACCTGTCATCTCAGTCATTTTTTTTATTTCCTATTCCTTTCTCCAATGTGCTGAACACTTTGATCATTAGTTTGCCTTCTTGCTAAAACAGATCTCTGAAAATTGCTTATTTGTGAAGCCGGCAGACAATCCTAATTGCTGAAGCATGTCAAAGAAAACCTCAGAGACGGCAGTCACCTGGGAGGTATCCGTAGGCAGCAGAACTGTCATTCGAAAGTTCTCCTGGAATAAATACTCATTCTGGATTTTGCTTCCTATTTCAAACACAAGGAAGAATAAAAGCATCAAAATGTTAAGAGGCAATTTCCTTTGTTCTATACCAATAATAATCTCATAATTAATCTAGATGACTCCTGCTAAAATTATATGTTCAGAATAAATTTCAAGTGTTTGATTTTTATAGAGTCAATCTCCCTATTCCATAGCCTTTTTTTTTGGAGGCGCAAGTTGATTATTCGTAGGTCATAAAAATACCCATTTCTTCCACTGAAGAAGCAGCCCCTGTCACAAAGAAAATGGGAAAAAAATCTTTTAAATTGTACCAATTTTTGTCTTGCTGCTCCAGAATTCTGGGCAGGTAGCATGTAGCATGCTGGCTGGCCTCCTGAAGGTCCAGGCAGGTAAGTAGTAAAAGAATTGGGAAAGCCAAAGCTTGGCATTAAGTAGCCTCACCTGGGCACTGATGAAATCTAAAACATGCCCAGGTGGGGAGATGGCAGTCTCCAGGGAACATAGGCATGTAGGTACTCAAGGATGGAACAAGTGCTCTTCCTGATTGACAAATGGAGCTCGGGTCTGAGCACCCAAACAGAATGGTCTGTCCCTCGCAGAATCAGAGACTCCCATGTTTACCCATTATATGTACAACCCGACCACCTTCAAGTGCTCTTTGAAATCCACTCTCTACCAAATTGTCCAGTTTTTCCTCCTAATTGGAAATAAATGAAAGAAAGAAAGAAAGAAAAAAAGAAAGAAAGGAAAGAAAGAAAGAAAGAAGGAAAGAAAGAAAGAAAGAAAGAAAGAAAGAAAGAAAGAAAGAAAGAAAGAAAGAAAGAAAGAGAAAGGAAAGAAGAAGAAAGGAAGAAAGGAAGGAAGGAAGGAAGGAAGGAAGGAAGGAGGGAGGGAGGGAGGGAGGGAGGGAGGGAGGGAGGGAGGGAGGGAGGGAGGGAAGGAGGCAAGGGGAAAATGAAAAACTAACCTGTATCCCTCATTTTCTCTGGACAACTTGATCCTACTCAGTCTCCCACTAGTGGCGAAGTTTGCTTCTGCCCTGGTAAATTCACTACATCCAGACACAAACACCATGTCTGATGTTTGTTTGTTTGTTTGTTTCTTTCTTTCTTTCTTTCTTTCTTTCTTTCTTTCTTTCTTTCTTTCTTTCTTTTTCTTTCTTTCTTTCTTTCTTTCGTTTATTTCCAATTAGAAGGAAAAACTGGACAATTTGGTAGAGAGTGGATTTCAAAGAGCACTTGAAATAAGAAAATAAATCAACTCCTGTGAGTATGGCATCGTGGGCCGTTTTCTTCGTCAGGAAAACCTTCTTGACTCTTTCCCTAGCCCCTTCCTACCCATGATCAGGGTCTGGTCCCAGCATTCAGGCTCCTAGCATTTTGCTCAAGGAAGGGAGCGCAGTGCACACAGACTGGGAAGCAGCAAGGAACTTTACACACAAGAGGTAGAACAGAACAGAAGCAAGCTGTGCAAAACAAAAGACAAAGAAGAAAGGGAAAGAAAGAAAGAAAGAAGAACAAACGAGTGAGTGAGAAAGAAGACAGAGATAGAGACAGGTAGAGACAGGGAGACAAGAGACAGAGGGATCCAGTCCTCAAAATGTTTTTAAAGTTTTGAAGGGCTCATAAGATGGCTCAGGGAGTAATGCTGCCTTGACCTGTGTTTTATCCCTCAAATCCACCTGGTAAAAGGAGAAAACTAGCTCCCAAAATATTTCCCCCTGACTTCTATTTACATGCTGTGCATAATTGCCCATGAGTGCACACACACACACACACACAGACAGACACACACACACACACACAGGTTTTGAAATGTAATTTTTAAAAATCCCTGTAGGTCTGGGCAGAATGAGAAGTCCAGACTGAGGCCATCTAAGATACTTAAAGAAATGTAAGGCAAAGAAGAGAAAGGCATTACGGAAAACTATCCAGCTCACTTTAGAATGAGCCTGTATTTAGGGCACATAAACACTTAATGTGGGCATTGCATATTCTGTGCAACCAAAATGTCAGGACCGTCATATAAAATAAGCAGATCAAATTGAGAAATAATTGCATGATTGGTTCTTACATTTTAAATATCCTTAGAGTCCAAAATCAAAGCTCCCAGCTCCCAGGCCCCAATGTTTAAGGTAAGTAGCACCCTTGAAGCTAATCAACTGGGAAGGCCTAGTCCACCCTTCCCCATTGAACATCTCCGTCACAGAGGCCTGCATTTCTGTCATCGGAGGGAGAAATTCAAGAACATGGAGTCCTTGCTTTAAGTTCAACTTTTGCATAAAATCAGTTTCTTAAAGGACTTATTTTGATTTCAGGAAGAGAGGAAAACAGATTGATTCTCAATGCTAGCTACAGAAGGGTACAACAAAATAGTCACTATATGTGACTATAATCTTTTTTTAATACATTTAAATGAAACCACACACGTTTGAGCCAGGAGACATTAATATTAGCTGTTTCCTCTCTAAATAGCAATATGAACTTATTTTCTTAATAAGGAACTCTCAAATATAGTTTCATCTACAAAAGGAAGAAAAGTTTTTATACCTGCTAGTTTTGAAATGCTCTTGGATTATGATGTGCCACTACCGTGGTTGCCATGGTAAAGAAGAAAGAAAAAGAAAGAAGGCAAGAAGCAAGAGAAAGATGAACAGAGATGGCGACGTCACTGTTTCCAATGATGCCAGGAACTGGAGTTCAAGGAAAAGGGAAAGAAAGCAGACTGAACAGAGAGCCAAAGGAAGAGGAAGTGGTAGCAAGAGGAGCACACACATCACATGAACCCCACATGCAGTGAGCAAATACACACATGCACATCTCCCCCAATACACATACATGTGAAGATGGAAAACATATGTCCTAGTATTTGCCATGTTTCATCTCATATAGTGACTCAAAGGGACAGTATACTAGGAAAGGACAATTTCCTAAGCAAAGACCCTGCAACCCAACACAATTTCTCTAAACCAGACAGAGAAAAGCTTGCCTACAGTCCCTGGGGATCCTGTCATCAACCCTGATGTGTTTTTTTTTTGTTTTTTTTTTAGTGGAAGTTAAAGTTATATAAGTGATCCTACCTAAAGGGTAATTTCTTTGTCTTTTCTACATATATTCTGTCATTTAAAGATCAATAATAGTTCATTGTTTTACATTCTAAAAAGTTTTGCAAACCTCTTTAAAGAATGAAATTAGCTACTATTAGAACATTTAATTATACTAAATACTCATTAATATACTATTGAGATGTCCATCCCTCTATAACTAGCCAATAGCTGCAAATAAAAGACAAGGTAGGTGGGGAGCCTTTGTGAAACTTCAGAATCAGAAATGGGACATTAACAAAGACCTGTCAGGATATTCAGGTTCAGAACATAATATATTTCCAAATATTTCCAAAAACACAATGGATAGGACAGGGGATATGGTCCAGTGTGCAAAAACTCTTACTGTGCAAGCACGAGGACCTGAGTTCAAAGCCCCAGCACCCACATCAAAGACTTGGTATAGCTTTGCAATATTTACAGTCCTAGCATTGTGGAGAGCTAAGACAGGAGAAGCACTGGGCCTTCCTTGATGGCCACTTGCATGGACATTATGGGGTGATCTCCAAATTCAGCAAGAGACCTCTCTCAAGGGAATAAGTAGAATATGACACAACTTAATGTCATCAACTTGCTATCACCTGTGTGTACAGATAGTCACACACACACACACACACACACACACACACACACACACACACGCATCATTACTGGAGAATATTCTAGCATATCCTATGTAGCCAATTTCACATAAAAAGGACAAGTATCACCATCCAGTCACAAGCATGACAGTTCATGATCATGTCAGGGCCAAATGGACACAGCCTACGTTGCAATGCAGACCCCAGTTCATTTATTCTACTCATGGAGCAGTGACTCACCCAGATCACAGGTGCCTTCACAGTGGTGCTGGCACTACCTCTCTGGAGTCCAGAGTCTTGAGTCCTTCTCTTCTACTCTTCTGGGAACACTCAGATGAACTCTCCCAAAATCAGGAAGTTATAATTTAATATATTTTAAATCAAGGATATACAGTTGAATTGTTCTTTTCTTTCAAAAACCCAAGTTAATCAAGACAGAAAAATGGAGATAGACATCCTAAGAATTTGGAGAAAGAAGTAAAATATAAAAACTTAAATAGAAGTCAGCTTCTGGGTCAGAGTATTTTGGGACAATTATTCAATAGAAGAGTGCAGGAGATGTTTACAAACAATTAGAAACCTCACCAGAAAACTCACAATTTCTGATGTTGAAGCTGACCAAATGGAGAGGAAGGTCCATTCTCAGGGCAGTAATGCTTAGCTTAATTGAAATTAAGCCACCTTTAGCTTGTCAAAATTCAGTTGACAAATTCAAAGATGAGCCTGAGAACCTGTGTTTCTCAGTGTCTGTGTAGCTCATTGTACTTTTCTATTTCTCAATACTTTACTATTACATTATGCCGCTTTATGAATCTCAGAGTTAGATGATATTGATGTGTCCAGTCACTTTGTAACAAGTAAGCAACTTTGAAAAGTCATTGAATGGAGTATGTCAGAAACTACAGTGAGCTGGGAACCGATAGACATGACATGGACCAGTGTTGATAAAATTATACAACTGTGATCTGCAAGCACAAGGGATACCACAGGGAATCAGGCTGAGATTTGATACTTATATCACAGGAATGTCATGGCATGAGACTGCAACTAGATTGGATTAGGAGACCAGGTGCGTCTAAACTTTGGCATTACAATACCACATAATGTTGTCATCTACCAAGGTCATGCTTGAGAACCAAGCAATCAAGTAACAACCAACGCAAAAGCTGCCTTGCAGTGTTTTAAGTATCTTTATGATATTTTTTCTAGAGCTGTTTTCACAACATGCAGGTTACAGGGAGTTTGCTTCATCATCTCAAAGATCCACATCCAAGTTTCTTTGTGTCTGAGCAGAAAAGCTGTGTCAGAATTTAGAGGAAGTTTATAGTCATTATTGTGCTGTAATTTCCTCCAATGAAACAGTTCATCCTCAAAGAAAGGTCCTTAAGACTTAGGAGGTAAACAAATTTACAAGTCGCAGGAAATTCCTGAAACTACAAGATTCATAAGGCCCATGTTCAAAGTTACAGGAGCTGTTAACAGTTGCACTCCCAGGATGCAGTGGGGAGGGGTAGCCTTATAGCGATTCTTTGCCCTTAGGTCATCTCTGCTCCTATTAGTGACCCTTCAATACTGCTTCATAAACAAGTCCAACAAACTCACCATTCGACAATATGATTTCAGCGGACTTGTTAGCATGATCTATTGCCAGAACGCTATCTGGGTTGAACAGGCATTTGCTCATGTCTCTCCAGAAAAAGTCACACAATGGTCATTTTTGAGTGCTTAGGATATGAACTTTAAGGTACACCTCCTGAAACACTTAAGCAATGAAGGGATTTGTTTGATGTAGGGTACTACGGGCACTAACCTAGTCTGAATTCCTAGGGCACTGGTTCTATTCCATCTCGAGCATGTTCCACACAAGAAGCTTTGAGCTAACTCCGTGAGTATTCTGAACAAAGGTTCTCCCACCTACAGGCGCAGGGGTTACTTCTCCTTTCTTGCGGCTTAGTTGTTATGCCTTCCATACCAACTGCAGAAAAGGAAGACATCACAGAAAACATCTGTTCCTACCACTTGCATCCAAAATGTCTACTTTCTAAAGACCCGTGAATATCTAGTGTAGACTAAAAGAGTACATTCTCCACGAGGTCCTGTTAATTTTTCCATATCCGGCTGCTGTGCAGCACATTTACTGGATTGGTAACACGTTGCTCAGTATTATGCAAATGTGCATGCTCCTTGCAAACGGGCAGCAATTACAGGGTTGAAAAATCTCCTCAGTGGTCATATTTCCTGGGAGCGCATCGTGTCAGGAGGTTGGCAAGTGACCTTTTCATTTGTCTGAGCAAATAGGAGAGAAAATTATTGACTTTGTTTTTTAAATATTTACTCGTGTCCCTTTCAAAATAAATTACATCAATAAGAATATCAGGCACTCGTTTTTATAGTATATTTTGGAATTTCGCCCTCCATGCTACTCAGGGCTATTTTCTCTCCAGGATTCCGGCTGTTTAAGATTCTCTGCTCTCTGAGAATGAGATTTGAATTTAAGAGGTTGCCTTTTGTGGACTCTGTGCTGACAAGTGAGCCTTCCTAACCGTCGAAAGCAACAACCTCCCTCCCATGAGTTTCCCACAATTCTGGCGAGACCCCAGTTTTATTTGCTCCTGTTTAAAAGCTCTAATCATTTTTAAATAAACCTTTCTTCCTGTGCATGATCGTACTAATGTGGACCTTATCAATCAGCCGGAAATGCAGGTAACAGGAGTTATTAATCGATTGAGCTTGCTGTGATTAGATAATTAATAAAAGGAAAGGTACTTGACAAAAGGGATAGATTTTAAATTTTTAATGCCTTATCATAAATTAGTGAGTAGAATTTTAATGGGCACTTCAGCCTCCTACTGTTCAATATGGCAAGGAAAGGGAAAGGCAGATCTGAGTTGGTTGTGGTAACACAGAGAGCTAACAGATTTAACTGAATTCAGTGAACTCTGGTTCTAAACAATAACCCTTCTTGGTTTTTTTTAAACCCTCTGGCCTCCATTTACTTCGATATACATTCAAATGCATCAGCAACAACTAATGTTTCTAGATCTCAGTTTCTTTTCTTTTTAAATGTAGTCTGAAATATCAGCTCCAGGGTCACACGCATGTTAGGAAAATATTTGCCAGTGCTCTCCATGTCCACCCTTCCAATCCCTCGACACTAAGACTAATAACATTTCATACCTATGTATTAGACCAAGTGGGACAGGCTAAGAGACAGATTACTTGCTTTAGTTTCTCAAGATAAATACAGGAAAAAACCATCATTTAAATTCTTTAAAAATGTGAGAGAGATTTTTATAGAAAAGAGCAGGGCAGAGAAAGAAAAGTAAATGAGAGGAAATATGTCCAAATAATTTTTTGTTTCATAGGAAATGACATAATGAACCACAGGAAATTAAAAACAGGACTAGTTGGGAAGAGGAAGACGATCAATAGGGGAGGAAGGAGACAATAAACGGTAACAATAGATGAATACAATTAAAAAGACATCTTATTAAATGTATGAAAGTCTCATAATAAACCCTTTATTATGCATCATGAAAACATACAAAAACATTTAAAAAATAGAGCAATCAAAATCTCAGGAAGAATTGATTCCTTCTATTTCATATAATTAAGTTTATTAAAAACTTATTAACATTCTTCCCTGGTAATGGAAATGTCTTCACACATTAGGACCCAATACTTGGGAACTCTTCAGCTAGGTAGAATACTGTGCATGTGTGCACAGGGAGTGCATGTGTCTGTGTGAGTGTGCATGTGTGCACAGGGGAGTGCATGTGTCTATGTGAGTGTGCACGTGTGCTCATGCACGTGTGGTCCAGACGATCGGCATCAGGAGTCATCCCTCATCCATACTTTTTTTGTGAGATTCACCCCAAGGACATGCCTGTCTCCACTTTCAACATTTTGGGACCATAAGAGCCACCACAGCTTGTGGCTCTCTGCATGGGTTCTAGGGCGCCGTGTAAACTCAGCTTTCATGGCAACTTCTGTGCCTACTGAGCCATCACCTGTGGCTCAGCTAGAAACTTCTAAGCATCAGTAAAATACGACCATTCTTTGCATCTCCATAATCCTAGTAGATATGGATGCTCACCTTTTGGTACGATTCTGTGGAATTTGATAACGGAAGGTGTAGAGACCCATAATTATTTTTTTTTTACTATAGACCCTCTTGTCTTGAGTGTTTCTCATTCTGTTAACTTTTGAAAAATGAGGATGAAAGTAATTTTAATCCCATTATTTGAGACAGCTTAGACACTTACATGACATTGTTGTTTGAAATAACTTCTTCATCTAAATAAAATTAAAACATTCTGATTTCATAAAAAAATTACAGTCATAACAAGCATAAGTGTTGATTGCTAAAGCTCCATGAACTACGTTCATACCATGTTATGATTTCATAGCATGGATTTTTAGAAGGAAGAATAAAGACTTTCTTCTGTCTTTAAATTTATAAAAGTAATACATGTGTTATACGCAAGGCAATACCATGAAGCTAAATGTGTAGAGCACTGGAAACTATTACAAGATTAATTAACCCAATGAAGAAAAATAAAGCAAAATACTAAAATTCTGTTTTAGGCAAATGCAACAGAAAATGCATGCCACATGCATTTGCTAAATGTTGAAACTGGCATATTTCTGATAACTCAAACTAAATCATGATGTCCCAGAAAAATGATTTAATCTAACCAAGAAGCCTAAATATATTTTTTTTCCTTTTCCTGGGAACTAAAATTAGCAGGTTATTCATTAGTTTTGTAGGGTTTTCCTGGCTTACAACAATGATGTAGGATCTCAGAATACTGGGACATTGAAATGAGTGAAAACAAGCTGGAGAGATGGCTCCAGCGTTAAGCCTCTGACTCAAAAGCAGAAGTACCTAAGTTCAAATCCCAGATTCCACATCAAAACACCAGGAGGAAATGTTGGCAACTTTCACTTCTGGCCCTGGATGGCAGAACCTGGGGAAAAAAATCAAAGCAAAAAGGAGATAGAACAATACAGGATGAATCCTCAAGTAACTCTTGGGCCTTCTGATACACACACACACATACATATAAATGCACATAGACACACACACACATGCACACAGATACACACATAGACACACACATACATACATACTCACATACATGCAGATACACATAAACATACGCACACAGACACACACATATGCACACTCATGTACACACACATGCAAGCATATGCACGCATACGCACACACACATAAATAAATAAATAAGAGAAATGGTACAAACCTGGAAAATGCCCTTGTGGGAGGACTGTGGCTCCTGATTCAGCACCAAAGAGCCTCTCGGAAGGGAGCCATCGACTGGATTTTCATTCCTAGGGTGAGTTTACTGGTTCTTATGATATAACAGGAATAAACTCAACATAAAGTTTAGAGCGCAAAGAAGGCACACCCCTGCCTTTGGGGAAAAAGTACACTGTCCAGGGAAATGCTTGTTTCCCATTGGGGGAAGAGGTAATGCAGCAACCTCTCAAGGCACAATCCAGAAATTTCCAGCCTAAGCTAGAACATCACAATATCTATGCGACAACTTTAACTAAAACCTGGTTGTGTCCATGGTATGAACTTGGGGAGATGGGTGCTCCTGTCTCCAGGGAACCTGGGGTCTCCTTTTCAGGATCTTAGCTCCTAGATGAACTAATTGAGAAAAACAGAGAAGGAACCTTGAAGACAGTTATCGATAGAGTCTGAGAAAGAAAAAAAAAAAAAAAGACTAGAGAGGGAGCCGGGAGGAGAGAGCTGAGGGAAGGAAGAGAAACCGCCATGTATGACAGAAAAGTAGTCAGGCCCAGTGGGGGAAGTCTAGAGTGGCTTCATGGATTGAGGGGTGGGAAGGCTTCAGAGGGAGCACTGGAAATGGACAAGGTTGGCAGTGAGGGGATCTGAAAGCTACTGCATCCAGGAAGGGGTTTTCCGGGAGGTGCTGAGTGCACACGTCTTGACGGAGCAACTGTTCCTCCCACTTTCTTGGGTCTTCATGCAATCATGCTTCTGCTTCTTGTGCTACCTTTGGGCTCTCCTCTCTGTGCTGCAAAACAGGACTCTATCCTTCTCTCAGAGTGCTTTGCCTTGCTGGTCAAGGAAAGCTCCTGCCGTTTCTGTGTCCATTAAACACGCTATTTGTGTCAGACGAGGTCACGAAACTGGTATTCACCTCTTCTGATGAGGTCTTCAGATATAGGAGGGATGAGCTGTCTTCAGCAGTAAGTATCCCATATCCTTGAACCTCCTTACATCTTTGTCAGAGGATGCCTGGGGGATGCTAGCTATAAATGACCCTTTTTATTCCCTTTCTCTATACCAAGCCTCCTGTTAATAAGCTTCTGCAACAAGTAAAGAAAATATACTAAGGTTCAGAGAGTATATTTGTAGAAAAAAAATTCTAATCATTTGAGATACTCAAAGGAGAGAATGGAAGGAAAACCAGGCCTAGGTACCAAAGATCCATGTTTGTATCTTACACCAGAATCATACACTGCTATAAGCACAAACCAGGTTGTGTCTGCTGCTATTTCATGGAAATATCACCTATGTAGCAATTTATTCAGAAAATCCTTGTGAAGAATCTCCTGGCTGTAATCTCAGGTCTGAAGGCAAGATTAGCAAAGACTTCTATTGTTCTGCTTTCTACTTCAGGCAGAACTTCTTGTTTCTATGGAGAACCCACATGAAATTGTAAGGAAAGCCATTAAAGCACACAGTAGATGTGGAAGGACAGGACAGTCTTGTCAAAATAAAGAGAGAAATGAAGAGAGAGGCCAAATTACTCCTGCATCATTAAAATTCAAAAGTAGTGCTTAGATGCTAGTTATTTTGGCCATTGTGTAACCGTCTCCATTGTTGTTCGTAATTGTCAGTCACAGATGTCACTGTCGAGGAGGATAAAGGAGCAGTAGCATGTCTTCCAGAAGGGAGCCCAGTGCGCGCGAAGGGCATGAATCCACGTGGCACGACATGGAAAAGCTGGGGAGTCCATGGAAGGAAAGCGCTCAGGAGGTTCATTACTTCAACTGTGTCATTTGCTTTCCTTGTAGAGAGACAAAATCCCTGACTCAGGCCATCTGAGGGAGAAAGGGTCTGTTTCACAGTTTAAGAGCAGCCCACCACGCTGGGGCAGACATGGCGGGCATAAGCACCGAGCTCACCCTGAGTTCACAGTCAGGAATAAGAGAGACGAGCTGTGGTACTCAGCTGGCTTCTCCTCCTCATTCAGTCTGCGACCCTGGCCCACATTCGCCCTGAGTCTCCTCTGTTCAGTTAAACCTTTTCGGAAACATGCTCAAAAGCACACAGGCTCCTAGGTGAGTTGCTATGATGATTTTAATTCCCATCAAAAGTTGACAATCGAGATGAACTATCACATCAGCCCACTGAATCCTAGACTGCTTTTTCCACTGCTTGTCTTCCTCCGCCAAGACAATGGACAGAGAGAGACAGAGAGAGAGAGATTATGTGAACTAAAGTTCTTTAGGTGTAGGAAGGCAACAGAGCTAAGGGAGACATAGAATTCAGGACAAGCTTGTTCCCCGAAATCCCAAAGCGTCCCAGGGCAGGTACAATCTCCTGTAGCTGCCATGCTTGCAGCACAGATGGGAGACTGAGAAGCCTCCCACCCACAGACCGCACACCTAAGCAGCATGGCACAGAGACAGGGCATTCGGGGGCACAGTGCTTCCAAATCTGAAACGGGATCTGGGGTTTTCCAGTCAGCTGTTCCATCCTTTGAGATGAGCATTCCAGAGTATGCTGTACATTTGTGCTGGCTGGATACAGGCGTCAAAGGGCTGAGCCTTTGGGTGCATCTATGTAGAGTCCTTTAGTTAATGTGTGCCCAACTACAGCCATTTGGTCTTTCACAAAGGGCCCAAAAATCCAATGGAAAAAGAACAACATCGTCAACAAATAGTGCTGGAAAAACTGGGTATCCACATGCAAATACTGGGCCTGTATTTGTCACCATGTACAAGACTTAATTCCAAATGGATCAAGGACCTCAATATAAGGCCAGAGACTATAAAAAATCCTTAGTTGGAAGGGTAGGGAACTCCCTGAAGCTGATTGGACTAGGCCAACAGTTCCTAATCGGAAATCCAATAGCGCAATCAATACAAGCAACACTCAACAGATGGGATCTTGTGAATTAAAGAGCTTCTGTTCAGATAAAGAGATTGTAACTCGAGCACAAAGGCAACCCACAGAATGGGAGAAAAATCTTCACTAAACATATATCTGATAGAGCTCTATTATCCAGAGTGCACAAAGAACTTAGAAAACTAAACACCAAGGAAACAAATAGCCCAATTAAAAAATGGACCTTGGAACTTAAAAGAAACTTTACCAGTAACGAAATTAAAATGCCTAACAAATGCTCCACATCCTTAGCCATCAGGAAATGCAAATCAAAACCTCCCTGAGATATCATCTCACCCCAGTCAGGATGGCAAAAATCCACAATACGAACAACACCAAATGCTGGATAAGATGTGGAGAGAAGGGAACTCTCCTACATTGCTGGTGGGAATGCAGGCTTATATAACCACTCTGGCGAGACGTTTGGTGATTCTTAAAGAAGTTAAAGAATGAAATGCCATATGACCCAGCTATTGCACTTTTGGAAATAACCACACATACAGCAAAAATTCACCTCGATAGCACAAGCATGACCATGCTGTTCATAGCAGCACTGTTTACAATAGCAAAGTCATGGAATCAACCCAAATGTCCAACAGTTGACGAGTAGATAAGGAAAATGTGGAACATTTATGCAATGGAGTACTACTCAGCCATCAAAAATGATGAATTACTAGAATTTACTTGGGAAATGAATGGAATTAGAAACAATTATATTGAGTGAACTATCCCAGACACAGAAAATTAAGTGCTGTATGTACTCCCTAATAGGTGCATCCTAGTACCAAACCCACTTAGAGACACTCAAAGATAAATCTCTGTAATATCTACAGTAATTATGAAGATTATAAGCAGAGAAGGGGAAGGAGGACCCCACCAGAAACAAGGAGAGAGGGTATCATGCTACAGCAGAGATAATAGGCCACCATCAGGGACTGCAAATAAGTAATGAGACATCTGGTTAAGCTCACAGACTGTCCTTCCTGGTCACTTGCAACTGAAGGGGTATGATCTTACCAGGAAGGGAGGGTATACAGTCTGGCAGACAGAAGAAGGTAACCATTTTGCAATGGGAGACTGACCCACCCTCACCACAATCTCCTGCTCTTCTTCCATCTACCTTTGAATCTATTCTTATAACAAGACTCTAGTTTAACAGGTTTTTATCTCCGGCCAGGTGGTGATATCCAATACCTATCAGGATGGAGTGAAGGGCATTGCAGGAGCAGCAAAACTGAAAAAAAATCAACAAACCATAATCCAGAACATCAGAGACTCTATATCAACCACCTGGAATCAGGCCAGCCTAATCTCTCCCCATCCTGAAGCTCAGGGAAATTTGCGGAAGAGGGGGCGGTAAGAGTGTAAGAGCACAAGGATGGGAGGAGTCATGATATGGAAGATACTCCACACAGGTTAGGGCCGAAGCAATCATAATAGGACTCTGCATGATCTGCGCAATGACCAACATATCATTGACCCCTCAAAGTCTAGCATGGACTAAAGACACTAGGATCCTTAGAAGCAAGGGATTAACAGTCACAGTAGTGTTCCTATACTTAAGGGGAACACAAGAAAGAGTTCTAGGAAATACCACTGAGTCCTTACATCTCATCAGAGAGGAGGACCCAGAGGAAAGTTTGACACACATTAAAGGATCCTTCAGAGATGGGGGAGGGGCACTGGTAGAAAGGGAGGGAGGGGGGAAAGGAAGGAGAAAAGGGGGGAGGGAGCGGGGAAGTCCAGGGAGGGGTGGAGGGAGGGAGGGGACAGGGTACCTATTACGTTTGTATGAGTGGAAAAAATAAAAAAAAATGTGCGCCCTTAGTAAATCTGTAGAAGATTATTTGATTGACGTGGAAAGACACAACCCACAGTGAGTGGGTTCTCCCAAAGTAAATGGATAAGATGAAGAGAGCTGGTTCAGAAGTTTGTCAAACTTTGGCAAATAGGCATGCTGGAAAGCAAGAAAGCATGTCCTTCTCATCTCTAGCACAGATGTGGTGCAAGGTATTCCCTCCGCTCCTGATATTGTCATGAATTCTGTCACACTGATGACCGTAACTGAGACCCATAAGCTGAAATGAGCCCCTTGTTGCCTCTAAATTGAGTTCTGTAATCATAACAGCAATATGAAGAGCAACTGTAACAGCATTCTGCACTTACTCTTCAAAATTACAAGAGACAAAGGGATGCAGAAACTAGCTGGGCTCAAGATCATGTAGAGCAAATGGGTGATTGACCCCTCCCTCACCACAGTTTCCTACTTTTATTACATCTACCTTTGAATATACTCCTATAACAAGACTCTAGTTTAACAGGTTTTTATCTCTGTCCAGGTGGTGATATCCAATATCCATCAGGATAGAGTGAAGGGCATTGCAGGAGCAGCAAAACTGAAAAAAAATCAACAAACCATAATCCAGAACATCAGAGACTCTATATCAACCACCTGGAACTAGGTCAGCCTAATCTCTCCCCATCCTGAAGCTCAGGGACATTTGCGGAAGAGGAGGCGGTAAGATTGTAAGAGCACAAGGATGGGAGGAGCCAAGATATGCAAGATACTCCACACAAGTTAGGGCTGAAACAATCATAATTGGACTTTGCATGCCCTTCACAATGTCCAACACACTATTGACCCCGCAAAGTCTAGCATTTGCTAAAGACACTAGGATCCTGGGATCGACAGTCACAGTAGTGTTCCTATGCTTAACGGGAACACAGGAAAGGGTTCTGGGAAAGGCCGCTGGGTCCTTGCACCTCATCGGAGAGGAAGACCCAGAAAAGAGTTTGGCATGCACAGTAAAGGATGCTCCGGGGATGGGAGGGGGAGGCACTGGGGTATGGGGAGGGAGGGGGGTGAGGGTTGGAGGGAGGGGACCAGTGTACCTGTTAAGTTTGTATGAGTGGAAATAAAAAAAAAAGATCATGTAGAGAATTATGTTGCAGACTATAAGGAAACTAAACCTCCCAAATGTATGAAAGGATGAGCCATGCTCCTTCCAAGTCTGAGAAAAAATACAGGAAGCAATGGAAAACTTTAAAGTCAAATATTAAGAAAAAGAAAAGAAAGAAAGATAGTGAAATAAATCAACAATTATAATTTGAAAAACAGAATATTAGCATTCATTGAAAAAGAAAATTGAATGACAGATCTGTAACAAACTTTGCACACACTTGACGGGCACTAAGATTTTAATGTGAGGAGAAGTGGGATCATTCATTAGATAACTAATAATTAATAATGTGATATGTTCAGCTCTCATGATGAAGGAAGATGTTTGAAGCTGTCGTGTTACCTCTAAAAGAGGAGAATGTTGTACTTGCTGTTAGAATGATAGTAGAGAATTTCACGTGGGTTTAAAAGTCATTTTAAATCCCAGGTATTGACTTTGTGAAGCCTTCTTTTTTGATACCCCCCTCCCAGTCTCTTTCATGCCTCCACACTTCTGAACTTTCATGATCCCGTCACCTGGTGGAGCAGAACCTAGTTCTAGAGTTTAAATTACCTGGGCTCCAATCTTTCCTGGGTGATTGCAAGCAGTGAAACTCATAGGCAAGTTACCCAACCTCGCTGTGTCTGTTGCCTCTTGTTGCAGTCTGCTTGCATGGTTGCTGATAAATGACATCAAATGGCCTAAGGGGTTTATTTTCTCTTACAATTACTGGTTACAGTCCTTAGTCCAGCTTGAAAGGAGATCACACATCATCACCAGGGCTAAGGGAACTGACCACACCATCTCTACACAACAGCTGAGAGAGGGACAATCCTTACTTGCCAGACCAGCATGTTCGGCCAAGTGTACACAAGGATGCCAACTCTCTCAACCAGCTCTCCATGATTTATTCTAGGGCCTAATCCCACCCACCACAGGCTGGGCCTTCCTCATCAGCTGGACAATCTCCTGCAGGTTTGCTCTGGGCTTAACTCAACCATTAATTCTCTACAAATGTGCCCAGAGCTCAAACCCTCAACAGTCAAGTTGACACTTGTGCTTAACTATAACACCTCTCTTAAGGCTGCTGCCAGGAGCAACAGATGATGGAAAAGCCATGCTCAAGGTTTGCTTTGCTTTCCTATTATTCATAGCCATTAATAGGCCATATTCTTTAGCAACTTTTTTCTGTGTCTGATGTTTTTGCACAACTGTGATGTTTTTACCTTCTCCAAAGACACTGATATTTCTGCTTGTGTGTAGACAGAATCATAAGACAAAAGTCCATACTTGAATGACTAATGCTGTCAATGTTATGAGCGGAAGCCATAATGAAGACAAAGAGAAAAATGGGATGACCTAGAAGATCAAAGAGAGGGAAGAAAAAAGAAATAGAGACGTAGATTGAACATGCTAAATAGAATGTTTAAAAAATTCAAAACCATTTTAACACAAGCATAAAATCACACACAGAGGATGTGGAAAAAGTGTTTGTTGTGAAAATCTGATCTGAATTGTTTCCCAGAATCCACGTAAATGCTCAGCATGATATCACATGCCTGTAACTTCCTTGTGAGGAGCAGGAAAAAAGGAGGATTTGGGAGCAGCCAGAAGCTAGGGACTTTTTCTCAAAAACTTGGGTAGAGAATTGAGAAGGATACCTGACCTCTCACCCACACACTTAATTAATTAATTAATTAATTAGTCAATGAATTTATAAAATGAAGCATCACAAGTACAAAGTGCTACAAGATTTTGTGGGATAAGCTGGAACCAAAATGTAATCACACATAAAAGATTACATGAAATTACCTTCAGGACATCTCCACAGATGGATATGAAATATGCAAATGAATTTAATATTTTAAGTTCTGCTCCATAATCACAATATTATATCATGTACATGCTCATATTCTCAAAGTACAAAGATTTCCAGATCTGAAACACTTCTGAGCCCAAGCAGTTTAGATGATTCATATGTCATGTAGTAAAACAGGTAAACATTTGAAAATGACAAGAAAATGTGATCCAGAAGCTAGAGAGATCATCAGCCTTAGGCAGGTGAACAACTTCTGAAGCTCATGTACGCACCTGTGAGCTATGTGTAACTTATCTTCCACATGTGTGGCAATTAATAGCCAATGTTATATGCTGCATTAAGATATAACTGGTATTCTCCACTGAACACATATACTAAAATGATTCAAATCTACTGGCCAAAATTGTAACCAATATCACGTGGCCTGCTATGTATTTTGGAGCAAGTATAAAGAGCTAAAGAGAGCTGTTGATAATGTTTGTGTGTGTGTTCTTCAATAATAACAGATACCCAGAGAATATATCTTAAAAAATGACAAAACAGACATCACTTTCCCTTCACGTTGTATCCCTTCTTTGCTACTCCCTGATGGGACTCATCACATAGCTAAATCTTCCTTTTGGACTGAAAACTCATTTAGGCTGCATATCTAATAGAAAACGGAGGCTATGTCAACTTCATTTCAAACTACTTCTTGGATCCTAATCTGCATTAACAATTCCCAGGATAAGCCAGTGTGTACAGACAGAGCCAAGGTCCAAACAGATAGCAGCTAGGATTCTAGATCCATGTATGGAGATGATTAAGCCAACCTCTGCCAGCTGGATGGCTCAGATACACAAAGGCAAGACTGACATAACAGGATGCATGATGCCCAGTGAGTTCTAAGGCTCTGATAAGCAACAGCAATTGTTCTGCATTATACGGCTAGCAATCAGGTAAGTGCTACCTTAGACAGGAATATTAGCAACAATTAAACCTTAAAACAATAGCTCAATGTGTGCTGTCAGGAGCAGGGCTATTCGCTTATTTTGTGTCATTCTGTATCTCCAGTAAAAGTGTTTAATAAACCATCACATCTCTCTCTCCCCATACAAGGAGTCAAATCTGCAGCTTAAACCTTTTCAGATATGAGAAAGAATTTCCTGTATGGCTAGAGCTCTCCAGTCAAGGATCTTTAGTGTTTCTTCAGTCACCTGAAAGGAAACTATTTTAGTTTTCTTGGATAAAAAGTGAAGTCAGAAGCAAGAGCACAGAATGTGTGTGCTAAATATTTGGCTTCTGTGTCGCCCCTGCTATTTGCCAGCTGTGTGGCCTGGAGGTCAGGGTAATGACCAGCAAATAATGCATCTCAAGGGTTTATGTGCTTATGGGAAGTCAGAGATCTATTCAACAAGAAAGGGAGATAAAAATGAAAAATTGTATGTGAGATTTCTTTCTGCCATAGTAAAAAAAAAAAAAAGAAGAAGAAGAAAGAATCCCTAGATTGTTCCAGAAAAGATCAGTCAAATGCTCCACAAGAGCATCTCCCCTTATGTTTTCGCTCACCTGGTACATGACTCCTCATCGCAGTTGTAACTACATCTACGGTAAAGAATTTTTAAAAACCAGTGAAAGCAGGTGGGTGTGAGGGCCTGAAACACTGGGCTAAAATATTCAACTGAAACAGAAGACTGATGTGAATAAGTTTCATGGTGGGCCTCAATTCTAAATATTTTCTAAGAATATAATTTTAAAACGAAGTTACTTTTTCATATTTGAGTCCTAGTACAATTATAGAAGAATTATCTGCCCACGTTTTGGAAATAATTGAGGTATTTCTTTATTCACTGATATGTGGTTACAGTGTGTGACTACAAGCACACTACATGGTGCACACCTGGAACCTCATGAAGTCGGCTCCTGCCTTTCCAACTTTTTGTTGCTTTCAGGAATAGAACGGGGGTCATCAGACTTGCGCAACAAGCATTTTGACCTGCTGGGCCAATTTCTCCAACCCTCTGTCCACTTTCTGAGCAGCAGAGAAGAAAGCCAAGTGGTGACAGGGAGGGGAAGAAAAGGCCAGTTGTGTCTTTGTTCATTTTAGGGAGAAGTTGTTGCAAGCAGAAGCCGTTCCTGCTAATCATTTGGTCTCCGCAAACAAAGTAAATGTCTCTCTCTCATAGCGTTCAAAATATCTTGCTTTATCAGGGACGGAAAAGGGACTGAAAAATATGCTGAACTCAGACAATCATCCAAATCCTCAGCAGAAGAACAAGGCCAAGCCCTCCCCCTAATGCCTTCACCCTCCCCCTAATACCTAGCTTTCCCCCAACGCCTCCCGCACTGCACTGAGCAGACTGTGTCCTCAAGGTCACATAGGCCAGGGAAGGCGACAGGAAGTGTAACCAGGATTCCAGCAACTGGCATTTTTATTTCCGAAAGAAGAGATGCAGAAAGCAAAGCTAGGGGGCTGGTGCAGGAAAATGCCAAGCAGCAGCAAAATCCTGTCTGATGCCAACCTGATCCAAATGGAACCCTGGAGAGGGCTGGATGGCCAACTGTGGGAAGAGCGGGAGCTGTACCACGATGATTCTCTCTCTCTCTTTCTCTCTCTCTCTCTCATTCATACTTTCTTAGCATTGCTGTTGCTGTCAGAGGTCATGAGCACATATGGAGATCTGAGAACACTGTTCAGTCAGATCCCTCCTTCCACCTTTATGCTGGTTCCAACATTCCCACTCAGTCTGTTAGGACTGCCCACCAAGGTCCTTGACCGCTGAGCCGTCTCACTGGCCCCAAAGACACAATTCTCAGCCACACTTATTTTCATAACCTACCATATAATAATAATAAGTTCAAGTCATTACAGTGGGCAGAGAGATGGCTCAGGGGTTAAGCCTCTGCCTTGCAAGCAGAAGTCCTGAATTCAGATCCCGGATTCCATGTAAAATGCTACAGGGAAATGAAGGCAGCTTGTACTTCCGGTCCTGGAAGGTGGAGCCTGGAAACTCCAGAGCAAAGCAAATAGGAGGTAGAAGCAATTCAGGGTGATTCCAGAAGTCACCTTTGGATCTGCACAGACACACACGGTGCCCTCTGATATACACAAAGACACATATGCAAAAATTTTTTTAAAAAAATTTTTTAAAGTTAGTCATCATAATAGGAAAAAGTAAATAGGAATGATACTATGTAAAATGTAGCTTAGTTATATTGAAAATATTTTACTACTCTATGCTTTATTTTTTGATTTAAGAAACTCTTCACCTGCTCAGAGTGTAAATTAACATTTCAGTCCCCTCCTGTATGGCATAACCCCTTGTTTGGTATTCATAAAGAACTGATTAGCCTGCCTGGCATGTTCCCCAAGAATCATTTAAATCTTCTTTTAAATGTGGAGGTGGAAACCCCTTGTTTGTGCTTCTAATAGGGATGATGGAGAATGCAGCACTGTGGGTTGAAAATCCATAAACCCAAGGTGCTTTGTGCAAAGGAGGGACAGATGTCGATCCCAGCATTGGCAGAATAAGGGAAGCATTTTAACATTATCTTTAAGCTTCTCCTCCCAAGGGTTTCTAGCTCTCTCCAAGGGGTCTCCTGTGTGTGCGGGGGGCCATGAATTCACACCTCCATCAGCCCAACTTACACCTAGAAAGCAATTTTAAAGTAGTGATACTCAAAGGAACCAGTATAACAGCTTTATGTAAGTAATTGTATGAGAACCACCCACATGGTGTGTGCATGTGTATGAATGCGTGTGTGTGTGAGTGTGTTTATATACATGTATGAGTGCACTTATGTATGGAAGTATGTGTTTGTGCACATTTCTACATGTGAAGACCAGCAGATGACCTAGCTGTTGGTACTCAGATGTTTA
Organism: Typhlomys cinereus; assembly: GCA_023101885.1. Lineage (NCBI taxonomy): Eukaryota > Metazoa > Chordata > Mammalia > Rodentia > Platacanthomyidae > Typhlomys > Typhlomys cinereus. Next base: position 1,508,815 of record JALPQD010000007.1, on the reverse strand, counting down.
CTAATTTATTCATTTATTTATTTGGAACAGGGTCTTTCACTAGCCTGAAAGTTGCTGATTTGATAGGCTAGCCAGCCAACGAGTCATGGTGTTCTGTCTGTCTCCATCTTCCTGTGCTAAGATTTCAAGTACATGTCACCATGTCACAGCATTTTGTCACATGGATTTCTGCAAACCAAACTCAGTTCCTCCTGCTTACAAGGCAACACTTTACCAAATGAGCTGTCCCTCCAGCCCCCATGTTTTATTAATAAAACCAAATTGGGGAATAACATGTAAGCCTAAGAATCCATAGAGAACCCTCCCACACCTCTTATTGTTATGGACCTAAAAGCAAACTGTTCCAAATTTATTCATTGGTCATAAGCAGAGGGCTGCATTGAGACAGTGGTTGAGGGAAGTCTTATCTCCATCACTTCTCCTCCACCTAACAATGCAGTAAGGGAGAGAGGGAGGAAGGGAGAAAGGCACAAAAAGAGGGAGAAAGAGAGGGAGAGGGATTGAGAGACAGAGAGAGAGAGAGACTACTCATGAGCCATAAATAATGGAACTACTAGAAAACAACCTGAAATTGTTCCCTGCAATGTTCCTTAGTCATGGAAACAGACATAGGAAGAAAAAGCTGTGCTTCTCCTCCTATCACACATTTTCATTCTTTTCTAAACTGTTTGGCCAAAGACAAAAACTCCAGTCAGCCATAGTATTGCTTTACCCAGAGGAGAATATCATGACTATCAAGGCCTTCTTTATCCCCTCTCTCTTGTATATTCATTTTCATATCTGTATGTGTGGTGTGCATGCATGTGTGTATGTATGTGTGTTCACACATGTAGGAGTATAAGTGTGTATGTGCATGTGCGTAGAGACCTGAGATTGCCGTTGGGCATCATCCTTTTTGGTGGAGGTAGGGACTCTCTAGCAAATCTGTGAATATGTTCCCTCGCATGAAAAGGAACAATAAGTTTTCAGGTAGAATGGAGGCTGCTGATGAGCGGCGTCTTTTGTAATGGGAGATTACACAAGATCACCTGGACCAGCCAGTGCAGTGGCAAGACTGAGTGGAAGGGAAAGGAAAGCACAGAGAGAGAAAGAGCAGCATGGGGAGAACCGGGAAGAACCGGCCTTCTGGCTGCTGACCTGGAGGATGAGACGCGCACAGGGGCCAAGGGACGCAGGTGACCTGAAGCTGCTGGAGACCAAGACGTCTCCTTGCAAACCTTCAGAAGGTGACGGCAAGCCTGCCAAAACCAGGATTCCAGCCCCGCGAAGCCCATGTCAGGCTTACTGAGATAAATGTGTGTTCATCTTAAGCAGCGAGCGGCACACACATAACGTCTTGCAGCTGCCCGCACGCTAAGGTTTCTACACAGGTGTTGTTTCCTGTTGCTGCGATCATCCCCGATGAAAGCCACTCCAGGGAGAAGAGGTAGAACGGACTCACGTTCAACGTGCAGCCCGTCATGGCAGGGAAGTCCCGGCTCGCGGAGCTGGAAGCGCCGGATCAGACTGTGTGGCCCACCGGGAAACAGAGAGCTCGAATGAATGCTTCGGCTTGCTCTTAACTTTGCTCAGCCCACGACTCCACGGACAGAGAGAATGGAGAGGATGGCATTGCCCTCTTTGACACTGGGTGTTTCCATGTCAACTAATTCATCAGGCGTGCCAAAGGCGTCTCGCTCACAGATAGTTCGAGTTGGTGGCTGGATTGAGCTTCATAGGTTAGACCCCAAGCTTCGCGGCCTTCTACTGTCTCAACTGTCCACCCCCAAGCAGAGTCACCTCACTCTGTTCTTCAGGCAGACGGCAGCCCTGGGGACAGCTTCAGTCTCTCCTAAATGGAGCACTCCACCTTTCTTAAGAATGCCAGCGTTCCACAGACTCGGAAAAGTCAAGTCCTAGCCAAATCACTGATTCGATACCAGTCCAACCCATGCCACCCCCACCCCTGGGTCCGGGGCAGCTCAGTGTACTAAGCGGCTTCCAGATCTTTGTACCTGCTTCACAGAGACAGCCCTGTCCCGCGTGTTCTCTCCACTCACAAAACACAGGTGGAGGTGAACTTCCACAGCTAGCTACTTCATCTGCCCCCAGCTCAGAGTTTGCAACCAATAAAGAGAGCTCTTTTACAAAAGCCTGAGGCGTGACCTTATTTCACAGAAGAAAAGAAAAATCTTCGCATTGTTTCCCTAGGAGAGACATATGGAGCGCCCAGTCTTCTTTCAAGACTTAGACAACTACAGTTAGAGATTCCTTCCTAGCATTAGCCCCAAAGCCCGCTCTCTGTTTTGAACCATATGATCCAAAATGTAGACTCTATCCAGTGACACCTTCTCTTGGGGCAGGTTAACCCATATTTATAAGTCTTAAAACACATAGCTTTTTGAGCAAAGTATGCTGCTTTCCTTTTCTGTGCTGCTTGCTCCACAGCGGGATTCTTTCGTGTGTGTGTGTGTGTGTGTGTGTGTGTGTGTGTGTGTGCGCGCGCGTGTGTGTATGTGCACCTGTGTGCAAAGGGTTTGGGAGGGAGTGTATGTATATAAATACACATGAGTGTGTGTGCCTATGGAGACTCAGATGTGATAATAGGAATCGTCTTTGACTGCCCTTCCACCTTATTGCTGTGATTCCGAGTCACTAATTAAACCTATAGAGTGCATGGTTAGGGTTAGTCTGGCTTGCTCTGGGACTCCACTTCTAGGGCTAGAATCACAGGCTGATGCCACACACCTGCCCAACATTTTTCTGTGGGATCAGGAGATCCAAGCTCAGATTCTTTTACTTGTGAGGAAAGGGCTTTTGCCACTGAGCTATCTTCCCAGCCCCACAGTGAGATTTTAAGACGTATTTATTCCTGTGTATTCACAGCTACAGGTTTTGCTGTGGAAGTTTCCGTAGCCTTTGGAAGCTTCTGTCTTAAGGGTGGTCTTCCCCAATTTGTCTCAGTTTAAACATTACCTTCAGCAAATTCCTGAACCTCTAAAAGTGCTGGTGCCCCCAGGGCCCAATAGGGATCAGTAAACTCCAGAGTGTGCGCCCCGGAAACTCTTCCTCATTTCTCCATGTTTGAATTTTTCTGGGTCTTGAAAAATTCTTCTCCTAGCAGCAAAATTCTTTCATTTATCCCTCTGGGGAACCCGTCTCTGGGCGGTTCGTCTGCTTTGGTTTTCTTTCTCACCACAGTGAACCTTTAGAAACTTTAACCTACTTTCTAAGTTGCTTCGTCTCTTCTAAAATCATGTGGAACCAACCCCATCCACTGAATCTCTAGGCTTTGCTTCCTTTATCTTCTTGCTTTGGGGCCAAGCACACCCGCCTCTAGGTTCTGTTCTCTCCGTGTTCCCAGCAGGAGAGGTATGGATCGGGTCAGTTACAGACGATATGCCTAAAGCAAATGCAGCCTGCCGGCTCAGAAGCATCTCTTCCCAGCGGTTTACAGCAAACATGGGCCTCTTTTCAATTTCATTGGCTTTTCTGGATGACTGTAAGTATAGTATGCTACTCAGTCACTTTACAAATTTCCATCCATATCTCTCTTGCGACACACTCCTGATTTTCCAAGAACAGATGTGCTGTGTTGAAAAGCCAGCCTAATTTTCCCATTACCAACCTGACCAAATCTCAGATAGAATCCTTGGCAAGCTGTCCCAGGTATTAGGATGGGACCACATTTGCTCTTACAATTGGCTTCAGCGTGCTGTTGGGACACAGTCTGTTGATGGTAAGGGTGCTTCATGCTTCTTCACTGCAGCATGTACTGCTTAACCCACCTAAAATTTATGGGTGAGTTTTGGTCTCCACATCATACTATGAGGTCCTGTTTCCTTTTCATCTCCACAGTTAAAAAGAAAAAAACCTACATATCCCTCCCTTTCGACTTATCTTTACTCATTCTCTTAGGTTTATGGCTAAGAAAATCCTTCTGTTTCCATGTACACACATTCCTTAATTTTTTCTTTCATTTTTTCCACTGTTTCGAACTTTAAAAAAAAAAACTGATTCTGTTTCAACATAACTGGTCTAACTCAATTCATGAAAAGAGTCTCTTCCCGCAGGATGCTTTAACACTCCTTTTCTGCTTCTCAGGTTTTTCCTCTCAATGCACTAACTTAGCATATTACCAAAAGGACAAGCTCCCGTTCATTTCACTCTACTCATTGATTAATAGGAATCATTTTTCTGTCATTGATGTCAACCTGGGTCCCTGAAACCTATATCTATGTTCAGGTCTTATAAAGGAAATAACCTGGAACCAATTTGAGGCCGAAGACTAGACTGTAGAATGAATCCAGATTTCTAAGATTCCCTCTTTTCTTTGATTGACACTCAAAGCAAGAGGCACAGTTTTGGAATATCTACCTAGTACTCCTCAGTAGCACTCTAGAATTAAATCACGAAGCAAATTGTACCGTAAGTAAATATTCTTACATATCACCTATTTTCTTCTTTAGTAACTTGCAGGGTCTCAGGAATATGACATCAGCCCACCATTGAATGCTTAAGTCCATTTGATGGCAACTTCTGAGCTGAATCTGTGCCCAAACTTACCATATCAGCTTCGATGGACATACATTCAGTTTTTTCATGCAGCTGCTTTCTTCCTAATGGCACAAAGATGAGAATATCTGATGTCCAAGTCCTGTAACTTGCCTTTCACTTTGTCTTCCTGTTTAGAAACCTGGTAAAATGAAGTATCAAATGTTATTACATCCTGTGTCTAGATTTCTACAGAACACCCTAATCAAACCCCCCCCCCGCTCAAGTGAAGCAGTGGGGTCACAGACAGACCCACCTGAACTTACACATTCAACATCAAACTATCAAGATAAAGCAGTATTTTCCCCCACAGTGGGAATAGAGCTAGCCGAGATGAATTTGATGTGCTGCTAAAGGAATTCCAAAGGACACGTTGACCTTCGTGCTTTCTAAAGGGGACACAAAGGAAAGAGGATTTTGCTTAAAGCAGTGGTGCCTGGCATGGCCTCTTTTCACACAGTGTTAGCATCACCTGGGAAACTTACTCTGACTGAGTAAATGAAATCCCTGGATGTGGGTATCTGGCAATCATTGCTTCAACTAACCCTCTGGGTAGTTCCCATGAACTTCAAAATGGCACAACCACTGGTTTGAAGGTCACTATTACACTAATGAGGGTAGCTGCCTCTCTCTGAAGGCAGGAGCAAAGCAGCCAAGGGAGACTTTCTCTTTATAGAGGATGGAACCCCCTATTTATATTCTGCTGCAAATGTCGTCACTATGATGTATTTTTCTCCCTACCAGATAATTTTGCAGAGTATAAGATCTAGTTATTCCCAGGCAATTCCGAATTACTGAATCAGTCTCCTCACAGCTCAAATCCCCCCACTGCTACCAGACTTTTCATTTCTAATACTTAAATTAGCTCTCTGACCTACTCCAAAGCTGTGGTTAGTGATCTCTGTGGGTTAAAGTCCAAACTATCTATAATGAAAAGCAAAGTTACTCATAAACTCACCCCCAAACATCTCAGCCTAATTTAGACTCCTCTTGAATTCTGTGCTTCAAATGGAGCTGAAAGTTTTGAATAAAGAAGACAAAGGAAATCTCCATCTTCCATGAGGTTTTTTTGTGGTTGGAAGCCTCAGGAAGTTTGGCCGTACAAACATGCAGGTGAATTCCCAGACTTTCAACCACAGCAGCTCTCAAAGGGGCCTATGTAGCTTCACTTTGTCAAGGAGCTCAGTCAAGGCAGTTTCGTGTGTCTCAAGATCACTTGTTGAGAAATCCTGCCCCCTATGCTTGATGGCATGGTGCCTAGTGTACTCTGAACTGTGTGAAAGAGCCTATTAGTAGATGAGTGATCTTGTGGTCATGGTTTCCAGTACTAGACATCTCCATTTTGCAAACCCCCTAGCCTCCCTCATCAAACATTCCAACCTCTTTCTGCATGCAAATGTAATTTTGATCTTGAAAATTCAACAGAGACTAATGGTTAGATTCCACAATTGCTTTCATTGAGCCATCTAGCCTTGTACTCTTGACAGGTGGGTCTCCAGAGAGAGCTCAAAACTGCTCCTGAAGGAATAAGATCAGTGGTATTCCAAACTGGTGGGCATATCTGAGACCACTGATGATTAGCATTAGAGTTCCTTTGCCAAGGAGGGCTTCTTTGTCTAACATTAGAGGTCCAATCAGTGACCACTCTGCTCAAGCCTAGTTCTAATCACTCCTTGTCTTCATTTTGTTCTCAACTTTCTTCCCTCTGCAAAGTCTGTGAATGAACAGTTTCCATTTAAATAATGCTATAGCATGCTTGTAGGTATAACTGAGATTGCTCATCTGCACAGCTACAAAAACATCAAAGAAACATACAAAGAAACATTGCCAACACCTGTTTCTATTGCTCACCTGTGTCGCAAAGCTGGAGGGCCATTTGGGGACATTGATTTGCTAGCATTACTAATCTTCCCTTCTACGTGCATATTTTAATTACTCCCATTTCATCAAATCAAACATGGATTTTTGCTAATAGACTAGAAGCCAGAAAAGCCTAGATACTGATTTACATTTGTTACTAGCTGCCGTGTAACACCAGGTAAACTATTTCACCCCTCAGAGACTCGAACACTCTACCACCAAAATGGGTCAAATAAAGAAAAACTTGTGTTCTCTAAAATCCTTCTAAGTAGTGAAGGGTGTGGGGAGCACCAAGGAAAAGGAAAGCTGAGATCCAGAGAGTGTGAAGAAGATCTTTAGTCTACTGAGGATGGTCTTAGTTCAGGATATCTCAGCACTCACACAATGATGTCAAGATGAGATATTTGTACTACAATTTTGCGGTCTGGCCGCAGCCTGGATCCAAGAACCCGATAGGTGGACAAGAAGCTGGTGGACATGGAGAACAGGAGACATGCAACTCAGGGCTGAGTGAATTTGAACTTGTTTATTGAGGTTTACAGTAGAGCTTATATTAGAAAATTTAGGGTAGGGGGAAAGAATGTGTCGCTATGCCCACAAACAGAGGAACACAGAGACACGTATCTTCCCAGTCTCCTATTCTATGTGCTCAGCAAGAACCATCCTTTTAGTATGTTGTAAAAACAGTTTCCAAGAACCCAACCCACTGGTTGAGGGTAAAGGCACAAACAGGACCTATTACGGTCCATTACACATTAACGAGCGCCATTCTATTCCCCCAGTATCTCCACATCTATCTACTCTACAATGTTCCATCAAATAGCCACAGAATCTAGGTCCACACTGTTGTCATTGTTTTAATAAAGACTGTTTTTGTGATTTAGTTAAAATATACCAACGAGGTTGAGCTCCTTTTAGTCTGTCCATAGAATTTAGATTTCAATAAGGAACACGTTTTTATAATTAACCATACGTGTGCCATATCTATTATATATTTCTGTAAATGGTAAAGGTGAATCTGTTGGAGGGATGCATGCCATACATTAATTTTCCCTTTTGGAGGATACCAAATTCTAGCTGCTATCATATAAGCTGGCCCATATTTGGTCATAATGGTAGTAACTATGTTAGGATTATTCTCTTTCTACTTTCTAATAACTTATGTACTGTATGAGAAATAGTTGTGTATTGATTCTTGTGAACAGATGGCATAATCTCATATTCATTGAATTTCTGAATCAGTTTAGCAAGAGACATATTTGAGGGAATTTTAGCCACCTATGTTTTTGGACTCTTGAAGTTACTCTCCAATCTCTTCAGAATCAACGTATAGACATTCTGGCTAACAAAGAAAAGGCAGGAGTAGTATCTACTTCTTGTATGGGACCAGACATGATGTCTCCAGGTAGAGTTAAAAGCAGGCTAGTTGCTAAAAGGGAACGGACAATGAATGCCTCAAAGTAGAGTTACAATCCAGGACTGCAGCAATACAAGATTTTGAGACTAGGAGGAGTTTCAATGGAGTCAGACCATCTGAAGTTCTTCAAAACTGATATTTCCCACGTGGAAGGGGAGCCAACAATTGCAGACATTATTAGGTTCTTGCAATTGTCTGGATGAGTGGGCCTTCTCTCTCCTCTCCGCTAATCCACAGGTCAAAAGCTACTCACTCATAGGATGATACAGTTTTCATGGCATAGTACAGCTTTTGAGAAGATAGCTGGGTCAAGAGATGAGATCCCTTGAGAACACTATGAATGACTCATAGAAAAAGAGGACCACCTAACCCCTCCCACCACAAGGAGACCGTGGGGAGGAGCCAATTGTGAACCAGGAAATGTTACCTTATCACACACTGTGCCCTGTGGCCTGATGTTGGTGTTCTCAGCCTCCAGAATAGTGAGGAATGAATTTCTGTTGCTTATAAGCTGACACATCTGAGCGTTTTTGTTAGGCCTGCTGGACAACCTAATCTTCATGCTTTTCTCCATCTCATTTCCAGAGAAAATACTGAGTATCCTAAATGTGGACGCTATTTGAACCTGGGATGAATACTGACCCAACTTAAAACACGCTGGAATCGGTATTTGTTGATCAAAAGACCAAGTATTTGACTCTCTTTATGGCAGATTGAAGAAAGTGTCCAGAAATTATCCCATTTTGTTACCAGGCTCAAGTAATGCAGGTAATTAAGATTCACCACCTAATTAACTTCAAATGGCTATACAGAGTAACGTAGTTCTATTGTTTTCTAAATATCAAGGTAAATGTATATGTAACTGAAGGTCTCAAATCATTCATCCATATCATTCATCATATTCATGAAGTGTCAAGAAGGAAATTTTAAATGACAGAAGTCAGGCAAAACTCGAGGAATAAAAGAAATATGGAAAAATGTTCATCTCTATATCCATATCCAGAGTAGCCATGGTTTTTATAAATGCCCATGGCTTTGAAGTGCCTTTTTGAACTTAACCTGAGAAACTCATGAGTACTTCCATCTGGAATATATTTTTAAAGAAATTATATAATCCATTATTTATATTTACTCTTTATATGGGTGTATCTCTGTGTGTGTGTTTTTCATACAAACTGTAAAGTTAAAATAGTAATTCTTTGCATCTTTAAAATTTAGGCAAAATGTATAATTTTAACAATTTATGTTGAGGATCTCTACAATGAATACATGTGTTTCTGCCTACTATATTTCATTTTAAGGATACATGTAGAATATACTCAAAATTCTTTAACTTTTATTGTACGAATGGAAATGTAAAATGGTAATAAAGAAGAAAACTTTCCCAGCCTATTTAATAAACCTTTGAAATGAATAGTGGATGCAATAAGTAGATTATCTAAGTGATTCCTTCTATTTCTTCTATTCCTTCTATTTCTTCAAAATGAGTCACACTGTTGTCACATTGGAATCCTAAGGTATAGTTACTCAGATGGTGTTCATTAGATTTTTTTTATTCAAAGAAAAAGCTTACTTGTCTACAGGAAAATGGCAAGAATCTGGACTTTTCAAGTAACAGTTGGCTACATATTGTTAAGACATAGCTATGCTGGAGAATCTAAGTACATTGGTAGACCCCAAACTGCTCTCTGACCCAGTAGCATGACAGAGAATTACTCGCTGACATTCCAATGAACCCAGTACTAGGCAGGTTTTCAATACCTCTGCTTGTGAAAGCTCAGCATTTCTGTCTGGGGGAGACTTGCCCACCACCCCCAGCCTACTGCCAGCATTTCTAGCAACTGTGCTTTTAAGTAGGGGAATTTCCCTGCCTCGTTTCAGCTTTTGTCTCCATTCTGCGACATTCAATCAAGGTGCCTTAGCCTACTTGACTGCCATCTCAATTCCAAATGCAATATGAAGAGGGAACGCAACCTAGATTTTTCTACAGACATTTCTAATGTCCTCGATCTGTGAACACTGGTAGAGCGGGATTTAGTGTATTTGCTGTAGGTGCATGGGGACATTGAAGGTGTTAAGCAGTTTCACACGTAGGATAACTGTGCTGGAGTCTGTCAAACGAGATTCTAGATGGAGATGCAGTTGGTGACAGGTACCACACAGGGCATGCCATTCAGAGGAATGGAGCAACTACACTGCTCTTGTTCCTTAAATTAACCTTCAAAGCAAAACACATTATTTACCAGATTTTCAACTTTAGATAACATGCCTGCATAGCCAAGGAAAGGGATTCTACAACTTGCTGCATTTGTTCAAATTGTGACTTTGACTTTATCTCATTTTCTGTCTCAATCAGCATTTAACTTCTCTGTGGTGCTGAGCTGATAAATTCCCTCCTTGCCTCAGCTGACTGATGAAGCACAGAAGATGCCAACAGGACCATATCAACAACACGGTGAGGTTTTACACTCATGAGTCCCCTTAGTTGTGCCCAGGGCAAACTCAAATCCAAACCAACGCATTATGCTAGAACACAATTTTACTGAGTCTCTGTCCGCAAGCCATGCACCATCCCATCTCTCACAGCTCACTTGCATGACAACTTTGTGAAAGAAGCATTACCCTGTGGTGGATCAGAGAATGGCAGCTCTAATTGGCCCTCGCGGTGGCAGATGCTGGGTACCGAAGCCAACTCAGCCTGCTGCTTGGAAAGCAGCACAGATACCAGCAGGATCGGCTGCCACAGATATTCAAATCAGGAGGATCGATGAGGACAACATCGTCATTGTGAAGGCCGTGTGAGATTGACTCCAAGAGCTGTCTGCAAACAGAATAATCAGCAAAGCAGAGACAGAGCATGAGGATGTCAGCAGAGAGGCCTGTGCAGGCTCCATGTGCAAAGCACAGGGTGGGAACAGGAGGCAACAACTTCTTAAAGGAACAAAAAATGTTCCTGTTAATCCTTAACTCTAGATAAGGGCTAGAAGCTCAAGCATCTTTTTTTTTTGGTAAATTCTTTAGACTTTACCAACTGAACTAGAGAAATAGCCGACTCAAAAATCTTCAAAAGACTCTGGAAATGTCAGAATCTGGTATTATCACTGAAAAATCAGATGAGAGCTATTCATCCTGGGAGGAAGATTAGACACTGTTTGTGAACCCTCAGAGGCAACGAACGCCCCAGTAAGAATGCCTCCTTTCCTTGAATAAGAGGTTAGATGGTCAGAGAGGGCCCAGGGAAGCTTGGGAGAGAAGCAGGAGGCGGCAGGGATTCATTGCTCAGCCGTCTGGGCCTCGATGACTTCCCTAGTGAGGGTCTTCATGTCAAGAGGGGAAAAAAATCATCCATGTTTTGAACACGTTCTTGACTTGTAGAGGCCTAGTTCAGGTGATGCCATTTTTCTGGACCTCCTAGAACAAATACAAATCACATGATGATTTCATTTTACTTGCGCTAAGAAGTAGCTCATTGAAATAATGCTTATGGAACTCATTTGTTGGGCTGGGGATGGCTCAGTGGATAGAGGCACGTCCTGTGCAAGTCTAATGACCTGAGTTAAATCCCCAGAATCCAAGCGAAAGATTCCAGATGTGTTGGTATGAATCTGTCATGCCAGACTGAGCACTGAGGCATGGGGAGCTCCCAAGGCAGCTAGAGCGGAGTGACCCCTCAGTGGCAGAAGCAACAGAGATTCCACCTGCAGAAGGTGGAGATGGAGGGAGGGAAATGATTCTCCAAAGTTGTCCTATGACTTCCACACGCATGTTGCCACACATATACATACACACTCACAAATCTTTAAAAATGTGTCTTGTTGACAGAGTACTATATAAAAATATTAGAAAAAAGACATATGCTTTAAAAAGGTGAAAATTGAAGGAAGATTATCTGGAAAGGAGAATATATTAAGAGGAATACAAGGAGTTAGAAATGGGTTGCAAGGGATTAAAACACAGAGATTCATTGTATTTGTGCATAAAAGTGTCAAAGCATAAGAAAGAAATGAGAGCAAAGATGCAATTCGTGCAAAATTATATAGCAAAATGAAAACCAAGAGAACGCAATCCAAGTGTCATGTGTGTGTGCACATGTATGTGTTGCAATATGTGGAGGACAATATCAACTGTCTCCTTCAGTTGGTTCACATCTTTTATTGCTTGTTTGTTTGCTTGAGGCATACTTACTGAACATAGAGCTCACAGATTCAGACGGACCAACTGGTCAGCAAACCTCAAGAAACCTCCATCACCAACTCCAAAACTCTGGGATTACAGGCAGAGAACACTGCATCCTGGTAGCTCTGTGAGTGCTGCGGACCTGAACAGAAAGTATGTTACTGACTGCATCATCTTTCCATTCACCAACTCAAGTTTCAACAACAGAGGGATAGTTAGTTCAGTTACAGGTTACCTAACAGAAAGTTATTAAAATCCAGTTTATGTTTTCTAACCCGTTAAAATCCAGTTTATATTTTGAACAGTAAATTTAGTAGAAAATTTTATGAAACTGTAGATTGCATCATGCTCATAGGCAAGGTAGATGGATGTGGGGATGGAGGAATGGAAATGAGACAACTATAAGAAAAGGGGGGCAAGGAAAGAATTCCATATATGAGTAAGATTTGCCTTATAGTTTGTGTCTTATGGATAAGCTTTATTTTCTGTTTTATTTCTTTCATTGTACCCTGATTTGGTCCAAAAGCAATTTAGAGTTGTTTACAAAACACACACAATATAAAATGAAATTTGAAATAGCATAAGCAGGTGAGGAATGAATGTATGAAAGATAAGATATAGTCAGCCAGGCGACGGGTATGCGAAATGCATTCCCCGATGCCCTGCACATTAGATAGAGATGGACCATAAATTCACCCCTAAGCTTTCTAGCCACCAATACAAAGCAAGAGACACAATAGGCTATGTGACGCGTGAGAAGAAAATAAAGTCTTAAAATGAAAATAACAGCAAAAATCCACATTATTACACTGAAAAAAAATGAGGAGGAAATGTTTTCCCATGATTCACTGTTCAAAAGGATACTGTCAACAGTGATGAATGGTGGGGACAATGTTTTTTGGTCTCTCTAGCCCAGCCAGAAGGCTATAGTACCCCCCAGAAACTTCGTATAAGCTGAGGACAGAGGGCCAGAGCAGAGGACACAGCAGATATGTGTCAGAAGGTTCCCAGTTCCCAGGCTGTGTGCTAGACTCACCTACCTTCCCTCTCAGAACTCGACAGAACTCCATTATCATCTCCAATCATTCAGCTACAGGTTTGGAGAATAGCTCAAACTCGATCAGCTACCAAATAGTGGGACCCAGAACACATTTAGCTCAGTCCTCCACACTATTCTTCTACTTCCCGGTCCATAAAAAAGTACAATTTGCCTCACAGGGCACTGGCACAATGCCAAGTACAGTTAAGTGAAAACAGCCCTCAGGGGTATTGTCCTCTTTAGATTCTGCAGGTTTGTTTTTTTTTTTTCCCCAGTATTTGCCAATGCCTATACTCATTTTAAGTTACCCAATCTAAGCAGTCCAGCATGGCTCGTGTCCCCTCATTACACTTGATTTCAAGTGGATTCTAAGAATCCATGAGATGTGTCTTCTTTTCTACCTGACAAGGCTCACAGGTGCACAGATGTGGTCTTATCCTTATCTTAAACTTCCATCTCAAATGTAAGGAATGTTGATCAATCACCTGTGTTTATGAAATGACCTTTCCTTTTCTGCATTTTCCATGTGCCTGTGGCCATAGGGAGCAATGTGTGTGTTTGCATATTTTCCTGTGCACGCGCACATATATATGTCCAGGTGAGAGTGTGCATGCGGATGTGTCCAAGTGTGGAGGTCCCAAAGTTGATATTCAGTATCTTTCTAGATCAATTTTCCACCTTATTTTTTTTTTGGAGTTCTACTTCTTTTTTTAATTTATTTATTTTTTCCACTCATACAAACTTGATAGGTACCCCATTCCCCTCCCTCCCTCCACCCCTTCCTGGATCCCCTTGCTCCCTCCCCCTTTTCCCCTTTCTTTCCCCCTTCCCTTTCTTCCAGTGCCCTCCCCCATCCTTGGAGCATCCTTTAGTGTGCATGTCAAACTTCCCTCTGGGTCCTCTTCTCTGATGAGGAGTAAGGACTCAGTAGCATTGCCTAGAACTCTTTCTTGTGTTCCCTTTTAGTACAAGAACACTATTGTGGCTGTTAATCCCTTGCCTCTAAGGATCCTAGTGCTTGTGATCCGTGCTAGACTTTGGGGGGTCAATGATATGTTGGTCATTGCACAGGTTATGCAAAGTCCTGTTATGACTACTTCAGCCTTAACTTGTGGATTTTCCACCTTATTCTTTGAAACAGAGTCTGTCAGTCAAAATCAAATGTCACTGACAGGGTGAATCATATGAAGCAGCTGCTCCAGGAAATCCCCGTCTCTACATTCTGAGGCTGAAATTACAGGTGAGACTCTGAACTCATAGGGCACAGATGCTCGATTCTGAGCTCTGTCCTCCTGCCCATGCTCCAGACATTCTAACTGCTGATCTATCTCCTCAGCTCTGAATTGACAACTCAGAAGGAACTTAAAGTGATCCAGATTCATGGCTTAGTCCTTCCATGGAACAGACTCCTGAGTCTCCCTTAAATCACTTAATCCTAAGCACATCCCCTTAATAACATTTTTTATCATCTGCAGTTTATAGAGGGGATGTCACATCCTCAGAATTTTGAATGATTTTTAACTGAATAAAATATATATGAGAACTTGTACTGTTGGTTAGAAATAAGTGTTCCTGTGAATTCATATATTTCATGTATTAATATGATCTTTGTTTAATCTCAGGATATTTTTCCAAAGCATGTCAAATACAGTGACAGTGTGTATAGCCATTGACCTGGAAATTCCACTTGAGCAGATCACTTTATTCAAGCCAAGCATAAATATAAATGAGCACAAAACTTCTTGAGTAGACGATTTCCTGCAACTCTGTGGACAGTAGAACAAGAAATGAAACTAAATGTCCCAAAATAAGACTTTATTAAGTTATTAGGCTGAGTCCTTATAGTGAATCAACATGCAGATAGCCATGTGAAAGTTCAGTTGTAAAAGGTTGTAAAAATCATAAACCATTCTCAGTTTTGACAAGGAAACTCAGTTTCAGTGTAACATAATCTCATTTCTTCAGCATTGCAAAACTTGTATGAAACAAGTGCTGGAAATTAAAGCTCTAAAGACCAGCAGTAATCATTCTGAAGAGTTTCAGCAGCTTCATTATCTTCTTACTGACTATCTAATTTTTAAGCATATAGCACCATGTAAACAAAAAAAGAAAGAAAAAGAATAATTTACAGAGAACATGATATATACCCAAAATACAGTTTTGCACCTCTGTCTCCATGGAAAGAAAGAGCCAAGATATGAGTATAAAAGTTAACAATGATTGATTTAAGTATCTGTTTTTCTTAGTATGGTTTTTGGAACACACCTACTCAAGTGCAGATCTATTCCCTAGACCGGTAACCAATAGGTGCTAATGCATTTAACCTGAAGCTCTGGTTTTCTTCAGTACTTCCAGGTTAATCGCCACAGGCTCAGCTAACCAGGATATGGAAATCAAATGTATTGCTCTGATGTTGGAAATTTCCTTTCACCCAACTATTTCCCTATGTTCAATTCACAAGAACACACCTACCCCCAATATGCACAGAAGCAGTTTATTATAGCTTTTCTGTGAGCAGAAAGCATTTGGTAATCAAATATAATTTTTCTCCCACATGAATAAATGTAGTTTGGACTTGTCTGTCACTAAAAGCCTCAGAAGGATAGAAGACATAAATGGGCATGATTTTAGTTCTAAACTGTTTTTAAAATATGTTCCAGCACGTTTCGTGGCTGAGAGAGCTCCTGTCTGTCAGTACCTCCATTCCTGAACACTGTTTCTATGTGTTACTGGATATAAAGAGGGAACCTGGCCTATCATCCAAAATAACATCCGATAAAGTCAATGATTACATTTACCCCCTCGCTTCTCTCTAAATTTTAAGGGGTGTACATCCTTTAATGCCAGTAATAAGTATACATATATAAAAACATTCTGACTAGAAACCACAAGTATGGCCCCTTCTCCATGTACCTGGAAGGCTTCCACCTTCATTCAGCAAGAGAAAAGATGCAGCAAATATGAGCTTTCATGTCAAATGCCCAGGAATTTAAGCCTTAGATGCTGGCAGTATAGTGGGGGAGGGGGAGTGTGAGATTCCCTCTGTGTCTTCCAAACAATTACTAGATGATTTGTGCATCTCAAAATGCACCTTGAAACTGTTTTCTACCTAGGTATCTCCTTGACCTATGAGACTCATGTGACTTAACCACGCAGGCTGCCCCTTAGGGTGCTTTGCTCAAAGGTTCCCCACCTGGTGATGTCCTCTAGGCCAATCTCCTTTCTCACTTTCCTCAGCAGGTTGACTGAGCGTCTCCAGAGCTCCAGGGTTCCTTCCTGTGACTTGCTTAAGATTCTGCTATTTCATGAGTCACTCTTATCTACAGCCATTTATTCCACCCACCCTCTCTGCCAAGACTTTAGAAACAAGTCTGAATTGCAACTCCCGCCCCAGCATTCCACACTGGCCTTTTCTCCAAAGTAAGGACCCAGGGTAACTTGATTGCCTTCCATCAAAACGCTGTGTCTGTAATCAGGGATAGTGATGGGAGAGGGAGGAACGAATCAGAGGGGAGGGAAGATGGGGATGGGGGAGGGGAGGGTAGAAAAGGATAAGAAAATTCCCGACCGTGAAATGACACCATCTGAAAATCTGGCTTTACACAACCAAAGCATTCTTCTGTTATGTATGTTAACATCAAAATAAACAAAGAGAAAAGACAACAACAATAAAACTGGTGTTTTAAGCGGGAGGCCCACAGTGTAAGGAAAAACACAGACTGATTCAGACACACTGACATAGACTTGACATGACAATCAACGCCTCATAAGCCTGTTTGAGAATCATCAAGCATGAATGTGTTTCACATAACTTACATCCATGCTGCATTCAAAATGTCCTGTATTTCTCTAAGCTTAGTCTGAAGAATAAGAAGCAGTAGAGAAAATGATAAAATAATTCCCTACTCAAAATAGATACGAAACAAGTTAAAATGTTTTTTTTTTATTTTTGCAGTGCTATCCAGGGCTTTAAAATTTATTGGATCCCTAAAACAAAGCTGAATTTCTCATATCGGATAATGATAAAAAAAATTCTTTTTGTTGCTGTACCTCCTAGGTCTAGTGTTCTTCGAGGCCATCTTAAAAAGTGAAGTTCTACAAAGTATGGGAGTTGTTGTCTTTCTCACTTTTATTCCTCCATTCTATCTTTTTAATGTTGCATACAGTGAAATCACAATATTTTCAATTTTCACCTCTTAATTACATGCTCCCTCTTTTCCCCTTACAATCCTTCACCTCCCCTGCCAGACTTCAGACAGGCCAGAGATGCAAAGTGAGTACTTCAAACCAGGAACCAGAGATGCTTGTTCCTTCATCCCTAATCACCTCGAATGTAGCTGCACATACAAGTTCAGTAATTGAAATGTACCTAGTCCAAACAGAGATATTTGCTAACTGTAAAGGATATAGCAAATTTTTAATTTTAAAATTGCAAGTAGTGATTGCTTTGAGTTGTTTGAAACACAGAATTACATATTTCTTTTTCCCGTTTTTATTAAGTAGCTCCTGGAAAATTTGAGAGTACTGATGCTCTGTGTTCTTTCAGACAGGGTCTTTCTGAGATGCCAAGTGAGTGGGTTATTAGAGAGTTCCTCAGCTCTGGTTCACTCTAGCTCCAAATACTGAAGATGGAATATTTGAAGGAAAATGGTTCCATAGAGAATTCAAGGCATAAACTTCACCAGAAAGAATCACCAGAAAGGCAGAAGACTCGGTTCATTTTATTTTTGCATTGGGCCTTGGTGCGTGCATGTGTGAGTGCATGCGTGCGTATCACAGGACTACTGTGTGTTCCTGTGGGGGCCCAAGGGTGATTTCAGGAGTCACCCTGGATTGTGCTACCTCGTCTTTGCTAGTCTAGTTTCCTAGACTGTGCCTTCCAGGGCTGGAAGTACAAGCCACCATCATTTCTACCTGGTGTTTTCACATGGGATCTGGGTTTTGAAATCAGGACCTTCTTCTTACAAGGCAGAGGTTTAATCCTTGAGCTATCTCTCCAGCTTCCAAAAGACTGTCATTTTAAGAACACTAGCTACTGGCTGTGACAGGAGAAGGTTGAGAGAATGTATGGACTGAGAAAAGGGCAGAAGTTCTCAGGGTGCTGTCTAAGACTGATGACAAAATACCTAAACATCAGCCTATGGGGAAAGAGATTTATGTGAATTCACAGTTTCAATCTCTAGATATCTGATCCCCTTGCTGATGGGTCTGAGCCAAGGCAGCATTCATTCAGTCCAGGACCCAAGCAGAGAAGGCTGCTGGCCTCATTAAGGTCAGGAAGTAGAGGAAGAAGAAGGGTCTGGGGTCTCAATATTCCTTTTGGGATTATACTGCCAATGGCCCTCTCATTAGGGGCTGCCTCTTAAAGCTTCTATCACATCCCAACTTATGATGTCCTGATGCCAAGTCGCTAATTTTAGTCCTATAAATAGGTACGTCCCTTGTTGGAAAATTTCCCAAAGTTTCTTAACTTCAGTGAATCAAGAGAAGTTTAGCGGTTAAGGAAGCAGAAGTTACAGGAAGTATTCCTGACTCTCCCATTGCACATCAGTATCTTAGTCTCTGGAACCTCATTCTAATCCCTTCTGGGCAGGCATCGAGCACACAGTTTCACCTAGGAAAAACATGTTGGGAAGGTCTGTGAATGAACATTTCAGCTGGATGAAGACTGTTCTTCAGGGGGAGAATCCATCTCAAGACACATAAACACACACAAAAGAAATATAAAGTCCATTAATATGATTCTGGAAACAAAAATACTCAAAGAAATTTTTTTTTACATATTTGATCACCACATAATTTTGGCCAAAAAAAATCCTTTAGATTCCTGACATAATGTCAGCAAGGTCTGAGCAAGGAAAAAAGAGAAAGTCATAGGTTAGACTCCTGACTCTTGACCTCACAAAGTCTAGCATCTGCTAAAGGCACCAAGATCCTTGGAGGCAAAGAATTGACAGCCACAGTAGTGTTCCTATGCTTAAGGGGAACACGAGACAGGGTTCAGGGAAATGCCACTGGGTCCTTGTACGTCATCAGAAAGGAGGACCCAGAGGAGAGTCAGGTACACACAATTAAGGACTCTCTGGGAATTGGGGGGGAGGCACTGGGGGATGGGGAGGGAGGGGAAGGGGAATAGGGGTTCGGGGGGGAGGAGGAGGGAGGGAGGGAACTGGTCTACCTATTAAGTTTGTATGAGCAGAAATAATAAGAAATGTATAAAAAAAAGAAAAATCCAAATTAAAAAAAAAAAAAAGACTCCTGACTCTGACTTTCAGGGCAGTCCTTTTAGAGCAGGAATAAGGAAAATCTTGTAGTTACTAGGGAAATACAAAGTAAGGCTTGTTGGGCGTGCTTAGAAAAATACAAATGGCAGAGGGAACAGCAGAGATCATTTGCTAGTGTTAGTTACCCAGAAGAGAAAGGGCTCCTGGGCATAGCGGTTGAAACCAGTCTTTGGGACATGGAAGTCTGTCTCAGATTTTCCAACTGCCTTTAACACACTCCGCCATTCTCAGTGACAACTACGTTCCAACGCCCTCGGGAAAGTGGTACTTCCTGCCTTCTGTTGAGCCACCTGAGCTACGATGGTGCACTTCCTCCACAAATCCCGTCCCGCTTTTACAGATAAGATGAAGTCAGACCCAGAGAAGAGACAAGATTCTCAGACGTCTTTAAACTGCGTCATGGTAGCGCATGGCTGGAGCCAAGCCTTGTAAGTCTTAATCCATTGCATACTATCCTGGGTTTGTTGACAAAGCCATCCCAGCCTCATCATCCATCCTGGAAGCACCACACTGACCCTGTGAACTGCATCCTGTGGCATGGGGACCAGCCAACAGCTTCCAGTGGAAGGGTATCAGATGTCTGAGTAGTTTGAGGTCACAAGTGATAAAGATCTAAAGCTCTGTCACCTGATGCTTAAAAGCTATTTCAAAGTGTGGAGAAAATAGTGAAAATAAAACAAAAATATGAGACTCCAAGTAAATCACAGCATTTAAGCATTAAAATCTGCATCGTTCAGTATCGGTATCATTCAACAACTGGCTGCGTGAACTTAACCTGGAAGTGAAAGTCAACTTAGGCTTAGATTTGGATGAATGAAGCTCTGCTCACGTGTGACTATTACAATAGCCTAGAAGGCTTCTGAGCGGTACTTGCCACACCTAGAAGAATAAAAGATGATGAAAGCTTTCTACATTGGGAGTGAACTGCTACATTTTGAGAAGTTCTTAATGACTACAAGCTTGAGGGTGTGAGGAAAGCAGTAGACACTGCACATGGATTTCAAACGATAACACTGAACATGCAAACTGATGCACTGAGATGCGGAAGAGAAGATGTGGCTCTCCGTTGTCACATAATGAGTCAAAAATTACAAGTTAGCAGTTATTTACTCTAACTCCATCACTTTTTTGAGTGTGAGTATGTATGTGTGTGAGTGGGGGTAGGGGTGAAAGGAGAGAGTGCTGCCTGTGTCTAGGGAGGTCCAAGGATGATTTTAGGAATCATGCCAGATTACGTTACCTCCTTATCACTTTGCTCTAGGGTTTTTTGCTTTGCTCTGAGATTTCCCAGGCTCTGCCTTCCAGGGTCTGAAGTACAGGCAGACCATTTCTGCCTAGTGTTTTCACGTGGGATCAGGGATCTGAACTTAAGTTCTTTTGCTTGCTTAACCCCTGAGCCATCTCTCCAGTCTTAACTTCACCACTTTTAACACCCCCACAAGAGCAGACAAGCCAGAGTGAACCCTGGAGTCCATAGAAGCATATAGGTGGAAGGGTGGGAGGAAGCGGAGGGAATGGTGAAGGAAAGGGAGAGAGAATGGGAGGGAGAGGAGAGGGAAGGAAGCTGGGATGAATCCTCAATATGCTTATAAAAGTTAAAAAAATAAAATAATAAAAAAGAATGCTGAAATCCAGTTTTGAAAATGAAGTTTCATTCTTTCAAAACACAATGCTAACCAACCATCAGAGTCAAAATAGCGTTATAATCAGAAAAGGAGTTTTCATTGAATAAGAAAACAAGAACTACTGTTTATTTTTTTTTCTCCAAGAAAGGTTTAATAGCTTAATCTATTTTCTTTGTATCTTTGGGATTTTCCAAAGCTATCAGTGAAAGAGGTGATGTTTGTAGTTCAATCTTTTCCTCTTGAAAAAAAAAATGGAGCAAGAAAGACATTTAAATCTCTTTGTCATTCTGAGGTCAATAAAAATAGCTCTGTTCACTGAGTCCGGCAGAATATTCAAGGGCATCTGAATAATGGTGTATGTCCATCGGTGGGTCTTGAGATGGCCAGTTATTTAATAGCTAACTGTCTCAAAATCTGAAGTGCCCTCCCAGTGCTTGATTGGCTTTCACAATTTCACATGCCTTCTGTTTTGTGGTAAGAATCCTAGGTCTAAGTCTCTAACTCCAATATATGTGAAAATATCTTTTGAGGACTGGGCTTCATAAAGGAGACCTTCAAGATGTAGTGGTTATTCTGCACAATCAGGAAAGTCAGATAAATAAAAGCAAACAAACACATTGCGAAGAAAGATTTAATGGAGACTGCAGGATGCCAAGAAAGGATACTCTTTGCAGAAGGGTACTGAGGAAGAGGGGTACTTGTAGTTTTATCGACCCAGGGTACAAGCTGAAGATTCGGAACCTGAAGCAGCTGCTCATCCGAAATCAACGGATATGTGACAAAAATGTGAATGAAGAAAAACTGGATAGAAATAGTTAAAAGAATTGACAGTCTCAGATAATGCCTTTAAAATAACCGTGATGAACATATTGGATAAAATAAAGGAAATGTGGTTGAAATAGGACAAAAGGTGGAAAATTTTTATTCACAACTATAATCACAAAGATAATTAACTAAAAAATGAATATGTAAATACAAAACAAGAATTCAATAGAAGAGACTCAAAGCAAATTCACCAAAACATGATACAGAATTGTGGGTTTGTGGCCTTCACAGCTGGGTGAGGCCACTAGTGTCCCCATGTCCCAAGATCATTGTGTGTAATGTCTTCAATAACAGGGTCTTACTATCAGGTTCTAGAGGGCAAGCAATAGTAATAGGAGTTTTCAAGTTTATTCTTTGGAAGGTAACACATTCCTAGTACTGGGAAGTTCACTGAATGTCCACAACGTCTGGTAGGATCATCTCAGGGCAATTTGTGTTTTCTACTCTCTTCCACTCTCTGTGTTCCCTGTGTATAGGTTGACATTTTTCTTGAGTTGATGGTTTGATAGACTTATATGGTAGAGGATTTCCATCTGGTAGCATTTTACATGCTTGTTGATGTTTTTTTAACTCCCCACCACTTTCTTTTTCTTATCTCCTTACTTCCCTCCTCCCTTTGAAACTTTTGTATTGCTTCTCCTCTTTAAGAGTTTTCCTATTTCTCCCTCTCCCAGATTATATACTTCTCTATTTTATAACTATTATAGGGGTTTCTAAGTATACTGTTCTGAAAGTCTGATGCTGGCACTTGGACATAAGGCAGAACACACAGCATTTGTCTTTCGTACCTGGGATCCTCCACTCAATATGACATCTTCTAATTCCATTCATTTCATGATTTCATTTTTCTTGACAGCTGAATAATATTCCTTTGTGTATATGTACCACATTTTCATTATCTATTCATCTAGCATTGTACTTTTAGACTCATTCCATTTTTTTGCTATTCTGAAGAGAGCTGCCATGAACATGAAAGTACAAGTGTCTGTATAATATGATACAGAGTCTTTTGGTAATATTCAAAGAAGTGATATGGCTTGGAAATTGGTACTTCAATTTCCAGTTGTACAATAATGACATGTAACGTATGAGGCTAATCAACTGCTTTCTGTTTTAAATATTTTCTTTGTGACAGAGAGAGAGAGAGAGAGAGAGAGAGAGAGAGAGAGAGAACATGTACTCCCTGATGCATGGGTCGGGTCAGAAAACAACTTTGGGAAATCAATTCTCTCCTTCCACCATATGAGCTTTTGGGGATTGAAGCTGGGTTGCCAGGTTTGTGAACAGACATTTCACCTGTTGAGACACGTGTCTGCCCCCAAATCCTTTCTGAATGGCATGAAGTCCCATTTCATGGCAGGAAACACATACCTGGTACTACAAACCAAGACAGTTACCCATGAAAGAAAGACAGTAGACCCTGGATAAAAGCCAATCTTTTAGCATTAACTATAAATACTTAGTAGCAAGTTACTTTTCTAACCAATGAACCACACATGCAGAGGGACATGAGAATAGGAGTAAAACTAGCAAAAAAGGAATGCATACTGGGAAGGAATGGAGGCAGACATTAGGGATGAAAATAGTTAAATTCATTACATTTGTATAAGAAAGCTAAAATGAACTAAAAAAAAGAATTCATGAGCTGAAAGATAGTTTAATAGAGAATATACAAACTGCAATTTAGAGAGGAAAATAATTGGAATAAACAACTGATCAGACATATATATATAATGGACTCATGGGATATAATCTATTTGTAGATAGAAATAGAATTGTAGATATAGGAAATACAGAATACAATATGATTTATTAGAATTAATGAATTTAGCAAAGCTACTTGGTATAGTTTTTATTGCAAAAATGAATTGTTCATGCATATATATAAATTGTTTATATATAAACAATAAATAAATATATATATAAATAATTAAATTATGGAAACTGGAAAGATTTAAAATATTCTCAATACTCCTTAATGGAATTCCAGGTATGTCTTGCCACTGAAGAAAAGTCTAAGAAAGTGTCCCACTGACTTTATTTGGTCAAGGTGTTTCTGCACTGAGCAGTAGAGAATCCTGGACATAGCTTTCTTTTTATACTGAAGTCGGATCAACGTCCACCTTGCCATCCTTCTATTCTGGTCCTCGATGAAATGTGTTTGTCCTGCTGAATAATCACTTCCGTCCTGCACCACCAGCCATACTACTTCAGAGTCCCCATCTGCTCTGGGTCCTCCTCTGCCCGTGAGGGATGAACCGTCTGAAAGCAGGCACGGTGACCCCTCCATGCCGTGTAGCTGGGTTCAGCAGTGCTTCCCACATTCTGCGAGGTGAATAGATGGAGGAGGAAAGGATGCAAAGGAGATCTCTGTTCAACAAGAGAACCAAGAGCTAAAACAGAGGACATGCACTGGGGTCAAAACAGGCTACTGAAACAAAAGACTTAACGAAACTGCAAGATCCTAGACAGATAGACAGTGAGCAAGAAGTCGGTGAACAGAGTGCTGTGGAGGGAGGGCCACCGTGCCCCTTCCTTGCAGCACGGTATAGCAGGCCAGCAGCACAGGGGCACATGGGAAATGAGTGTGAACTAATGCCCTCCCATTTGGTGAGGTCTCTCTGGTTGCACCCCCTTCTCCCTGTCACACTCGTGTTTTGAAAAGCCTGTGACACCCACCTAACAGCCCATCAAGACGACCATCTCTTCAAGGAGTGAGCTCAGCCTTACTGCAGAGTAGCAGCATACAGTATTGACGTCATCCTCATCTGCACAGTGAGCTGAAGGCCAGCTTATGCTACATGAGACTCTTCTGAAGAGAACAGCAAAACTAAAAAGAAGTTTGATGCTCCCTGCTTAGCCATGAACAGGGATGTGAGCAAACCCCCAACCAGGCTGACGGGAGAGCATCCTTAGGCATTCTCACAGCATAAGACGGAATGCAAAGGCTCCCAACAGTTCCTGTTCATGCTCCTAAGTGAGGTGTTCCTTCTTTCCAGACTCTAAGAATAACAACCCTACCACTTCCTCGTGTCTTTGAACCTGCTGGGAAATTCTCTTTCTAACTTGTGGCTGTTCTCGTGCTACAAATCACAAGGATGAAATAATGTATTTGGAAAATAGTTTGCAGCCTTTTTTGTCACTTCAGATCAGAGATACACTGTGACAGTCCTAGATTCACCATGAACCTAGTCAAGGAAAAGAAAGTATGTGCCTGGAATGAAGGAAGATGCAGGAAGGAGAAGGGGCTGCAAACCAAGACCCTAAAAGCCTAGTTACATCCCTCACAGCATTCCCACCATCTAATATGGAAATGAAAAATGTCATTGCCTTATGCTTAATTTACTTAATAAGACTATGTCTTATTTTTTGAACCTCCAAGCAAATTATATGCTTCTCATAGCAACCTTCAACCTCTCACTGCTTGTAACCTCGCTGAGAAAACAAGAAAAGGTCACAACCAAGGGAAGGCATATGTAAGAGGAGGAATTAAAGGGAGGAAGAGAGACAGAGGAAAACCAGGTAAAGCTGGAATGTAAGGGACACATTAAGACATGCTGTAATAATAAAAAAAAACTAACCAAGATTCACTTCATATCTGGTGGCTCACAGAAGATCTTCAAAGGTCCAATCCTAAGCACCCCTCAGATGCCTACTTAGAAATCCATGCAAAGGCACTTCATACCGTGCCAGAGGTTCAGAGTTCTGTGCAATCTGTAATGCTTTGTGCAGCCAGCAAAAACAAATCTCGGGACCATTTCAACACTTCGCCAAGAAAGAAGCAGGAAGCACGGTTGTGAAATGAAATAAACAGCTCTTATTTATTCATATGCAGTGGCTGTTTTGCTCTCTCCTTGGGCATGTGCTGCAATTCACCACAAACTAATTACCTAATTACAGATGGTGAAAGCATTTAAGGATTAAGCTGAGATCCCTCGCATGTAATGTGGAGGTAGAGATGTTTATTAACTGCTCCACTGAAAAATAATCCAACCCCCTTCCGCAGTCACTGAATCATTCATTAATCTGCCCCCTCCACCCATGTGTTTAACCAGCTTTAATCCCTCCAAGGTACCACTAAGCACTACCGGCCATTTGTACTAAGCACTTAATTAATCACATTAGCGGTCATGTGTTGACCTCTTCTCTCTTGCACGCCGTTCATGCAGGTTCCTGGGGAATGAATGCAGAGCACATGTTTTTTATTGATAGCCACAAGGCACATTGGAGTCAATCATTCCACTAAAAACTAGAGTCACCAACACCTTAGACAAGAGAAGTCAAAGTGTGGCTATTTTTATTTTGACAGATGGATGTATCTGACGTTTTGATTCTACTTTATGTTTTACAAAGGACAGCAGTAAGTGGTGTACAATAGAAGTACCTCTTGCTAGGAAATGTGGATTTTGCAAATCAAAGATTCACGTATATGTGGCTGACTCTCTTCTTCAGTGCCAGTGCCTGTGGGGGGGGGAGGGTATTTGTCAAGTTTTCCTAGAAGGAAAATGACTTCTAAAGGCTCTGCACCATGACTGTAATGCTCCTGTCTCACACATGTGAATTCCATGGGGATCTGAGTGATGTTGTGGCTTCTCGACAGTGTACCCCGGTCAACCTGTGTATTCCCATCATCTTAACATGCAGCCTACTTCCTGAAGGGAAGAGGCTCAAAAATGGAGAATTATGAGTTTCTTCTCACTACACTGCCTGAGGTGACAGGTGTCTTTTCCGGAATGAAATGTAAGTCCTTCTTAACTAGAAAGAAGGCGAAGAAGATAATGGTAACTACTCTTAATATTTGTTGAAGGAGGCATAGTATATATGTCTTTAATATATATGTCAACTAATAATTGGTTCGTGACAGTATTGCCTTCCTGTGCTATCATGAAAGCTCTCTCTCTCTATCTCTGCATGTGCGTGTGTGTGTGTGTGTGTGTGTGTGTGTGTGTGTGTGTGTGTGTGGTGAAAGCACATGTTTGTACAAGTGGCATACACACGTGTAGTGATATATGTGTTTGTGTAGGTATATATATGCATGTGTGTTTAGTGATATATAACTTTGTATGCATATGTGTGTGGAATATGCATGTGTTTGTGTGTATGGAGCATGTATGCTTTTGTATGCATGTGAATACACAAGCATGTAGACACACAGATTCAAACCTGGATCTCATTAATTATACTAGGCTGGCTAGTCAGTGAGCTCTAGACATCTATCCATGCCTGAGCCTACCACCCAGCTTTGGCTTTCAAGATGCATGTCACTGTATACAGTTTTTCCATGGGTGTAGACAAGCCACATGCAGATCCTGACTCTTGAATAACAGGTAATTTGCTGACTAACCCAACTACCCAGACACTACAAAGAGTTTTCCTCTGCCTTAATTCACTTGTTTCTCTTCTATCATATTTTACATGATAACTGAGTAAATTGGAATTTAATGATAATTGCCCAGTTCTACCACAAATATATTTCTTCTACAGCAGTTCTTACAAGTCTTCTTAGTTTGGATGCTATGAGTCAGATTACAAAGACTTTGTAGGTCGTCCTTTGTGTAGGTTTCCTTGTGAGGTTTCCAGAGTTTTCGACGGGTTTTCAAGCAGTTTTCATTCTGCTGACCTATTGGTTTTCGGAAAGGTCAAGACTGTTGAGCCAGCCAGAGCTTGGCATGACCAAGTGCACACAACAGGACACTGAGGAACAATTCAGGAGAGACAGGCAGGAAGCAGAAATTCTGCTAAAACTTACACATAGCTGTCCCACCATTGGGATGAAGGGATCTGGACTAAGCAGTCCAACCACACAACATAAGTGGCTTGAAGAATCTGCAGGGAAGAATCTGCCAGGAAGTAGAAACAGAGTCCAAAGAGAAGCAGCAAGAGCCAAAAGAGAACCACAAAATGCAGAATTTGGTATTTTGCAAAATGTCAGGAAAGTCTCTTACATCCCTCACCTTTGAAAGAGAAGAAAGAAATAAAGAAAGCAGGAAGAGAGAGAGAGAGACTGGAAAGGCAGAAAGGAGAAGAAGAAGGAGGCTCAGGCGAGAACAAATCTTCTGTGCTGACAGGAAGGTGGGGGGATGCGGCTACAACTCTGACCACAGAGCTGCCTTTGGACCTACTCAGCCTCGGAGGTCTGATCTTGAAATGAGACCATCACTCTTGACTTTGGACTCCTTAGACCCACGAGGTCTAATCTAGAAGTGAGATACATCAATCCTAGCTCACCTCAGTCTTCTGGTAACAACCATGCCCAGAAAGAACATGTGAGAAAGGCTTAGCTTTCTCATGTATATTACAGGCTTCACCTGCATGGTCTAAATACACTAATGTTTGAATAACGTGTTGTAAATATGGATGGAGAAGATGTGTGGTTATTAAATGTGCACTCAATGGATAAGCATAAAGTAATGCTCTGTGTACCTACCAAAAGTTCATGGGTATTCCTTCCTCTGTCCTACCCAATGGAGGCTACTGTCCTATCATGATGATAGCAATGTATTTTGGTTTTATTCCTGGGTCCATGCTTTATCTTGTCCAATTATTAAAGTTCAGTAACTAGCCATTATGTAGTAATCTCCACATCTTAGCTGTGAAACAGTAAGAGCACAGAGGGAGACCCAGAAGGTGTGGGGAAGAGAGAACCAGAGTATGGGTGCATCTAGTTCATGATTACTTCCTGACATGAAGCTCTGAAATTGTGTGTCATTTCTGAGAGCTCAGCAGAGTTCCTGTCCACATCTGTAATAGCCTTGTGTTTCAGTAAGAGCCATTTCACTCCACTGGAGGAAAAACAAAACAAGGAAGCAAAAAAGAAAAGTCTATATCAAGATACCCCAATGATCAACTCTCTTGGTACATAAGGAAACAGTGATTTTAAGGGAATTCTACTGGAGGGATTGGGACTCCGATTTCTTTGAGAAAAACCCTTTATGTAGAAGCTGTCTTAAATGAGGAGATTAGGCATATCCTCAAAACTCATCCTGTCAAACCATCTAAAACATGAAAATAAACTCAGATTTAGAAAAGGCAGACCATGCTTTCAAGGTCAAACAACTGTGAGGTATGCCGCAGTCAATGGGCCAGGTAAATAAAAATCTCTTGTAGTATCAAGCGCCAAGGGAAAGGGACGTCACCTTGGTTTTCCTTCTCGTTTCAGGCTGGCCAGCCCTGTCAGTTTGCTCTCTTTCTTGCTTTTATGAGGCTCTGGGAAGTTGGCCAGGTCACTCTGGGGATTTAGATAAAGCTAACAGAAATAGGTTTGCTTGTTCCCCAAACCCACCTTGGAGGCTGGAATTGAGTCAACCATGCAAAGACATCCTGCTGCCCTCACATGAATGTACCAGAAGTCACTGGTACGTGTCAGTAATAATTCCTCACATCTACAGGATACAGAGCACTCTATAGCTGGCAAAGTACTCTATGGTTTGGAAAATGCTTCCACGTCTATTATTGCATATAACTAGTGGAGCATGTGATAGTTAATCCTGGATGTCAACTTGACACACCTAGCATTAACTAAAATCAACTGTCAGACTACCTGAAGAGATTATCCAGATCAATACATTTGCAATACAAAGACCAGCCTTAGATCTGATTGGGACCTCCCAGGAGCAGACCAGATAAAAGGAACCACAGAACAGAAGACTTGGAAGAGAGACTCCAGGATGTTTGCAGGGACCTAGCCTGCTTCCAGCTTCAGCCACCAGCCACGTGGCTTCTGCCATGAAAGACTGTTTCTCCCCTCTGGAACCCTAAGCTGAATAAATCTCCCTTCTCCCTACAGTTGATTGACTTTGAATGCTTTTTCACAGCAACAGGTAAGAGTAACTATTACAGAGCATTACTTTGGGAAGGGCCAATGATAGGTTATTTTATTCCATTTTTTTTTAAATAGGAGTTGGAAAGATGGCTTCAGGGTAAAGTCTCTATCTTGCAAGTAGAAGGACCCAAGTTCAGATCTCAAACCCCAACTCACCAGGCAGAAATGGCAGCAGTCTGCACTACTGGTCCTGGAAGGCAGAGTCTGGGAAACCTCAGAGTAAAGTAAAAAGGAGGTAGAGCAATCCAGGATGATTCCCAAAGTTACTCTTGAGCCACTACAGGCATACACAATTGCCCTCTGATTCACATAGACACACACACACACACACACACACACACACACACACACACACACAAACACACAAATAATAATAAAAGAAACAATTGTAGTTATTTGTGACCAGATACATAAAGATACCAGATACATAGAAGACAGAGCATATGTCTTCACAAAGCAACAATTTACAAACAAAGTGACACGCGTGGGAGTAAAACACGAAGGCGTTAGAAAGGTACCAGAAAGCAGTTCAGTTCAATGATGACAGGAGAGTAGAATGTCATTCTCTGGTTAGTCCCTTAGGAAGGCAGATTTTACCATACTTTGGTAGAGAACAAAATTAAAGAGATAATAATAATTATAGCCTAACTCTATGCTCCCCCCAAAGTCAAAGCAAAGGAGTTCTACTGTTGCAGGCTCCTCTAGAAAGCCTCCTACAGGTTTAACAGATTAAGTCTCTTTGCTTAACCCAATCACAGTTAGAAGCTTCCGTGAATCTCATTGTTCTGTTTGTATTTTTCTGAATATTTCCCGTTACTTTTCTTTCCTTATACACATTTTGTAAATCTGCTTTTGCTTTTTCTGTTCCAGAAAGACATCAGCTATGCTATTTCACTGTTTGCTCCTGTCATTTCCTTCCATCCACATTTTTGCTTTAACTGTAGCATGTGGAGATATTTAGAGAGATAGACTGAATTGACAACAATCTTCTTAGGATCTTCTTAAGCTAGGTAACATAACTAGGTAGACAAAAGATTAGAGTCTACCTTTCCTTCATAGCTGCTGGGAGGTTGCAGAGAGTTGCTACCCTGTGACACACACGCATGCACTCGCACGCACACACACACACCTGCACACGCATGCATACACACATGCACATACATACACACACCCAAATGCAATTTTGACTGGGAAGGGCTGGCTCAGTGCTAAAGCCTTAGTCTCTCAAGCAGAAGGACCTGAGTTCAGACCCCAGATCCCAAGTAAAAATTCAAGACAAATATAAAAGCTGCTTTTCATTTCTGACCCTGGAGAGCAGAGCCTGGAAAACCACAGGACCAATAAGAAAGTAGAACAACCCAGAATAATCCCCAAAGTCGCCCTTAGGCCTCCAAAGGCACATACACTCAATTGCCGTCTTCTACACACCCACCCCATGCATGTACGCATGCACACAGGCACACACTCATGCACACAAATACAAAATAAACATTTTAATGATCATCATGATAAAAGCAGACCCAGATATTGCAATCAAGAGCAAACATATGGAGACACTCTTGAAATGGTAAAGAAGGTGTGGCCACTCTCACCAGCCCCTCTGGGGACTGTGATATTCAAAGTCATCCAGCAGCTCAAGGATATCTTGGCCCACAAAACTTCCCTATGACTTGCCTTCCTGTCCCTCACAATGTTCCAGACTATATGGGATGCTAATACTCGGATGCACAGTAACTTTTAAAACTGAAAACTGCCTTGGATCTTTCTCCTGGATATTCTGAGTCCCCTCTGGTCAGAACCCACAGATGCTGGTTTTAAGGATGCTCTCTGCTCTAATGTGAGCCCAGGGAAGAAATCAGATCCCTATTTAGTGCAGTAGTAAACAGGGATACAATAAAAAGGGCGTCCACTGATTCAAAACCACAGATCGGACTGAGAAAGGCTCAGATTTTCTTTTTCTTACCCCAGATCCTCCTCATTAGTAAAAGCCAGTGAACAAAAGGAAATAAAATTAATTACTAGTCCTCTTTATTCAAAATAGGAGCCATAGAGGAAAAAGAACACCACTTCAAAGTCCTAAAAGCATTACACTTACAGTACCAGGAGGTTGCATTTGCACTGAATATTTAACTGCCCTTTGAAGGCAAGAAATAAAAAGGAACAGAAACTACAGTGATTCCAAATTTCTATTAAAACATCCTATGATTTAAATAAAGATTCTGCCAATATTTCAACCTGGAGGAAGACTACTTGTGGATCATATAAATAGATACTGTATCTCCCCTTTGCTTTTCGATCATGTATTATTAGTTGAAACATTTCTAAAATCACCTTGTGATAATAAACTTGAGAAAAATCAAAGCCTCATGGATGCATGAAGGTCTTATTGTAAAATACACAGCAGGGCAAGAGAAAATTGTTAGCATTTCACTGTAGTTAAGACGTCTCATTTTGACGAAGGTCCTCAAGGGCAGGAGGTAATCCATACACATTTCAAATTGGTGGTATCACACCAAAGCACAGATGCTAAGGGCAACGCAATGGAAGATTAGTGCTGCATGTAAAAGGGTAAAGCAAGGCACGGTCTCCCTGGTAACACAGAAACACTTAACACATTAGCTGGATTTGGCATTCTGTGCCCCTTAAAAACACAGGTGCATGCTGACTTCCATCAAAAGACTTTGGTACCAGAAGTGGACAAGTTTAATTCCTTTTGCTTTTATTCTGTTCATGGAGGCAAAGTATATAGTTCAGTAGAGCGTTGCTCAGAGAGATTCTCACATTCTGATCAACTAACATTGTCCTTTTTCTGGCTTCAAGAATTAAATCGGGAGCACAGGATGGAACAGGAGGACTAAAACTCAAGACTGATCTCCGACCACACAAACTCACACAAATGTGCACACACACACACACACAGACACACACACACACAGACACACACACACACAGACACACACACACATACGCACACACATAATGCATATCATGTATACTTAAAATGTTTTTTGATTCATTTGAAGTGGACTTTTGTGTAAGAAGAGAGACAACAGTCAATTTTTATTCTTCTACAAGTAAATGTCCAATAAATAAAAAATGTTTTTGAAAGCATAGATAATCCAGGTTTGGATGGAGCTAATATTTCACTCCTGAATATGTTCCTGAGGAAAACTTCCTTCATTAAATCACAGAAATGTGGAATTCTATTTAAAGGGTATTTATAAAGAATTAAGAATGTAACATTTTAAAAGAGGATCCCAGATTTAGTTTAGTTTCTATTTTGTAAAAGATGCTGAGAGTCCAATTTTTTAGGACAGCAACGTCTTGCTGTTTTCATGGAGTTTACCATAATAAAGTTTTCTGTTATGTTTTGGTTTGGTCACCTGAATGAAGCTTAAATTAAAGACCCCATTGTTGTGATCCCCCTCTTTCATGTTGAAGTTCTTCTCTCCAAAAGCATGAAAAGAAAATGGTAAGACCTCCCAAATGCCCACACCTGTCATGTCAGCTCATGCCCCCAGTGATAAGATTTGCAGGGTTAAAACTTTAATGACAAGAAGCTGCAGATATACGATCTCCTTGTCTATCCAGGAAGGAGAAGTCTGCCTCAATGGGCATATTAAATGCACTGGAAAATCAGATATGGAAGAGAGTGGCGTCATTCTTCATGGTTGGGGAAAATTTTCCCAGGAGGTAAGATTAGATTTGCTTTCAAGAATAGATTAGGTGTTGGTGACAGAGCCAAGTGGAAAGGGCAGAGTGTCCAGAGCGTTGGAGGTAGGAGGTAAATGCTAGTGAAGTACAGCCCTGCTGAGCAGTTAGTGAATAGCAGAAGGAAATCATTGCGAAAGCGGCCAGGGTGGGCCAGTGCTATGAACTACTGGGCAGCTGGAAGAGCAAAAATGCATTTGTACAGAGTAGCACTGGGGTCTGAGAAACTAGATGGCTCAAAGTCACTTGCTTCATAGAACTTTTGCATTATGCGCCTTACCAGGTGGTGAATAATCCCCATTAGTTATACTTTCTACATAGATCTCAAATCTGCAACAACTGACCACTTCTGCCTTCATCCAGGCCCTTAGGATGGCTTATCTGTTGCCACAGCAGAAAGTCTGTGTCACTGAAACTAAATGCATATCGAGACTGAGTCTCAGCGCAAGTATGTGGAGAGGCCTGGGAAGGCAAAGAGACAGAATAGTACAGACGGGGAAATCGTGACCATCGTTCAAGCTGCAGCACTGAAGACAGGAGAGCTCAAGACTGAGGATGTGTGAGGGGCTTCATGCGGTCACAGAGGACACAAGGACAAGCTGGACCGGAGACTGAGAGGGTGAAGCAAGAGCTCATTTTGACAGCCGTCACTCCCTCCACTCATCTAGCATGAGGGTTCATGGAATTTAATGCAAGTAAGTTTTGGAGTGGATGTTCGTTCCTTTCCACTCCACTGAGAACAGAAAGTGCATCTTGGTCAATGTGGAATTATTATTATTACTGTTGTTAATGATAATGGAATAATACAGAAGACAAATAAGGCAGAATTCTTTCATTAGACCTAATATCTACTAAGACCTTATTATGAACCAGCCACTGTGATCAATAAATGAACATATTATTTTATTCAATACTGATCAATCCCCTTAAAGAAGGATATTATTATCCATATATTACAGAGAATTAGCTGAGTCACACAGGGATTAAGCATCTCATGCAAGGACATTTAGCTGGCAAGTAGCAAAGGCATAACTTAGATCCAGATATGCAAAAATAGAACATCTGTGCTAAAGCTGATCTGTGATAAGAGAGCATGTTTCAGTAAAAGCGTCAGAGGTAGAAATACAGAGCAATTAAGAAAGCTTTAAAGTGGGAGGAACAATGAAGTGGAAACCAGAGGGCATGCCTGAATTAAGTCCTTGTCCTGGTAATCTAAAAATAGACTGAACTCATTTATTAAGGATATGTTTTAAATAAAAATCATGTTTTATTAACTATGAGCTATGTCTGCACATACAAAGCTTTGGACATCTTGAAAATATATCAGTGCATCATAATGATAAAGATGAATGTTAAGAAAGGAAACAAAGTGAATCATGGTGGAGAGTTATAAAAATGTGCCATGACACAAGAAGAAAACACACGGAAGCACAAGTGACATGCAGATCTAGGCAGCTGTTGTACTCCTAGCTGTTTTAAGACAATCACTTCTCCAGTTTTAGGATTGCTAAAATGTCTATTAATAAGGAAAGGGGCAGAAGAAGACAGAGGGTAGAGAAAGGGAATAGAGAGAGAAAGGGAAAAGTAGAATGGAGAGGGAGAAAAGCAAGAAAGGGAAGGAGAGAAGAAGAGAAGAAAGGAGAGGCGAGGAAGGGAGGGGAGGGGAGGGAAAAGAGAGAGAGAAGGAAAAGAAAGGAAAAAGGAAAGGAAGAAAGTGGGGAAAGAGCAAAAGAGAAAGAAAAACAAAAACTGGCTGCCAAGAATTATCAGTTTAGAACGTCTCAGCCAACATGTATTAAACTTCTCTCTGTCAGCACTGCTAGCACTCTTTGATGAGTAAACCCATTGGGCATGCCAAATACTGGCCTTTCTTCCAAAGAACTTGTATTCTCCTGCACACACGAGCATAGCCGAGTGGTAGGGAAAAGTCAATCAACAGTGGGAGCACCTGACTGGATGCCTCAGCAGACCAGAAAGTCGGAAGCAAACCAAGAGAAAGTGAGATGCAGACTGTGATAAGCAGAAGATTGGAAGAATCTTAGTGGAGGGGACACAAGCAGAGGCCCAAGCACCTGGGCTGCCTGCTGGGGAGGATGATGGAGACTGAATCCAACCAGCTCCGTCAGTGAAGCAGAAGCAAGAACCAAGCAGCAAGCAGAAAACACACAGCAGCGCACGGAACGAAAGCTAAACCATGAAGCTGCCACACAGACGTTGGATATTAAGGTTAATCAGGAAATGCTTCAGTCACTTTTCCTGTTACCGTTTTGAAATGCAAAATCAACCGGAGGAAGGAAGGTTTGCTGGGGATCACGATTTGAGGGTGTGGTCCATCAGGGCAAGGCAGTCACTGAACCCAGGAGGGGACCTAGCTGATCCCCCTGCACCCACAGCCGACAAGCAGACTGTGACGGACGTTACTACATGGCTCACTTTCCCATTTTTATTCGGTCTGGGAACTCAGCTCAAGGAATAATAGGGTCCGGATTTAGGGTGTGCCTTTCACACGTCAGTGGTCTAGAACATTCCTCACATGTGTGCTCCGTGGCTAGCCTCATCTATACTCTCTCACAGACACACCCAGAACTTGACTCCTAGGAGGTTCAGGATCCTGTCAAGTTGACAAACACTATTACGCATCACAGGGTGTGAGCGACTGAAGACCACGAGCAGGAACGCAACCTAAAGCAACACATGCTTCAAACTTACTGGACATGCACTGTGGGGAGATAAAAGAGGAACCGAGCATGGGCCATAACAACAATTAGACTGCCAAGACCATCTAGCTGGTGGTCCACAGCACGTAGAACTACAGCGGCAGTAGGAGAAAGAGACTAAATAGAAAGAGGATAAACCCCAAAATCTATAAGGAGGAACTAACAGATCTCTGTGGACATGAAAAGAAGACCAGGAAAAAGTGACAGTGTGCAGGCTTTGCCTGGCAACAGGAAAAAGCCAAAAGGAAAGGACCAAATAAGGAAGCACAGGTCTTCATGTCAAAGGAGTGTCCAGCTTGGGACACCACCTTCAGAGCCTGGATGCAGGGGTGGGTGTTCAGGGGTGTTGACTATGTGGGGCCTGAACTCCATTAAGGAGTTTTGGATGGAAATGTGATGACAATCAAAGAAGCAGTTATGATAAGTCAGAAAGGTACCTTGAGAAGGGAACCCGGAGCACTCGGCCAAGGGAGAGGCAGATGAACCCGGAGCACTCTGGAGACCAAGAGAGAAGCAGATGACCCTGGAGCAAGCAGATGACCCTGGAGCACTCTCCCAAGGGAGGGCCAGTTGAGAAACATAAGCCAGAAGAACATTAAGGTAGTAGCCAGAGATGTCATTGCAGGGAACAGGTAGTTAAGCTGCAGCTAAATGAGTTGCTTATGATTCATATCACATGATTCACTGGAGTCAAACAAGGTGAGAACCCAAAACTAGCTGTCAGAGGGATGCTGATGACTCGGATGTTTCCGTGGACAATAGAGTCCAGTGGAGTGACAGGTGCCTGAGACTGAGTAGTCTGGAGGAAGTGAGCATCGACGCTGTTTAAAGGCAAGAGGGTGCTCAAAGGGAGATGCAGAGTCGGGAGACATTTCTAAGATGGAAGGGACTTATTAAAGTGAGCTCACAGCTACTGGAATCTGTAGACATAAATTAAGACATGGAGAAAATTACAATGGGAAGATGAAAAGGTAGACAGAGGGGAAAGATGCTCATCTGTGAGGCACAGATAGGTATCTAATGCAGACCTCCCCTTACCACCCCCAAAGAGCCAGTCCTACTAACACTTGACCTCAGATACTTAGCTCCAGTACTCTGAGATCACGAACTTTTGCTTTTAATATCCTCCAACCTGCA
Organism: Typhlomys cinereus; assembly: GCA_023101885.1. Classification (NCBI taxonomy): domain Eukaryota; kingdom Metazoa; phylum Chordata; class Mammalia; order Rodentia; family Platacanthomyidae; genus Typhlomys; species Typhlomys cinereus. The sequence continues at coordinate 1,471,669 of JALPQD010000007.1, read as the reverse complement.
AGCTGGTAAACTAGTACAAGTAGTTTGAGGAAAACTAGCTACGCTGGCCTTTTTTTTTTTTTAGTAGCTGAAGGTAGACATTTTTATATAATCCACATACAGAAAAATAATGAACCTGTAATCACTGCAGGTTTTCTTCCCCAGTGAATATTCATGAGATCTTAACCATTCAATCTGAATTCACAAAAGATACCTTTAATGAAAACATTCAATTTTAGAAAAGAACTTGGTTCAGAGAATGTAACAAAAAGAAGTTAGAATCCAAACTTTCAAGAGAATAATGAAGAAAAAAGTGAGAAATTTGAGTATGAGGCACACAAATGAGTGAAAGGAAGCACGATTCTTGTTAGTCTTGACTGCAAAATGTTGATTGTCATTCTTACAGTCTAGAAAGAGCAGGGACCAGGTAATATGCTTAGTGTGCCAGGTAAGTTACATAGTGAGACTGATAAGTTAGTCACAGGGGAGATTTGGAGACTTAGAGAACACAGTAGGGAGATACAAATGATGATTAAAGAAAATGGTGATATGTTTCTTTAATTTTCTTTAATGTTGCTGTTTCTTTAATTTTAGGTGATAGTTAGGGATTTGCATCAGTGGTTGAGTTCCTACCTAGTATGTATTAAGACTTGAGTTTGACTGCTATCATCATTCAAATAAAGGGAGAAAATATCTATGTAATATGAATAGAGCCTCCAGCCAAGTCAGTCTTTAAAATGAGGACAGATAATAACACAGAAGGGTGGTGATGTTTGCTGCCATAAGTAGGACATAGGGTCTTTTCTCTCTTACCCCCAAGAACCACAGGAAGGTAGCATTGATGAAAGTTCACTGTGTACCCAGCACTATGCTTATTGCCTCCATAAACTTGGCAGCACCACAAGGTTGATAGTGCTATTGTCTGCTGTCTACAAATGCGGAATCTGAGATCCAGAAAGATTCAGTAACTTGCCCAAGACACCAAAGCTCCTAAATGCATAAGTGCTAAAACACTTTAAGCTTGTTGGCTTTTGATGATTTCATTCTGGTTTTGATGACACTACAATTTCTTGGAGTAAAAAGCAGGCAATACAAGGTAGAAGTAAATTAATATATAAAGCAATTTGCAAACGATGCCTTGTGATGCACTTGGAATTTTCTATTTGGCTTTGTTGTATTTCTTCCCACTGTAGTCACCAAAAGCTGCAAAGTCAGAGGCATTAACCTCAGATACGCTCAGCTTTCTTCTTGCTGGGCCTCTTTAGGTTTCAAGGTTCTTGCTCAAAATTTTTTTCCTGTGAGTACTAAAGCAACAAGACTCATATATTGGAAGAGACAGAGAAAGGACAGAAGAGAGAATGGAAATATTGAATATTGCTATTAATTAAAATGTTAGGGATTATGTCTCCTTGCATTTGCAATATTTTACAGTAATTATTGTCACAAGTGTGGGGACAGGCCAGTGTCCTGTTTCCTCTGTATTCTGGAGCAGGATGAAGCCCAGGGCAGGCAGAGTTGAGCTCTGTGAAGAAGTCATAAATGTTAGTTTATAATATTTGATCTTGAAAATGAACGAGATTAAAAAAGAAAAAGAAGTTACTCAGAGTCAAGTGCTGAGTTGCCTCCAGTGAGTTCCTCACAGACATCAGTAATAAACTCTTAGATATCCTCTTTCCAGACATCCCCAAAGTCCAGTTGATAACAAAACCAATAGTTCACTATTTGATCTAAGCCTATTTGTTCAGATCTCTTGACTTCAGGGCCAAAATGAGTCATTTATTATTTATGACAAATAGAAAAACTAAAGGCTGTTGAGAGCAGAGGTCAATTTCAAGGATGGCAATGTTTTTACCATTCATTTGCATATGGGCACTGGCCAAATTTCTGAAAAAATTTAAGGGAATCTGATTATGCATATTACCCTTGTTCAGGTACCTACTTTTTTTTTCTTTACTTTGATAAGCTGCCACATTTAGGGGCTCTACCAATAGACGGGGAATGTCAGAGAACAATCATTGACTAGGGTTTAGTACTTTGAAAATGTTCAAGCAGTCTAGCCAAGATAAGGCTTTGTAACATTTGCAATTCTCAAGTAACCTTATTTATATACCTACCAGTCAACGTCTCTGAAACAGAGTTATTGTGTTTATTTTAATGTGGTAAAACATGATTTTATTAGGTACACAGAGCCTAGAACAGGTTAATCACTGCCTAAATTTCTCAAAATCTTTGGCTGGCTGCTGGTGTTGGCTTCATAGATGCAGCTCCATTTATTCCAAATTTGTTAATAGCGAATATCCTATAGAGGCAAGGGGATTAAGCCATCTAGTTAAACCTTGCATTTAAGGCCTGGTTGTCAGAATGGAACACATTCCTATTACTGTAAACTAAAACAAGAGCCCATGAAAGGGAAAGACACAGGTCTTGGGCAAGATCAGACTATGAAGCTTTAGCTAGGAAGACAGTACACCAAACTGCTTTGTATATACCGGTTATTATACTCATAGACTGGAAATGTTCTCAGCACTCAACCAAGAAGCCTCCTTCTACGGCAGAAGTAGTTTATTGCTGAAAGGCACAGTTCACCAAAATGCAGAAAATAAAATGACTGTGAAGTGCTTGTCCCTAAACAGGACATATGGGTCTCATCCACCCTCACCCCAAGGTTCAGTGAACTTACTGGAAGAGGGGGAGGTAAGATTATAAGAGCCTTAAGTGAGACAGTGGTGGGCTAGATATTATCTCCTGGACAGAGATGTGATATACAAGATTTCATGACCGATATTTATGCTTGCACAAGAATTGCATGGGATCTGTCTCAACCTCTCAGCAAGCAAGCAGAAAGATCTGGAGAAGATCCACACCTCGCTGAGAAGCTGATGAGAGCTAAAGCTGGTGGGGATGAAAGGAGGATGCTTTCCCCAGTGTACGCCCAACAAGTCTGTGAGCCTTGTTGGATGGTGAAGCATGCCTGGCATACATCATCAAAGACAAACGAGATTGAACACAGTGGGTCACACAAGTGAAAAGACTTGAAAACAAGATGGAACTAGGACCTAAGGGGTGAAAACTGAAAATATTGCAAAGTCACTATATTCATATGACCCTGCTATTCCACTTTTGGGAATAATCCCCCATACAGCAAAAATTCACCTCAATAGCACAAACTCAACCATGTTCATAGCAGCACTGTTTACAATAGCAAAGTCATGGAATCAACCCAAATGCCCAACAGTTGACAAGTGGATGAGGAAAATGTGGTATGCTTATACATTGGAATACTAGTCAGCCATCAAAAATGATGAAATAATGAAATTTGCCGGGAAATGGATGGAATTAGAAAAGATTATATTAAGTGAAATATCACAGACACAGAAAATTAAGCGCTATATGTACTCCTTAATAGGTGGATCCTACTACCAAACCCACTTAGTGACACACAAAGATAAATCTCTGTAATACCTACAGTAATTGCAAAGATTATAAACAGGAGGGAAAGGGAAGGAGGGCTTTGCCAGAAACAAGGAGAGAGGAGATCATGCTACAACAGAGAAAATAGGCCACCATCAAGGACTGCAAGTAAATAGTGAGACATCTGGTTAAGCTCACAGACTTTCCTTCCTGGTCACTTGCAACTGATGGGGTTTGATCTCACCAGACGGGGAGGGCATAGAGTCTGACAGATAGAAGGTAAACATCCTGTAAATGGGAGACTAACCCTTACTCACCGTGGTCTCCTACTCTTAGTCCATCTACCGTTGAATCTACTCTTATAGTAAGACTCTATTTTAACAGCCTTTTATCTCTGGCTAGGAGGTGGTATCCAATATCCATCAGGATAGAGCCAAGGGCGGAGCAGGAACAGCAAAACTGGGGGGAAAAATCCATAAATCAGAACATCAGAGACCCTACATTAATCACCGGGAACCAGGCCAGCCTAATCTCTCCCCACCTAAAGCTCAGAGAAATTTGTGGAAGAGGGGGTGGTAAGATTTTAAGAGACTAAAGATGAGGAGAAGCAACGACATGCAAGATACTCCACACAAGTTAGGGCCGAAGTAATCATAATAGGACTTTGCATGACCTGCGCAATGACCAACATATCATTGACCCCCCAAAGTCTAGCATGGATCACAGGCACTAGGATCCTTAGAGGCAAGGGATTAACAGCCACAATAGTGTTCCTATACTAAAGGGGAACACAAGAAAGGGCTCTAGGCAATGTTACTGAGTCCTTACACCTCATCAGAGAGGAGGACCGGGGGGGGGGGGGGGGGGGGGCAGCAGCTGAGTACACTAGCACCACGCCCCTTGTGATGCTCCAGGAATTGGGAGGGGGCACTGGGAAAAAGGAAGGGAGAGGGGAAAGGAAGGGGAAAAGGGAGGAAGAAGCAACGGATCCAGGGAGGAGTGGAGGGAGGGAGGGAAATGGGTTTATATGAGTGGGAAAAAATACACTATAAATAAAAAAAGGAGGGGTGCAAAGTTTGGACCACCTGTTCAGGGGATACAAATAGGAAGTTCACCCCCCAGGGGGGAAAGAGGAGGCTTCATTGAAACCCTACAGAGTCCAGACTTACATATACAAAAAGACTTGACTATGGAAAGAAGATTAGAAGGGGAGGAGGAGGGTGGAGCGGAAGAGAAAATAGGGGACCATGGAGGGGTAAGAAAATGGAAGGTTCTGATTTTATGCATGGTCCTACCACACAGCAAAATTCGTCAATAAATAAAAGTAAAAAGATAAAGACCAGAACCAGCGTCTAAGAATTCTTTGAACTTAAGACAAGATGTGCACATCGTTCATCTAGAACTTTGTATTATGCAAGTCTGTAAACCTTCTTTAAACGCCCAGGGTCTAAAGAGCAATCATCCCTCAGATACCGTCTCCCCCCAAACCACCTGAAACTCCCTCAGTAATGTCAGTTCTGGGGCTTGAGAAACACTTTGGTGTCTGCACGCACTGGAGATTCAGCCCTACATCGCAGGAATCCTGGGGAAGATACAGGTGAAGTCTCCAGAGTTTGGGGTGTCTGTTTATATCGCTCTCCTTAATACAACGAGCCAGTGCGAAGTCAGCAGTTTCGCTTGGCTCCAAGGAGAGGCGCCTAGCTCCATCACACAATTCCTGAGGCGTCTGTGCCCGGCAGGACAAGAGTCCGAGCCAAGGACCTACTCTGGGGGCCGTCAGGAGCCAAGATTCCAAGATCCCAATGCCCCCCAAGCGCTGGTCTCTAACGATGCTGCCCCCTGCGCTAGCCCAAGCGTGGGCTGGGGCCAAGTTGGGTACACGGCTTTCTTTCTTTTTTTTCCTCCCCCAGCCTCTGCTGGAATCTGTTCTCTTGGAACAGGGAACGCGAATGCGGGCGGACTGTGTTCTCAGTTACAATCAGGGGGAGCAAAGGGGGGGGCGCAGCAGCTGGGTACACTAGCACCACGCCCCTCGTGAGCTCTCCGCGGGTGCTCACACCTACGCTCCGGGGGGCCTAGAGCGAGCGGTGCTGGGGGAAAGTGGGGGGGGGGGTCAAGGTAGGGTGGAGCCTACAGGAGATCCGCCCCCTGATCCCACCCTCCAGGAGAGACTGGCAGGTCCGGGCACCTGTTCCAGCCAATAAGCGCGGGCCGGGGCGGGCCCTGGCAACCAGGGCTCGGGCTACTTAAGAGTCGTCGGCGCGGTGCTGGCAAAGCAGAACCGAGCTGGGACCGCCCAGGTGGAGCCTGCACTGTGGCCAGCCGAGATACCGAGCGCACCGCACCTCTCCGGGCATCGCTTGGCACCGAACCGCGGCACTCCGGCGAGACCCGAACCCCAGCCCCACGCGCCACACAGGACCCCTCGCTACCGCCGCCTCCGCAGCACCCATGGGGACCTGGAGACTTTGAAGGAGTTTGGGGTTTGGGCGCAGGGAAACCGCCGGTACGGAGAAGCTGCGATCTCTTTGCCTTGGAAACGGGTTTTCTTCGAATTGTTTGGCTCCTTCGCTGGGTGGGAGGGAAAGGGGGGGGGGTCTTTGGACTGAAAGTGGATCTCTGTAGACCCGCGCACCCGGTACTATTTCTCAGTGCCGGCTTCGCCTATCCTTCCCCGGCTCTTTGTTAAGCTATTTTAGAGCCGCCTCGCCCTGGCTCAGTCCGATTGACTCTGCTGGTCAAAGTGAGGGGCACAATGCACCTGCCTGCGTGGGCAGGTGTGCCCGGGTACTGGAGGGTAGATCCACCGGCAAGCGTGCAAACCTACGTCCGGAATTGTGTGTCGGTGGCAGCGGCGAAGGGGCGGGAGGGGGTGGGGGTAGGAGTTGCTCTGGTGTGCCGATGTGTGGTAGTGCAGATTTGTCATTGTGGGTGTGGGTGGCATTAGCATTGTGGGGGGGTGTGCCAGCCTGTCAGTGTCTGCACTCGGAGTGTGCGGAACGTGGTGGTGGCGAGTGGATCCCTGCAAATGTGTGTGATTGTCCTTGTGACAGCCGCTGTCAGGGGCAGGGTGCGACCGGTGCGAAACCCGGAAGATGGGAACCGAAATGTGCGCGCAGCTCGCTCTGGCTCCCAGGCCTCGGGCGTCCCTGCTTCCCCACAACCCACCTTGGGGTCCGGACGCCCATCTCCCACGCCGCCACGAGCCGTGTCCTTTTCCATGCTGGGACTTGGCGGGCTCCCCTCCAGCCCACCTGCCTTTTCTCCTCTGGAAGTTACAGGATAGGGTTGGGCAGGGGGTGGCTCTGGCTTGACCGGTGGTTTCTGGTGCTCGTTCCCTCTACCCTAACCCGGGATCCATGAGGGAAGTTGGCGGGCGCGGGGGACCGTGGGCAGGCGGGCGGCAGGTTGCAGGAGATCTGAACGTCCTGAAAAGAATGCCAGGACGCTCGCGCCAACTCTAATGGTGCCCGTTTGTTCTCTTTCCCCTCGGCAGATCCCAGTTCCTGGCCCTCACCTCGCCGAGTCATTGATGGGCAACCAACTGGACCGCATCACCCACCTCAACTACAGCGAGTTGCCCACCGGAGACCCGTCGGGGATTGAGAAGGACGAGCTGCGGGTCGGGGTCGCCTACTTCTTCTCCGATGAGGAGGAGGATCTGGACGAACGCGGGCAGCCGGACAAGTTCGGCGTGAAAGCGCCCCCGGGCTGCAGCCCGTGCCCGGAGAGCCCCAGCCGCCACCATCACCACCACCACCACCTGCTGCACCAGCTTGTCCTCAACGAGACTCAGTTCTCCGCCTTTCGGGGCCAGGAATGCATCTTCTCCAAAGTGGCCGGCGGCCCTCAGGGCGCCGATCTGAGCGTGTACGCGGTCAGCGCGCTGCCCGCGCTCTGCGCGCCCGGCGACCTGCTGGAGCTGCTGTGGCTGCAGCCGGCGGCCGAGCCCCCCGCGCCCGCCCCGCACTGGGCGGTCTACGTGGGCGGCGGGCAGATCATCCACCTGCACCAGGGCGAGATCCGCCAGGACAGCCTGTACGAGGCGGGCGCGGCCAACGTGGGCCGGGTGGTGACTAGCTGGTACCGCTACCGCCCTCTGGTGGCCGAGCTGGTGGTGCAGAACGCCTGCGGCCACCTGGGCCTCAAGCGCCCCGAGATCTGCTGGACGAACTCGGAGAGCTTCGCCGCCTGGTGCCGCTTCGGCAAGCGCGAGTTCAAGGCGGGCGGGGAGGGGCCGGCCGCCGCGCAGCCCCCCCAGCAGCAGTACCATCTCAAGGTGCACCTGGACGGCAACAAGGTGCACACGGCGCGGTTCCACAGCCTGGAAGACCTCATCCGCGAAAAGCGCCGCATCGACGCCAGCGGCCGCCTGCGCGTGCTGCAGGAGCTCGCGGACTTCGGGGACGACAAGGAGTAACGGCCGACGGAGGGGGGTCTGCTGGTCCCGAGGGTCTCCTGGCGCCCGGCTTCCTCCCGATCCCCTCGGCCGGCCATGCCTTCCCCGCCTTCCCCCAGCGCATGGCCGCGGGCCTTCGGTGCCAGGGGTGCCCACCCCAGCACCTCTCCAGCAAGCGGCCGAAAGTCTCAGGAACTGGCCCGGAGACCAAAGGGTCACAGCTGAGTGCGCCTGGCAGACATCCCCAGGGGTGGTGACAGTGTTGGGGAGACTCCAGCGTGCTTTTCTCTTGCGTTGGGGAAGGAGGAGAGCAGAAACATGATCTTTCCCCGGAGTCGGTGATCAGTGACTTTCTTGCCTAAGGAAACAACTACCCTTTCGTAAGAGAGGACCGTGCAGGGACGGGTGGGTGCAGGGACGGGTGGCCCATCAGAAGAGGCCACGATCGGTCTTTTCAGGGCACAGTCTGGGTCCTGTGTGGATGTGTCCCCAGATGGCCGAATTTCCAATAGTTCTAGGTTACCGGAGGCTACTTGGGATTCTCCAGCCCAAGGTCTCCTGACTTTGCCTTCCTGGCTCCGGGCTAAACTAGATATCTTTTGCTTCCTGCTGTTTGCACCATGAAAGGAAGCGGGTGCCATCCCCACCCTCCTTGGCCTGTGAGTCCCCTAGGTGGCCAAAGGGAAGCCCTCCTGGTCCCTGGGGAAAACAGCAGCAGCAGCTCTTTGGGGAGAGGAGGGTAGGCCCTGCCCCGAAAAGGAGCTAGCTCCCCTGGTGTGTGGGCACTTGAATGAATGTGCGAAGAAGGAAGCTTCTTGCTCCCATCCTTGATTGCGTCGTCCTCTTTCTGTTTCTAAAATAATCCTATTTTCCAAGGGGTTGGAGGAGAGGGACCAAGCGACATTCCAGAAACCAGCATTACGACAACACGCAACCAGCCGGTTTGGTTTGGTTCTTTGTAACAGAGCTCTTAGGAGGTGGGGCAAGTGGAGGTTAATTTAAAAAAAAAAATGAGAGAGCAGTTTTCCAACAATGTCAACAAAGCCTATCGTGTTGATGCTTTTATTGATCATTTTAGCAACATGCTAATAAAATTTCAAATTGAAATTTTTATTTTCATGGCTTTAATCCATGATAGTTTAAATACTGGGGGCCATTAAGAGTGGATTTAGCTAACAGCTTAGCTAACATTGCCTTTCACTCGTCTTTCTTGAATCTTAGGAGGATTCTGTTTTTGAGTATTGTAGTTATTTTTTCTCTTTTCTTTTTTTAACTTTCAAAAGCAGCCCTGTGGTGATGGAATTGTTTATTACTGTGTATTGTATTGCGTTTCTGTCCATTAAAGAGTCTGCTGCTTTGGTGGGAATTACTAGCAGGTTCCATGAGGTTTTCTTTTCTTCATGTTGTAGATCATTAACATAGTACCTTTTTGTCCATTTTTCCATGTTCTTTAAAAAAGACTACTGAGTTCTGTGGGCTTTTTGCCCCTCTTCTTTAGACAGTCTTGCAAGTCATTATTGAAAACAGGGAAGCAATGTTTGGACCAGGACAAAGTGTATGTTTTTCAAAAACATTGAGGCTGTGTGAATTGCCTTCCTGGGGCAGAGATTTCTGACTTCTCCGTGGGGTGCAGCCCCAGCCTAACTGATTGTTACTTGAGTCTATATGCTAGACACCTTGCAGCATAGAAGTCTGCGACAGAATTTGTCAAATAAGGTGTTTAGCTAATTCATGCAGGCAGTTGCATAATGACAGCTGTGATTTAGTTACACAGCAAAAACTATGGCCAAAGCCAGTTTCTTGGCATTTCAAAGATAATGCAATAAAAACTAGATGCGGTTAGTTGACACTGGAAATGCCTTTTCCACAGTAAAAGATTCATTTTCATTCCATGGAGTTGTTTTTGTTGTCTTTTTGTTGTTGTTGTTGTTTAGTTTGACCTTCTTTCTGGATTCATTCTCCAGTCTTGGACCAAAAGGTCAAATCAATGAAATATGAACTAAAGTATTTTTCTTAAGCCTACCGAGTGATTTATTTTTTACAGATGTTTATGCTTTTCTTTCAGCACATACCAACAGCAAAACTTTTGTAACAACTAACTTACCTTTGCATGTATAGAGAACTGAAAGTCATTTATTTCTCTAACATAGTCCTCTGGCAAATAGCAGATTGCAGCTCATAAACCGAAATCCTTGATTGTATCTACACAGCCCATATTCTTTATTGTGTGCTACTATTACTGTATGTTGGAGCCCCGCTGTATTAAACACCATCCTGAGCATTTGTTCTGACATTACTCCTTCTTGGGTTGTTGTCTTCCACCTGTCACTCAGCAAGTGGAACTGCAGCGAAGGAAATAGATCAGCCTCTACCATACTCAATACTGCAATTGGCTTCCTCAGGTGACTCCTTATCTGGTTTCTAAGAGGCTACCGTAACAAAAACATGACTTTTCTGCTCTGTTCTTGCTGAAACCACAAAATTATGAAAGTCAGTTGGGCAGATGAATCACATTCTTCCATATTTTGACCTGTCAAGGATTTGGTAGAGGGTGATATTTCTACAGTTTTGAAATTTATTTAATATATGGATGTGTGTGTGTGTGCTGCAGGCAACACATGGAGATCAGAGGCAGTTTTTCTCTTTCTAACGTGTGGGGTGGGTTCTCCAAGTTTGAAACTCGGGTGATCAGACTTGCCGGAGCAAGCACCTCTCTCTACCCACTCAGCTGTCTCACTGGTTCACATCTACAAATTTATAAAAATAAGATTCTGGTTTATAGAAGGACCGTGAAAAGGAGTTGCAAGGTTTGTTTTGCTCCTACTGAAATAATTACTGCCTCTTGGTAAATGTTAATATGAAACAGTCTGGAGTTGTTCTAATTATAGTACATAACGGAGAGAATATTATCAAGATATTACCATAGTCTTAAAAAGGTTTCCACTTGTGGGGTGGTATTAATGACATTGCTAAATTCACAAAGGTGAAAGATCCTTTTGTAGACGACTTGGACACACCTGATTTTTCTCATGGGTTATGTCGTTCCTCACCAACGCTCCTGTGGGCGAATTCCATCACTCTAGATTTTATCAGAATTATTGAGATTAAGCCATGAGTCTCTTTCATGATTGAATAGGCTAAAGAATGTGGCTTTAACTTTAATTACCCTCAAGAAAGCTCAATGTTGTCCTCCCTAGGGGGAGAGGGACAAAGCTGTATTCTGTCCAAATATCACCAGGGTGGAAGAATTTTCTCATTGTTTCTTCTCACTCACTCACTTTTTGTGCTACCTACACACACACAAAAAAAAGGAATTTAAGAAAGCAGATGTTCCTAAGACATGTTCTTAGAACAACAACCCTAAAACATTATTCTCAAAGTGTATTTCTTGTTCTAAAACAGAAATCCTGTAGAGGTTATATGTGATGGATTTATTTTATTAAAAAATCATAAATGAGTCATACTGGTAAGTTCCACAATACTTAAAATTTCGGTTGTTGTTGTGAAAACATTTATTAAAAGAGTAATTGTCATTTGAAAACATAATGCTTTTGCTAAATATAACCAAACGCAGAAGCAAGTTTCAAGTTCAGTAACATTATGTGAATTCATTTTTTTTTTACATTTTCACTAGTCCCCCCCTATATATCACATTTCTTTGGTGGACATTTTTGCTTGATTAGTGGTTTTCATTTCAAAAAATGTTTTATTAAGATTTGAAAAATAATGACCTTCCTGATCATGAGTATGTCCAGGCATTCTTCACATACTTTAGGGATCACTTTGTTGTGTGTGCCCAGCATCTCTACAGGTTACATGTCTTAGTCATCTAATACGTAAGTCACGGAAAAATTTAAATAAGACTAACACTGCCGAATAGTTATATAGAGCCAGCAGATTTTCTGTATTCACAAGGGTATCTTCAGAGCTTCCTTCCAGTTCTGTCTTTTCCCCATTGATGCTGACCTTGAAACCAGGCCTGTGCGTGCATGCAGCACCTCTATCCTTACTTTCTTTTTTGAAGAATGAAGACACTGATTTGCACTTATTTCTGAAAGGTGACTCACCTTATGCTTAGAAGTCTATAGGTGAAAAATATGAACTTCCATATTTGAAGCATAAAGAATATCAGGTTAAGAATGTTTACTTCAGACCCTGATCATTTCTTTTTTCATTAAAAATATTAGCCATTGGAAGAATATGCCTATTTATGCATATTTATATATGTACAAAATTTATTCGATGTTAGAGTATGCCTGTTTATGCATGTATGTGCATATACAAATTTACATGTGTATGTGTACCTATGCATATACATATCTAGATATATGCCTGCACATATTCATAAACAGCTTTACCCATAGGTAGTCAATTTACTCCATATACACCATAAACAGATTTTAAAAACCAGAATGAAGAGCAATGAGATTTATAAAACAAAAGCAAATTGAGAAGTTCAGAAAGTTAGTGGGTAGTCGGAGAGCAAGGAGTTATGCTTAAAACTCAGAAGAAAATGTGGGAGGTATATCCTCAGCTTTAAATAACCTGCTCACCACTAATTATTTATCTATTTATTTATTTACTTGAGACAAGGTCTCACTATGTAGTCCTAAGTGGCCTGGAATTCTCTCTGTAGACCAAGATGGCCTTGAACGTCTGGTAACCTTTCCGACTGGGCCTTTGAAGTTCCGGAATTACAGGTGTGTATCACAACACCAACTTAGTCTCACTTTTGAAATGATCTCCTGGTTTATCTAAAAACATAAAGGAAAAGCAACATTCAAATCAAGTTCAAAAGATTAGGAAGCAATTGAAAAATAAGAAACAGGATGAACTGGGGCAGCTTTGAGATGATTTAATGAGCTACTACTCTTTTCGACAGGAATAACTGCCCTTCCTTCCAACTTGCAGTAGTTGAGAAAAACGAAGATCCCATTTTCCAAGCATTTAATGATTTTTAAGACTCTCTGACTTCTTCACTCAGTTTACTTTTGAGGCTGTACATTTACATCATTTGAACTCTTAATGAAAGAATTGTAAACATTTGAATAGGCGCTGAGAGAAAGCAAAAGGGAAAATGGTTTCTTTTTGCTCTTGTTCAGGTAATTCAAGACTCTTCCTTGGATGGAAGGACTTCCAGATGGAAGGTTCCCTTGGCTGTGGGGTCTCACTACTTTCTCTGATTACAGAAGGAAGGAGGTACATAGTAGGCCTCCTATACTTTGAGTATTCAGGTATCTAATTCAAGCATTCCTAGGTGATTTTTGGCTACTTAGAAACCCAGAAACACAGCATTTGGTATCTATGAAGAGTTACACAAAAGAATTTTTCTCAGTGAAATTGAAAGGGATTTCACCTCAGAAAGCTCATGGAAATAAATTTCATGAAGCTTAAGGGTGATTGATTTTAGTTTCAAGGAGTTTGGAATATTTAGTTTGCTTCTAGAAAAATCCATCAAGGCATCCAAGAAAAGCAAAAAATGTTCTCTTGTCATTTGGTCAGAAGTGAGAAAGCAAACTAATAATTCTGACTATAACTGCTTTCAACCTCATCTCTCTCATAACTCAAGGAAGGTTCTTTTTCTTACATGAAATCACTAGATTATTCCTACAGAAGGAAGCTCAGTGTTGTTGTTATTGCTAAAAATTTTCTTCAGAGTGTAGGGAAAGACTTGCTAGAATATATACTTAACACTCCAGGAGAATTAGATTTGATGCTATTTGGTCAAGAGTGCTTTTCTAAATAAACATTACTCATTGATATAATAAATACTAGAATAATTGCTATGCCTGGTGGCTTTTATAATCCAATTACTTTTTATGTGAACATAACTTTTAAACTTAATTTTGTCCAAAAGGTAGATGCTTATGAAATATTAGGTATGAATGGAGCCAGTGCCCTAAATTTCCAGCTCAAAATAAGTGCTCCAAATTTAATTTGAGCCAGGCACAGGGTTCATGCTTATTATAATCCCATTTCTCAGGACGCTGGGGTGGGAAGATCATAAGAGAGAGGCAGCCTGGGATCCCAGTGAGACCCTCTCATACTATGGCATTTCGATGTCCAAATACAAAACAAAACAGATCGACTACTTTAAGGGGTTTGTTTGCCATCAATCTATATATCAATGTTGTTTCCCTGCCCCCAATGAGAAGTTTCAGAGCTTTTGTAAATTATAATCCTATTAATAGTTGATATTTGCATTAAGTAACATTAATGTAAGTTCAGTCACTTCTTCCACTACAGCATGCCAGTTTGTCTTTGGATTCACTATTGTAAACAATGTACAAATTTGGAGGGTTTCACATGTATAAACTGAGAGTTTCACAGCACACCCCAAATGCCAAAGCCCCCCCCCCTTTCTTATTCTCTTTCTCTTCATAGTGGAAGCATATCTCTGCAGGAGAATAGGTAAATAAAAGGGAAGACTCAGGGTTTGGTTGGCCTGATATAACTGGTAGAAATATAAACTGGTAAAGGTGCATTTGAATTTCAGGTAAATGCAAGTTTATCTGAAATTAAACTATAAATGTGTGTCTAGAACTGAGTCTGTCCTTTCTAGCAAACCAAGGACATAGTTGCTACCACAACTCTAAGGCTTTTCAAATTGCTTACATGTCAGCCTCAGAAATGATCCACTATTTCAGGGGACATCTCAAAGGTCCAAGAATCACTAATAGTCAGCCACGTCTGGAGAGCGGGTGTGGCATGACTCTCCACTCTTGCGTGCTTTTAACTCTGGGTCATGATAAATATTTTTCTAGCTATAATCAGAAAACTCTACGCCCCATATTATAATAATACCTGCCATTTACCCCTACTTAGAGCCCCACTTTATACCTTCACTGTTGCTATGGCTTCTTTACCTGCCCCTACCCTCTCATTCCTCTGTCTGGCCATCTATGACCACGGAGATCTTTCCAAATACATTGTCATTTCTAGCAAGACCCTTCACATATCCCCACACTCAACTGTATTTCCCACAGTTCTTAGTTTAAGCTCAGGTACCCATACTGTATATATAACATACAGTTTCACTCTGGTTTCCATGACTTCCAATTCAGTTTCAGAATACCAAACTCCCATTTACCTTTCATGACCAAGCCCCATGTAAACCCCTTAGAAGGTTTTGATCCTATCCTGTTATTAGGTCTGGGTGTGGGGAAGGCTCCATGACTTGCTTGTTGCTGCATTCACAAAGCCTAGCACTGTCAGTAAGCACTCAGGACAAACAGAAAAACTCGCAAAGATTTGGCATTTGACCATGGGCATGACCCGAAAGTGAACATGAGCTGATATGTGATTCTCCCAAAGAACCAACCACATGGTACAAAACCATTTTATGTTTAAATGATAAGCCAGAATGATGAAGACTTTATGTTACGTTATATTACAGATGATGAGAATCCATCCACATACAGTTTAAAAGCTTTCTCTGCCTTGGGTAGGCTGGTATATTTATTTCTTCATGACCGAACATTATGTGTTTCATTACAATGGAAATGCAGCCTTTCTCCCTATTTGATAGTTTAATTTCTGCCTCGATGAGATAGCTTTGAGAGTTGCACATTTCAAAGGCAGCTGAGGATTGGTTTGCAGGCAAGATGGAAAAAGGCGTTGCTCATCTCTGCTGCTTCAGTAAATGGGTCCTAGATTGTGCGCAGTGTTTCCTTGGCAAAGAAAAGTCTGTTAGAACTTCAAGTCCTGTTTGCCTTTTGAAAAGTCAAATCTCTCTTAATCTTAGTAGTAAGTAACTACAGATACAACATGGATGAAAAAAGAAAAATCAGCATTCAAGAGTGTGGGCGGGAATGGAAGATGGCTTAGAGGTTAATCCTCTGCCTCCCAAGCAGAAGGACCTGAGTTTGGATTCCAGATCCCAAATAAAAAATATCAGGCAGAAATTGCAATGTCCTGCACTTCTAACTCTGAAAGACAGAGCCTGGGAAATCCCACAGCAAAGCAAAAGGAAGTAGAAACAATCCAGGATAGCTTCCAAAGTCACTTTTGGGCCTCCACAGTCACACAGTCTCTCTCTCTCTCTCTCTCTCTCTCTCTCTCTCTCTCTCTCTCTCTCTCTCTCTCTCTCTCACACACACACACACACACACACACACACACAGAGGAGGGATAGTGAAGACAACCAATCTCTTTTGCTGCTGACCTCTGTACCTAAGCTAGCTAAATAGCTGGAAAAGTTTGAAGAGCACTAAAAATCAAGCTACAATAATGTCTTATGAAATATATATGCTTTTATATTGGATATTTTCTTCCTTGGAAGTCTCAGAAAGAATGTCACTTAGTCTTCCAGGAAGTTATTATTCTCCTAGCATCTCAAGGCATTTAATAGAATTTATTCTGGTTTGGATCACAGTTATGGCTGTTGGTATCTAAGAAAAGCATTTTCACTTGGAATTTTATGACCTATTATCCTGATATGGGAAGAAAAGTGTGACAAAAATCAAGAATGACTCACTTGGGAATGGAATACCATCACTAATCTGAAGCTAGAGAGACAGATAAATGGTAATTGTGGCGAAGCATTGCTTTTGTCCAGAAAGTGGTTTCCTAAAGAGCCATGGAGTTTTTATTTTATTTAATGTGTGCCTCTGCCTGCTTCTGTCTACTCTGTACATAATTTTATGAGCCAGAACCTACACAAGAACACAGGAGCAGAGCACATTACTTCTCTCATTTGACAAAGTATCAGTCATCCACATCCTGAGTCCTACTTAAGACCTTGCTCAGGGTTAGGCTAGGAGTGAAGCCTGTCTTTCTAAACCCCCCCTCACATCACCAATGACAGCAGGTCACATAGATTATCTCACACTGAATCTCTCAGTAGTTTATCAAAATGGTAGCTAGTATCTGCTTCACATTTTATAATCAGTTTATGTGCATGCTGTCGATAAAAATTCACAAATCATCAACTTAAGGGAAGCAGGGACCTCATTCTTGCTTACAATTCCAGTTACAGTTCATAGTCCAGTTTGGCAGGAGAGTTCATCCCAACATCAAAAGTCAAGGCAGCTGGCCATGTGAATTGCTGAGAGAGGGGCATACTTTCTCACTTACCAGGAGGCCTACACGCCAACATGCCCAAGTATATGCACACATGCAAAACCACTGAAATAGTCTTTTCTATCTGATCTTACTTGCTTGGCCTTGGGCATGTTATTTCCCACTATGGGCAGGGTCGTCCTATATCAGTTAGATAATCCCCCACAGGCCTGCTCAGAGCTTATCTTTACTTTGGTTCTCCCTGAAGTGTCCAAAGCCTGGCCTCCAATTGTCCAGTTGACATCTGCATGGAACGGGTGATGCTGATATGTGCTTAATTCAGTGAGTTTAGCACAATTACCCAGCTAGAATAACAGTAAGTGCTGTTTGTATTTTGATGGATGGATGAATGAATGATAGATGGATGGATGGATGGATGGATGGTGGATGGATGGATGGATAGATGCTGGGTAGATGGATAGATGATGTGTGGATAGATGGATGGATGGATGGTGAATGGATGGATGGATGGATAGATGCTTGGATGGATAAAGGGATGGATGGATGATGGATGGATTGATAGATGATGGATAGATGGATAGATTATGTGTGGATAGATGGATGGATGGATGGATGGATGGATGGATGGATGGATAAAAGGATGGATGGATGATGGATGGATTGATAGATGATGGATGCGATAGATGATGTGTGGATAGATGGTTAGATGGATGGATAGATGGATAGATGATGTATGGATAGATGGATGATGGATGGATAGATGGATGCATGGATGTGTGGATGTGTGGATATGTGGATGCGTGGATGTGTGGATGTGTGGATGTGTGGATGCGTGGATGCGTGGATGTGTGGATGCATGGATGCATGGATGCGTGTATGCGTGTATGCGTGTATGCGTGGATGCGTGTATGCGTGTATGCGTGTATGCGTGGATGCATGAATGCGTGGATGCGTGTATGCGTGTATGCATGGATGCGTGGATGCATGAATGCGTGGATGCGTGGATGCATGGATGTGTGGATGTGTGGATGTGTGGATGCATGGATGCGTGGATGTGTGGATGCATGGATGCATGGATGCGTGGATGCGTGGATGCATGAATGCGTGGATGCGTGGATGCATGGATGCGTGGATGTGTGGATGTGTGGATGCATGGATGTGTGGATGCATGGATGCATGGATGCGTGGATGTGTGGATTCATGGATGCATGGATACATGATGGATGGACTGTTCTTTGAGACTAAATCTCAGTAGTCCTCAAGCTGACCTTAAATCACCATGAAGCTGACAATGCCTTAGACCTCCCACCTTCACCTTCGGGATTGCAGGAATACACCACTGTGCTACCCAAGGCTTCATGCATGCTAGGCAAGCATTTTTCCCACTGAGCTATATCTCTAGTCCCAAGTACTGATTTTAAAATAATTCTTAATGTGACATTAAACATCACTATTAAAGGCTGTCCAAAACAGGCCTTTCCTTAAGAGGATATGATTACAAAGCATCAAGAATCTGATGTGGTGGGGGAGACAGGTAGACTCCTAGCTTTAAACCACTACAGCCAGCAAAAACAGCATGTCATTAAGGTATAATTTCCTTTAAAAAAAAAGCCATAGAGAATTCAAGGAAAATGTGTCAAGGACATTGGCTAGCATGGAAGATTTGAATAGTGTTTCTGAAATACACGTTTTCTTGTATTTTTATTATTAGTTAGGAATAACAATAAACATTTCTTGTTACTTAAATATAATAGTTCATTTTCCATTGTCATGTGTCTGTTTCTTGGAGTAATTTTAATCCTTGAAATTCTCAGAAATATTGCTTAGATCTGTAGAGACAAAGACCTCTTGCAGGGAACTCAGCATCAACACATTCTCAACACTCGTCAGCATGTAATTGACCACTCAGTTCACCTCATGCTGAAGACACAATCTTTGATTGGCAGGTGGGTTGGTTTATTATAAGTCAGTTCGCAGGGTTGGGACAACTTCTCTCATGTAAAGATGTATAAATATTGGGACTTTTGGAGCTGCCCAGGGATGCATTGGCTGAGAGTAGGGTAGCCTGATTTGAGAAGAAATGCTATGATCAGGGACAAAACACTTCTACAGGGGAAAAAAAAATCCAAACCACATGAATTAATCAGATGCACAATGCAAAGTATTTCAGAACCAGCATGCCATCATGTTTCCACAGACTATCAAAAAGCTCAAGAGAGATAGAAACATATAGCAGAAACCTTGGGAACTAGAGCTGGATGAGTGAGGGGAAATGCCCCTATTAGTGGGGTGTCTTGAGCAGAGGCAAATTGATTGATGTGACACAGGAGGTCTGAAGCCCCCACAGGAGTCGGCAAGCTGGAGGGAACCCTGAGGTCCATGGAGATGGACAGGCAGGAGGGTGGGAGGAAGTGGAATGGATTGAGGAGAGGAGGAAGATAGGAGAGAGAGGGGATGCAGGGAATAAGGGATGAGTACTCAATATACTTGTGGACTTAGAAAAATAAAAAATATATATTTCAGAACCCAAAGTCATTAACCAAATTAGAAAGAGCATTGAGGTAGAGGGGACTGTAAAATGCTTTAATAGCTCACAGCATATCCAAATATTTCAACTGTAGAGCATATACTATGTTTCATTTAAAAGTGACCCTTGAAAAAATGGGAAATCTAATTGTCAATATTCCTTCAATAAAAATCAACAGTATTTCTTTCAAGGAAATCAATCCTCTTTTTTTTTTTCTTCCACTCATATAAACTTAATAGGTACACCAGTCCCCTTCCTCCCTCCACCCCTCCCTGGACCCCCTTGCTCCCTTCCCCCTTTTCCCCTTCTCAAGGAAATCAATCCTAAGCTTATAGTCTAAGGAAATTTTGTACTTAGATGGGTGGGAGAGGGATGACTCAGGGAGTCAAATGTTTGCTGCACAAACATGAGAACTTGAGTTCAGATCCCAAGGAAGCCTTACAAAAAACCAGGCATGATATTACATACATGTAACCCCAGTTTTGGATCCATAGGGCTCTCAAGGAAGTGATTGAGGAAGACACTAACATTTCATCTCTAGACTTCAAGGATACACACACATATGAAGTACACCTACACTCGCATGTACACACACAAGAGGCACATTCATACTCTGACACATAACACACATGGGCACACAAGAGCGCATGCACAGAGAGAGAGAGAGAGAGAGAGAGAGACTGAGATCTGTACTGTTTTACATATTGGAAACAACCTTTGTTATAAAGCACTGGCTTTTTAAGCACCTTGTCTAATTGCAATAAATGTCTCTGTAAAATCCAGTGCATTGTACATGTAAAACTGTGCCTTCTCACATGGAATTCCCACCAGCCCCATAACATATGCAATGATAGACGAATTAGCCACAGCTTCCAGGGACACACCTGCCTGGGAAGGGACTGCATTTCTTCAAATGTTGGACTTCATGCTAATGAATTCCAAAGAAAAACAGCTGACTTTATGCATTTATTTTAATAAGGCTGTGAAAACAGTCCATTTGCAGTGTAAAAACCCCTTGTCTTTTAAAAATGTTAGACTGGAATATTTTAATAAATTAAATTTGTCTGCCTGTCAAATCTGTCAAACTGACAAGAGCCCTCAAGGAGGATTGCTGATGCTGTGGTTCTATTTTTCCAATAGGATTACATTTGGAATTTAGCATCCACAGCTTAGCAGAAGAATCCATCCATCAGAGTTATTTTAAACAACAAATGCTAACATAATATTTTAAGCCCTCCACCTTACAGAACCAGGGTGATTTTGAAAACCCTTATTACATGCAAAGATGTCTTGGATAATGTCTTCATAATGATGAGATGTGAAGAAGGAAAGTGAGTACCCCTCACACAAACCATGGACATTTACCAAAAGCATGTAGCTTATCCCAGCAGTATCATCCTCTCAGCCTGTCTGTGTCCTAATGTTACTCTCACGTGTACATAAGGGGTCCTGCAGCTTAGCAGGGCAAACACCCAGCAAGGTCCATGCTTTCCACTCAGCATTTGAGTTCAGGTCTTCTAAGCTAAAGTCTTCACCTGCCTCTGCCAATCCCCAACACACACATAAAAGTTGCTGCCACTTGTACTCCCGGGACAAGGAAGGTAAAAGCATCAGCATCCCTGGGGTTTGCCAGACGGTTAGTCTAGCCAAATGGGTGAAGTCTACATTTGGCAAGAGACTCTGTCTCAAAAAAGAAGGTGAATGTTCTAAAAGTTTTTGTCTGATTATATCATTCTGAAGATTTAATGCTGTGATCCACTTATAATGGAGAGCATGTGACATCTGTCTTCCTGCATTTATGATATTTTCCTCAGTATAATTTCTTCCAGGTCCTTCCATTTACCAGCAAATTTTATTAATCCATTTTTCTTGACAGCTGAATAGTAGTCCATTATGTATATGTGCCATATTTTCATTATACATTTGTGGACATCTATACGTGTCTCTTTAGTGTAGTAAGATACAGGTATTCTCTGGGAATAGTCCCAGGAGTGGTGTAGTTGGGTCTTATGATATTTCAATTTTTAGCTTTTCAAGGAATCGCCATAGTGATCCCAAAGGGGTTGTACAAGTTTGCATTTCTATCCACAAACTGCTAAAGATGATTAGAAAGGGCAGAGGAAGTCATCAAAAGAATGGAGAAAAAAACTGGCAAAGAGAACATGGAAGGGGAAAAAACAGACATCAGACACAAATACATGTCTTAGTATGTAAATAAATAAATATAAATATATACTATAATATAATAAAAATATATAATAAATATGAATACTTGATAGTAAACAACCATCTAAACATCTTTCATTATACCTTAGATGAGAAAAGGTCTCAGCACACAACCAAGATGCATCCTACAGCCATGGAAGATCGATGATGCAGAAAACCACAAATGACCAAAGTGCAGAGCAACCCTAGACTGTTCAGCTCTAATCAGACAATCCCATCCCGAGATACAGAGAACTTTACAGAAGAGGAGCCAGTAACATTGTAAAAGCCTAAGTGTGGTGTGGGGGGATTTACCGCTGGACAGGACACTTCAGTCTAACAGAGCTGCTGTATCCAGAAGCACAGTGCAGTGAGACCGACTACTACCAGAGCTGCACAAGGACTGGCATGTCGCCATTCCCTCATGAATCAGTAAGAAGATCTGGGGAGAAATTACTACACTAAATGGGATGCCAGCAAGGATATCTCAAAAGAAGCGGCTACACATAATGGGAATCCTAGGAGCAAATACTGGACATGTGAAGGGGAGTTTCCCACCTGTGGATTTACCCACTGAGGAGCCACTTCCACTGCCACAGAGGCCTGGTACCTTACCAGTACAGGTCCTGAGTTCAGATCCTAGGTCCCATGTAAAGAAGTCAGGCAAAACCTGTAGTGGCCTGAACTTCTGGCCCTAGTGGGCAGAGACTGGGAAATCCCAGAACGAATCAAAATGGAGGTAGAAGCAATCCAGGATGATTCCTGAAGTCATCATTGGTCCTCCACAGGACATACAGTACACACACACACACACACACACACACACACACACACACAATAAATTTTAAAAACACTACACACAAATAAAGATAAGATGACCATATATTATGCTTCTAATATTTTAAGTCAAAAAACTCAAATATTAAAAAAAAAATTACGTGGCTAGATTTTTCTGGCAACATTTGCATAGCAGTTGTACAAAATAGTTCCTGTTTAGGAACAAGAGGACCCCAACAATGGCATCATGATTGAATCAGAACTATCATAGATCTGGCTGAAGCACCACTCTAAAGAGGCCTAGGTAACTCGGCTAAGAGAGCGGTCCCTGAGAGGCGCGGTGAGTCAGTGTTTACCGTGGCTGGTCTCTTGAATGAGCGTCTGATGATGACTCAAACCATGCTGTTTCCACTTCTGAATGAGATTAGCTAATCCTCATGTGCTATAGACTCAGTAGACATGAACATAAACCCCTAAAATCCAGTCAATAGCTCATTGAAGGAAGGAAGGATGCTTATTAATTACATTTTGGAAGCCACATGCTGTATATGTAACTCACTGCTTTATGGATCCATCCTTTAGCAACCAACTATCCCCTTTTCAACAGGAAAGCATAAACTTCACTCACAGGAGATGGATTGAAAAACTGAATGTTTTTCAATCGTTTACCTCTATTTGTTCCAGACTGATAGCTATAGTTCTCAATTCCTTTAGAGAAGATTTGGTGAGTACAGTCGTGGAGATCAGTGTAGACAAGATGTTGAAAGTTCCAAGACCTGCTGTCTGTGAATGTTGATCTGGTGCCAGGCATGTATGTGAATGTCCTCTGTGGGCTCCAACCCTGAGATCACAATCCTGGGATCGTGCAGTTCGCCAGCATCTTGTCCCCTGGATGTCCTAGAGACAGTCCCAATGGAAGGCCACAGTAGTAGTTCACCTTCATCCTTGCTGATATATTACCACCAAATGGCTTAAGAGGACAAGGGGCTTGTTCTTTCTTGTGATTTGTGGTCTTGCCAGGAGAGCTCACACCAATACCAGGCAAAAGAGAACTAGCCATGCAATATTGACACAGAACCTAAGAGAAGAATAATCTTTACTTGCCCATCATGTCTGGCCAAATACACAAAAGGATGCCAACTCCCTTAAGCAGCTCTTTCTGGTTTTTTATTCACTTGTCCAGGGCTTAGTTCTACCTACCATGTTCTACCTACAGGTTCATTCTGGGTTTTAAGTCAGTTACTAATTCTCTATGAATGTGCCCAGAGCTCAAACCCTCAATCATCAAATCGACACCTGTGTCTAACTATGATAGACACCTACCTGTCTTTTGAAGCCCTTCTTGCTGTGCCTGTGCTGAGCTTGGACTGCTTCCCTCACTGGGTGGAGGGATGGAAAAACTGAGTGAGCCAACATCTCAGACATTCATCTTTTTGTCTTCTGTGGTCTAAATGTTTGTGTGTCCTCGAAATTTGGAAACTGAAATCCTGCCCACCAAAGCAAATTGTGGAGTCTCTGGGCACCAGGATAAAAGAATGACAACCTAATGCCCAGGATATGCACCTTCACAGAACAGGCCCTGCAGGGAGCTCAGGCCCTTCTTCTGCCGTGGGAAGACGTAGTGAGAACACACTAATTGGCAACAAGGAACTAGGCGTTTACCAGACATTGAATCTTCTGCCAATGCAATCTTGAACTTCTCGGTTTCTAGAAATATGAGGAACAAGGGTGTGTTGTGGATAAACCACCCAGCCTACAGTACTCCTACAGCAATCCGAGGAAACCACAGCATTGTTTTCTGGGTTGTCTAAACAGGTCCATTGTCTGCGGATGTTCCTAGTTCTCACCACAATGTCCCATAGTGACATTGTGCCACAGTGACATCATCAATGCATCTACTCCAACAACCTGTCTTCTAAGGCAGCTGGCATCCATGGGTTTACCATACCAGGAACACAGGTATTCCTTAGTTTGTTTGTTTGTTTTTCTGTTGTCTTACATTCAGGAAATGTACTGACAGCTCCTAATTGGCCATATTTCTTAGAATATTTGCATTTATACTGGGAGAAATGATTTCTTGGTATAATTTGTCTTACTTCTTTTGAGATAATATATATTCCTTAAATTAAATTTGAGGAGTAAAAAAAAGTCATTATAATATTTCTACCCATATACAACTATTATTCACACATATGACTATGCCTTCAATAATACTTCAAAGCATGTCTTGATTTCAATTACATTTGGGTCGTAAAGCTTTATAGCATAAATTATACTATTAAGATGTTATTAACATCACTATTGTCAATACAAACTCCATGTAAGCAAGAATTTAATGGTTGCAAAGTGTACAAATGGATATGCCATGGCTTATTTAATTATTTTGTTCATTATGATATATTTGCATAATTTATACTGTTTACTTTTAAAAATCATGCTACAGTGAATAACATTGGATAAACATACTTTCTTTGTTTTCAATAATTTCTTCAGAATATAGTCTAAGTATGGCTTTACTGAATTTACTGATATGAAAGAGTCCAGAACTTATACACTATAGAGTTTTTTACAGTTTTATAAAAAGCTTATACAATTTTTTAAAGGCTAATGCAGACCTGTGCTAACAGTACATCCTCATCACCTACCTATACCACCTGCTATTCCATAGGAATCAACCAATCTCCATTTATATTCTCCTAACTTTCTCCAAAGAACACCAACATATATATCCCTTTCTTTCACACGGGTACATGAATATGGTTTGTGGACAGATTTTACATGCACCCAAAGAATATCATGCCGGAAAACATGCATTGCTGTATCTGTTTTTGTCAACCATTCGATTTATAAGATCTTTCAACAGTGTTCTATGTAGATGTAATACTTCTGATTGCTGTGTTCTGTATCCTGTGCATGCACCGTGATATGCTTCTCTGTCTACACAAATGTAAATACACATACACACACACACACACACACACACACACACACACACACACACACGTGCTCATGTCCCATATACACAAGAAAGTGGAAAAAGAATAATAATAAAAGTGATATTGTTAATCATAGTAAACTGAGACCAGTAATCTATACACTACATCATATAACTAATCTGTTTGACATTCAACAATGGCGTTGTACATAGCCATAAATGAGATATGCTCTTCTTTAGACTATTTAACTTTTTAAAAGTTGTATTTTATAAGCATATTGAGTACTTATCCCTTCTTCCCTCCATCCTCCTACCTTCCATCCTCTTCCCTTCCCTTCAACAATCTATTCCACTCCTTCCTACCCTCCTGCCTGGCTGTTTTTATGAATCCCAGGGTTGCCTCTGGTTTGTCTACACTCTTGAGGGTTCAGTTCTCTGTACCATACCAAGTTACTCCTCCTCAGCCACCCCACTAATAGGGACATTTCCCTTCACTCATCCAGCTTTACTCCCCAAGGTTTCCACTATATATGTTTCTATCTTTCTTGAGTTCCTCATTAGTCTATTGGTGGCATGTTGGTAGGAAGTCATTATGCAGGTCTGGTAAGAACAAGTCTCACTGCAGTGAATTCCTGGATGCAGCAGTCTTATCCAGTGGTGGCCTTTCCATCTTTAGGTTTTTATAATCTTACCATCCTGTCTTCCACAAGGTTTCCTAAGCCTTAGGATGGGGAGAAATTATGTTGACCTGATTCTGAAT
Organism: Typhlomys cinereus; assembly: GCA_023101885.1. Lineage (NCBI taxonomy): Eukaryota > Metazoa > Chordata > Mammalia > Rodentia > Platacanthomyidae > Typhlomys > Typhlomys cinereus. The sequence continues at coordinate 1,445,655 of JALPQD010000007.1, read as the reverse complement.
GAGCATTGCCAAGTCACCAATACTCTGCAGTATAGCTGGCCATTGTTGTCCAACTCACCACTCTTCTACTGCCCTAAGCTGCATCCTGTCAGGGTGTTGAGATCTTGTTTCTCCTGTAGAAGAAGAGTTCTAGGATGAGTGTTAAGTGTTCTTCAAATCTATGAGTATAATACTAGATATTAACAGAGCAGTTTGGTGTACTGTCTTCCTACCTATAGATTCATTGGCTGTTTTTCCCTATTTATCTATTCCCATCCCTCTTTTTAGGTTCTTATTCTAGTTAACAGTGACAGAAATGTTTTCCACTCTGACAAGTGGGTCTTGAGTGCAATAAGAAAGCTGTTGGTTGTCTCCCTGATTCTCATACCACTATTACACTGGCGTTCACCTGTTGCCATGGTGATTTTTATTGCAACTTACAGGTCTCATGAATTGATGCACCCTGTGATCACTTCTTTCTCTCAGTAGCTTCTACAGTGTTCCTTGGTACTACATATAAGCTATCAAGCAAGGAGGACGTTCTCAGACCAGTTCAGTTGATGTATTTTGCTTATGTTCTGGTCATCCATTTGTATTGCACCTTCAGTCTTACTGACAGTTTTTTGGAAGGCAACCAAGAGCAATGACACCTCTCTGACCAACATTCTATCAGGAAATGCCACATTCCTGTTACTTCTAATGTATCTCTAACTGTCACTAAGTGCATCAGCTCTGGGTTTTGTTTGTTTGTTTTGCCCTGATTTCCTCACCCCATGCTCCTCTGCATAAAAACTGCACATTCTTGGTTTTTTTTCTTTAAAATGCATGTTTTTGACATATTATTAACATATGAGGTTCCTATGTGGTTTCCTCCCAAATCTTAAGATTTTTCTGCAAGTCCCACTGCCCCTACGATATCCCATTCCAATATACTACCTAGGTATTTTTCCCAATTATTCCCTCCCTTACCCTATTTACAATGGTTTACTAAATCTCCCCTTTTAAAAAGCTAATAAGGATATCCTTGTCAATGTATTTAGTTTAGAATTACTATAAGAGTCAAAAAATTTGAAAGGAACTAATGAATGGGAAGGTGGAAAGGAATGGTTAGGGTAAAATGACCTATTCTTACAGGTAGTAATACAAAGGAATATACATAGCACACTACAGAGCAAAGTAGTATACACGTACTAGCACTTCCATAAAGACAATGATAAAATTCATATAGAATGTATGTGTATTAATGATAGTCCCTACTTGTAAATAGAAACTTAAACAATGTATAAACCTGTTTTATTTTGAGCTAGTATGTTGAATGTCAAGAACATCAGGAGGATCTACAGCAACTGGAAACAGACTACTTCATAATCTGGGTGATTATTACAGAGTTGTGGTTTTCTTTATTCACATAAATACATGTATTCTTATTTTTTTTCTGCACAAGATTTTATTTATTTTACTACAACTTGCACTAATAACTGTAGATCAGTTTGGACAGAACTAGTATCTTTGCCACATTAAACATTCCAATTTATCAGCACATTGTATCTTTCCAATTATAAGTTATTGTTTCATTACTTTTTGTTTTTTCAGCAAACAATATATATTTAACAGTGCTTTGATTATTGTCTTTTTTTCTTTTCTTTTTTTTATTTCCACTCATACAAACTTAACAGGTACACCAGTCCCCTCCCTCCCTCCACCCCTCCACCCCTTGTGCCCCCCTCCCCTCCCCCTTTCCTCCCCATCACCCAGTGCCTCTCCCTCCCATCCCCGGAGCATCCTTTAATGTGCATGCCAAACTCTCCTCTGGGTCCTCCTCTCCGATGAGGTGTTTCTCAGAACCCTTTCCTGTGTTCCCCTTAAGCATAGGAACACTACTGTGACTGTCAATCCCTTGCCTCCAAGGATCCTAGTGTCTTTAGCAAATGCTAGACTTTGTGGGGTCAATAGTGTGTTGGACATAGCGCAGGGCATGCAAACTCCAATTATGATTGCTTCGGCCCAAATGTGTGTGGAGTACCTTGCATATCTTGACTCCTCCCACCCTTGTGCTCTTACAGTCTTACCGCCCCCTCTTCTGCAAATTTCCCTGAGCTTCAGGATGGGGAGAGATTAGGCAAGCCTAGTTCCAGGTGATTGATATAAAGTCTCTGATGTTCTGGATTATGGTTTGTTGGGTTTTTTTTTTTCAGTTTTGCTGGTCCTGCAATGCCCTTCATTCCATCCTGATGGGCATTGGATGTCACCCCCTGGCCGGAGATAAAAACCTGTTAAACTAGAGTCTTGTTATAAGAGTATATTCAAAGATTGATGTAATAAAAGTAAGAAACTGTGATTAGTGAAGGGTCAATCACCCATTTGCAAAATGGTTACATTCTATCTGAAAGACTATATGCCCTCCCCTCCTGCTAAGATCATACCCCATTAGTTGCAAATGATCAGGAAGGAAAGTCTGTGAACTTAACCAGATGTCTCATTATTTACTTGCAGTCCTTGATGGTGGCCTATTTTCTCTGCTGTAACATTGTCCCCTCTCTCCTTGTTTCTGGTGTAGCCCTCATTCTCCATCCCTCCTGTTCATAATCTTTGCAATTACTATAGGTATTTCAGAGATTTATCCTTGAGTGTCTCTAAGTGGGTTAGGTACTAGGAGCCACCTATTAGAGAGTACATATGGCACTTAATTTTCTGTGTCTGGGATACTTCACTCAATATAATTGTTTCTAAATCCTTGCATTTCCTGGCAAATTCCATTAATTCATCATTTTTGATGGCTGAGTAGTACTCCATTGCATAAATGTTCCACATTTTCCTTATCCACTCATCAACTGTTGGACATTTGGGTTGATTCCATGACTTTGCTATTGTAAACAGTGTTGCTATGAACATAGTCATGCTTGTGTTATCGAGGTGAATTTTTGCTGTATGGGGGGTTATTCCCAAAAGTGGGATAGCAGGGTCATATGGCATTTCACTCTTTAATTTCTTTAAGAATCTCCAGACAGCTCACCAGAGTGGTTGTATGAGCCTGCATTCCCACCAGCAATGTAAGAGAGTTCTCTTCTCTCCACATACTCTCCAGCATTTGGTGTTTATTGTATTGTGGATTTTTGCCATTCTGAGTGGGGTGAGATGATATCTCAGGGAAGTTTTGATTTGCATTTCCCTGATGGCTAAGGATGTGGAGCATTTGTTAAGATATTTGTTAGGCATTTTAATTTCATCCCTGGTAAAGTTTCTTTTAGTTCCAAGACCCTTTTTTTAATTGGGCCATTTGTTTCCTTAGTGTTTAGTTTTCTAAGTTTTTTGTGCACTCTGGATAATAGAGCTCTATAAGATATGTGGTTGGTGAAGATTTTCTCCCATTCTATGGGTTGCCTTTGTGCTCGAGTTACAATCTCTTTATCTGAACAGAAGCTCTTTAATTTCACAAGATCCCATCTGTTGAGTGTTGGTTGTAGTGACTGTGCCATTGGATGTCTGTTTAGGAGCTGTTTGCCTAGCCCAATCAGCTCAAGGGAGTTCCCTCCCCTTTCACCTATGGTTTTTATAGTCTTTGAGGTTATATCAAGGTCCTTGATCCATTTGGAATTAATTCTTGTATATGGTGACAAGTATGAATCCAGTTCTAATCTTATGCATGTGGAGATCCTGTTTTTCCAGCACCATTTGTTGAAGATACTGTTCTTTTTCCATTGGATTCTTTAGGCCCCTTTGTCCAAGATCAAATGGCTCTAATTGTGTGGGCTTATATCTAGGTCTTCATCCCTTATCCATTGATCTGTGTGTCTATTTTGGAGCTAGTACCAGGCTGTTTTTATAACTATGGATTTGTAGTATAGACTAAGATTTGGTGTGGTGATACCTCTAGCAGTGTTTTTGTTAGTCAGGATTGTTTTTGCTATCCTGAGTCTTTTGTGCATCCATATGAATTTTGAGATTGTTTGGTCAACCTCTTTAAAAAATTGCATCAGGATTTTAATTGGTATAGCATTGAATTTGTATATTGCCTTTGATAGGATGGTCATTTTTACAATGTTGATTCTGCCAATCCAGGAACATGGGAGGTCTTTCCACCTTCTGGTGTCTTCTAAAATTTCTTTCTTTAGGGTTTTAAAGTTTTCGTTGTAGACCCCACCCCGCTCCGCCAGTCGGGACGCGCACACACGGTCCAGCCGGGCCTCACCCCTCGCCCTAGGACCCCAGGTCAGCCCACAGGGACGCGGCTCTGACTCCCACCATCCAGCCGGAGCCGCGCCGGGGCCGAGGGACGAGGAGGACCTCCCCCTGCGCCCGGGCCCGTCCCAGCTGCCCTCGAGTTAAATAGCTCCATGCCGACGCCCCCATCGTCCCTTTACACCCCACCCCGCTCTGCCAGTCAGGACGCACGCACGGTCCAGCCGGGCCTCACCCAGCGCCCTAGGTAAGTCCCCGTTCGGGCCCCGCCCACCAGTACCCCAGGCCAAATAATTCAGTTTAGTGAAATTGAGAGATCTTAAGAGTTAAAATGACAATGCCAAAGTCAAAGTGCAAATCCATGAGAAGCAACACTCAAGTAAACAAATTTCCCACTGAAGAAATTAATCCCATGTTAGACTCCAACAAGAACAAACCCGTGGGAAAAGGCCAAGAAAGCCTCACCCAGGATAAGGTCTTCCAAAATATGATCATTACCATGTTCAATACTATGAAAGAGGAAATCCGGGAGGAATTACATAATCGAATCAATCGCTTTGAAGAGGAACACAACAGACATCTGGAGGAGTTGAGAAAAACAGTGCAAGAAAAAAAAAGTGGCATAGAGCAGTTAAAACAAACTCAAGCAGAATTTAAAACTGAGCTAAAAGACAAGTTATCTTCAACCCAGAACACCACAGAGAGTCTTATCAACAGAACTAATGAAGCAGAAAACAGAATTTCAGACCTTGAAGATAAAGTGGGAGTACTAACCAGCTCAATGGAAGAGGTTGTTAAAGCCAAAAAGATACTTGAGAGAAATATCCAAAAGATATGGGACACCCTGAAGAAGCCTAACATGCGTATTCATGGAATACCAGAGCAAGAATCTCAAAATACCACCCCTGAGGAAATTTTTCAAACGATCATCAAGGAAAACTTTCCTCATCTAAAAAAAGAGAGGCCCATTCATATACAAGAGGCATTCCGCACCCCAAACAGATACGACCAAAATAGAAGCACGCCGCGGCAAATAATAGTTAAAACACTCCACATTCAAGATAAAGAACTGGTGCTGAGAGCTTCAAGGGAGAAAAAACAAGTCACTTTTAAAGGTAAACTTACTAAAATAACAAATGACTTCTCAGTCAAAACAGTAAAAGCAAGAAGAGCTTGGAGAGACATACTTCAAGTATTGAATGAGCAAAAATGTCAACCCAGGCTGATTTACCCTGCAAAACTATCAGTCATGATCGAGGGAGAAAGAAAAATTTTCCAGCACAAAGACAACTTTAAGGGATACATGGCCACCAAACCAGGCCTTCAAAAACTGCTAGAAACGATACTCAAGCGTGAAGAAAAAAACAGGCATATCCAGGAGAACAGAAGGCAAATATAACACCATTAAAAGCGAAGCAATATACTTATAAAAGCTACTAAACATAATAAATGTCTGGAATTAACAATAGTTTCTCCATTATAACACTAAATGTTAATGGACTTAATTCACCGATCAAGAGACACAGATTACAAACTTGGATTAAAAATCACAATCCATCAATCTGTTGCCTGCAGGAAACCCATCTCACCACAAAAGATAGGCACGCTCTAAAAATAAAAGGCTGGTCAACAATTCTACAAGCAAATGGAAGCAGAAAACAGGCAGGGGTAGCCATTATGCTATCACACAAAGTGGATTTCAAACCAAAAAAAATTATAAGAGACACGGATGGATACTACATTTTAGTCACAGGTACAATTCACCAGGAAGATTTCACAATACTGAACATATATGCACCCAATATGGGCCCCTCCACATTCATTAAGAAAACCCTACAGTGTCTAAAGCAAGAAATCAACCCACAAACGATAATTCTTGGGGACTTCAACACCGCCCTCTCTACATGGGATAGATCAACAGGTCAAAAGCTTAACAGAGACACTTTGGAACTTAATCAAACCCTGAAAGAAATGGACCTTACAGATCTCCATCGAACTTTTCACCCACGCACCAAAGAATACACATTTTTCTCAGCAGCACACGGAACTTTCTCCAAAATAGATCACATATTGGGCCACAAAATGAATCTACACATATACAAGAAAGCTTGAAATTCTAACCTGTGCCCTATCAGACCACCACGGCCTAAAGCTGGACATCCACAACACATCAAACAAGAGAAAATACACTAACTCCTGGAAACTTAACACTATGATGCTGAATGAGAACTGGATTCAGGAAGAAATTAAAAAGGAAATTCAAGATTTCCTGAAAGTGAATGATAACGAAAATACAACTTACCAAAATCTCTGGGACACAATGAAAGCTGTTCTAAGAGGGAAGTTCATAACTCTTAATGCCCACGTCAAAAAAATGGAAACATCAGAAATAAACAACTTAACAATGCAGCTTAAAGCTTTAGAGAAACTAGAGCAATCTGATCCCAAAAGCAGTAGAAGAGAAGAGATTAGCAAAATAAGAGGAGAAATATCTGAAATCGAGACTAAGAAAACGATAGAAAAAATCAACCAATCAAAAAGCTGGTTCTTTGAAAAAATCAACAAGATTGATACACCCCTAGCTAAACTAACCAAAAGCAAGAGAGAGAAAACCCAAATTAACAAAATCAGAAATGAACATGGAGTTATCACTACTGGAACCCAAGAAATCCAGAGAATTATAACATCATATTTCAAAAACTTGTACTCTGTGAAGTTTGACAACACAAAAGAGATGGATGAATTTCTAAGTAAACACAACTTACCTAAATTGAATCAGGAAGTTGTGAATTATTTAAATAGTCCTATAACATATAAGGAAATTGAGGAAGTAATCTCGAATCTTCCCACCAAAAAATGTCCTGGACCAGATGGATTCAGCACAGAGTTCTACCAGACATTTAAGGAGTTAATAACACCAATACTCCTTAAACTGTTCCATCAAATAGCAAAGGAAGGAACACTACCAAATTCCTTCTATGAAGCTAATATCATTTTAATCCCAAAAACTAATAAAGATTCGCTTAAAAAAGAAAACTATAGGCCGATCTCCCTGATGAACACAGATGCAAAGATTCTCAACAAAGTCATAGCAAATCGGATTCAAAAACATATTAAAAAGATCATTCATGGGGACCAAGTAGGCTTCATCCCCGGCACACAAGGTTGGTTCAACATACGCAAATCAATAAATGTAATTCATCATGTAAACCAGTCCAAAGTCCAAGACCACATGATACTCTCCATAGATGCAGAAAAAGCTTTTGACAAGATCCAACAGCCTTTTATGATCAAAACCCTAGAGACAGTGGGAATGGAAGGAACCTTAATCAATATAATAAAAGCTATATACAACAAGCCCACAGCAAGGATTATGCTCAATGGGGAACAATTAGAATCATTCCCACTTCGATCAGGAACTAGACAAGGCTGTCCACTCTCACCACTTCTATTCAATATTGTACTTGATGTCTTAGCTGAAGCCATAATGCAAGAAAGGGACATAAGAGGGATTCAAATCGGCAAGGAAGAAGTCAAGCTATCCCTATTTGCAGATGACATGATCTTATACCTGAGGGATCCCAAAAACTCCACCAGGAAGCTCTTGGAACTAATTGAGAAGTTCAGCAGGGTGGCAGGATACAAAATAAATGTGCAAAAATCAGAGGCCTTCCTATATGCCCAGAATGAAAGAAGTGAAAAAGCCTTGAGAGAAACCATACCATTTACTATAGCCCCTAAAAAAATGAAATACCTTGGTATAAACCTAACTAAGGAGGTAAAAGACCTTTACAATGAAAACTTTAAAACCCTAAAGAAAGAAATTGCAGAAGACACCAGAAGGTGGAAAGACCTCCCTTGTTCCTGGATTGGCAGAATCAACATTGTAAAAATGACCATCCTACCAAAGGCAATATACAGATTCAATGCTGTACCAATCAAAATCCCAAAGCAATTCTTCAAAGAAGGTGACCAAACAATCTCAAAGTTCATATGGAGGCACAAAAGACTCAGGATAGCAAAAACAATCCTGAGTAACAAAAACACAGCTGGAGGTATTACCATACCAAACCTAAGTCTATACTACAAATCCATAGTTATAAAGACAGCTTGGTACTGGCTCCAAAATAGACACACAGATCAATGGATAAGGATTGAAGACCCAGATATAAGCCCACAAAGTTACAGCCATTTGGTCTTTGACAAAGGGGCCCAAAGAATCCAATGGAAAAAGAACAGCATCTTCAACAAATGGTGCTGGCAAAACTGGATCTCCACATGCAGAAGATTAAAGCTGGACCCGTACTTGTCACCATGTACAAGACTTAATTCCAAATGGATCAAGGACCTTGATATCAGGCCAGAGACTTTAAAAACCATAGTTGAAAGGATAGGGAACTCCCTCGAGCTGATTGGGCTAGGCCAACACTTCCTAAACAGACATCCAATGGCACAGTCACTGCTACCAACTCTCAACAGTTGGGATCTTGTGAAATTAAAGCGCTTCTGTTCAGATAAAGAGATTGTCACACGAGCTCAAAGGCAACCCACAGAATGGGAGAAAATCTTCACTAACCACATATCTGACAGAGCTCTACTGTCCAGAGTGCACAAAGAACTTAGAAAACTAAACTCCAAGGAAAACACTGGCCCAATTAAAAAATGGGCCCTGGAACTTCAAAGAAACTTTACCAGGGATGAAATTAAAATGTCTAACAATTATCTTGAAAAATGCTCCACTTCCTTCGCCATCAGGGAAATGCAAATCAAAACTTCCCTGAGATATCATCTCACCCGGGTCAAGATGGCAAAAATCCACACTACAAACAACGACAAATGCTGGAGAGGATGTGGAGAGAGGGGAACTCTCCTACATTGTTGGTGGGAATGCAGGCTCATACAGCCACTCTGGTGAGCCGTCTGGAGATTCTTAAAGAAATTAAAGATTGAAATGCCATATGACCCTGCTATCCCACTTTTGGGAATAACCCCCCATGCAGCAGAGGTTCGCCTCGATAGCACAAGCTCGACCATGTTCATAGCAGCACTGTTTACAATAGCAAAGTCATGGAATCAACCTAAATGTCCAACAGTTGATGAGTGGATAAGGAAACTGTGGTACATCTATACAATGGAGTACTACTCAGCCATCAAAAATGATGAATTATTGGAATTTGCTGGGAAATGGATGTCATTAGAAAGAATTATATTGAGTGAACTATCCCAGACACAGAAAATTAAGTGCCGTATGTACTCCCTAATAGGTGGCTCCTAGTACCAAACTCACCCAGCCCACATTGAGACACTCAAAAGTAAACCTACATAACACAGTAATTGCAAGGATTATGAACAAGAGAGATGGGGTAGGAGGGCCACACCAGAAACAAGGAGAGAGGGGACCATGTTACAGCAGAGAAAATAGGCCTCCATCAAGGTCTGCAAGTAAGTAATGAGAAACCTGGTTAAGTTCACAGACGTTCTTTCCTGATCTCACCAGAAGGGGAGGGCATATAGTCTAGCAGATAAAAAGTAATCATTTTGCAAATGGGTGATGGACCCCTCCCTCAGTGAGGTTTCCTACTCTTATTACATCTACCCTTGAATGTGCTATTACAACAAGACTCCAGTTTAACAGCTTTTTGTCTCTGGCCAGGGGGTGACATACAGTGCCCAGCAGAATGGAGTGAAGGGAATTGCAGGAGCAGCAAAATTGCAAAAGAAAATCAACAAACCACAATCCAGAACTTCAGAGACTCTATATCAATCATATAGAACTAGGCCAGCCTAATCTCTCCCCATCCTGGAGCTCAGGGACATTTGCGGAAGAGGGGGAGGTAAGATTGTAAGAGCAAAAGGATGGGAGGAGCAACGATTTGCAAGATTCTCAACAATAGTTGGGGCCAAAGCAATCATAATGGGACTTTGCATGCCCTGCGCAATGTCCAGCGCACTGTTGCCCTCATAAAGTCTAGCATCTGTTAAGAGCACCGAGACCCCTGGAGGCAAGGGATTGACAGCCATAGTAGTGATCTTATGCTTAAGGGGAACAAGAGAAAGGGCTTATGGAAATGCCACTGGGTCCTTATATGTCATCGGAGAGGAGGACCCAGTGGAGAGTTAGGCGTACACAATAAAGGACTCTCTGGGAATTGGGGAGGAGGCACTGGGGGAAGGGGAGGGGGAGGAGGGGGTTCGGGGGGAGGAGGGGGGAGGGAGGGAACTGGTAAAAAATTTTAAAATGTATAATTAAATTTTTAATAAAAAAAATTACAAAAAAAAAGTTTTCGTTGTAAAGGTCTTTTACCTCCTTGGTTAGGCTTATACCAAGGTATTTCATTTTTTTAGGGGCTATAGTAAATGGGATAGTTTCTCTCAGAGCTTTTTCAATTCTTTCATTCTGGGCATGTAGGAAGGCCACTGATTTTTGTACATTTATTTTGTATCCTGCCACCCTGCTAAACTTCTCAATTAGTTTCAGGAGCTTCCTGGTGGAGTTATTGGGATCACTCAGGTATAAGATCATGTCATCTGCAAATAGAGATAGCTTGACTTCTTCCTTGCTGCTTTTAATCCCTCTTATGTCCCTTTCTTGTCTTATGGCTTCAGCTAAGACTTCAAGTACAATATTGAATAGAAGTAGTGAGAGTGGACAGCCTTGTCTAGTTCCTGATCAAAGTGGGAATGCTTCAAGTTTTTCCCCATTGAGTATAATCCTTGCTGTAGGCTTGTTGTATACAGCTTTTATTATATTGATAAAGGTTCCTTCCATTCCAACCTTCTCTAGGGTTGTTGGATTTTGTCAAAAGCTTTTTCTGCATCTATCGAGAGTATCATGTGGTCTTGGACTTTGGGCTGGTTTATACGGTGATTTGCATTTATTGATTTGTGTATGTTGAACCAACCTTGGTACCAGGGATAAAGCCTACTTGATGCCTGTGAATGATCTTTTTGATATGTTTTTGAATCTGATTGGCTAAGACTTTGTTGAGAATCTGCATCTGTATTCATCAGAGAGATTGACCTATAGTTTTCTTTTTTAAGTGTATTTTTATTAGGTTTTGGGATTAAGATGATGTTAGCTTCATAGAAGGCATTTGGTAATGTTCCTTCTTTTGCTATTTGATGAAACAATTTAAGGAGTATTGGTGTTATGAGCTCCTTAAATGTTTGGTAGAATTCTGTGTTGAATCCATCTGGTCCAGGACATTTTTTGGTGGGAAGATTTGAGATTACTTCCTCAATGTCCTCATATGTTATAGGACTATTTAAATAATTTACAATTTCTTGATTCAATTTGGGTAAGTTGTGTTTACTTAGGAATTCATCCATCTCTTTTTTGTTGTCAAATTTCAAAGAGTATAAGTTTTTGAAATATGATGTTATAATTCTTTGGATTTCTTGAGTATCAGTGATACTCCATGTTCATTTCTAATTTTGTTAATTTGGGTTTTCTCTCTCTTGCTTTTGGTTAATTTAGCTAGGGGTGTATCAATCTTATTGATTTTTTCAAAGACCAGCTTTTTGACTGGTTGATTTTCTGTATTGTTTTCCTAATCTCGATTTTGGATATTTCTCCCCTTATTTTGCTAATCTCTTCTATTCTACTGCTTTTGGGATTGGATTGCTCTAGTTTCTCTAAAGCTTTAAGCTTCATTGTTAAGTTATTTATTTCTGATGTTTCCATTTTTTTGATGTAGGCATTAAGAGCTATGACCTTACCTCTTCGGACAGCTTTCATTGTGTCCCAGAGATTTTGGTAAGTTGTATTTTCATAATCATTCACTTTAAGGAAATCTTGAATTTCCTTTGTAATTTCTTTCTGAATCCAGTTATCATTCAGCATCATAGTGCTAAATTTCTAGGAGTTAGTGTTTTTTCTGTTGTTTGTTGTGTTGTAGATGTCCAGCTTTAGGCCGTGGTGGTCTGATAGGGCACAGGCTAGAATTTCAACTTTCTTGTATATGTGGAGATTCATTTTGTGACCCAATATATGATCTATTTTGGAGAACGTTCTGTGTGCTGCTGAGAAAAATGTGTATTCTTTGGTTCGTGAATGAAAAGTTTTATAGAGATCTGTAATGTCCATTTCTTTCAGGGTTTGATTAAACTCCAAAGTGTCTCTGTTAAGTTTTTTACCTGTTGATCTATCCCATGTTGAGAGGGAGGTGTTGAAATCCCCAAGAATTATCATTTTGGGATTGATTTCTCACTTTAGATGTTGTAGGGTTTGCTTCATGAATGTGGGGGAGCCCGTATTGGGTGCATATATGTTCAATATTGTGAAGTCTTCCTGGTGAATTGTACCTGTGACTAAAATGTAGTATCCATCTGTGTCTCTTATGTTTTTTTTTTTTTTGGTTTGAAGTCCACTTTGTCTGACAGCATAATAGCTACCCCTGCCTATTTCCTGGTTCCATTAGCTTGCAGAATTTTGGACCAGCCTTTCATTTTTAGGATGTGCTTACCTTTGTGGTGAGATGAGTTTCCTGAAGGCAGCAGATTGATGGGTTGTGGTTTTTAATCCAAGTTTGCAATCTGTGTTTCTTGATCAGTGAATTAATACCATTGACATTTAATGTTATAATGGAGAAACTATTTTTAATTCTCGACAAGTTTTATGTTTAGTGGATTTTATTTCAAAATTATTTTTGCACACATCAGTAAGGTCACTTGGGTTTAGTGGATTTTGTAAGCTTATTTTTTGACATTTGTGTTTTGGTGGTATTATACTTCCCTTCTTTCCTCCTGGATACGCTTGTTGTTTTCTTCAAGTTTGAATATCATTTCTAGCATTTTTTGAAGGCCTGGTTTGGTAGACATGTATCCCTTCAAGTTGTCTTTGTGCTTGAAAACTTTTCTTTCTCCCTCGATCATGACAGATAGTTTTGCTAGGTATATCAGTCTGGGTTGGCATTTTTGCTCATTTAATACTTGAAGTACGTCTCTAAGCTCTTCTTGCTTTTCCTGTTTCCATTGTGAAGTCATTTGTTATTTTAATAGGTTTACCTTTAAAAGTGACTTGTTTTTTTCTCTTGAAGCTCTCAGCACCTTTTCTTCGTCTTGAATGTGGAGCGATTTTCTATTTTGATCATTTCTGTTTGGAGTGTGAAATGTCTCTTGTATTTGGATGGGCCTCTCATTCTTTAGTTGAGGGAAGTTTTCATTTATGATAATTTGAAAATTTTCCTCAAGTGTGGTATTTTGGGATTCTTGCTCTGGTATTCCATGCATGCACATGTTAGGCTTCTTCAGGGTGTCCCAGGTCTCTTGAATATTCCTCTCAAATATCTTTTTGGCTCTAACAATCTCTTCCATTGAGTTGGTTAATTCTCCCACTTTGTCTTCAAGATCTGAAATTCTATTTTCTGCTTCGTTACTTCTGCTGATAAGACTCTTTGTTGAGTTATGGGTTGAAGATAACTTGTCTTTTAGTTCGATTTTAAACTCTGCCTGAGACTGTTTTAACTGCCTATTTTTGTTTCTTGAACTGTTTTTCTCAACTCCTCCAAGTGTCTGTTGTGTTCCTGTTCAAAGTGGTTGATGTGGTTGTTTAACTCCTCTTGGACTTCTCTTTCATAGTATTAATCATGGTAATTTATCATATTTTGAAAGTCGTTATCTTGGGTCTGGCTTTCTTGGCTATTTTCTGTGAATTCGTTTTGGTGGAATCCATCATTATGGGGTTAATTCTTTTGGCGGGAGATTGGTCTTCTTGGTTTTGTTTCTCATCAATCTGCACTTTGACTTGGGCATTGTTGTTTTGTCTTTTAGGACCTTTCAGTTTCTGTGTGTTTTTGACTGAACTGATTTAGTTGGTATTACTACACTTGGGCAGCTATTACTAGTGCTTGCCTTGGAGTTGGGTAAGTTTGTCTTTTGTTATTGCTATTTCCTAGATGAGGCTATTGGGCTGTAAGTACATCAGTTAAGTCAGGTTAAGTAGACAGGGGGTAAATATTAGTATGCTAGTGCACTTTTACGATGTAGTATCGTGGTGATATATGAGGGTGAGTGGTGTACTTCCTGGAGTTGTATATGTTTTGGGGGTGGCTTATGGAAAAGTTAATCTACAGTGATTAATACTAGAAAGGAACAGCAAGGTGAAAAAAAAAAAGGTTTACTTATCTTTGGGCTGGATGTAAAGAATCTCTCCCATGTGGTAGGATGATTGTAGAGGTCTTCAAATGTATGGCCTTTGACCCTTAGAATTTTGCTTGAGTTTCCTTTGGACTCTATTGAATTCTGAGTAGCAGTGTGTCTTCCATGGACCACGTGGGTGGGTCCCTGGTGGGCCGGAGAGGCAGAGGGGCTGATGTGGATGGCAGAATTCTTCACCTGGGACCTGGGACTTGGCTTAGTGGCCCACCCAAGCTCCAGGGATGGAAGAATGTGACCAAGTCCTGTCCAGTCGGGCGGACAGGGGGGCGGGAGGAAGAAAGGGGCTGGGGCCCGGGGCATGGCCCAGGCAAAACCGGCAGCAACCTGGTTATCGCTGGGGCTGACTGACGGGAGGCGCTTGACAAGGGGCCACCTGGGGGGCTGGGCGAACTCACCTGGAATGGAGGACTGGGAGCACAGTCGGGGGGACAGGCTGGCGGGAGGAAGAAAGGATAAATGCATGTATTTTTAAATGTCTAATTTGGATGAATGAGTGACAGAAAGAATGAATCAATGGATGAAATCTGATGTAAACTGAACTGAAAAGACACAACCTTGTGGGACACATGAAGCTATGCACGTCATTTTACTTTGGCTTTGCCTTGTACTAATTCTAATAAGCTATGAGATTTGTTGGGGTTTTTTTTCTCTTTTCATTTTCTCACATTAAATTTCTGTTCATATTTTTTTAAAAATAAAGGCCAAACTAAATAATATTTAAGTACTCTCCCATGTTCTACAATTCTGTATAAAAATAGTCCCTAAGGGAACTTAGATTTTTTCATTTTGGTGAATTTGCATTGAATATCAGGAATACCTGGATTCTTTTGTTTTTTTCTATCTGTGAAACAGTGTCCCACATTCCTTTTAACTTTTCTTATGACTTCTTCTATGACTCTTGTCATAGGCAAACTGCTTGTAAAAAATGATAGTTGATATTATTTTAAATTAGTGTGTGTGTGTGTGCACATGCACAAATGTGTGTGTTTTCTATGTATGTGAACATAGGAATGAGTATACAGGTGTATATTTATATCAATGTGTGTATGTGTGAATACCACTTACGTTTTCAGTTTCTATCTATCTCCTTTATTGAGACAGGGTCTTTCTTTGGTCTGAAGCTCACAGATTGGGCTAAACAGGCTGGCCTGCAAACCTTGAGGATATGTCTGTATCTAACCTTACAGCCTTTTTTTTTTTGCATTGGATAGTTGAAAATATTTTGAAATTTTCCTTGGAGAAGTAGTAGATGTCTGTAGTGGTAAGGACCAGGAGAAAGAGCAGTAGAGAGGGTAAGATACAGAAAAGAACAAGAGAATTATAAATGGTCAGCAATGCAGAATAAATTAGACCGTGTGCTGGGGAATTTGTAAGATGGATCCACATCAGGTGTAACAAATTCTTGAAGGAAATAAGGTATCTTTACTCACTCTTACCCTCTGCTATTATGGCCACCGAGAGACCAAGGCAGTGAGGTATTGTGTTTGTTAATTTGTTATTGATTCAGCATTTACTAGATGTGGCACATTCTTGGGTTAGCTGGGTGAACGGAAAAAGAGGAACTTTGCTATCAGTACACTTCCTTGGAGTAGACAAATGGGCAGCTAAATGGGGTAAGGATGTGAAAGGCGAACTAAACTCATAAATATCCCTGAAGTACAATGAAAAGGAGTTGAGTTATGGATGAGAAACATGATTTTTTTCGAATAAAAAGTACAATTTTGTCTCTATGTTGAGTGATATTTAATCAGAGGCTTCATAAAGCAAGGGCACAGAGGCATACTACAGAGAAGATCTTGTTGAAGATAGCAAATGACACCTGGAAGGTTACTGTTATATGAAGATTAAGACTCTGAAGTGGCACTGGAGTTCCTGACAGGAGTTACTGCCACCCTGCCCTCCTATACTGAGGTCAGCCAGGTAATAAGTCTTGTACTTTCCACAGAGCTGAAGCTGCTTGTGTCCTTCTGGTCTCCAAAGTTAGTCCAGGGTGTAGCCAATCACTATAACCTCAAAATTCAGTCTTCTTGCTTCCAGTTCATGATCCTGTTTGAGGCTTTCTGTGTCGTTGTCATTGTCACCAGTGGGTATTTTTGAGGGAAGCATAAATCCTACGGAAATCATATCTGATCATTCACTGCCTTATACGGTATTGTCATGGCCTAGATTTCAGGCCTATAAAGGCTTGAAGAGAAAGGAATAAATAATTTCTCTATATATCAAATGGATCCATAAGAAAAAGCATTGCAGCATAGTGAAAATAATATCGTATTGAAAGGATCGTGACCTGTTCGGCAGATAACGTGGCATTGTTGGGAAAGGGCTTCTGGTGAGGTGGATAGGCTTCAAGAGCAGACAAGCTTGTGTTCTGCCTAACTCTTTAACTTATCAGCTAGCTGAATGATCTTCAAGCCATCCAACTATCCCCAAGCATATTGCAGAGAAGAGATACCAAAGCAGACTATAATGGGCAAAAGTCTTTGGTAAGGAAAATGTAGCATACATGCAACATACATATACACTGTTCGGAGATTCACTGGTGTGCTAGAGAAGAGTTTCCAGACTGCATGTGATCACATGTGAAAACGTTTAGTGATTTAGTCCATTTCAGGAAGCTGTTCAACTTATTAGCACAAGCCTAGTCCTTGCCATGAAATGTTTATAGACTCTGAAGTCATATTCTCTTGTTTACTCACAATAAATTTTGTTTCCTGTCTGTTTTCCTTGATTCATCTGGACCATAATTCAGCAACCCCATTGATCTGTGACACAAGCTTATCTAAAAATATGCTCCTATTTTTCAAGTATCCTATGGATTACTTGCTTTTTTCTGATTTCTAGTAAAAGTTCAGTGTGGAAAGAAAATATATCTGATGAGACTTCAGTCCTTTTGGGGTATAGTTAGACTATGTTATTAATTTATTGATTGATTGATTGACAAACATATCATATTTGGGAATCACACTAGATTGTGCTACTTCCTCTTTGTTTTTGCTATGGAGTTTCCCAATCTCTGCCTTCTTTTGCTTGCATAGCAGAGACTTAACTCCTGAACCATCTCTCCAGCCAAGCATTATTTCATATACATACTTCTGATAATGTTCTTGGCCTTTTAACTTTTTAAACATAACATGTTCACACACCCCTGCCCAAACAATATGCCTAGAAGCCTTGAATACCCTACCTACATTGAATTACATATATGTCCTTCTCCAGACAATGGAGCAAGTTTTCAAGTTTTCCTCCCTCCATTAAACACTTTCTATTCAGATGTGTGAGCATTTCTAGTTACAATGAATAGGAAGCCAATGTCATCTGAACGGTGCATGAACAATAAGGTTATAATATACCTTCAAGTAATCTTTTAGAGGAAATCCCGTTTGCCAACTTATACCTTTATAGAAATGGATGTGCACACAATCAAAGTCAGATACACTATGAAAGGTACATATACAGTAGGAAAAAAGATTAATGAGCAAATCTGGCAGTAAAAACAGAGCATCACCCAAATTATACCCCTTAGCAAACAGCCCTTCCATCCTCAAACCCCATATGAAAAGATCTCAGGCAGAAACCTGGTGTCCTTGAATCTCGTCAGTCATGTGACCCACTGCTACCATGCAGCGCATCCTGGCTTTGCTCTCAATTTGCTCTGAATGAATTTTATTTGCCACTTCTGCAAATCTGTGGTTTTCATTTCATTCTTCAACAAAAGTCCAAGAACCCAGAGAAACTCTTGGTCCAGACCCCAACCATTGATAACTATAGCCTGTCTTGAGCATTCTGCTTTGTATTTTAGCTTCGCTTTCTTTTTTAGTGTATGTGTGCATGTGTGTGTGTGTGTGTGTGTGCGTGTGTGTTTGTGTGTGTAAAACATACAACTGAGACTATATATGGAGGTTGGAAGTAGTGGATGATCTTTAGGTGCGTTTCTCAGTTTTCTATTTTGATCGAGACCAAATTTCTCTCTGCTGTGTAAGCCAGGACTGGTCCATAAACTTCTGGAGATTCTTGGGTTTCTGCCTCCCATTTCTCAAGAATGTATTCAAGAACTACATACATTTATGCCATTGAACTTGACATATGCATAGGATCTAGGGATCCAAACTTATGCACACTTGCACAGCAAGATGTTTAACCACAGAGCCATCTCTGCATTCCCAGGTGACAGTTTTCAACTCTTCTCTCATATGTCATGACTCTATGAAGATGAGGCTCAGCCTTATATGCCAAGCAATTTTAACACTGTTCACCAGATGGTCCTACATTTCCAGTAAATATTCTGAGGGTTTCAATCATGGGGTCTTAGAAAACATGTGCACTGACCCTGTATAAATCCAGGTTAATAGACCAGGTAAGGTCAAGATGACTTGCACTGAGATTTCAGAGAGCCCAGTTAAGCACTGGAGCTTTACCTATAAGCAAATTATGGTGTAGGTTCTTTTTGCCATCTCAGTAAGTAGGGGAAGTGCCTTATGGCAAATTTCAAGTTCATCTTGGTAAAACCCTTATTCACGATAATAGGACCCCATGCTCTGGGTCAGCAAAAAGTATCATGATTTTAAATTTTGATTAAAATTTTAAATTCTCATTTCTCAAATCATCTTTTTTGCAAGGTCATTTTGAGTTCACTGACTATATCTTAAATGGAAAATTTGAATTTAAATGCAAGTGCAAGTCCTAGAATTTCAGAGTGTACTAGAATGAAGATCATTTTTTGTGGATTATAATCTTTTAGAAGAAAGTATTCAATTTTAAAGCTTATAAAGAAAATCAAAGAACTGCTTCGGTTTCCTGCTGTGGTGTTTTTATGATCATTTCCTATTTTTAAACCTTTTGCTTCCAAACTTTATTCAGCTATAACCATAAAAAGCACATTGTTTTAGATGCATGTTAGGAAAAATTCTCTTGTTTCTAATGAAATTGCCATTTTTAAATTTTACAATAATTAAATTAGTTCACAGTCTTCTCATTAGACTTTAACAAGCTTTCTCATATATTAATATTGAAGACAGCAGTAAATCTCTCAGTCCAATTTTTCTTTGTCTGATTTCCATTATTTCCTTGAAATGGTTTCCAAGAGTGATGTTGATAGACAAATAGTTTTGGACATGTGGTGGCTGTTGATCATTTAGCCTCTGAAGAGGTTCCACCTGTTACTATCAAGTTGTTCAGTGGGTCTTATTTTGTCATTGATCTTGCCATATCCACCCTCCTGATTGTCATCTTCAGACAGCTCTTTCTTCTATCACTTTCTAGATTCACTTCTCTACCTTCGATCTCGAACATCCTCCATGAAGCCTCACACAGATTTCTGAAATGTTAGTCACTACCTTGCTCCCCTCTAGCAACTCTCTGCCTGACTTAGCCTCGACACTTGTGCAATTTCATTTTCTGCATGTTCCCTACATGTGCTGTATTAAGACTCTCAATGTCCCCAGTGAGTGACATGCAAAAGGTATTTGACAGACGTGTATTCTCCAAACTTAATATTCTGACAGTGATAAGTAGTCTGTCTGTTATATTTAGCATCTTCTTTTCTTTGTCTTGTTTAATCAACTTCACTTCAGCTTTGTGAAGATTAAGATAAACACATATCTGGACTAGCTATTGTAGTATATGAGATCATTTAATAAAGTAAACTGATTTCAACCAGGGATAGGTGTGTGTGTGTGTGTGTGTGTGTGTGTGTGTGTGTGTGTGTGTGATAGATATTAAAGAAGTAAGGTAAGTCACCTCTAGGGGACTGTTATTCTATTTGAGTTTCTGAAGTGGACAATCTTCAGATAAATATCCAACTTTCGCCTCTCCCCCAGGGCAGTCAATACAATACTTCAGAAAGTCTATTACAGGTGCTGAAATGAGAAAGTAAAGATTCCTGGCTGACTGGCTACATTGGCCATTTAATCTTACCCATTCACTATCTCTTCAAAATTCATTTTGATTTCTACAGAGAATTAACTGTTACAAAATGACCCATACTAAGTGGAGCTATGGCAAAGAATAGAGAAGGGATATAAAAAGTACCTTTTTCATTTTTTCTTCTCCAGACAACTCATATTTTGCTCAAAATATGGAGGAAAAGAAGACAGGAAGTTTTAAAATTGCCAAAGCCATGATTTGCAAAATCCATTGATTTTTAAATGAGAAACTCAGGATTTTACTTCCTCAGAGTGGGAATGATCCAAAAACTTCAGAAGAGAATAATAACCATGGAAAAAGCTTACAATAACTGTAGAATATATAACTCAAGAAATTAAACTTTTTTAAAAATTTTTTTATTTTGTTATTTATTCAATTGTGCATGTGTGCGCGTGTGTGTGTGTATGTGTGTGTATGTGTGTGTATGTATGTGTGTGTGTGTAGAACCACAGACGAATTTGGGAACCACCATGGAGGTCTCCACCTCCTCCTTTTTTACTCTGCCCCGGGATTCACAGGCTCCGCCCCACCAGGACGGGAACCCAGGCCACCCCCGCTTTCGCCTGGCGTCTATACATGGGGTCTAGCATCCGAACTCAGGACCTTCCGCCTGCAAGGCAGAGGCTTAACCCCTGAGCCACCTCTCCAGCCCCAAGAAATTAAACTTTTGAAAGTAGTCTACAAAGAGACAAAACCTAACTCCGTCCCAGGCAATCATGTCATTACTTTAACACGTAAGGAACCTTTCAACGACACTTATTCTGGAGGTTATCCACTAACCTCTGCACTGGGCAAAAATAAATCAGCTTTGGATCTTCTTGGGAATTGCTCAACTACTCATTGTCTAACATGAGAAAGAGGATAAGGAAAGATGTAAGGAAAGACAGCCTGACTGGGGTTGGTTAGGGTGGGCTGTGCCTGGGGCTTGATCCTACAGAAGGATAGAGATCTCATTCTGTGACCTAAAGAGACAAGGGAAAGTAGAGTGTTTGGATGAGATGGGAAATGTAATCTGATAGCCAGAAAAGCCAGAAGGCTAGGCATTACAGGGGATCCAGAAGCACTTAAATCCGCAATCTGGACTTGGAGCTGGGATTCCATTGTAGGCTGGAAAAATTTTTTAAAGAGTGGCAGTCAGGAATAGTCAGGGAGTGGCTGAGGGCAATTACCTAAAATAGAATTTGTTTTCAAGCTGTTTTCTATGTACTAACCACAGTTTGAAATACAGCTTCCAGAGCCAGGAGCTGGGTGTATAAAGCTCCGATAAATACTACCAAATTGTCCTCCAGAATGAGCGGGCCAATCTATATTCCCACCAACATGCGCACACTTCCTTGCCGCCTCCTCTCCCAGCAGAAAGAAAAATCCTTTCATGGTTTTCTTTCCTTTGCTGCCAACGTGCCTGGCAAAGAAGAAACATGATACTTTGCTTTTAATTTGCTTGCAATTGTGAAATGACTAGTAAACACACATTTGGCTTTATATTTTTATCAATGATTTGGTGTTATCTTTCAGATCCATTTATGTGCTTGCTTTAGATTTTTTATAGCAATTTATATAAACTTAAGATGCTACATATATCACCCCTGTCTGAGTCAATGAAAATTTCTTTGTGATTTTCTCGATGTATTTTAATTCCTGGAGTGATTATATCTTTCAAGTTATTCATCCAATGGCTATAATGACAGTTGACAGATATTTTTTCTAAGCTGAGGTCAACTAGGAACAACTAGGAATATATTACTATATTTTTAATAACTAAGTTCTAATTATGTGAATTCTATTTAGACAGAGGGAAGGAGTTCTTTTGATTTTTACTCTTTGACTCTTTCATACATGAAAGTCTTCTTCCTAATTAACTCTCTTACTTTCAGATCTTTCTGTGTGTGTTGCCCACTGAGTTCCATCAGGGTTGCCTGCACTGGCATGTGCCTGAGTTCTTGCAGGAACATGGGTGAGTATCAGTGGGCATCCAATTGGAGAAAATATTTCCCTTCCTTCAGCCAGCTGCATGCTCTGGCTCTTGAATTCTTACTGCCACCCTCCTCCATAACATTCCCTGAGTCCTGGGGTGCGGGTAATTTAGATGTCCTGTTTAGGGTTGAGCATCTACAGTTACCTACCTTTTGCACTTTGGCAGTTGCAATTCTCTGTATTAGATAGAAGGCTGGCATCTTTACCGGTCAAACCCCACATCTACTTTAGCTGGTTCAAGTTTTTAAGGTATAGAGTTTAATAGACAAATGGTTCAATTTCGATGGTGCCCAATCAAAGGCAAGGTGCTACCATCATGGGAGTGCTCCAGGAATGGTCTCTACTCCTACAGCTAGATTCTGAAGAGTAGAACCCCCACAGCTCTAGTGTGAGACCTGGAGATCCAGTCTGTCAGACGCGTCATCATCATGGTCTGATACGTAGTTAAACCTACTGCACAAAGCCTGTGTCTAAGATGTGAACAGTGGTTAAAACTGCAATTCTTTATTTGAAGTGCTAGTGATATACATACATATATATATATATATATATATATATATATATATATATAAAACAAGTTCAACATTTATAGCTCCTATGAAATAAATATTATTAATGTTTTATATAACTTTTTGAATAAGGGAACTCAAAAGAGAGAAAGGTTGAATAATTGCCTAATACCACACAGGCGTAATGGATGTTGAAGCTAGAAACTTGGGCTTCTTAGCGCTGTGCTATACAATTGGGAGACTAGGCATCTTCCCTTGTGACACAGGCCAGCTGGGTGCTGAATGAACTATTTGTACAGTCCTGCGTGCCCTCTGATCTAATTTTCCCAAAGTGCTTTCAATTTTCTAATGTCATTTACTCAATAATCTTGTTTTCCCTATTGATTTGTGACATATAAATGCTCTTGTGCATTGAGTACAATGCTCAATGAGTACTGGTTGAATCAATGAACACGAGAGCGTATTTGTGGAGCACCTCCTCGAGACGATTGTCAGCTCTGGCATTTGTGAGAGAGCGTCTGTTACCCTTCAGGATGTACTCTCTCTAATGTACTCTCTCTACCTAACGGTTTTGGCCAATCTGAACAGTCTCTATTGGATGTCTTCTCAGGACTTTGAGGAGTCGACTTTGTTCCCTAGTTTCTTGATGGATTCAGCCCAGAGCAGAGAGGAGCATTCTGACTGGGCATTTGCCACCACTACTCCTGGGACATGTGGTTTGGGGTGAGCTAACTCTCCTTGACATGTTCAGATCCCATCGAAGGTCTCTGTCTCAACAGAGGTTCTCCTGCCCCTACTTTTATAATTGCCCTTTTCCTCTCCCCATAGTCTAGAAGACTACCCTCTGTCTACTGTCTTTACCCTGAAGGGCTTTTTTTATTTGTTTTTTTCAACATCCTATGTTAGTTTCATTAATGCTAGAAAAAGTTCCTTTAATAAACTGTGCTCAGAACAATCCATTTCATTGAGTCAGCAGCACATGAGTTTAATTGCTGTTATTTTAAAACTTGTTTCAAGAGCCAATCAGAAAAATATGCAAGGTTTCTTCAATTTTAAAATTCCTTTTGTGATTTATTCTTAGGAAGTAGAGGCACTGTGAAGTCTGAAATATAATGTGTTGTTTTTTTAAGATTTGTAACATAATTAAAGTCTAAACTATAATTATTTAACTGTAATTCTGGTCAAAAACCTAAGACTAGGAAGCTCATAGGCCTTTGTGGGAGGCACCTACTATAATTTTCTATCTTTAAATCAAGCATGCTACTAAACTACACTTATTAGAAAAGGTCGCTGAGTCTCTTTGGTGCTTTAGATACCAGATTTCTGGGGGTTACTAAATATCAAATCTAAACACTAAAACTTTTATGTGTTGCATATAACTATGATCTAGTGTTGTCAACAGGAAAGACTAGTTGAAGACCACTGTGTGTGAGAACAAAAGTTTATTCAGCTGAAGTGATAACTCCAGTTTTCCACACTACATGCCCTTAAACGCTGGTGGAAAAGAAGGGGTCAAAACTGCCTTGGTCAACAGAGCACAGTAGGACAGTCACTGGCTCTCAGCTGTTATAAAATATATTCCAGATAGGGATTGTAATAAGCAGGGACAAAGCATTGTCATGCTACTTATTATTTTAAAGGTATCAGTGCGTCTGGGAAGAACTAAATCATGGTTCTTAAAGGTTAAATTCACTGAATAATAGGACTTTAGAAATCAGGAGATAACTCTTGCCCCACACCTCTGTCCCTTGGGGCTGACAGGGCTCTGCAGACCATCTTTGTTGTGTTGTCTTTGGCTTCTTGAACCGTTGTGAAAATGGTCTTGTTTGATCTTGACCTGCTCTCGATTGTTGTAGAAAAGTCTCCAGCGATCTAACACCAGTTGGCCTTTGACTTTACATATTCTTTATTGTATCTAGGTAATGTCTTTATAGCTCAGTTTACCATGCATTGTTGGGGCAATGCTTCCTTTCCTTATTAATCTGGAATGGAAAAGGTGTTTTGTGAAATGATTGTTTGGAATAATTAAAAATGTCCCTTTTTGACTCTGTGAATAAAATATTATATATATATACACATATATATATCCAGCACACATGTGTATATATATATATATATAAATCTATACACATATAGCTCTATTATATGCCACTGTAAAATTAATAAAGTAATCTTTGAAACTTTTTAAATTCTGACAATATGTACTGAGTATCTCTCAATGAATATATATGATGCTACTTTACTCCTTTTTTATTTGAAAGATCTATACTAGCCTATGTATCAAAGTTCTTTAGTCTTTATTGCATGGATGGAAATATAAAATTATAATTAAATATGTATGAAAGGATATATTAAAATAATGCAACTAATCCTGCTTAAAAGACATTAAAGCTAAAATCTATATGGTTACACTATACTAATCTTTGAATGTGTATTTTTATATCAATTTCTTGGCATTATGTAAAATTTTTTTCTTTCCCTTTTATTTTCAAAATTGCAGGTGGGTCATGATTTCTTTGTGCTAAAAATGTCAGGGTTGGGTGCAGTAAATCTGTGGGTACTTCTTACTTTCTTCTGCCTTGGAACAATTTTAATAGCATTGGGAATTATTCAATGAAAATATAAAATGTGTAAAACTGTCTAAGCCTGGAGTCATGTAAAAGTCATAATTTTTCTATCTTTATCTATTCCATGTTTTATTCAGGATTTTCTTGCTTGAAACTCCCTTGATCATTTATGTTTCAACAGAAAAATTCTGAGAAAAGTTTGGATCTTTCAGATCACCAACTATATTAGTATTAAGCACTGAGTGCTTTACTCTTCATTTTAAATTTTTAAATCATAATTTGAGTTTTTCAATTCTACTCTCTGACTCATAATTTCATTAGTCCCTAAATATTGCTGCCTCTGTTCCTAAAATTTCACTAATTTTTGTCATACACACAGAATTTCATGCTGTGATAATTCATCTTGGTCTTTCTAACAAGGGAATTGTCCAGCATTTGTTTGTCTAATGAGAAAATTGTCCGGCATTTGTGTTTTCAAGTGAAATAGAGCTTTGTACACATCCTCTACCTTTCCTATCCAGTTACTGTGCTTCCAATAAGCATTTTATGTGTTTCTGTTTAAACATATGTCATAGCAAAATTTCTTTCTGCTGCTATGAGACAATACTCACAACTCAAGGGAGAGAGATTTATTTGACTTCAGGTTGCAGAGGAAATGTAGTCCATTATGACTATGGCAGAAATTGAAGATGGTTCAAGTCACTACAGCCATCACAGAGGCAGAGGAAATAAGAGACAAATTCCAAGAGGAAGCAGAGCCCGACTACCAAACCTCAAGGACTATATATACCGTATAACGTGTCTTCTTCCAGCAAGGTTCCACCTCCTAAAGATGGCATGATCTTCCCAAAAATTAACATCAACTAAAGATTCAGACACAGGAATCTGTGGGAAACAGCACATATTCAAACCATGACAACACAGGAATAATTTTGGTATTCTTTTAAATGGTGATATCTTTGCTTTTGCTATTGTTATGCTTTTCATATACTTTTGTAAATGTATGTACTATTGGGATGAGACATAATATCATACATAGTTTCTTCTGGGGAAGGCTTGTTAAGAATTTATTTGTGAAGTTCTAATTGTTGTAACTGGTTATCCATAAACTTTGAGGTTAGGCTTTTTAATGTTATGGTGAGATTAAGAGAGGTCTTTGGCAAGTCTGTTTGTTCCTTCCTTATTGAAAGGAGACAAAGAGTCAAAGGTTGACATTTTGCTCAACTAAATACCACTTTTGTCCTTCTACCCTGACATTCACTCTGTGA
The DNA here is from genome assembly GCA_023101885.1 of Typhlomys cinereus. NCBI lineage: Eukaryota > Metazoa > Chordata > Mammalia > Rodentia > Platacanthomyidae > Typhlomys > Typhlomys cinereus. The sequence continues at coordinate 1,419,099 of JALPQD010000007.1, read as the reverse complement.
GCCCCCACATTCTGTGGCTGGCTGGAGATGGACAGAAAGGCTTCCTTTGCTTACATATGCCCCTTGTCTGGAAATACTCCTGCTTATTCTCCAGAGAACGAAAAAGAAAGATTTCTACTGTTGTTGTACATTGGACTCTTTCACATACATCAATTAGATGCAAATGAATAAAAGATGAGAGAATGTTGTGTCAACAATTTAGTACTCCACAAGTGTGGAAAGTTATTATTTAAAACTGAACTTGGTAAATTGTAAGAAAAGAGTACCTAATTTTGCAAACAATTGAATCTAGTTTTGCCAATGCATTTTAATCCTTTTAATAAGAATGTTTATTCATTGTTTCAATTGTATACTTTTGAGTGGTTTCACAGTATTTGTTCACCTACTTCTTCATGAAACTGTACCGAATCATTGTAGTCTTGCAAGAACCTGTATCATTTGATGAATACTAAGCATCTGAAGACATGAAATATTAAGGACCTAGAGAATAAATTCTATGCTTGATTTCATAGCGGTAATAAAACCAGGTATAAGTAAACAAACAAGCATGACCTTGTCTTTCAAGTTGTCAAACTCACGTCTTTGAAAGAACCAAGGCCCTTGTCAGTATCCCTGACTCAGCCTGAACTGGTTCTACTATGTATCTCAGGGCCAGAATAATCCTGATTCTAACCAAAACCCTGATTCGTCCACATTTTACTTTTGATAGAACTTGAAAGGCATTTCCATGTATCCAATGTGGTTTTCTAGCTTCTGAACTACAATGAAAACTTCATAGCTAATGTCTGGACTCCCTGTGTGTATGAACCAGGGTTTCCTTAGACAATGATCTGTTTGGACACAGATAGAATGACTAAAAGACAAGCATGGACAGACAGATGCATAGATTGGGAACATCTGGTCGGCTAGGGTAGAACATCTAAGAATGTGTAGACCTACTCCTTAGACACTGTAGACCAAGAAAATATGAAGGATATTTCATATCCATGTCCATATAAAAGCACTCATGAGGTTGCTAGGATGCAAGAAGCAGCCCTTTGTTTTCAGTAAGAATCAAGTTCTCTAGTTCTTAGCCAATGCTAACTAACAATCTGGTGCTTCTGGGACTTAGATCCTTTTCCTACTTCCTACTTTTTCCATGTAATTTAGAAGACTGGAGCATTAACTGCATTAACTGGAGAAAATGCCAACTGACTATCACACAACAGAACACGAAGAGCTACAGAGAAAGAGACACACAAGGCACTGTGTGCCCAGAACCAGGACCCATGCCAGCCAACAATACTTAAAAGGAGCGTGTAACTGAGTCATGTCAGTTGCCATGCTTGTCTACGAGCTCTATAGGTGGTAGAACCTTGCAACTGTTTGGCAGTGGCGAATGTACGGGAAATCACCTATGCAAGAAGCTCAGCAGACAGGGAACCTTTTCTCCCCTCAGCAATAGTTCAGTGAAAATGAGCAGGTCAAACCGAACCAGAGAAATGTCCATCTATTTTTCTGTTAGCTCCTCTTGCACCTCATCTCTGCAGCTGGATTTATGCATCAGCGCACAGAGTTCTCAGTCACATGTAAGATTCCCGTGCCAACACAGAAGGAGGGCCTTTGTATCTTCAGAGAGCTTTTTGTAAACTGTATTTATCAGGTAATCTCCTCTCAAGAAAAGAGACTGAAGTGCAGAAAATGAGATAAACCCTCCACCCAGACTTTTGAACTTAAAGGATGCTTCAATATGAGCCAGTAGGACACTCCAGGAAAGCAGGAACAAACCTTACCATGTCTTCCTTCATACAGAACTCCAAACTAAAAGATTCCTTTGCAAATTTTGGAGTGTCCTATCAAAAGACATATAATTAATGCGTTTTTCAGGATGTAATGAGCTGAGTGAAATAGCTAGTGGTGATGGTCAAGTGTAAAATAATTGTGAATGTTTCTCACAAAAGTTGTTCTAGAAAGGGTTAATTTCCTCCCTTTTCCCAGTACTAGCATTCCTACTGGAAAAAAATACATATATAGCAGAGTTTCTCTTCAGTGTTTCAAAGCTCCAAAGACAAATAGCAAGCATGAAGGAGCATAAACAGATCATCAGCTGACTTGTCTGTGATGCAGTACAGGCATATTATTTATCAAGATTAAAATTAGAACCAAGATAAACTATCCACACAACCTCAGGAGGAAATATGACTTTGTCATGTTGCCTAATCACTCTTTGCCACTGATTTGGCATGGGAAAGATGTGCAAGAGTTGTCTTGAGTTTGTTTATATGCTGCATTTCACTTGGTACATTCGTTATTTTTCTCATTGCTCTGACCAGCTATCTAACAAGAAGCAACATAAGAGAAGGACTTAGTCCAGTTCATGGTGTGGGGACACAGTCCACAGTGGTAAGGAAGGCATGGCATGGGAACATGGGACGGGCTTGCAGCTGTGACAGGAGCTGCAGGAAGCTATTTGTTCATGAACATCTTTGCAGATTAGAAGAGAGAGAGAGAAGAGCAGGGACAGACAGACAGACAAAGAGACAGAACAAAGCTGGTTTGTAGCCTCAAGGTCTGCCCTAGCAACCAATTTCTTCCAGTTAAGTTTCTCAACTTTTCAAAATACCACACCAATAACTGGAGACCAGATGTTTGAAAACCTGAGCTTTGTTTTCTATGTTTTTGGAAGGAAAATATTTTCATCGGGAAGTTAGTGAGGTACCAACATTACCAACACAATATTAGGAAACCTCAAGTGATATGTCCCTTGTATTTATAACTGTGTGACTTTGAACAGGACACTTACCTTTACATTTATTACTTCATGTGCAGAACTAGAGAACTGAAAATGTCAGAAATGTGTGCCTAATTTTAATTTTATGAATTTATATTCAGTCTATCAATAATCAGCAAAATATACAAGTTGCATCATTTGTTAGTTGCAAAGAGCTCTTGTGAGATATTTGTAGAAATTCACTTCTCACCCAAGAGGTAAGAATAATTGTCCCCATTTTATAGATAAGCAAATTTGAACTGTGAGGAATTAAATCATTTATCCAGGGTAAATAAGGAACTAGAGATTAAAACTCATTGCTTACTATAAAGTTAACTCTCTATTATGCACTCATCTACCATGTTAACAGTTCACATGTTGTGTGCCAATGTTTGAATTCCCACGATCCTCATGACCATCTATTTTGAAGCATAATTTCCGCACAAGCAAATTGCAGCTTCCGAAAGCTGAGTTTCCCAAGGTCATAAAGGTCACTGGAGTTGGGGCTGAAATGCTCCAGGTGGCCTTGCATGTAGGCTTTAAGGGTGCTCGTTTGCTTCCAGGCTGACCACACTTGGCCACTTGCCCCAGAATCTGCTCTTCTTCAGAGAAACACCAGTCATTGGGGCAGGCACTCTGCAGCAGCTTCTGACTCAGACGGACAATTCCACTCATTTCCTGGGATGGAGATTTCAGAAATAGCTCTTCTTTGACACAGCCCTATCTTTGTGAGGCAGTGTTTGCTGCCTCTTTTGATTACATCCATTAGCTATTCAGACACAGCTGCCCTTCCGAAAGCAGCATGCCTGGGAGAGCCACACATTGAGCAGCTAAGTGAGCTGGAGCCCAACCAGGGAGATCTAACCCATCCAAAAGTGAAGAACGTGAGCAAAACACAGCTGAGTGAGGAAAGGGGCCTTTGGAGCCCACAGAAGTGTAAATTCCTCCCTTGCGGATGGGTGAACTGAACCATGGAGTGAAGAAAGGGTAACATAAAGTCAGGCTCTGATAGAGTCAGACCTGAAAGAATCTATGGCATTGAATTTAGCACTGCTCCTTCTCAGCCTTGGGGGTTTCAGCAACACAAAGTGAGATTCCTTTGTGAGCTGACAGATGATAAGAATGTCACCTCAGTCCTGTTTCCCACTTCCTTGAAGGGATGTGCACATTCCAAAGCTCCCCAATTTCAAAACTGTTATCTTGGAAATTTTTCTTATTTGTTTTTGCTGTAACAAGAAGCAGCATATACATCACAGTGGCTCCCAAGAACAAGGACGTCTTTCTAGTTCATGCACATGGCCAGGCTGGATTGACTGTGGTCCTGATCCACAGCATCTTCATCCAGAATTTAAGCTGAGGGAACAGTTTTTTTTCTGCATAATGACTGATTACTCTGGGGTGAACCTTATGCCCTTGAAAAGTTGATGAAATTCCAATCTCATGTATCTGTGAATGAGGTATATGTTGGAAATAAGATCTTGGCAGTTTTTCAAGTTAAGATGTAGTCTTCAGGGCAAATGGTAATTCTAGATTTTCTGGTGTCCTATAAACAGGGAAAGTTTGGATATAGAACCAAAAACACACACACACACAATATATATATATATCTCATATATATATATATGAGAGAGAGAGAGAGAGAAAGAGAGAAGAGAGAAAGAGAAAGAGCCAGAGGATGATGACAGCAGACAATGAGTAGCTTTTAGTGAAGGTCAGAGAAGGACAAAATTTAACAGCAAAGCAAAAGAAGTCAAGAGAGTGATGTAGGAACAGGTTCTCCCTCCCTAAGGAATAAAAGCAGCTCTGAAGAGAAGACCTTTGACTTGGACTTCTCACCTCTGAAACTGACATAATAAATACTGTTCTTTCAGCCTTACCATGTGCGGTGCTGCTTTAGGGAAGCCATGGAGGGAAAAAAGTGATGTCTGAGCTCATGGACCATCCAGACCTCTTGCTCACACCCCAAGTGGCCAAAGCACACAGTGCAGCTGAGCCTATATCCATGGGATGGAGAGAATCTGTCTGACTCAACGTATGATATCCCTGGGAAGGGGGGAATCTGTCCGATTCAAGGTGTGCCCTCTCAAAGATGGACACCCCATAGAGCAGCAGAGAAGAGTCTGACAATAGCTCAGCACAAGCATCGATGCAGATGAAGAGGAAGGGAGGCTCCTTGCATGGAGGACTAAAGGCAACTGAGTCACCCAAGCCAAGCAACCATTATACAACTCCAAGTGTTCAACCTCGACTCTAGGCTATGTCTATAGGAACTTCAAGGAATTCTAAAGGTCCCTGCTGGTCAATGCAGATGCTGCTTCTGAAAGTGCTAAGGTAATCTCCCCCTTTATATCAGCCCTTTGATGAAAGACCAAAATTGACTTTCAAATATTAATGCAGTAACTCAACTTATATCAAACCAAAGAAAGAAGAAAGAAAGAAAGCTGTAAGAACTGGAAGGGAGGGAGAAGGACTGAGAAGGCTACCCTCTAAACATGATCCATCCAAGGCAATCACAATCTCACTGCAGCTGTGGCTGCCTACGCTGGGCCTGTGCAAGACTACGCCTGTCACCAATCAGTTATGTCAATCATACACCTGGGAAGGGTTTATGGGATCTGCTTTTCCCCACTGAACTTATAGACGCAGAAGTATTCTGGCGGAAGGCAGTCACTAGCATTCGTTTTATATACAAAAGGAGGCCCACCGAGTGCCAGAGGATAGTTCCAACCTATGACCTTAGAGATGGTTTGGTTAAACTTGAAAACAAATGAATGTAAGTAAAGTACTTGTAGGAAAGAAAGAGTTTAGCATAAATGGAAAGGAGACAACAGCAAGTGTTCAAAAATAAAAAGTTAGTGCTTTCTTGAGAATGTGTAGACTATCAGAATTCAATGTGAATTTTTACATAAGCAGATAGTGAGTACAAATCCTGTCTTTGATGGCTATTTGTATTAAAGAGTTTTATATAGATTTTACCATGAAGAGGAAACTTGTGAGAGCTTTAGTGTGGGATTTGAATTCTACAAATGTAGAAGAGGGTTGCCCATTGGGCCACCAACTATCTAATTTAACAAGGACTGAGAGAATCCATATATGAGATGTTCTGGAAAAAGCAGTGACTGATTATCCCAGGTTTGGACTCCCCCCTCTTAAATCCAAATCTAAAAAATTTAGGAAGCTCGAAACCAAGACGTCAATACTGAGAGTCAAATAGTTGAGCTGGAACTGGGTTTGGACTAATTTGGACATCTGCCTCACGTAACCACCAATCTATTTTCCTAACCCCAAGGGTCTTCCAAGGAAATAGCATCTTCCACTTTCAAACTGAGCAACGCTGGCGGAATGGAAGGAGATGACCATGATACCCCCTAAAATCTCATTTTACAAATAGAGAAAATAGTCCCAGAGAAAGGGTGCCATGGAAACCAAGTCAAGTTAGGACCCCGTCTCTAAGCTGAATGCTTCTTCTGACTCTCACATAGAGTTTTTTTCTATTATAAGTGTCGGTTTATTCACATCAGCCAGGTTTTCAATTTTAGTTTGAGCTACTTGAAGAGCTTGAAAAATGAGCACAGGGTAGAAGACCACAAATTTCCTTTCAGTAAATGCAGCTTGCCAAAATTGAAAGAGTATAGCCCTGCTCCAAAACTTAGTCTTTCATCCTTAAGATTCTTGGACCCAGGAAAGTACCTCTGTGCAGAGCCCAGTGGCTCTTGTCACAAACAGAAAGGAAGCCAAGCTTCTCTCGTATCATTTGCCATATTCAAGCAGACAACTGTATAAAACAGATGCACATGAATATCTTCTTACCTAAATTCTATGCCACAGTTGTAGCTGGCGTTTCCCTCACATCCAACATGCATCTCCCAATGTTCAAGCAATATACTTTAGGTGGATACCCCCATATTTGCAATGGAAACAGAATCCATCTTTGGACTAAGAAGTTGCTGAGTTTGAATCACAGATCTCCTACATACTGGCACTTGACTTTGATCAAATTACCTAATCTTTCTGTCCTTCAACTTGATTATCTATAGCACAACTTTAAAGATTTAAAAAGCGACCACAGCACATGTGACACACTGCTGGGCATATAGTGATATATAATATTTGGCAGAATTTTGCTTATTGATGACTATTGAGATAACTAATTCATGTATTTCCAGAATTATGCATATCTGAGTATGAATTCCATATCTATAATTTATTAACATTTTAATCAAGAGAAATATATATACATTTTAATCAAGAGAAATATATATATATATATATATATATATACACACACATACACACAGACTTTTGGGCACTTGGTTTGTCTTTGATGTAAAGATTAGAGTCTTCCATATTTTACACAATAATGTAGCACTCAATAAAGATATGTAATCTTCCAGCCAGTGGTAGCTAAGAAATATATTCTGATTCTGTCTTGAACTTGCTCTCTTCCATAAGAAATTCCTATGGCAAAAATACATGTTGTAAATAATGAATTGCAGATAAAAAAATACCAATAGTTAGGTTCTCATTGTTCAAACTCCGTGATTCCTTTGCTTTTTGTAGTTTTTTTAATACTCCATATGTCTAAGAATCAGATCAACTTTTGTCTCAGATATTCAGCCTTTCTGACTTTGAGTGTCAGTTCATTTGAAATGCTTACCTTATCATTTCTCATATTCTATATGCACAGCCATGCATTCATTCAGACATTAACATAATAATTCAAGGCACAGGTGACTTATGACTAGTAAACCTGCCTATCATTCTCAGAAGTACTGGACCTTTCCGTCTTTCTAGGCATCAATATTTGGCATGCAGATTTTCTTTTCCAGGATGCCTTACAGTGAGGAGCTCCAGTCCTTGTAACCTGGATTTCACACAGAAAGAATGAAGACAGAATAGAACCAGAGCACCACTCCATAATCATCAAGTATACGATATGGTCTCTGTGGCTATGACAATATCAAGGAAAGGTAGGACATTTGACTCTATTTGTCTCTCAACTTATAAAATGCAACATTAAGCAGTGTGTTTCCTAGAGTCCCTTGAAGCTCATCACAGGTGAGCTGAAAAGGTTCTATCACTTGGGTTGTTTCCTTTTGATTTGGTTGTGCAACTAATAGATATCTAAGGTGAAGGGCAGTAGAAGTGAGGCTTTGGAATAACTCCTTAAAGCAATTTCTTTCAGATGGGAGACTTTTGAGTTGGGCGCATTGATATTCTGTATGAATAAAAGAAGAGAGCAGATAATGGAGAATCATTACAGCTGCCGCCATGTGTTACTGATATAAACTTGCAAATCCATATGTCCATGACTTTCCATACAGAAAATTGCCCTCCGTTGCTTTTAAAATGCTATAACAACTTTGTAACTATACCACTGTTGAGCACTGTGTTCTGATTCCTCCATAGAGTTGCCCAAATTTGGGTCAGCTAAGTTCTTTGAAGATTCATCATATTCTGTTATATGTCAACTGAAAGTTCATGTCCTGTTTTCCTCATCCTGACAGACTCAGAGGGATATGGGTGTAAAGTTCATGTAACACACACGTATTTCAATCACCTGGAATCAGGCCTGCTTAATCTCTCCCCGTCCTGAAGCTCAGGGAAATTTGCGGAAGAGGGGGTGGTAAGATTGTAAGAGCACAAGGATGGGAGGAGCCATGATATACAAGATACTCCACACAAGTTAGGGCCAAAGCAATTATAACAGGACTCTGCATGATCTGCGCAATGACCAACCTATCGCTGACCCCTCAAATTCTAGCATGGACTAAATAAAGACACTAGGATCCCTTGAAGCAAGGGATTAACAGTCACAATAGTGTTCCTATACTTAAGGGGAACACAAGAAAGAGTTCTAGGAAATGCCACTGAGTCCTTACACCTCATCAGAGAGGAGAACCCAGAGGAAAGTTTGATATACTCATTAAAGAATGCTTCAGAGATGGGGGGAGGGGGCACTGGGAGAAAGGGAGGGAGGGGGGAAAGGAAGGGACAAAGCGGGGAGGGAACAGGGAGGTCCAGGGAGGGGTGGAGGAAGGGACAGGACAGGGGTTCCTATTATGTTTTGTATGAGCAGAAAAAAATTAAAAAATTTAAAAAAAAGACACACGCTTTTATTTGTCCTATGTAGTATGATCAGGAAATATCTAGTCTGATACACTAAATGACAGATGCCATTTAAACTCAATTTTCCATCACCTTGACACTTTCTCAAAAGAAATATAATCCCCCAGCAAAGGCTGCACTGGATCAGGCCTGACAGCTTTATTAAGTGATCCACACTATTGGTATCATCCTACTGATGATTAAAATATTCAAATTTTGCCAGTGTGTATTTGGCGTTCTTCTCTAAAAATTACTTTATTTTGAAGCATCATGACTTAAATAACTTATAAAATAAAATGGACTATACTGTCAGTAATACATTACATATTAAAAGTTGATATCTTCACATCTTGTGGAACACTAAAGCAAGTTCTACAAATCTATTTACCAATGACCATGAAATGATTTACATGATCTGTGATTGGCTCTTTAGCTTTAAACTCCTAATTGGAAATAAAAGAAAGAAAGAAAGAAAGAAAGAAAGAAAGAAAGAAAGAAAGAAAGAAAGAAAGAAAGAAAGAAAGAAAGAAAGAAAGAGAGAGAAAGAGAGAGAGGGAGGAAAAGAGAGAGAGGGAGGGAGGCAGGGAAGGAGAGAGGAAGGGAGGAAGGAAGGAAGGAAGGAAGGAAGGAAGGAAGGAAGGAAGGAAGGAAGGAAGGAAGGAAGGAAAAGAAGCAAGGAAGGAAGGAAGCATCATGACTTAAATAATTTATAAAATAAAATGGACTATACTGTCGGTAATACGTTACATATTAAAAAGTTGATACCTTCACATCTTGTGGAAACTAAAGCAAGTTCTACAAATCTATTTACCAATGACCATGAAATGATTTATATGATCTGTGATTGGCTCTTTAGCTTTAAACTCCTAATTGGAAATAAAAAGAAAGAAAGAAGGAAAGAAAGGAAGGAAGGAAGGAAGGAAGGAAGGAAGGAAGGAAGGAAGGAAGGAAGGAAGGAAGGAAGGAAGGAAGGAAGGAAGGAAGGAAGGAAGGAAGGAAACCCTGAAACTAAAAGCCAAGAGATTTCTCCAAAGACAATGATCTTCCCGCCCCCTCTCTTTGTAGAACATCTGCAAATTTGGAGCCCATTCAGTTTGGGGCTTTTTCTGCATTTGTTGCTGTTGCAATGTGAATCAAGCACTTTTGACAATCCCTGTTTATGAAAAATGACTCATAGTTTTCAGCAAAAGTGCCAAGCTCCACTGTGTACAGCACAGTCTTGGGAAGAAAAAGTTAAATTTATCCTCTAAGTGAGGAAATGAAAAAAAAAATTTAAAAAGGGAAACCATTCTCCCGAATCTTGCATTAATGCCTTGGTGGTCTGTGCTTAGTCATGAAGGCAACCACAGAAAGAGAAAAAGAATAAATAGAAGAAGCCTCCATAGGTTAAATATGCTTTATAAAAAGTTGAAGAGATTTAACTTATTTACAGAGAAAAGAAAATGATCTCTTAGTTATAGAATCTTGACCACAATGCCCCGTGATGACTGGCTGTATGGTCATACAACTTGAATCACAACTGGAATTCTACCAAGGTGCATTCCAATAAGCCCGGAAACAGGATTTCATGACTTTGTCTTATTTAGCTCAATCCACAGCAGGGCATTCTGAGAAAATGTCTTGTGCACTCTGTCCAGGCCCAGCAGGACCAGTACCAGTGCAAAGATGCAAAGATCTAATCAGTCCTGTGTTTTTAGGGATTCCAGAAATCTCCTCTGCTAGCCCCTGTTCAGAATGCCTCTCCCACCTTTAATCCCACTAATTTCATGTCTTCCTGCAAAGAAGAAGAAATAATTGAAACTAAGGCTGTGAGCCAGAGGAGAGAAGGGAGAAAAGAGGGGAGCTGAGTACAAGGTCTCATGGCCTTTCACTAACCTCAAATCCTCATACCTGGTGGCCTCACTTGTGGCTTTGGTTTTGCCCATCTTTGAATTGCTTTGTTGCATGTCAACAAAGGCCTCCCGAAGGTCAAGTCTGACCTGGAGCTAACCAGTCTCCAGGGATAATAGCTCTTCTCCAGAAGGTGAACCTGCCAGCATGTCTGCAGTGGTCACAGGAAGTGGCCAACCTGAAAACCTCTCTTGAACTTAGGTTCCTCCAAACCCTGGGAGGTGCTGTCTGAAGGCTGCTCCTTCCAAAATTTAGGAATAGTAAGGCTCACTTTTGACATTACTTTTCTATGAAGAACATTCTGTTCCATCGTCGGAGCCACAAAAGAATTATGCCCAGAATGTGCATAGATGTCATTTCACAGGAGGAAAAGCAAAAGCTTGGTGATGGCTGTGATCTCGAGCCACAGCTTGGGCTGGTTTGTGATTCTCTAACCTCTACTGTCACTTTATCTATATGAAAGACCCACCTAACATTTCTACAATACAAGTCAGTTGGGAAATTATTCTGCTCACAATCTCACCAACAGAATATCAGGTTACCTTCTCTTCTACTAGCCTCTATATAACTTCTTAGATTGAACTCACTACTTGAACTAATAGGGCATGCCATTAAAGGAAGGAAAAACAAGAAAAAGACAAATGTAAAAGACAGAAATATATAGAACATGCAAGAATGACTCTTATCAAAGGCCAGGGCAACAGCTGGGAAATCAGGGCCCTGTTTCTGAAGTCCTGGTTTACTCGTCTCTATGGATAAGTCATTTTCAGAACCCTCTTCAAAATCAGAGTATAGAGATCAGATGAAGTGGTAGATGTGACTATGTTTTATAACCACTCTACACATATCAAGGGATCAAACTATCAGAAACAGGGTCTATGACATGGAAAGCCTTTGAAGTCTTAGACATTATTGATCTCAACAAGACCTAGTATAAAATAGGCCACGTAAATTTGCGAATAAATGATCAAATGCACAAATAACGTGTGCATGTACTGGCGAGAGGGGCCTGAGAGATCAGGGTCGGTGAGCAGAGAAGAATTCAGAACTCTGTTGCATAGTATCCTACCCTGTAAAGGGTTTTGCCATTTTCAGAGTGTCTGATGCCGAGAGAGACACAGAATATGTCCACACCTAGTGATCCAGAGGTGTAATTTGAAATGGCTTAGTGAAGTCTCAACTTTCTTATGAACTCTCTGCCATTCACCAGACATTGAATGAGAAATTCCAGACTTACCATCCCAGCTAGCTACCACCATCATCTGTCCCATAATCTCTTCTTACAAGATTTGAAGTCAGGGTGAAACACTTCGTAGACTCCTATGAATATTTCCTGGTTTTGCTTCTTCATTCTGCCTAAAAACCTTTAGATCCTTTGACATGTGTCACATCTCCTTCATTCCATAGTGAGATCCTCCATCAACTCCATGTCACCCTTTAGAGCCACTGAAGACTAGGTGATCACTTTTTAACCTTACACCTCTAGTCCTGATTCATACATGGTGACTTCAAAATCCAAGCAGATAACGAAAGCGATGAATTGTGCAGTGTGAGAAGAGCAAGATAGGCAACAACGAACCATCTGAATACAGCACATTGGCAACCCTACAATGTTCATATGGGACCAGGTCAGTCAACTCTTTCCCTATCCAGAGACTCAGGGAACTTTGCCAAAGAGGGGGCAGCCAGACTATAAGAGCCTAAAGATGAAGAGATCCATTGCTGGACAGGTCAAGATAGGGCAGCTACAGCCAGGAACTCGTGGTATTGAGACTTGGACTCATCAGATCTGCACAGTGGTAGATATGTAAACATGCCCCTATGAATGGGCATGGATCTCAGGAAAAAGACTTTCAGGCAGTAGAATACTTAGAGGTGAGGGATCAGATAGAGGTAAGGGAGAACCCATAAGAGCAGGCCACCCAAAGAAGAGCCTCTTGGTCTGCCATAGAGGTCTGTACCCCTACAAGAACAGATGTTACAGAGGGAAATCTAGGACCCATAGAGCCAAAGGACAGGAGAATAGGAAGGAGTAGATTGGACCCACAAAGGGAGGGGAGGAAGGGGAGGAAGGAATGAAAACAGGAGGGAAGGCAAGGAAGGGAGGGGGAATGAGGAAAGCAAGGAGCATGTAAAAATTTATAAAATTTTAAAAAATAAAATAGGAAGAAAAAAAATTAAAAGCAATGAATTGTTTTCTCAATGTTTTATCTCCAAGTCTTTACTTTTACTTTTGTTTTTATACCCTTAGAATTTGTCCTAGTCATTGATACACTTCTTCCAAACATCATTTTAATCATTCAGTCTCTGTGCACATCATTTCCTTACCCCAAAGTGTTTTAGTAGCCTGACTCCTGACTACGACAGGAGCTGGAAGCCGCTGACCTCATGACCCTCACACTGCCCTAGTTTGCTCTCAACCAACGTCCTCACTTGTCCTTTTGAATTTCACGCCATCATTATAATTGCTCTGTTGCAAGTGGGCTAACCCAACTCTGAGTCTGTTTATGCTCATGCTTAAGCAGCTGAACAAGATTTGAGTGGGGTGAGGCAGAAACACAGACATGTTCTTGCTTATCAAGCACAAACTTCAAGCACATCTTCAGCAATGCTGCCAAATGTAAATATATTCCCCTTCACTCTTTTATTCTGCAGAATCACTGTTTCACACCTCATCCCGCTGCTGAAATCTCAACACCCTTCAATACATCCTCCCTCTCAGCATCTGACAGTCACTCTTGGTTTTACTATCAAACCTCAAAAATTCTTGCATTATCCATATTTATCAGTCCAATATCAATATTGAATCAGAATTTTCATAGTGTTAACAAGAAGTGCATCATGTGGAGCTATCTATATGGACACACGAGTTTTTCAGCAACTATCATAAACAAATATCAACACATGCTCTTCCCATGAGCACTTACTTCCTCTCTTCACTCCTTGACATTGGACAAGTTGTCTGTATGCTACCTTAGTTCAAATTCACTGTTCAACATAGGAACACATTCCTTCTCATGCATTCAAAAATGTTGCTTCAGTAATTCTCATTTGTTCTTCTACACCATCATATCTTCCCCATCCTGTACCTTTATTCTCTTTCATATGCAATATAATATCTCTTATCATGAAAGGTAACTGTTTGCTTTCACTTCATCTGCCTCTTGATTGTCCTGCCCCCTTACATCATTCCCCCATTTATGACTATCTTTACCACTGTTGAAAGAATCATTTCTAGATTCTCATATCCATCCCATCAATGAGACAGCTGTTGTCAATACGTCCTTAGTGCTAAACTGAATGGCCAAGCATCCATTTAGCCTCTGGCACAATTGATTCCTTTTTTCTTGGTGAACAGAATTGATTACTTCCTCCTTACTGAAGGACTTCCCTGAGTTCCTGTATAAAATGCATGCGATAATGTGGATGAAAATAGTCCTCAGCAGGCTCCTCTGCTTAATTACTTTGCTTTCAGACAGTAGCACTGCTTTGAGAGGTTATAAATCTTTTGGAGGTAGACCTAGCTGGAGAAAGTAGATCCCTGCAAGGAGTACTAGGATTGGGGTAGGAGGAGGAGGCAGTTTATAGACTGGCCCTGCTTCCTAGACCTTCCTACTTTCTAGTCAGTGTACATATGAGCAAGCAGCCTTATGATCTTCACAACTATAAGCTGCTTCTGCCACCACATTTTCTCCACCATAATGTATCATGCTTTCAAACCATGAGCAAAATTAATCCTTCATGCCTTTAATTACTTGTTGTCAAGTATGTTATGGTAATGAGAAAAGAATTCAATGTCTTCTCATCACCTTTCCACCCACTCTTCCAACATTTTCCCGATTACTCTTACCACCTTGATCTTTAAATTGTAGAGTGAGCCAGGCCTTACTACTATGGTTTTCTGTTTCCTATCTTCTTGACATTCCTAAGGTGACCTCATCTGAACTTAACAGTCCTAAAAGGACTTTTTTATATGATGGTGATTCCTAACAGCATATATAATAGCACATTTCTACATAAAATTTAAGATTTGTAGCAGTTCACCTGCATTGTTGCCAAAAAAAAATTACCACCAAACAGCCTAAGGGGAATAAAGGGTTTATTCTCTTAAGATAGTCAAGTTACAGCTCTTAGTCCAGCTGGGCAGGAGAGTCCACAGCCTTACCAAGGGCTAAGGGAACTGGTTGCAACATATCCACATAACTGCCGAGAGCATAACAATTCTTACTTGCCAGACCAACATGCCTGGCCAAGTGTACAGGAGGATATATTTCCATTACCCAACTGGCCCATTAAACTCTGCAGAACTGTATTTGGACTCCACAAGCTCAAAATCTTCAAACATTTCACACTTTGTCCACCCAAACTGTTAAAAATCCACTTAACCAGATGTATCATCCCCACCCCACTTCTGGTACCACATCTGTTGCATTTTTTTTTCTTTGTATTGTTGCTAATAAAATCACCACAAAACAGCTTAAGGGACCAAGGGGTTTATTCTCTTATGAAAGTCCAGTTACAGTTGCTTGTCTAGCTTGGCAAGAGAGTTCACTACAACTCCAGGGGCAGAGAGACCTGGCCACGCCATACCCAATTAGCAGCTGAGAGAGGGACAATCCTTGCTTGCCAGACCAACATGTTGGCCAAGTATATAGAAGGATACCAACTTCCTCAATCAATTCTGTATTTTACCAGTGCCTGGTCTCCTACCCACCATCGGCTTGGCCTTTCCCATCAGCTAGACAATCCCCACAGGTTTGCTATAGACTTAACCCAGCTACTAATTCTCTGCAAATGTACCCAGAACTCAAACCCTTAACTGTCAAGTTGGTACTTATATCAATCTATGACAGGATTCCTATATCAAACTGCCTCCTCCATTACCTAATGTAAAAGCAACTGTTCAGTCAAGTAGAATCATCCAATTTTACCTGTAAAGTTGTCCCCCAGTGTCTTCCAGAAAGGTCATTGATATTCATCTGTTGTTCAATCAGACTCTAGTTTTCTCTCATTTTCCATTTCTCATCCAGCTACAATTTCTAGTGGGGGACATCCTTTAAAATACAGACTGATTCTGATCTTGTATAACTATATATAATTGGTTCCATATATAATAATTTTTGAAAGATTCTGCAATGGATATCTGAATTTTTTCTCAGACACAGGTCCTAACAATCTAACACCAGCCGACCTTGAAGACATGTTTTCATTTATCATTATGGAAGCATTATTATGATTAGGGTTTTCTTCTACATAGAATATCCTAAGTTTTCATTCATACCTGACAGAAAATCTAAACTTTTTCCTGTGGTGTGCTGATCACTGACTTGATCTCTCAAGACAATGGCTGGAAGTTGCCTTCAGAGAAAATGCAAACTGCTGTTTATATTAAGCATGAATATTTCCAAAACTGAAAGCCAATCTGCCATACTCCCCCCCACATTATTCAGCTGACTATTCTAGCAGAAAGACTTTTGCTATCCTACAACTAAGAGAAAATACATTCACAAATCTAGTATTTTTCTCATTGTAATGGTTACTCTTAACTGTTGCTGTAAGAGAGCAACAACTTAAGGGAGTCATCCAACTTAAGGGAGAAAGCGAGATTTATTCAGCTTGTAATTCCAAAGGGGAGATAGAGTCTTTCAAAGTGGAAGCAACATGGCTGGCTGGCCACAGCTGGAGAAGGCTACATCACTGCAGACATCTTGTAGGCTGAGAGCTCCAAGACTGCTTGCTGCAAAGGCAGACTTCTCCTGGAGGTAGGGTGGGACTAATCCACCTCAAGACCCACCCTTTGTGACTGCCTTCCTCCAGCAAGGCTCCACTTCTCAAGGTGCCATGTGAGACTGTAGGGGACGCATTTCAAACCATGACCCTCATTAAACACTTAGATATCTTCTTTCAAAAATTTTTTCCTTCTAATTTAAGGCTTTCATTCCTTGACAGCATCCAGAACAGCCTCCAATCTATAACAATGAACTAAGACCATGCTAAGCATCATGCCCAGGTCCTTAACACTTTACCCACCTCTCTTCCCTGTGTTTTATGAACTCCTGGAATTATTTAGCAATTTTCTAAAGAGTGAGACCTTCCTATCTCTTATACATTGTATGACCTTCACACTCTACTTGTCCAAACCACAATCAATGCACATAAATTACTCTCTTCTCTTACCATTCCCTGCGCAGAACATGGCAGTTTTGCTTTCTGGAGAAAATATCACATATCTTCAGTCTTTTATCACAATACCTTCTTATCCTGGTTATAGTTCATTTGATTTTTAACATCACTTATGGTACATCAGTCATTACCAATATTTTGCTAGTTTTTTGCTAGATGCTAGATTTTGTGGCAGTCATATTTTCATCAGTTATATTTTTACCTGTGTCTATTAAGTTTCAGTAGCAAGTAATTCTTGCAGTTCTCGCTCCCTTATGATCAGGGGGTCAAAAGCCATGCCAACTCCATCTTGTGTATCATGTCTGAGAGTCCATAAAGCAGCTCCCAGGCATCCATTTGCTGAACTCCACTTGGGCTAGTTTGGATTCAGAATCTTGAGCTTTATTTTGTCTTGCTGTTTATTGGGAAATGTTAACTTTGATCTCTTCTCACAAGAACTTTAAAGCCACTAACCTGGTTTTGCAGTTTGCCTGCATGGTTGCTGATAAATGAGCATCAAATGGCTTAAGGGAACAAGGGGTTTATTTTCTTACTGATAGTCTGGTTACAGTCTGTCCAGATTGATGGGAGAACATGCACCAACACTAGGCTAAAGGAACTAGCCACACCATCCCTACATAGTAGCTGAGAGAGGGATGATCTTTACTTGCCAGACCAGCATATCTGGCCAAGTATACACAAGGATGCCAACTTCCTCAATCAGCTCTCAGTACTTTATTCATCTGTTCAGGGTCTAGTCCCACCCACCATAAGCTGGGCCTTCCCCATCAGATAGACAATCTCCTGCAGGTTTGCTCTGGGCTTAACTCAACCATTAATTCTCTATAAATGTGCCCAACGCTCAAACCTTCAACTGTCAAGTTGATACCTGCACCTAGCTATGACACATAGTAAAAATAACATTTATTTGCCTGGTAGATCTGGTATTATTGTTACTGTTATTATCATTATTACATATTACTATACTGCATTACATATTTCTACTGGTTTGCTTCGTGATCTACAGTGCAACGTAACTCTGTGTGTCAGCTTTCCCATAGAGAAATATGGATAATGTCTGTCCTGCCTATCACTTAGACACAGACAAATGAAGACATAGTTGTATAACATGCTGAGTAGAGAGGGAATGCACCCACCCTCATGGCCATTGGTCACCAGAAGTCAGCATTTGTTACTTGACACAGATCACATGATGACCTGGAATTGGCTGTATCATCCCCATTTTGTGTTTTGTTATTGTGTGTGATACAGTAGTTGTGGATGTTAAAGATAATGTAGGAGCTCAGTTTTACAAACAGAGCTGGGATCTGAACTTGGTATCATCCTGCTTGGCTGCAGAACTTCTTTCTTGAACATGAAATGCTGCTTCTCCTTTGCTTCTAAAAGATGTCATTTTTAGTCTTTTGTGGTTACCTTGCATGCCTGCCATGGGATATGTATCGTAATCCTGCAAAAATACTTTCATGTACAGTTCATTTTGCTTTTCATCTTTAGCTAGACCACTGTTACAAATTTGTCTTCATCTTCAAGAAATATCAGTACACAGATTTTAGCTATGCCAATCCACAATTCTGATTAGATTCCCTAGCAGGAAGTCTTGAAATATTTTCAGTAGAAATCAGATCACTGCTTATCTTGAGTTGCACGACCTCTGCAAACCTTTCCTTTATATAAAAACTACCATCCCTGTGGTTTGCCTCCCACCAGCTTGTCAAAGACCTATGGAGTTTGCAATCCTTTCTATGCTGAATATTAAGGTTAGCAGAAAAGCTGAAAATCCAATACATGAAGTCTGGAGAAATTCAGAATAATTTTAAGCCAAGACCCAGCCTAGGGAAGAGGAATCGATTCTTCTGGGGGAACTCAAGAAATAGACAAAGGACCTGGGGGAAAAATTGGTGAGAGATACTCAACTCAACAAAGAGAATTTAGAGTATTAAGAACTCAAGAAGTTCAGTATACAAAGAAGTTATAGCAATTTTCTGAAGAAAGAAAAGTGTCATTAGATGTCTACTTTTTAAGGAGTTTGGATATAAGAATTCCTTTCCCAGGATCTCTTTGGAACCAAGATCCATGAATACATTCCCTAGGTCTCTGAATTCCTTAAAACTGTGTATCTGAATGTGGATGCTAGATTTTTCAGAAGACAAGTTTAATGTTTTGCCAAGACTATCTGAAAACCTCAGACTACAGATCAGATAACAAGTCTATTAAACAACGAGATATTCAAAGGATTTTTCTTATTTTGGGAAGGAAGTTAAAGGGTCAACCTCTGAAGTATTTATGATGCTGGTATGCTGTCTTCAAATTAAATGCAATGAAGAGTAAACAAATAAATAGGCATTAGTTTAGGATTTGTGACAAAGACGATAATGAAAAGAAACAGGTAAACCTTGGTGACGTCCCAGCTCCCTTTCTGGGTACCATGGTACGTGGTCCTCCCAGACCAGAGAACAAGATCAAAGTCTACCTCTGGTCATTGTCCAAAGCTTCCCATCACTTCACAGTTTGACAAAAAGAAAAAAAAAAAGACCCACCAAAGGGACAGTGCCCTAGAAAGGAAAGAGCCCTTGAAAAGGTTCAAATTAGTATTTCTCTTGAGAGAGAGCCCTGGAAATGCATCAAGCATGATATGTAGGAAACATAAGCATCAAATTTAAAAATATCTGAGAATGAAAGAACATATTGTAATTGTAAATGCATAACCCAAAGCACAGACTGCCTTCACTAAAAACGCTTTTCAGAGCTCACTGAAAGCTTGGTCTTTAAACATCTTTCTGCCACCAGTTTTCTCCCCCAGCCCTCCACTCCTTTCTCTCTCTTTGTCCAGAAGCAGTATCCTCTTCTCTGATTTCCATGGAACCAAAAAGCGCCCAATAGCCCTACTCTCAGGTGAAAAAAATAAAAGACTTTTAAGCCCATTCACAAAATTTACATGACAAAAACAGAAAAAGATTTCCATAGCTTTCAGCTTGTGTAATAGAAGATTTAAAAATATGCCCTGTAAATTTCAATTCCTTCTTTATAAAAAAAAAAAAAGAAAGAAAAGGCCATTTGCATTTAAAAAAAGAAAAAAAAAACTTTCACTTTTATCCATGCAGGAGAGTGACTCACTTCCCCATCTAAGATTTTTTTAATAAAACTTTTTTTTCAAGCCTGTCATAACAAAACTTCTATCACCAGCTCTCAAAAGTACCTCGTTTTTTGAAAAATATTTTTATTTATTTATTTGTGTGTGTGTGTGTGTGTGTGTGTGTGTGCACGTGTGCACGTGCGTGTGTGTGTGTCAGAGAACACTGGTCCCTGTGGAGGACCAAGAGTAACTTCTGGAATCATTCTAGATTGCTTCTACCTCCTTGTTTCACTCTAGAATTTCCAGTGCAGGAAGTGCAGGCCACCATTTATGCCTGACATTTTTACATCCAAACTGAGGACCTTCTGCTTGTGGTGGAATCTTAACCTCAGAGCCATCGCTTCAGCCCAAATATCTTGTTTTGCTGAAAGGCAAATCAATGAACCTTACAGCATAAATTACCAACATACAAAAAACAGAAAATATATCTGGTTATGCTCATCATTGAATAAGATACACACACAACTTTCAGAAACTTAATTCTATGTGAGATCTGTCCAAGTGGAGATCTGGAATTAAAAGTCAAATGTTGCTATGTACTTCCTGGGTATAGCTAGAGGAAAAAAAATTGATGGTAGAAATGAACAGAAATAAAGAAAAATAACTTTTGAGGATATAAGAGTAAGATACAGGGCTCAATTTGATACTTATCAAATTTTGGGGTCATCTTCCAAAAACTAAGAGTTAAGACACACCCTCAGCAAATCTGCAGAGACAGTCTTACTGATAAGAAACCCCTAGTTCATGATGAGTGGGACCATTCCCTAAGTAGATGAAGAAGATGGAAGAAGCTGGTAAGACCAGTGAATTCCATAAGCATGAATCTACTTCTTTAGCTGATTCAGTAAGCTGTCAATCTGTAGCACACTTCAATAGACTTACAGTCTAGCAAGTGAGGTTTTCCCATCTCTCAGCCATGGATATGGCATGGCTGGTTCAGTTTGTTCCTGGTGAACTCTCCTGCCAACAATTAATTATAAGCCAGAATAAAATCCCTTGTTCCATCAATCATTTTTTGCTATGAATTTATCAGCAACATACACGCAAACTACACAGAGGGTAAAAGCTAGTACCTCAATGTGGAAAATGACCAACTTTTCATTGATACTTCACTCATGTAGTAGATTTGGTGTAGAGTAGTCCTATTTCATTATAAAAATAAGAATTGTCTATCGTGACTGTTTTCCAATCTGGCATTCTTAAATTTGTATAAGAAAATGTTGTATAAGAAAGGGTGTAGGATGTATTGCACAAGAAAAGAGTGTTGGTATGTTGAGGTATGAAGACTCCAAAAGAACCTGGAAACAAAAATAAAACACTCAGAAGAATTCCAGGAAAAAAAAAGCCTTTATTTATACAAAAAGAAATGTGAAATATTAAGCAAATGATGCATAGGCTACATGGATGGCTCAGGAAGTAAAATGTTGTCTTGCAAACATGAGGACCTGAATTTGATCCCAGAACCTGAATAGAAGGAGGCAGGTCACAGAAATGTGCATTGTAATCCCAGCACCCATGTGGTAGAGATGCGGAATCCTAGGATGACCTATTCAATGGCCTCTACATCAGTAACAGATCCTGTCCCACAAGGACCCAAAGTTGCCCGCCAGTCTCCACGTGTGTGCATGAGAGTGCATGTACATCCATACATATATATGTGCCTGTACATATATAAATGCACACAGAAAAAAGTAAAAGAAAAATAGACAATTTTCTCAACTATTACCAAACATGACCACAACTTAACATATTTCTACTTGTAAGAAAGATATAATCTACTAGATATTTTTTTTCTCTCTCTCTTTTTGTTTTTAATTATCCTCTCTGTCAATAACCCACTGGATTTCTGGGAGTTTGTAGTATGATTCCAATTCTCTATTAATAATAGCATCTAGACAACTACTTCAGCTATCAAGGTTAAAAATGATTTCAAAGACAGTAAAACTGGCTTAGTTCTGCATTATTTTAATTTGGAAGATGCCCAAAGGTATTTTGCTAAGAAGCAAGAATTAATTTCTTTGGAGAAAATACCATGCTTTGACTCTTTCCTTTAGTATCACAATGCTTCCTCTTAGGAGTTCTTGAGGAGCAATGATGGAGAAGTTCAAATATATCTATTAGATTTCTTTTGATCTAAAAGATATGGGAGACTTGTAGGAAGAAACAAAAACCACAAAGGTCTTTAGTGCACATCAGCTAGTAAATGGTGTGAAAATAAACTTGCTAGACAGCACTTTGAAACTTTTTGAAAAATGTAGAAAATTAAGAGATTTGAAATTCTATAATCCCATCGATGAAGCAATCAAGTTTCATTTCCTCTTCATGTGACCATTGAGTGGGGTGTGCTGGACCCCATTTCTGATAGTTGCAGGGTGATAATGAAGCATCCTTTCTGCTGGTCTGCACATACAAGGCTCTAAGGGGCAGAGGCTGTGTCCAATTAGAGCAAAGACACTAGAAAGAAAGTGCTATAGTTAACTTTTCTTTCTCCTGTTAGGAGACAACACTCAGACACAACTTAAAGGAGAAGGGGAGATTTATTTGACTTGCAGTTCCAGAGAGGACATAGATTCCATTTCGGTGTAAAGTACATGATGGGCAGTAGAAGCTGGAGGAGACTAAGCGGAAGCTCAAGTCGCAGTCTTCATTATGGAGGCAAAAGAGAGTAAGAGACCACTTATGTCAGTAGAGGATGGCCAAAATCCTCAGGGTCCACTCCCTGTGACATGTCTTCCTCTGACAAGGCTCTACCTCCAGAAGGTGCCACAACCTTCTCAAATATTAACATCAGCTAAGGATTCAATCCCATGAGCCCAGGGGGCACACCTCACATTTAAACCATTACAAGATCTTCTGAACTCTCTCTCCCCTTTTCCACATGAGTAACTTTAATCTTTACAGCATAATGCAGCGGTACCCTTCCCTTTCAGTCTTACATCTCTGACACAGCCTATCACTCTCTTCCTTATTACATTTATACTTGATGCATCTCTCAGCCAGGGTTCTTATGAAGCAATAGCACAGTCTCCTTTTACAGATCTTGTTCCTTGAATCTCCTTCATTTGATTTCTAAATATTTATTAAACACCTGCAGTTCTAGACTTGCCCTGTGGACTGTTTGAGAACCACTCTGACATTTTATTTCTTTCTTCTCTTCAGGGCTTGCCACAGTGCCTGGACTCCTGGTAGTGTTCAGCAAATATTTGCTAAGTTGAATTCTTGCTCTGTTTCTATTTACTCTTATGTAAGCTGTCCTCCTTTGGTTCTGTAGTCAGGTGATGTCAGAATAGAAATTTACTTGATGGCTAAACTTATTGAATATAAATCAGTAACCACGAGAAGGGGAATTCTGAAGATGATATTTTTTCTTGGAAGCATGAATATAGCCACTTATCATTATTATGTTAGCATGTTAGCATTCAAAGAAATATATTACATGGTGACATTTTTTACTTATGAATGGCATTCTGTTTAATTCTTATTCACCTCCCCCCTGCCATTCCCCATACCTATCCTTCCCTTTTGATGGTCACCTTTCTCCCACAAACAGTTCTCCCTTCTGTTTCCAAGTGAATATATTCCATCACCCTGTCTTGTCCCCCTCTCTGTAGACCTTTTCTAACTCCAACTGTAGTCTTTAGATGTTTCACTTGAAAAGGTGGCATGGTATAGGCTAGTCATCTATCTTTCTGTCCATATTTGTGAAGATATGAGTATAGGACTGGAGAGATGGCTCAGGGGTTAAGAATCTGCCTCACAAGCAGAAGGACCTGAGTTTAGATCCCAGGTCATAAGCAAAACATCAGGCAGAAAGGATAACAGCCTACACTTCCAGCCCTGTTGGGAGGAGCCTAAGATATCTCAGAGCAAAGCAAAAAGGAATCAGAAGCAATCGGATGATTCCAGGAGTCACCCTTGGTCCTCCACAGGGACTCAGAATGCCCTCCTATACATGCAACAAATAATAATAATAATAATAATAATAATTTTTAATAAAACTTATAATCTGAACAGTGAATAGGTAACCACCCTGGGTTCCAGAAATTCATCTGTGATGGTATCTGGAGAGGCCATACACTGCCACATCCAATTACAATCAATTATGGGCAATTAAAATAAGATGAAATAACACTAATAGTGAGCATTTGCTGAATAGGTATTCCATATGAGGCACTATTCTAATTAGGTTGTTCACATATACTAGCTCATTTAATCCTCAACGCAACCTTAAGGATGTCTGAGACATAGAAGTTAAGGAATTTAGCCAAGGCCACATGGAACAAAGATACAACCACAGGTTATTTTGGTGCCATAAGCCACAATTGTACCCACACCTCATGGTCACTTCAGAAGCAATGTAGATCTGGTGAACTATGCGCAGAATTGTTGCTCCACTCTTTTTGAAATTAATTTTATTACATTTTTTGCCTAATCACATAAGCTCAATAGGTACCCCCTTTTCTCCCTCTCCCCTCCCTTTCCCCATTGTGTCCCATTGCATTTCCCTCCCCCTTCCCACCATCCTTCCCTCTCACCCCTTTTCCTTTCCTCCTCCTCTCTTGGTGCTTCCTACCTTTTTCCTCCCATCCTCCAGAGCATCTGTTATGTGGGTGCTGAATTTCCATCTGCATTGTCTACATTAGTGAGGGTTCAGGACTCAGTGGTGTAGCTTAGGGCCCCTTCTTTGGCTGCCCATTAGCATGGGAACTCTATTATGACTGTTTAACCTCTTGCCTCGAAGGATCCTACTGTCTGAAGCCTTCTCTCCTATGATCCCTACTACACTTTGGGGAGTTGTTGACATGTCAGCTATTGTGCAGTCCAGGCAAGGTCCAATCACATTGTGTCTATATCCTGACTGCTTCAGCTCTGACTTGTGTGGAGCATCTTGCATATTGTTGGTCCTCTCCTTCTTTAGGCTCTTACTTACAAAAATTATTTTATTAGCTGTTAACTTTCTGCATTTTTTAGTGTTTGGAAACCGTTCTGACAAAACGCAGTTTCTCATAATAGCATTCTCAGGGAAAAAAAAAGACAATTACAGAGCAGAAAGGTAATGCCTGCCTCACAACCAACTGAAATCTTCAGCTGTGCCAGACTGCTATCTGCTCAAATACTCAGTCCTGAAGCAGTTTTATGTGCCTTCTTGGGAAAGAAAAGGTACCTAATTGCTTTCTCTCTTGCGTTCCCCCAAAGTGAAGACTTGGGAGAAGGGTCTTAATGGTTTCCTTTGAAAACCTGATTTCCTTACATTTAGGGATCCCTTTGATATAAATTGACTTCCTATGGTTGCTAATGTTTGCTAAATACAGTGGATTCTAGAAGAAAATGAAAAGGCAGGGAAAGCAGCCCAGAAGAAATTTCACAATGAGCTGCTGATAAGATACAGGGTATGTCTGAGAGAATCTTTAGAGTTGGTGGAATTAAATTACTGCTATGGGTATCTATTTTTTAAGGAAAATGTGTATTTGCCTAATCCAATTTCAACATAATTCATATCCCTGTAACACTCGGAGAACACTGGCATATGGTTACATGAGATATAAATTGGGAGTATGATTAAAAATCACTGGTGTTTCGATTTCAATTATATTTCACAAAATAGACTCCAGGGAGAAATTGCACAAGCAAGACCACAGAATGCAAGATGAGAGTGGGGAGGAATTTTCTACACATGCCTGCATGTGCGTGTGCACGCGCGCGCACACACACACACACACACACACACACACACACACACACACATACACCTTTGTTGATCTCACCAGGTGCCTCCTTCCCCAGGCAAACTCCTGGCTCTGATTCCCTCTCAGTTATCAGCCAGAAATCCTTGCTTTGACCACAAGCCAGAGTCCAAAGGATCTCAGTAGCCATCTGTGAGTATATGCACAAACAAAAGAACAGTTCAGTTTTCTAAAATTCTGGCATCAGATTTGGGACTAAATCCCAACTATCACTGGGAAACTTGGGCAGCCCACTTAATCTTTCTTTAGCATGACCTTGAGGAATGATGTCATGGACTATTAGAGAAACTGAGACTATCTTGACACCTAGTAGGTACAAAATGGGTGATTTAAGTCAACACAACTTTGCTCAACACTTTAATCAGGCATTGTATGTCCATCTTCTCTAGCACCTGGCAGAATTTCTGGAATGTTCTAAATCTTCAATGCACTTGCAGACTTGAAAATTAAGATTCAGACTTTCCATTTTCCTACCCCATCTTAAACTCTTCATATGGCTATTGTTCCTAAGTGATATAAAGGGGGAAAGGTGAAAAGAAATCATTAAAGATTTTAAGAGCAAATATAAATTCTTCCCTCCTTAATCTTGACAGATGGAAATTTCAAGCCCCTCATTTTGGTTTAAGGATCTAATAAGGAGTTCATAAATCTCAATTACCACTATGGCATTAAAAGCAGCCCCAGGTCTGCTAAGCATGATTCCAATCTCTGAACGGCCTGGTACCTTTATTAAAACACTGGAGGATGGGTAGAGCCAAGTCATATTTCAACCTGGAGCTGATGTTACTGCAGTGAAATTTCCTTCCTGTTCTGACCAAAGTGAAGGAGGGACAAACCAGACCAGGTCGCCCTCAGGATGCCATGACACACATTGCATTTTACACTGCTGGTGACCTGGGCATGGCCTTAATGAGTTTCCAGTCCTGGCCAATCCCATATATGGTTAATAAAAAAAAGCAGCTAGCCAGTAGTTATACTCCTAACAAAATTCAAAGTATTATCTTCCCCAGATATCTATTCCCATAATTTAACATGTGCGTGTGTGTGTGTGTGTGTGTGTGTGTGTGTGTGTGTGTGTGTGTGTGTGTGTGTGTGTGTAGGTGTATGGATGTGGGTGGATGGATGGATGGATGGGGGTGCATGTGTGCTTGCATTCTTTCTTGGCTCCCCACATGTTCATGGTTGCATTTTGGTGTCAACTTGACAGTTGCAGACTGTTTGGGGCCCAGCTATGGAGGGTTAAATGTTGGAAAGGCCCCGGAACAAGTCTGCAGGTACTTGATTGACTGCTGTGGAGAACCCAGCCCACAGTGGGTGGTACTTTCCAGTGGTGGACCAGATAATAGGAAGTACAAGGAGGAGGGACTTGCTCTTTCCCTATCTTGTGTCGACTTGCTGTGGAGTCCACTCTGTGAGCATCATTCACTTTTAGAGCATCATGGCCTTTGTTGCTGCTGCTGCTGCCTCTGTCCTTGGCTTACTCAGAGTTTCCTCTTTCCCATCAAGTTGTTGCTGTTCCCGCTGCTTTTGGAGCCTGGTCTCTAGGCCTTGATGCTGTTTGCTGCTCATTGCTGACATCAGAGCCCAACTGTTCTTCACAGACATTGGAACCCAAGGTCTTCAACTCTCCAAAGAAGTAAAGGCTTGAGACCTTCTTGGGATCTTTTGCTTTTTTTTTTTTTCAGCTCATACAAACTTATTAGGTACACCAGTTCCCTCCCTCCCTCCTCCTCCCCCCGTACCCCCTGCTCCCCCTCCCCACCCCTCTCCCTCCCCATCCCCCAGTGCCTCCCACCCCAATTCCCAGAGAGTCCTTTCTTGTGCATGTCTGATTTTCCTCTGGGCCCTCCTCTCCGATGACGTACAAGGACCCAGTGGCCTTTCCCTGAACCCTTTCCCATGTTCCCCTTAGGTATAGGAACACTTCTGTGGCTGCCAATCCTTTGCCTCCAAGGATCTTGGTGCCTTTAGCAGATGCTAGACTTTGTGAGGTCAACAGTGTGTGGACAATGCACAGGGCATGCAAAGTCCAATTATGATTGCTTCAGCCCTAACTAGTATAGAGTATCTTACATATCATTGCTCCTCCCATCCTTATGCTCTTACACTCTTATCGCCCCCTCTTCCGCAAATTTCCCTGAGCTTCAAGATGGGGAGAGACTAAGCTGGCCTAGTTCTAGGTGGTTGATATAGAGTCTCTGAAGTTCTGGATTGTGGTTTGTTGATTTTCTTTTGCAGTTTTGCTGCTCCTGCAATGCCCTTCACTCCATCCTGGTGGGCATTGTATGTTACCCCCTGGCCAGAGACAAAAAGCTGTTAAGAGTCTTGTGATAAAAGCACATTCAAAGGTAGATGTAATAAAAGTGGGAAACCACAGTAAGGGAGGGGTCTATCACCTATTTGCAAAATGGTTACTTTTTATCTGCCAGACTATATGCCCTCCTCTTCTGGTGAGATCACACCCCCTCAGTAGTAAATGATCAGGAACAAAAGTCTGTGAACTTAATCAGATGTCTCATTACTTATTTGGGTCCTTGGTAGAGGCCTATTTTCCCTGCTGTAACATGGTCCCTTCTCTCCTTGTTTCTGGTGTGGCCCTCCTACCCCATCCCTCCTGTTCATAATCCTTGCAATTACTGTCTCTAGGTGGGCTGGGTGGGTTTGGTACTAGGAGCCACCTATTAGGGAGTACATACGGCGCTTAATTTTCTGGGTCTGGGATACTTCATTTAATATAATTGTTTCTAATGACATCCATTTCCCAGCAAATTCCAGTAATTCATCATTTTTGATGACTGAGTAGTACTCCATTGTATAGACGTACCACAGTTGCCTTATCCACTCGTCAACTGTTGGACATTTGGGCTGATTCCATGACTTTGCTATTGTAAACAGTGCTGCTATGAACATGATCGTGCTTGTGCTATTGAGGTGAACCTCTGCTGTATGGGGGGTTATTCCTAAAAGTGGAATAGCAGGGTCATATGGCATTTCAATCTTTAATTCCTTTAAGAATCTCCAGACGGCTCGCCAGAGTTGCTGTATGAGCCTGCATTCCCACCAGCAATGTAGGAGAGTTCCCCTCTCTCCACATCCTCTCCAACATTTGTTGTTGTTTGTATTGTGGATTTTTGCTGAAGCCATAAGACAAGAAAGGGACATAAGAGGGATTCAAATCGGCAAGGAAGAAGTCAAGCTATCCCTATTTGCAGATGACATGATCTTATACCTGAGGGATCCCAAAAACTCCACCAGGAAGCTCCTGGAACTAATTGAGAAGTTCAGCAGGGTGGCAGGATACAAAATAAATGTGCAAAAATCAGAGGCCTTCCTATATGCCCAGAATGAAAGAAGTGAAAAAGCCTTGAGAGAAACAATCCCATTTACTATAGCCCCTAAAAAAATGAAATACCTTGGTATAAACCTAACCAAGGAGGTAAAAGACCTTTACAATGAAAACTTTAAAACCCTAAAGAAAGAAATAGCAGAAGACACCAGAATGTGGAAAGACCTCCCTTGTTCCTGGATTGGCAGAATCAACATCGTAAAAATGACCATCCTACCAAAGGCAATATACAGATTCAATGCTATACCAATCAAAATCCCAAAGCAATTCTTCAAAGAAGTTGACCAAACAATCTCAAAGTTCATATGGAGGCACAAAAGACCCAGGATAGCAAAAACAATCCTGAGTAACAAAAACACAGCTGGAGGTATTACCATACCAAACCTAAGTCTATACTATAAATCCATAGTTATAAAGACAGCCTGGTACTGGCTCCAAAATAGACACACAGATCACTGGATAAGGATTGAAGACCCAGATATAAGCCCACAAAGTTACAGCCATTTGGTCTTTGACAAAGGGGCCCAAGGAATCCAACGGAAAAAGAACAGCATCTTCAACAAATGGTGCTGGCAAAACTGGATCTCCACATGCAGAAGATTAAAGCTGGACCCGTACTTGTCACCATGTACAAGACTTAATTCCAAATGGATCAAGGACCTTGATTTAAGGCCAGAGACTTTAAAAACCATAGTTGAAAGGATAGGGAACTCCCTCGAGCTGATTGGGCTAGGCCAACACTTCCTAAACAGACATCCAATGGCACAGTCACTGCTACCAACTCTCAACAGTTGGGATCTTGTGAAATTAAAGAGCTTCTGTTCAGATAAAGAGATTATAACGCGAGCTCAAAGGCAACCCACAGAATGGGAGAAAATCTTCACTAACCACACATCTGATAGAACTCTGCTGTCCAGAGTGCACAAAGAACTTAGAAAACTAAACACCAAGGAAACCAATGGCCCAATTAAAAAATGGGCCCTGGAACTTAAAAGAAACTTTACCAGGGATGAAATTAAAATGTCTAACAAATATCTGAAAAAATGCTCCACTTCCTTAGCCATCAGGGAAATGCAGATCTTTTGCTTTTGTGGAACATTCTGGTCAAGAACAAGGTTGCTGCGGGCGTATACTTTGAAAGACACCATTTTTTATTGTGAGTTATTTTAATAAACTTATTTTTATATATTACATTCTATAGATTCTGTTTCTTCAGAAACCCCTGACTAATACACCACATAGAAACTATTTTTTGCAGGGTTCAGAATTGAACTTAGGGCTTCACATATGGTAGGCAATCTCTCTACTATTGAGTCCTGTCTCCAGGCCATGGAACCACTTCTTTCCAACACTGTCTATATCTCAATCGAATCCTCATTCGCTTGACTCCATATATACACTTAGCAATTAAACTTTCAGGCTAACCTTCATTCTGCATTTGCACTACAATATAGCAATTTACACTCAAGAGAGTGTGAAGAACGGAAGAGCAGGCAGTACCAGGTGACATAGGTTAGAAGCTCATCTGTTCCAAAAAGCAACTGTAGAGGTTTGAGCAGCTTGCTTACCTAGTCTCTCTGAAGTTCAGGTTCCTTATGCATAAGAATGGTGTGGCAAAGGCCTGTCTCACGGGATTATTGTGAGCATCAAAATAAACAGCATGTATCAAACGTACTATAATACCGGCGTACAGCAGAAACTCAAAATTGTATGTCTTTGCTCTTGTTATTAATGCTATTATTACAATTGCTATATTTTATCACTTCCTACTAGAACATAGCTCTCAGAACACAAGACTATAACTTGATCATCTTTCTATGCCCTGCCGCCCCAGGCCCAGTGATTTTCATATTTCAGTGTACAACAAACATTCATTAAATTCATCTTGAGCTCCTCTTCTGAGACTCCAACTGCCACGTGTTGTTTGGCACTGCTTAGAAGGTATCAATCTCCGTAATCAGGACACCAGTCATGACAATTCACAAGAGTTCTCTTCAGATCAAGCAGAACAATCTTTATAAATTTATAAAGCGCTGTGCAAATGCTCGTGATTCTTTTTTAGAAAAAGAAACCTTTCTGTAAGAGATCTGAAAAGGTTTACCTTCAAAGATAAGATGGGAATAAGCAGAGTATGTGAAGGGTCCTAGGGTGGAGCTTGACGTGCGTGGAGGACTCTGCATCGTGTATGGAGAGTGTGCTGTACCTGCGGAACTGACTGACACAGAGCGGGATTAAAGACAGATGCAACGGCACTGAGCTGTCCTGGCCAAAACAGCAGCAAGTGAGAAGCTGATGGTAAATTCTGCAGCTGATGGTCAAGACATCATCAGGGATCAAGGCATCTCACAGAGGTTTTATTTAGGTATCTTGGAGCTATAAAATAGGGTATCCAATCCGTGAGGCAGACGAGTAGATGTCCCCAAACAAACACATTCACTAATTAAAACTAATTAATTATAGCACTAGTCTCTAGTGCTATAATTATATATATCTACATATATATATAGAAGTGAGTTCAAATAAATGTCTTACCTTTCAAAGCTAGAAAAAAAACAAATATTTAAATCAGTAACTGCAATAAACTGGTAGCTGTGATAGAATTCTACAAGAATTCTATATAGGGTTCTGATGGAGAAAGACTTGGCAATACCTGGAGATATCAGTTCTGTGCAGAGCTAAGGACCCCTGTTCTGAGTCCTGAAAGATCTCTTTTGTGGTAAAGAGTGACTAGGCCTGAGGCAAATAAGCATCAAGAACAGAGACAAAGTATGCCGTGTTGATTACAGACATTGATCTAGCTGAATGAGGCGAAAACAGCAAGAAGAGTGGCTGAAGTGATTGGAAGAGAAGAAATCATGCAGGGCCTTTTCTAAAAAGAAATGCAGATGAGGTTTGTATCCACAGGTGAAAGGAAGCCACCAAGCATATTCAAGATTTAGAAAAACTGTAGTAAACATTATGTCTTGTTTTCTCAATTAACAAAACAATGACTATTTTGAATATTTTTGCAGCTTTGAACTCTACATTGTAGAGGTAGGAATTGTATATGAAAAAGAAGTATTTCAGAGATCAGTAAAGGCTAGACTAGTCAGTTTTACGTTCCACAAGGAAAGAAAGGAGTAGAGCTGTGAAGAATCGTTAAACAGTGGGAAAGAAAGGATCTATGATTATTTAACCTCTCTGGTTGTTTCTCATCTATATATTCAGATAGTCATAAAGCTCACTTTAGATGATTATTAGGAATACATGATTGAATGCATAGTAATATACAGACATAGGACTTTAGGTACAAGAAAGTATTAGTCATTGATATCTAGTCAAATGGGAGAACAGTAGGTTTTCAGTATACTGAAGAACTGTGGAGTTTGCGTTGAACTGAATTAATATTTCACAGAATTCACTATGGGCTGAATTTCCTACAAGTATATGCTATACATTATGGTATATTACAATGTCTGTAGTGGACCTTTGGTTTTTATACTATTGTTACTGCTGTATTGTAAAGGAGAAAACTATGTTTTAGAGATTCTAAGCAATTTCCCAAGATTGCATAAATGTAAGCGGCTAGAACAAAAACAGAATTCAAATTCCAAAGCATTCTTTCTCGCCCACTGTTTTATTCTAAGCTCTGACATTTACTTCTGCAATCACTTGGGCAAGCTTTAGTTTCCATGAGCCAGTGACTTCGCTGACTTCTTCCACAAATGTGCATTTCCCAGCCTGTACTGCAGTTAGGACTGGCCATGTGATGAGTTCTGATCAATGTGTGAATGAAATAATGTGGACCTGTAAAATAAATAGCTGGGTCAGAAGGGTAGTTAGTAATTGCTAGGTGGTGTTAATCACATTTTTAAAAATGCACCCCAACAAACAAATTCAAGTAAGAAGTGGCTAGTTTGGAAGCAGAAATCAAAAAGACTGGATGACAGTAGTGTTGTAGCGTTTCCTCAGCTCTGCCTTCCAAGGCTGGACATGCAGGCGCCCACCATTTCCACCCAGTATTTTCGCACTACATCCAGAATCCAAGCTCACGTTCCTTCTCTTGCAAGGAAGAAGTTTAACCCCTGAGCCATCTCTCTGCCCCCTAATATTTCATCTATTATGCCATGCCCAGTGTTTCGCTTTGGCATTTTGACATTGGAGTTTGAAATGTGACAAGTAATCCCAGGTATCGTACGCTGTGTTGTCCACGTGACAGCTGGAGTGTGGTTGTCACTAAATGTACGTAAGTGGTAAAATGTGATATCATACATGCACACATGTGGACACACATGCATACACACTAACAACAAATGAAATAATGAAAAATTTCACAAATCAAAGAAGGATACAAGTTAAAGGTAAAATCTCCAAAATGCCAACAGGATTCCAGGTCCAACAGAGAGATATCACAGTTGTAAATATGTAAATATGCTGGATTTTAACTTGGGGTAGGCTAGGTAAGCATGGTGGTGCATGCCTGAAGTCTCTGGTAAGCTAGGGGCACACACAGCCTCTTACTTCCAGTTCTCATGTTGCTCACGGGCGTGTGATGTGAAATCAAGATGTTTCTCTGGGTGCTCATCATGTGCAGTTTGGGAGGCTGAGGCCAGAGGATTGAGAACTTGACACCAGGCTACATTATATACTCTAACTCTCTCAACTACAGTGCTACTTCTCAGAGTCAGCTGCACATTCTACACCAACTCCATTTTTAAGTTCAGCCTTTGGTTCGTTTTATTCATAGCACTTACTGTCAATCATAGCTCATTTTCAGTGCATTAGCTTTAAGGTATCAGGTTTCTTACTGTCATTTATTTTTACATCGCCAGTGCCAGTTCACCATGTAGGATACAATAGGCAATGGATGAGTATTTGTTTAATGACCGCTGAGTAAGAGGTGGTCACTTGGTCTCTAGCAATCCACATGTTCGCATTTGCCCCCACAGCTACCTAGAAAGAAATAAATAACTGTCCGTTATACTGTGACTAATAACTGTGTTGCGCAGGCTTCACATCAGACAAAAGAATATTTAAATCCTATGAGAAACTATAGGATTTTAAGCAAAATTTAACTTTCCTAAATCTATAGTCTGTTATCTAAAAGTTTCTCTTATTTTAAAAAAAAAAGGTAGAACTAAATTTATTTCGCCAAGTTTCATGAGATCTCAAGATCACTACACATGTAACATTATTTTTGGTTATAATCATAATTTCTTTTATCTGAAACACATCTATTAGTTGCTAATGAAGTTAACCTTGTATCAATCTTTATTTTGACTACTAAGGCTAGAGACATCCTTCAAGAACTGAATTAATATTGTTTCATTTAAACTAATCATAATAAGTACTAAGAAAAAATTTTAAAGAGAAAGTTGGTGTGATATTTCCAATATCATTATTTCCTCCCTGAGTTACTTTTCTTTTTCTTTTTGTGTGGACCAGAGGGTTCTTGAGCGTGTGCTCCTGTGGAGGCCCAGGATTCATCTTGGATTGCTTTATCTCCTTATTGCTTCTTTTGGGGCTTCTCAGGCTCTGCCTTCCAGGGCCAAGATTGAAGGTTGCTGCCATTCTGTTTGGCATTTCTACATAGTATCTAGGAATCTGAACTCTGATCCTTTGGGTTTGTCTGTGAGCTCTCTCCCCGACCCCACTCTGAGTTCTAGAAGTAAAGAAAATACTGCTTCAGCTTCAAGGAAGTTAACAGAGATATAGTTCTCTCTCTCTCTCTCTCTCTCTCTCTCTCTCTCTCTCTCTCTCACACACACACACACACACACACACACACACACAACCTCGGTGCAAGCATTTCGAATGTGATTCTTTATTTCCTAAATGATCTGTATGAAGAAAAGTGACTCTGCAGGAAGGGCATTTTGAGGAATTAAACTACGTATTTATTAACAGACAAAGAGGAAATATTAACAAATGAAAAGAGTTTGGGTAAAAAATCATTTCTATACTAGTTTATTTCCTTACATTCTTAATGACTAATTCATAGATTGAAATCAGACAATGAATCCTTCAGAGCAGGGAAGGATCTTTTGAGGGTTAATACATGAAGACTACAAACAGTAATTTGGAGTAAGGTTGAGATTTTAAATTAGTAATTGGATCCTAGCCTATTATCTACTAGCCAGGAGATATGGGCAGACTTCTTTCACCTCTTTGAGCCTCCGGCAAGCTAGGGATACCTACATCTCATGCAGCTAACGGGTATGTGATGTGAGATCAAGGTACTTTGCACAGGTATCCAACATCTTGAAATCCTTGGTGTTGTACCAGTTAGAAACAACACTGTAAGATTCAGCTGCATGTTGGGGAAGGGGAGGCGTGCAGATAAGCATGTGTGATGCTTCTACTGCACCTATCATATTTGTTCCATAATCGCATCCTAGACAGGAATCAGAGAGACTCCACAGCCCATCACCCACCTTTCCAATTCACTCTTTCATTGTTTACCTTTATGGACTCCCAGGGCCTGATGGGAATATCTACAGGCCATGGCACGAGATGAACTGACTGACTTTTCCCCCTGGCCAAATGGTGCCCTCCGTAACAGACTCAGTCACCCTGAGTGTTGACTTCCTAGTAGATCATCCTCTTGGGCACTGAGAGCTGCGCATATTTTCTACTAACCTCAGTAAGCGCTGAGTTTTGAATCAATTACTTTGCTGTGTATCTGCTGTATGATCAAGCGAGGCAAAGACTGGAAGTCCAGCACTAGGGTAGCGCTTGTGTTAGGAAGAGAGTGACTATGTCATGCTCCAAGCTGTTTTTAGGCTAGATAGGATTTATCTCTAATGCTCCTCCTTTAAAACACTAATCACAAATCGAAACACCTCTAGCCAGACCCCCTGACATCTCTCACACCAGGAATTGAATTCTCCTGGTAATAGAAAACTGAACCAATATCTTATTGTCATATCAAATCCCATTATTTTTACTCAAGTTCAATTCAGAACAAAGGTCAATGGAAAAGCAAAATGAAACAAAGTCCAAATGAAGAGGAGAGGGAAATTCTACGTAGAAAGGGCATGGCAGGCTCGCTTTCCAGTGCCAGGCTGTTTTCATCACTGTCCAAGGATGTAGGTGGGGCTGCTCTGTATTTCATGTGTCTTGGAAGGTTCAGGAAAAGCAGTCAACCCAGCAGACAACTACAGTAAACATAAGATGCACAACCCACGTGGGGTACAGGCTCCCCAGCAGGAAAAGTAAGCAGTTAATTATCTTAGCATCAGTGATGTATAACAGCTTGATGACTCTCAAGTTACGTCTCAAAAGGTTGTTAGGAAACAGTGAATTCTGGGGGGACAGTTTGGTCCATTAGGTTCATCCGATTCTGGTTCAAAACACCTCAAGAAAATGCTGCTTCACTGACATGCTATTTAAAACAAACAAAATGCCATGGTTTGAAATGTGTTCCCCACAGGCACGTGTTTGGGAAGGTCATGGCACCTTTAGGAGATGGAGACTTGCTTGAGGAAGGCAGACACAGGAGGTGGGCCTTGAGGTGGATTAGTCCCACGCTACTTCCTAGAGAGATCTGCTCTTGCCACTAGAGAGTTCAGCAGCTCTCAGCCTTCTGGATGGAAGTGACTAAGCCTCTCCATCTTCTGCCACCAGCCATGCCGCTTCTGCCATAAAAGATCTATCTCCCCTGTGGAACCATACGCAGAATAAATCTCCCTTTCTCCCTGAAGTTGCTTGACTTCGGGTGCTCTCTACAGCAACAGAAAAGAATTGCCAGTACAGAAAGGAATTTATTTATTTCCTCATGCCACCATAATGGAGTCTAATAGTCACTCTGGTATCCTGTCTAACATCAGGCTTCCTGACTTTCGAGTTGAGAAGACAGAGACAGCTCCACACGGCCACCCGCAGCAGCCTGAACAGCTCCTCTGAACATTTAGGAGCCTCACCTTAGGCTAAATGGGGGTTCATGACCTCCTTGTTGAAAACCATGTCAGAACCAGTCAGTGTATGAAGAAATAGAATTGAGGATTTTACTAATGATATTTTAATAGAGATTTAACAAGAAGAGTTAAGAGAAAGAAGTGAGCGCAGAAGAAAGGAAGACACACCTGAGAGGGTGGGTGTGGGCCTCTCAATAAAAGTCACAGAACATAAGATGCACAACCCACGTGGGGTACAGGCTCTCTGGCAGGAAAAGTAAGCAATTAATTATCTTAGCATTAGTGATGTATAATAGCTTGATGACTCTCAAATTACATCTCAAAAGGTTGTTAGGAGACCCTTTTTAATTTCCTCCTTTGCTAAGTGATGTAAGTGAGGCGGCTCTGGAGTGGTCTTGGCTAGAGATGGCAGTTGCACAAGAAGTTGAGTGCTCGTCCTGTACGTCCCTGTAGGTGGAGGCTCGTGTGAGGCTACCAGAAAGCTCAAGTTCATGGCCGGGAAGGGAGAAAGGCCAGAGGGAGCTGTGCAATGTGTTAGACTTCTTGCTGGGGCGTGGATGCGGGCAGGAGGCTTCAGGCAGGCTGAGGTGGGATCCGAGTGAGGGCGCTCCTTTGCGGTCTCATGCCCCCAGGATCGTCCCTGTCTTTCTATCTGAAGCAAACCCGCCATGGCGCATGTGCAGGGTTGGTGACTCCTTCCGCACGCTCCTTTTCTGTCCTCTTCTGGTCCCAGTGGCTACAGTTAAGCCTGGCTGCTCCTGGCTCGCTGCCACACCCCTCTGGCATCCACGTCCAGTTCAGGTGGAACCCCGCCATATGTCTCCTGTGCTTCCAGAGACAACTCCTTGCCTTACAAAGTCACCATCTCATTAGATTCAGGTCCTGATCTACTCCATCCAGTATGACCTTTAAATTGTATCTTGAAACACCACCAGTTCCAAATAAGTTGGGTCCTGAGATTGCAGTGGGATATGGATTTTGCAGAATGGCTTATCCTGCAAGAAATGATTGCATATCACTGTAGCTCTGTTGAGCAGCAGCGAGGAAATGGAACAAGATCTTCGAATGATAAATGGCTCATGAAAATGTGGTACATATACATGATGGAATATTATCCAGCTCTTAAGAAACACCACTCATAACATTCACAAATAAATGAGTCAGAGCAATAAAAATTTTACTGAAAGAGGAACTCAGTCCCAGAATGACCAATATCAGCATGTTCTCTCATATGCAGATATTGACAATAAACGGTCCAGATTCATTCGTTGACATCCTCTAGCCCAGAAGTGTTGCTTGGCAGTAGTTGGTAGATGACAGAGAACAGCTAGCATCGCTCACCTCTGGATGGGACACCCAGTCCTCTCTCCTCAAGAATCAGGAACTTAATTTTTTATTATATTTATTTATTTTTCCCCAATCATACAAGCTTAATAGGTACCCTGGTCCCCTCCCTCCCTACACTCCTTCCCAGTCCTCCTTGCACCCTCTCTTCCTTTTCTCCTTTTCATCCTCCTCCCTCCCCTTCTGCCAGTGCCTCCTCCTCCCTCCCTCCCATTCCCTGAGGCATCCTTTTGTGTGAATGACAAACTTCCCTCTGAGTCCTCCACTCTAGTGAGGTGTAAGGACTCAGTGGCATTGCCCAGAGCCCTTTCTTGGGCTCCCCTTTAGTATGGGAACACTATTGTGACTGTTAATCCCTGGCCTGCAGTGATCCAGGCTAGACTTTGGGGAGTTGTTGACATGTCAGTCATTGCACAGGTCATGCAAAGTCTGATTATGGCTACTGTGGCCCTAACTTGTGTGGAGTATCTTGCATATCGTTGGCTCCATCTAGGCTCTTACAATCTTGCCGCCCCCTCTTCAGCTCATTTCCCTGAGCTTTAGGATGGGGAGAAATTTCGCTGGTCTGGTTCCAGGTGATTAATGTGGGGTCTCTGGTGTTCTGAATTACGGTTTGTTGTTGTTTACAGTTTTGCGAAGGAAGTTAACTTAAAAAAAATGAAGACCCTGAAATATTGCACACACATGAAAAAAATAAGTGAAAACTCCTAAGGCTTTTAGAAACCATTTTGTACTCTACCTGAGACACTCAGGAGTAACTCTGGAATACCTTTTAAAATTATGCACATATTTGTATATATAAAGTATATGTAAATATATTATATGAAATACCACATATAAATCATATATATGGTATATTTTTGTGTACAAGTACAAAGCTAACATAGTAATTATCTGAAACTTTTAAAATTTTGAAACTGAATATCACTCCAATGAATAAATACCATACTGATTTACTACTTCTTTATTTTAAGGATACATTCTAGAATATGTATCAAAGTTATTTAACCTTTAGTGTATAAGAGGAATATAAATATAAAGTGATAATTAAAAATGGGGAAAAAACCAAATACACTTGCCATGAATGTAGGTCAATGTAATTCTTTTGACTTTGATCCTCTGAGTGTTTCTTAACTCATAAAGAACAGGACTCACCTGGGTATCCAGGAACTGCTCTTGAATTGTGTGCGGACCTTAGTCAGTGCTATTGGAGGGACAGGAAGTATTTCCATATGTGTACATGTCAAGTTCACTAGCTTTGCTTTTCTTGTGGAAATGATAAGACAGACAGACTGATCTCAAATTCCTTCTTAGGGGGACACCGAGTGGGAGGGGAATGCTGAAAGTCCTCACTGCACAGCTCCATGGGAAACGTCTCCATGGGAACCAAGCAATGAGTGACAAGACCTCCTGTACTTCCTAATATAGAAAAAAAGTAAATTTATTTTTATCAAATCTAAAAATAAAAATTCCCTTCAAGAATAAATTTAGAATGGGAACAAAGGGAATTGAATACAATGGCAGATGATATGGTAA
Organism: Typhlomys cinereus; assembly: GCA_023101885.1. Classification (NCBI taxonomy): domain Eukaryota; kingdom Metazoa; phylum Chordata; class Mammalia; order Rodentia; family Platacanthomyidae; genus Typhlomys; species Typhlomys cinereus. The sequence goes on along the minus strand of JALPQD010000007.1, from coordinate 1,379,171 downwards.
AAATATGACTCGGTTTTTTAATTGAGCTGAATAAGACTTTGCTAATCAGCTTTCCTGGACCAATCACTATAAGATGAAGACTCAACTTGCCATACTAGGGTTTTAAATGGAATTAATTCAACATATAAAATATGTTAAGGCTGAAAAGTTTCATCTCCTATAATTGTATATTCCTTAAGTTCACCCATCTCCTTCAAATTTGATGATGTTAAAGATCAGCAAATGACAAAGATAACTATCATTTATTGAATATATACCATGCTCTGGTTAATATGGTTTATAATTAACCAGTGCTTTTATATTCAAACCCTGAGTTTAAAGTTAAAGGGAAAGAATCACTATGTTGATTTTTGGAAATGAAAACCTAAGACTTACAAAGGCCTTGCTTATTTCTCAATTAGATTTGTTTCTGGACAAGTTCATACATGTACACAGTGCACTCTTATTATTCTCACCACCAGCCTCTCTGATTTCCCTTCTGCCCTGTCAAACGCCCTTCTCCCTAAAATCCCGTATTCAACACCACGCTGAATTATTGGCTATCGATAAATCTGGGAAGCAACTACTCATTGGCACACATTTCTACCATTCTGCACTGCTTTACCATCCCTGGTATGGATGTGGGTTTCACGACCCCTAAGGGGTTAATCATCAAAATACTGACCCTCATCTCGTCACAGCACATTGTCATGGTTTCTTTTTTAGACAAGGAAAAGGTTCTTTAAGTCTTCAGTTTCTCCCTCCTCCAAGTGACAGCAAGAGTGCCCAGCTTCAGGATGGCACACAGAGGGCATCTGGTAAGAGCTCCAAGAGCTGGGATTGGAATCTTTTTACTGTGACTCTCCACCTGGCCTGACTCTGTAGACGGACAGCCTACCAGGACTTTCTCCGTTTCCTCCCTCTGATGGTGCACTGGTGGTCAGTTGATCGGGTGTTTGGAGGAAGGATTGAGGACCACGAAAAAACTTCAATGATAGCAACCACACGGTTACCATGCTATTGTGTTGCCTGTACTTCCAGGAGTTTCCAAGGATAATCTGCAACTCAGAGCTTTAGCTGCCAGGCTGAGGGAGGTCCTGGGTAGAGATATATAGCTGGGAATCATGCAGTCTTCATGAAAACGTCTCACGACTCAGCTGATTGAGTCCCTTATCCATCATACAAATAAACATTGCACCAAGAACCAATGTATCACAGTTGTAGCATCTGGGGTGGGAAGACTGCTTTCAGATGCCAGTTTAAAGCCATGGCATCTGGATCCATGAGCTCCCAGTTGGATAGAACAGGAAAAGATTGCTCAGATTATTTTCACTAAAAATAAATATTCGTTCTGTGGGCAAAGCAATTACATCTCATAGTAAAGCGCTTTGCCAAATATCATGCGGTTAACTTGACAAAACAATGTAAAAACTAGGCTCCTTTTTGTAAACAGAGATCATGAAAACAGGAGTTTCCAATCTTGACACTATTGGAGTAGGTAACAGGTCAATTCCTTCTGTGGGATGGTGGCTTCACCAAGGATTCTTACCAGCATCCCCTCTATTAAATTGTCAGTAACAACCTTCAGCTCCACAGTCCGGAAACATGGAATATTTCTAGGTATTATCTGTGAATTAAATCACTATAGCTAAGGGCCACCATCTAGAAACTGATTTGATTTATAAAATCAAGACGGTGAATATGGTTATTGGTGAGTTGCTGCTTAATTAACCACACATGCCATAAATCACCAGCATATGTCACTTAATCCAGAGATTCCATCCTTACTGTCATTTTCACTTGGAAATATTAGAGTCAGGGTAAGAGGATGCCTCCAGATGGAAATGAGAAAAGGGAGCTCATGTTACCTTGGAAGGAAACATGGACTTACACAGCTACCCACTATGTCAGTGACCACAGACAAGATCTGATGATGTGAGGTTCACTCACGATAACCAGAAAACTTCAGATACAACCATTCTGCAGTGGCTTGACAGTGTTCCGTGACTGCTTTTCTTAAGAAGCACAGATAGCACACACACAGAGGATGCAGCGTCAAATACAAAACAGAACACACAAAGATACTCCCTCAACACACACAGGTGGCAGCTGAGCTTGCTTCAAAATTAGGAAACACCAAAGCCCTTTAGCATCACGGAAAGGAGGGTTTTCAATATCCTGCCCCTGGTATTCCAGGAGCAGGTGTGCAGTCAGGCATTCCATCCCTCAGTCTCCAGCCAGTCAAAGTCTAGGGAAGAAGTTCACTAGTGAACAAGGTGTCATTGTTTCTAAGGACCACAGGGGGAAGTAGGATGTTCCCCTAAACTGTGCGTCTTCTTTGCCCAGCACAGCCTTCCCTGTCCCTCTTCCACAGCTTTGCAAGTAGCCTTACCCCAAGGAAGCCTTCTGAATGTCACTCTGTCTCCAGCTCCCTTCTTTTCCCCTCTGCTGCACCTTGTCACCTCCAGCAGCCGGTGACAGACTCATCTCTCCTCATAGAAACGAATCATAGGGAAGAGGTACACAGCTCATTTCCTTCTATGCTTACTAATTCACTCAGTACATGAGCTAGAGCATGATCAATTAATATCTATTGACTAAATGAAAAAAATGAGTGATGGGAAGATTTTAAGAAGTCAATAGGTCGATTGAGCATGTAGATTGTTTGCTTTAAATTAGAGATAGACTAAATAATTCCTAAGGCAAGCCACAAAAGTGGGGGCCTCTAAGTTTAACTGGGATAAGGCATAAGTCAGCAGATATTTTCACAGCAGCATCTCCAAAAGTGTTGTGAAACATCCCCAGGAAAAAAAATGTATGCATCAGGAATTAATTTATAGGAATCTATTTCATGAAAGAATTGTGCTAAGCCAAGTTCGAGTAATAATAGACAGCTTTTAGACTAACCTTTTAGGAGGGCAAATTCAGTGTCCTACAGAGCATCGTTTTGCTGAGTGGGGAATATAAAATTCAGCCAGATTGGGACTGCCCATTACAGCAGAGGCCCAGCAGAGCTGTAGGATTCCACTTTAATGCCCTGCTGCCCATGCAGAGCCCACCGTGTACAAAGTGCTGACCAAGTATGAGAAGCACAGCACTTTGCAGAGAAGCCACAGCATTGGTATGGACCTAATTTTGATGTAACTGGAAATACTACTACAGTTAAATGAAAGTCACAGAGGTTGTATTGTGACAGTCAATCACAGTAGAAGGTAAACAATGTAAGAGGTATGAAGGGGACATTGGAGTAGGCAGAAGTTGACTAAATGGACCCTTAGAAGTTTTCCAGTTTCCCAACAATGTCTATTATGGTCACTGTGGAAGAACGAAGCCAGCGCGTAGAGGACATACAGCAGTCTACCCTTTTGCGATCTCAAGCCTACATCATCTTGACTTCTAGAGCACCATGTCTATGTGGAGGCTGCTCAGGCCGAAGAACAGAGCTGGGCTTTAGGCTGGAGAGAGAACTTAGCCTGTAAGGTGCTTAGTGAGCAAATGTGAGGACCTCAATGCAGTTCTCAGAAACCCACCTAAAGAACTTGAGTATGTTGATGCGCTTAGAATCCAACGTTAGGGAAGCAGAGGCAAGAAGATCCCATCGCTCTGGCCCGTCAGACTAGTGGACTTGACAAATCACAGACCAGTAAGAGGCCCCATCTCAAAAACCAAGTGGATAACTGCTGGGTGATCTCCGCCATGTCCACATACCCCCACCACCACCACACGACAAGTGTGCCGCACATATAAGTGTACTAGTACACAGACACTCAAATACACGTGTGCACACATACACAGAGGACAGGGGAAAGCCTGTCCTATTCCTCACTAATAAGCCGCATTATTCTTGGGTTATTTACCTCAGTTAACAACATATGACTTGTCCTTCTCAAAACTAATAAACTCTGCAAATTATGTTTCTAGGCCAGTGGGATAAACATCAGAGCAGGGACTTCTGTGGATTTGCTGAAGCTACTAGCAACCTAAAGGGCCAGCCACGCTCCGCCGTCACCTCTGCCCTGCCAGTGCATTTCTTCCCACAGTCTCTGTGGAGCATTAAGTTACCCATCCTTGGGATTTGATCCAACTGTTTCATAACGAATTGCAATTATAAAGTCCTCCATTCTGTCACAATAGCATGCATTCAATCAGAATTTTCTTGCCAAGTAAGCTCTCCATGATTGTTTTTCTTCAGAAACCACTCCATCTGGGATACACAGACTCAGAGAGAGCAACGGAGCTCAAATCTGACAGACATCCAAGACAACTCACTTGAAATTGTGTTGTCATTGATTTTTTTCTTTCAAGTTCCAGTCCTTCCCAGGATTCTGAGAAATGTTCTGATTTTTGTCACTTTAAATCTGTTCTTCCTCCACCAATAGGACGTATTCGTATGTGATTGACAGTTCTTGGGAAATACAGGGGAAAACTTAGACCAGCTAATGCATTTTTAATATTTATGGGGCCACAACTATATGTATGTGCTTGGTTTATTGTCTTGGGATTTTTGGAACTCAGAATGTAAAATAATAGTCACCAGAAAAGTCTCTGCTTTGCAAGAAGCAGAATATGTTTTCTCCCAGAACACCTTGCAAATGGCTCTAAATATTATCCACTGCATGGCAGACTTACAAGTGCAAAACTGAAATGAAAGCATGAGATATTTATAAATACTGATTGATGGTATATGATCAAAGCAAAAAAATATGTGACTGTGAGGACCAGAAACATCTGGTAAGTTTCAGTTCTCCCACCCGCTACCTCCTAACACTGTTGTCTTCTGAACACTGATTAAATTGGTTTTCTTCCAAGCTGGGGGGAAATAGAGCTTCTGAGTGAGCAGCTCAGCAAATATGCCCGTGCCACTGACGGAAGCAGATGAGACTAATTGTGGCATTTTGCCATTGACAACTGCTGCCTTTACCATAAAAGCCTGTCAGCCCCCATATCCCAGGTGTGCACACACCTCTGAAGCCTACATTTGCACCCCAACATTCTCTCAAACCCATAATCACTCGCGGAGCATCTTTGTGACTGTGTGTCAGCAGCAAGCTGTCGGAAACAACGGTTGTCCTTAGGAAGAGTAAAGATAGGAGAGATTCAACCAGGGGATCCGCGCAGAAGCAGAGCCACATTTCAAAGCCAAACTGCTGGAGATGAAGGCAGAGAGGGGGCTGCAGCCCTTTGCGGATGAAGCCCAAGATGTGCCAGACACATCTGCTAACGCTGCTGCTTTGGATTCTATCACAAACCTGCCAGGATCCTCTGCCCGCCGTTGTTAAAGCGCAGCTAAATCTCTTTCCACCAGGTAATTAAATTGTCTGTGATATACCACACAACACCTTGTTCGGGGAAATATTAAAAAATTTTCTCTTCCTTTGGAGGTCTCATGCTGAATATTCCATGCTTGAATTATTAGATCTCTATTTTTGTAATAACTGTTACTTCCACTGAATTTCAGGTGTTTTTTTTTAAACTCATGTTCCAATACATTCTATATGCTGTCTTTTAACATTAGTCACTAACCAATGAAAGATAGCTCTATATAAATGTAGAAGTAAAGATTCAAAACTTTAAATTAAAAGTGCTCTGTGATTGGTCAGAAAAGGAGAGCTAAGACTTAAATCAGGAATCTCTCATTCCATATCTTACACTCTTCAAAATCCTGGGATCTTCCAGGTTTAACAAGCAGAAGGAGCAAATTCAATCACTGGGGCTCCTGAACCCCAACTTGCCTGCTAGGTCTTGTATCTAGTTGCAAAGTTGAACGTAGGGCGCCTAGTTAGGTGTATTCTCATATATGCCTACTTTAATGTGCTCTTATGTTTGTGGGTGTGTGTGTATGCATGTGTATGTATTAAACTGTTACGCTTTTTAACCTTAACTCTAAGCAGAATATAAAAAAAATTTTGTTTTCTCTTTTCTGTGTGTGCTTTTTATGCTGCCTTGTCTTTCTTTTTTATTGGGAATTTTTTGTTTACATTCACAAAATGAGCGGTTGCCCATGTCCCTGTCCGTTATACCTGGCACCCTCCCCACCCTTCATCAATCCATTCCTCTGCCTCCTGCCCTTGTGCCTATCTATTTATGTGGACTACAGAGATCACTTCCCTTATCTGTACTAGGAGGGGGCCAGACCACTGTGGCAGTCTAAGGGGCCTCTCAATGGGTAAACCCACAAGTGGGACAATCCCCTTCACCTGCGGGGCACCTCCCCCTGTGATTCCCACTTCATGTAGTTGCTTCTCCTGAGATCCTCGTTGGTCTGTGGGGGAATATTGATATGTCAGGCATTGTACAGATCTGGTGGGAGTAGATCTCGTTTCTGTGAGCTCCTGGATGCAGCAGATCTGTTCTAACTGGTGTGTTCTGTAGCCTTGTTTTTCAGTAACACAAGTAAGAATCGTTATCCTTATTTTAGGATAAGGCTTTGGGCTGGAAGCTGCTCAGGAATGCAAGCCCTCATCTGAACTTGAACCTGTGTGTCTTGGAAGCTGTGGGACAATTATATTGGTAGCACTGAATCCTTCCCAGCTCAACAGAAGACTGGAGAAGTGACTTCCAGGAAGTTCCACGTGTTCTTTTCTGTTTTCTCCACTGTCAACTTCATTTGCTCAGTTTGATACTGCTTTCTAACCACCCATTCCCTTCTCTAGTTCTTTCTAGCAGTTTCCACTCCTAACTGGCTCAGCACTTTACATGTTACTAGAAAAGACACATTTTTCTCAGGAATCTTGGTGCTACTGGGGAATAGAGACAAGGTATGTTTGGCTCCAAGAACAGAGCTGTCTGATCAACTCTTCTTCAGTGATTCTAACATAGTACAGTATGAACCACTGTAAATGATGTGAGGGTTAGAGTTAGTGTTTGACTTGATGAGATCTAGAACCAAATGGGAGACAAACTTCACAACTGACTATGGGAAACTATACTGATTGCCTTAATTGGCATAGGAAGACCCATCCACCATGGATGACATCATTCTCAGGCTGAGATCCTGGACTGCATGAATGGACAAGGAGGCACACATGTGTTGATCTCTGCTTCTTGACTGGATGCACGTGATGAGCTGCTTCCCACTTGTCTTGACTTTACTGCCAAGATGGGCCATACCGACCAATGGATAAGGGTTGAAGACCCAGATATAAGCCCACACAATTACAACCATTTGATTTTGACAAAGGGGCCCAAAAAATCCAATGGAAAAACAACAGCATCTTCAACAAATAGTGCTTGCAAAACTGGATCTCCACATGCAGAAGATTAAAACTGGACCTGTACTTGTCACCATTACAAGACTTAATTCCAAATGGATCAAGGATGTCAATATAAGGCCAAGACTATAAAAACCTTTAGTTGAAAGGGTAGGGAACTCCCTTGAGCTGATTGGGCTAGGCCAACAGTTCTTAAATGGACATCCAATAGCACAGTCACTACAACCAACACTCAACAGATGGGATCTTATGAGATTAAAGAGCTTCTGTTCAGATAAAGAGATGGTAACTCGAGCACAAAGGCAACCCACAGAATGGGAGAAAATCTTCACATATCTGATAGAGCTCTATTATCCAGAGTGCACAAAGAACTTAGAAAACTAAACACCAAGGAAACAAATGGGCCAATTAAAAAATGGGCCAATTAAAAAATGGGCCAATTAAAAAATGGGCCAATAAAAAAATGGGCCAATTAAAAAATGGGCCTTGGAACTTAAAAGAAACTTTACCAAGGACGAAATTAAAAGGTCTAACAAATATCTTAAAAAATGCTCCACATCTTTAGCCATCAAGGAAATGCAAATCAAAACCCACCATCTCACCCCAGTCAGGATGGCAAAAATCCACAATACAAACAATACCAAATGCTGAACAGGATGTGAAGAGAGGGGAACTCTCCTACATTGCTGGTGGGAATGCAGGCTCATACAACCACTCTGGCGAGCCGTCTGGCGATTCTTAAAGAAGTTAAAGATTGAAATGCCATATGACCCTGCTATTCCACTTTTGAGAATAACCCCCATACAGCAAAAATTCACCTCAATAGCACAAGTATGACCATGTTCATAGCAGCACTGTTTACAATAGCAAACTCATGGAATCAACCCAAATGTCCAACAGTTGACAAGTGGATAAGGAAAATGTGGCACATTTATACAATGGAATACTACTCAGCCATCAAAAATGATGACTTAATGAAATTTGCTGGAAAAATGGATGGAATTAGAAAAAATTATTGAGTGAAGTATGCAGACACAGAAAATTAAGTGCCGTATGTATTCCCTAATAGGTGGATCCTAGTACCAAACCCACTTAAAGACACTCAAAGATAAATCTCTGTAATACCTATAGTAATTGCAAAGGTTATAAACAGGAGAGAAGGGGGAGGAGGGCCCCACCAGAAACAAGGAGAGAGGGGATCATGCTACAACAGAGATAATAGACCACCATCAAGGACTGAAAGTAAGTAATGAGACATCTGGTTAAGCTCACAGACTTTCCTTCCTGATCATTTGCAACTGATGGGGTATGATCTTACTAGAAAGGGAGGGCATACAGTCTGGCAGATAGAAGGTAACCATTTTGCAAATGGGAGACTGACCTTCCCCCTCACCATGGTATCCTACTCTTATTCCATCTACCTTTGAATCTACTCTTATAATAAGACTCTATTTAACCTGCTTTTTATCTCTGGCCAGGGAGTGACATCCAATACCCATCAGGATCGAGCCAACGGCATTGCAGGAACAGCAAAACTGAAAAAAAAAATCAACAAACCATAATTCAGAACATCAGAGACTCTATATCAACTACTTGAAATCAGGCCAGCCTAATCTCTCCCCATCCTGAAGCTCAGGGAAATTTGTGGAAGAGGGGGTGGTAAGATTCTAAGAGCACAAGGATGGGAGGATATGCAAGATACTCCACACAAGTTAGGGCCGAAGCAATTGTAATAGGACTCTGCATGATCTGCGCAATGATCAACTTATCATTGACCCCTCAAAGTCTGGCATGGACTAAAGGCACTAAGATCCTTAGAAGCAAGGGATTAACAGTCACAATAGTGTTCCTATACTTAAGGGGAACACAAGAAAGAATTCTAGGAAATGCCATGAGTCCTTACACCACATCAGAGAGGAGGGCCCAGAGGAAAGTTTGATATACACATTAAAGGATGCTTCAGGGATGGGGGGATGGAGTACTGGGACAAAGGGAGGGAGGGAGCAGGAAGGTCCGGGGGGCTGGAGGGAGGGAAAGGACCAGGGTACCTGTTACAGGGTACCTATGAGCAGATAGATAGATAGATAGATAGATAGATAGATAGATAGATAGATAGATAGATAGATAATAGATGGGCTGTACCTTGAATTGTGAGCCCAAATAAACACTTGCTCTCCTAAATTGATTTTTATCACAGCAACAGGAAAAGAAACTAAGAGAAATGATGAGCACAGAGGATTTCAGAGGAGAAAACTGTTGCAGGGCTGGGAAGGTCTGTGGGGCTGTCTTTTGGAAGAAAGGTACACAAGTAACAATTACAGCAACCGTAGTGCTGTGTCCCAGCACACAAAGACAAGCCACAATCCTTAACGACAGCAGAGGACGCAACTGCGCAGTGTGGCCTGCATCAAGGCACAGGGATGCACAGACGACAGGATGTCCAGAGAGACGTGCACCCGTACCAAGGATCTAAGAAAGAAGTAGGAGCTAGAAGATAACGGGGTGAATAGCATGGAAGAACATTCTGGGCACAGAGAAAAGTATGCCTCCATGGGAGTCATATAAGGAAAAAAACTATTCATCTAATTAAGTTCTATACTCTAGAGCAAAGTGTGCGTGCCACAAGGCATGAAGAGAAGGATTTGAGATAGTCAGGATGAGTGTTTGCTTCTTGAGACCAGATCTATTGGCACCAAATCGTGAGAGAAGCAGCAAAGATAGAAACATTTAAATATGTTGTTTCCTTTTCTTTTAGGGATATGGTCCAATTGCACAAAGGAAAACTCCCTAGTAGAGGATTAGGAGATTGTTATATATCAAAGACTTTATTTTTCCACATGCACGTGTGTGTGTGTGTATCTGCGTGTGTGTGCATATGTGTATGTGTAAGTACAAAAGTGCACTTGAACATGTGTGCCCGTGGAGGCACAAGGAGTCACAAGGACAACATTGGGAATCGTCCTGAATTACTCTACGTCCTTATTGCTTTGCTCTGGGGTTTCCTAGGTTCTACCTTTTAGGGCCAGAATTTAAGGCCACCACAATTTTCAAATAGGATCTGGAATCCAGAGTCAGGTCCTTCTGCTTGCAAGGCAAAGATTTTTAAACCTGAGCCATCTACCCAGTCCTGTGTGAGGACTTTCTAAGAGATTGAACTCAACGGATTGGGACAACAATACAAGCAAAGTTTTCGGTGATACTGGGGGCCCCATAGTTCACCATCCCAGAGAACCTATAACTGCTGTGTTTTTTCTGTTAAGAGACCACAGCCCCTGAACCAAAGTGAATCCCTCCTGATACCCCATTCTCTCCCAGTACGGACCACAGCTAAAACTGAGCCAATCAGAAAGCTCCTCTAAGACTTTCAAACATTGAGCAAAGGTAAGAAAATTTGACTCACCAAGGAGCAGACCACCAGCCATCATTTTCCACCACAATGTTAGGCAAAGAAAAAAATCAGCACTCTGGAGAATGAGCACAAATGTTTTGCTTTCAGCTTCTACAATTCCAGATGTTCTCTAAAGCAACCCAGCCTTGAGCATCTGGGCCAATCAGGCCTTGCTCTTTCAGCTCAAGATTCTTAGGAGTTCAGTCATCTGCAACTTACAGAGGTTCTTAAATAAAATACCGTGAACAAGAACAAGAAGAATGAAGCTAAGATATGTGGAAGAACAAATTTACAGAGCATAACAGTGAAATAAAGTGCACGGAGTTCGTATAGAGTACATTGCAGTTTGGATAGCTATTTCTGTAAGAAGAAACATTGTTAAAGCTATGTAGACAACACGGTCTCTACCATCAACCACCTCTGCTGCTGTGACATGACAGTGGTCAGAGATATCTGCAAATAAGTGGACACAGCTGGGTTCCAATAAAACTTTACTTGCAAAAACAAGTGGCAAATCAGGTATCTGAAGTCTATGACTTCTCATCCACCTGCCTATACATCCCAATATTTATTTATTTTTAATCCCAAGCTTACGAAACTTATAATCATAATTTCTAGACTACCTTGATGTTGACATGGAGGTAAAGTTTGTTTGCTTTTTCTAATATTTTTATATTTATTTGTGCGTGTGCGTGTGCGTGTGTGTGTGTGTGTGTGTGTGTGTGTATGTGTGTGTGTGTGTGTGTGTGTAGATTGCTTCCACCTCCTTTTTGCTTCACTCTGGGATTTCCCAGACTCCATCTACCAGGGTCAGAAGTGCAGGCCACTGCCTTTTCGACCTGATGGTGTTTGCTTTTGTAGATTGAACACACAGTCATCTTTTTCCTTAGGAAAGACATGTCTGCTTAACCATTTAAAATCAGCATTTGTTTTATATATCACTCTGAGTATATCCATTTGTTAGCTATCTATGCAAGGATCACAAAGAAGATATTCTGGCACTCAAAGTCAAAGTGGAATTCATGTAATCAATGTCCCTATTGAGACCTGAGATATAGATATAAATGATAGATAGGTAGGTAGATAGATAGATAGATAGATAGATAGATAGATAGATAGATAGATGATATATAGGTAGGTAGGTAGATAGATAGATAGATAGATAGATAGATAGATAGATAGATGATAGAAGACCTGAGATATCAGATTCATTAACTCAATGAGTCCATTAAGAACATCTGCCTCCTCCTCCCCACATCCTCTTTCTCACAAAGGGACATCTCCTCCATGCTCCCCAACATTACCAGGGGTTTCTGTAATAGTAGAAAGTCCCTCTGTATCTTTGAAAGAAACTGTGTTATTAAGAAGTAGCCTTATTTTCTATTTCAACAAAATCAGATTTACCCCATGCCTATTCGTTCCGACACTTTCTGTTCTATCTGGTGTTTTTTGCCTTCTGTTCACCCCATTTCAAGCTGTGAAAAGGTACCAGATGCTAGATTTTTTTCTACTTTGCATGTGTCTCTTAGCTTCCCTGAATGCTACGTGCTTTTCTGAAAATAGAGAAACAGATCCCTGCCCCATGGGGTCACTTGACTAGTTGCACCACATAACAAATGTGTCCGTATCCGTCAACCCAGTATCCAGTCTGTCATAGGTCCTCCACTGTCCTGGAGGATGGAACAATTCCTGGATGATTGGTGCAGTCTCTGTGGCCTTTGCTCTTAAGTCCGTGCAGAGAGATGCTTAAGAATTCTTCGTTGGATCTTTTGCTCTCTGCAGGTTTGGTCTGGGACCTACTGTAACAGGATTGGCCCAACATGCCACATGCCTCTGAAGAAACATAATCTGGAAAACCATGAGCATGGTTATTTTGTTGTGAACAAATGTAGTAACAGATGTGTGGAGTTGGATATTTTGTCAACATAGAAATCACTTTTCCAAAGTGAGTTTCCCCATCCAAGGATGGGGTCCTTAATTTCTGTAATTAAAAACACCTGCCATATGTTAGACTCCCTTCCACAGCAACTCTGTAGGGGAAACTACTCCACCCTTTGAAATTCTTTCCTATACAGAGGCTCTTGGAATCATACAAGTTGGGAGACTGGAAGTGGATTTACTATGTTCTGGCTCTCATGGGAGGGATCTCTGCACATCAGGTATCTTATCTTGGGTCACAATAAAGTGTCAGAATGTCTACTTTGTGGTACTTCTCTGGATTGCTAACACTTAGAGCTTGGCACTCACTGATCCACTCAATATATGAACTATGTGGCACAAAGATGAAGATGAAGAGAAGAAGGGTTTTAACATCCCTCAGAATGGTCCTGAAAGAGCTGAGCAGGTTGAAGGGGTTGGATGGCTGCATCTGAGTTTTTCAGGGAGTAAGTGTAGCCAGGCCCAGCACCACATTCTCAGGCTAGACGTAAAGGGTTAAGGAGGACATGACTTACCAACGAATGTAGCTCAGATGCCTTTGCAGTGACAAAGTATTACAATGGCCTGGACTTACAGTCCAGCAGGCCAAGGGTTGAGCCCCTGCTTGGCCACACTTGTGAAATTTAGACATTTATGTAATCTTCCTGAGCTTTGGCAAGTTCATCTTAGAAATGGACAGGCTATAAAACAACTTTCCCAGGATCTTTAAATGGATGTATTTATTTCAGAGAGAGAAGTGATGTACGTTTGCCACAGCACACATGTTATATGCAGATCAGAAGACAACTTCCGGAAATCAGATCTTTACTTCGCCCATGTGGAGGTCAAATTCAAATCACCAGTTTTTTTTTTTAATTTTTTTATTATTATTTATTCAATTGTGCATGCGTATGTATGTGTATGTGTGTGTAGAATTACGGGCAAATTCGGGGAACCACATGGGCCGCCTCCACCTCCTCCTGTTTACTCTGCCCTGGGATTCACAGGCTCCGCCCACCAGGACCAGAAACGCAGGTGGCCCCCCGCTTCCACCTGGCATCTATATGTGGGGTCTAGGATCCGAACTCAGGACCTTCTGCCTGCAAGACAGAGGCTTAACCCCTGAGCCACCTCTCCAGCCCCAAATCACCAGTTTTTCACACAGACACCTTTTATCCACTGTCATGGTTTGAAATGTGTCCCCCACAGTCTCATGTGTTTGGCAAGGTCATGGCACCTTGAGAGGTGGAGCCTTGCTGGAGGAAGGCAGTCACGAGGGGTGGGCCTTGAGGTGGATCAGTCCCACCCTACCTCCAGGAGAAGTCTGCCTTTGCGGCAAGCAGTCTGCAGCTCTCTGCTTCCAAGATGTCTGCGGTGACTTAGCCTCCTCCAGCTTTGGCCAACCAACTATGCTGCCCCTGCCATGAGAGACTGTACCTTCCCTCTGGAACCATAAGCTGAAGAAACCTCCCTTTCTCCCTTAAGTTGATTGACTTTGAGTGTTCTCTCACAGCAATCGTTAAGAGTAACTGCTACATCCACTGAGCCATCTTGCTCGCCCTTCTCCACATTTTTACCACCATCAGAATAAAAGACAATTTGGGGTCTTTGTTATTTGAGCAATGGTCCCAGTCACAGGGTCCCACCCAACAAATAGCAAGGGTGACGGATCCAGTGGTGACTTGGAAGCATCTCTGCTCTGCTTTGTTAAGCCTCTGCTCAAGGTTTAAATGTCTTAAAGGAACTTTCTGATTAACCCAGCTTTAGCCACATACCCATTCCTATGACAAACCACTGTGGTCAAGGGTGGAAGAAAGTATAACAAAGTCCTCTGAAAACCTTTTAGGTCTCAATACCATTACCATAACCCTCCATACTCGTGTACCTCTGGGCTGCTCTCCCCTAGGGGACAAGCCCCTCCTACTTCCCATCCATGTCTCAGAGATCTTGTACCATGAAAGCTATTGCAATCCTTTCAGATTGATAGAAATTCTGTTGCATATGTGTGTGTGTATCTTCAAATATTTCTTCAAATGATATTTCAAGTTCATTTGTCACTCCATTCATCCACTCATTCACTATTCACTTATATTACACCATTATTGACTCATTGTACTTGAGTTATATGCTTGCTAATAGGAAGAATAAAACTGTTGATTATTATCAGTCCCTGCACTTAAAATGCTCAATCGGATGAGAGACAGAAGTAGTGGTGATCCATTAAGAACCTGTGGCAGTACATTAATGAGTGGCAGAGACACATACAGATTATCAAGGTGGGTCTCAGCCGTGTGAGAGAAAACCCTCCTAGGTTATCTATGGAGACTCTTTCCTTGGCTATAGAACGTGTAAGCTCTTTCAATCGCTTGTACGCTGATCATCTGCAAGTGTGTGTATGAGTTCCTTCCTTGGAGATAAGGGTATATCTAGAGCTCACCTGACCCCACAGCATAAGGTCTAGGAATGAGCAGATGTGGCAGAATGTTCTATTCCCCGGAGTCAATGAGTCTCTTAGTAACCAAAATGGAATCTGGGCTGATGTTTAGTGACAACAAACCTTTGGGTCAATATAAAAGCTGCCACTCTTGAACTAACAACATATTCATCAAACTGGACTAATGTTAACGATAGAAACACTCTTGTTTGTTTCAAAGAGCAAGTCTGTTCTTTCACCATTAAGGAGGGAGACTGACCTCCATTCAGACTTAGATACACCACATTTGTCCAGGGCAGAGATAAAACCATCGATCTGTGCAGGTGTGGATCTGGTGACGAGAGGTTTCTAATGACATATGCTCTGAGTGACACCTCTTACGAGTATCACGGCAAAAGCAAAACTTCCAGGAAATTCACTTCTCTAACCAGCAACACTTGAGTGAATTTTTTTCTAAGACTGACGGAAAAGTAAAAAGTGAAAACAAAACCATCAAAGAGTTCAGTGGGTGCCGCAATGTGCTCATGTGTATGTTTATTCACCATTCCCAGGGCACCTCCACACACTGCTTCTGTGGAAGCCCCCGTACGTGGAAGGAGCCTCGTGCTTCCCGTTTCATGGGAAGGGCGGTCCATCAGGCCAAGAGACCGGTACAAGGTCACTCAGGTCTCACCTCTCTGTGCAAAGGTGAATGTGTGGTGAATCCCTTGACTCCAGAGACAGTCAATGCCACGCTGAGCCACGCCCTCTCCAGCTCTTCAGTGTATTAGCAAATATGAATTTCTCCTCTCCCACTGTCCCTGAGACGCCATCACAGAAAGTCAGAGGTGCAAAGATCCAGAGAGATGGCAGAAACCTTCAAGATTCAGAAGGCTTCCCTTGAAGCAGGAGAACAATCTCACCCAGAGCTTAGAGCGAGGACCCAGGGATGACTGACAGGCAGACACCCCAGGTCTACCCAGTGCCTACAGCTGATCACCTCAGTGTGCAGCGAGCTCACAGTACCGAGCTGCCAGGAGGGGCTGGGAATCATCACACTGGACAGCTGCAGCAGACGGCTGACATAGGCCTGGACTGATTCCTCCTAGATCCAGTTGTCTGCAGGCATTCTGTCCTTTTTGCTCAAGGCTACTGCAGGAAGGGCATGTCTGCCTCTACTTCCCTAGATGGGTCAGAGGAGCTGCCTTCTAAAGTCAAGAAACCCTGGGGATGAGACCAGTCAATAGGATTCCTGCTGACCATGTACTGTGCCCTGGTTTGACCCCAGGGGCACACAAAGTCTGCATGGTGGTGCACAACTGTAAATCCAGCGCCCCAGCATAGAACAGCATGAACAAGAGTTCAGTGCTTTCCTTGACTACATCATGATTGCAGCACCAACTTGGGCTACACAGGACGCTGTCTCAGAAAAAAAAAATCAGGAAAAAAATTTAAAAATCCCTTTATCTTTCTGTGGTTGACTCAGACAAGTAGGTAGATGGTACTAAATTTGTTCTCCTGTCTCTCCTCACTCTCCAATCTGCCTCTGTTTCTCTATCTATCTATCTATCTATCTATCTATCTATCTATCAACCTATCTATGTCTCTCCATTTCTCTCTCTCCCTCTCCCTCTCTCTCTCTGTCTCATATACACACACACACACACACACACACACACACACACACACACCGCCTCTCTCTTTCCAGTAATTAAATACTGGACCATAGGTGTCATCAAGCCCTGACAACGCCCAGATCCCATAAAAATCTCCGCAAGCTGTGATCTGCTTAGCATTCTCCTGCTGAAGCAAGTTCATCTCCATTCCAGCTGTAACGTGCCTATTATCAGCTCTGTATATTTTATAGCACCAAATGAATGACAATGTATTGTATGTCTATGTCTACAAGGAAATTAGCATTCACAATGTCCTACGAACTGCCCGCGCACTAAACGCCTGTTGCACGTGAGGAGCAATGCTAGGCTCTACAGCTCCATTTTCCTGACCTGCACCCTGCTCTTTAGATGGTGCCGTATCCACCTGACAGATTCTCACAGAGACTACGTTCCATGATCCCCAGTCCCATGGAATTCAAACTCCCAACATGAAAGCTCTTTCTGTGGATCATCCTGGTGGACAAATGAATCCCACCCTAAGTGTATCTGACTCTGAGGTCTCTGCTCTTCCCACCGCAACAGGCGACAGCAAACCCTCTCAGCTGCATAGCCAGAAGTGGAGTTTGGATTCTGAGTCGTATGTAAAAGAGGTCACTTTTAAATTTCAGAGTTACTATCACGAAGCAGGTGGTGGAAGGGAAGGAAGTAAGAACAGCCAGGTTGTTTATTACAAATGCTGGTTTTCTCCTCTCTTTCCATTATTTACTTGTCCAGGGAGCTAGAAACAGGAAAGCAGTCCTGGCGACTCAGCAGTTATTTAAATAGAACAGTGTTCAGATTGTGTGTTCAGTTCACTGTAATTGGAAACCATTCCTAGCATGCACCAATATTTCAAAAGCAATACAACCCAATTCTCTGACCTATGAATCAGGCTTTTCCCCTCTACCAGCATGAAAGATTGGGGCCAGCGAGGACTGGATGGAGTTTGCTCTTAGGCACAGATTTTGCAGAAGAAAGCTGACAAAGGAGAATCTGCATAACCATATTTTAATTGAATATTAGCCTAAATTAGATGCATGGCATTTTCTTCTGGGATTTGTTAACAAACCTGTGCCTTAAAACCTGAATGACAGGCTGGACTCTCTGGACCATTGTAATGGACTCAGTAACTAACTCAGAGATTTGGAATAAAGTCACTCAACCGCACTTATTGATTAATAATAGCCAAGCAAGACTCCAGACTGGCAAGGTCTTTCTCTTTCAAATTTATGCTAATTCTCCTCTGACTCAAACGTGTCACTTTCAGTTCGAGGACCCTGACTGCCAATCTTATCACCTTTGGAGAAAGTGAAATTGTGAGTTTTGAAATTGAGCAAATGTGACACTTCTCTATAGCTCTAGGTGGAATCCTTCCCTTCTCAGTCTGTCCTACGTGAAATTCCACACAGGGACATTGGGAGATGAAAGGGGCTGATGCCCATCAGGGAGTGAGCACAACATCTGGTACCTGCTAGGTCCTCAGCGATATACCTCGCTCTTTTTCACTCTCGATTAAAAGGACAATGAGCATTTAATTGCAGTTCCCTCATCCACATGTAGACGAAGACAGTTTTTTAATGATTGGCTCCTTCTGACAAGAGTAAGCTCACTTTCTCCTTTTTCCCAATTATCACTACAAAAGCTTTGGTACCTGGTCAGCTGCGTGTCAGGCACTTTACATAATCTGACATTTACACGACTAGACCGTAGAGGTTGTCAGCATTGTCTCCATTTTTACAGATAAAGAAAGCAAGACTTATAAGCTGCTTAGCATCAGGGAGCTGCCCAGACATACATCAAACCAGGGCTACCTGGCTCTAAAGGTTTGGCTTGCAGAAATCTTCACTGTAGCATACTGGGCATCAGGCACCACTTGGGAGATACTTTTGATTTCCATAACAGAAGGAGATGGAGCCCAATATCACTAGCTCCCATGTAGCAGGTGTTCGGGGGATGCCACTAAGCATGTGACGACACAGGGCACCCTCTCACAACAAAGGATTATCTGGCCCAAAATGTCAACAGCCCTGCCACTGACATTTATAAAAATTGGTTTAGTTTCAATATAAGTGAGCAGAATAGCATCATATTTCTGAATTCAGATCAGCATCCCTTATTGATGCATAGATGCCAAAGATCATATTTCCCTGATCTTTCTGTAAGGCGGAAGTTTTCCCACAGTGCATTATATACTCATACCGTCAGTTTCACTCATTTCCACAGCACAATGTCTATTGTTCCTGGTTTCCATGGCAAAAGGCCTATCTGCTGTTTGCTTAGATTATTTTTGCTTGTTCATACCATTTCGAAAACATTTAAAAAAGAGAAACCTCCAAGGTCAAATTTAATATATTCTTTCCTCTTTTTTTCTTAGATTTTCCCTACAAAAATATATAGCATGCCACGGGACTTAAACAATTCACAATATCTGTACAATGCAGACCGGTTCTAAGATAAGATTTTGGAAAGGATATTTTATAAGATAACAGTGTTAGATGTGGTAAGGTTCCTCCAAGGCTAGTTTAGTCCTCTCCTCTGCTTGACAGAAAATGAGGAGAGACAAGGTAAACTATCCTCTGTCTAAAGCAAGCAGTGAGTTGGCACAGGGCTGGGCAAAATCACAGACATTCCATCTCTGGCTCTTGCTTCATCATGTGCTTGGAATCTCAAACTGCATCATTCCACCAGCTCACACACGCAGACACATAGGCAGACATGCTTACACACACATACACATACACACACACACACACACACACACACGCTTATTTCAGTTGCACTTTCCATGTTTATGTTTCCTGAAGGCTCAGGGAGCAATCAATGTCAATGTGTTCAAGGAAGACTTACAGTTTGATTGTTCTGTGCTCTGCGGAGTTCTGAAACAAAGGCCTTGAGCTGTTTTACTTAGAGTCCACGGTGAGAGCAGAGATGCACAGATCATTTTACTCCATCTGTCTAACATCCCCAGTGGAGCTGCTGGTATTATTTCAAGGCTGGCGTAGGACTCAGGAGTGACACTGAGCATCTTTCCGTCTCTTGTGCTTGCTGTGTCCCCTCCTCCCCCTGAAGGTTGCTTCAGTGAAACATAAGTACAACATATTGCTGGCAAATTCAAAAGATTTTACTATCTTTCACTCCCTTGATGAAGGCTAAGGATTCCATTATAGTCCGTGTATAATGGTCTTGCCCTTTTTGCTTTCCCCAGACCCACGTCCTCTCCTGGCTCATGATGTCTAAGAGAGTCTGAGAAGATTGTCTCCTATGGACCCTGGAACATTCCCTGTAGAGCTTTCACGCGGGGATTGAGCTGGTCCCATGCATCATGTCACACAGCCACTGAACTCTTGATATTCTGGTCTCACTGATCACAGAAGAACAAAGATGTGAGTTATGCTAAGAAGACGTCGCTGACAACCAAAGGTCTAAGTAAGCAGAGAGAACAACTTACAAAGTTTTAGAGCTATTTCCCCACCCGGTTTCTAACCCATAGCCTCAGCCCACATGAGGGTGCACGTGACTCAGGATAGCTTTGGACGCCACCCAACTCAAAAATCAGAAACTCAATGAACTCATCAGGAGAACTTCTTGCATTTTTTTGACTCATCATTAGACTTTCTTGCACTGCTCTTGCAACTTGGTTGAATGGTTCTCTAGTGTGAACTTTTCAGTGACAATATTGTGCTGCAGTGTCGAAAGGCTGGGCAAACCTCATAGACCCACAGAACTAACACAAATTAAAATCTCAACCAAAATTCTCCTTAGCTTCTTCTCGTCTCTGATCATTCATAGATGTCTACAGCGCACTGTGCTTGTGCTCACCATTGCCTTCTGCGGTCCTTCTCACACCTATCGCTGGCCTGTTTCTTCTTACAGCTATTGCCCCTCCTCCCTGCCCCTCTCTCTCTCTCTCTCTCTCCCTGTATTCACAGAGCAAGTGCTGGTAGCCACACCTGCTATGTGATTGCAGTTACCTTGTCATACCCAGATGAAACTGATTCGTGGCATCCCTGCCCATCTTCTGACTCTCAGAGTCTTTCCATTCTATTTTCTGTGATGGAGGGGAGAATATAATGTTTTTAGGGAAAAATACTCAGCGGTAGCTTATCCTCAGCACTTGGTCCTACTATCTTTTAGTTTATAACTGCAACCCCTCACCCAAAACAGTTTCTGAGTATCTCCATGTCTGTAAACTTAGATCCAGTTCAAAAGAACTGCTTTCCATTTCGGCTTTTATGGCCCATGTGGTTTCTTATTCCAGGATCATCAGCCATGGGATGATTTCTTCTTTGTAAATCCTAGACACAAAGCTACAATATGACCACCATTCCCAACTGAAATGAGACAATTAAACCTGTCTAATGTATAGTTTCCAATACTTGGATTGACTGATCACAGCACTAGACAGTATCAGTCAACTTAGTCTAGTTCTTCATAGTATATGTTACCACAGCTGGACAAGGATTCCTAACCCCACCTTGCTCTGGAAGAGAAATAGTTTTTCAAATTTCAGTAATGAGACATTTTAATTTTATATGATGGTGAATACACACATGAACAGTCACAACTGAAAAGACATGAAAACTTTAGAAAGGACCTAATATATAGAAACTAAATCTGGGTCATAACAACCCATGGAGACTTATCATTTCTGTCCTCGATTGTAATAACTGAAACAAGAAGGTAGATTTCAGTGGCTGAGATATGATATACACTATAATTGATTTAGAAGATGTATTTAGAGATCATTAATAATGCATGTAAGATGCTGATTATTACCTTTCCCACTATAAATATTTAAGAGCATATAGTTTTTAATAGCACAAGCCAGTACATGGTGATCTCCTCATATGAATGATGATCTTTCACCATGTTCATGAGGCCCAAGGAGAGAGATCATTTACTGTATCTAGAATGATCCTAGGAGTGACATTATGAAATGGAAAAATAAAGTTCACACCACAAGGCCCAGTATTGTACAGTTTTAGCTCAAAGTGAAATCTGTCATCTCCTGTTACGAGACGGTAAGGGCACAATTTATGCTATGTAAAGATGATTTTTTTAACTGAACCCTCCAGGGCTAGCTTTCCTGCTTTGTCTCCTTAGTGGAGAGTGATCATCAACCATCAAGTTGGAAAGCTCTCTGATTTTGACAAAGTCAAGCAAGCCTTTTAATCTTTATGTTATATGTGATTCAGCTGAAAGTTCAAAAAATAAAAACAGCAGAAGAATTAGCAGCTATCTACATGAGTGCTAGATGGAGTTTATCATAAAATTTGTTTGAGTAGCTGGGTTCATGATGGCGGCTCATGCACTGCTTTGACTTGGCAGAAATCATCCCAGACACTAGAAGAGGCATCGGGCGAGGACCCTCACCCTTCCAGATGTCTTGAGAATGATCTGATCAGAAGACAGACAGATGTACGGAAACTTACATACAGCACCTACTTCCCTAGAAGCAAAACCCTCACTTTAGTTGGTGGAAGGAAGCACAGAAGAGAGCTAAAAGCCAAAGGCAGATGTAAACATATTAGTGGGAATTTGAGAAGCACCAGTTGCCAGCTAAGGACTTTAGGCAAGTTGCAAATCCCATTCATCATTTTTCTCTGTAATATGACAAAATATCTGATACACATAGACTTAAGGAAGGGGTGTTTTAGCTCACATTTTTAAATCTCTTTTCTTTATTTTTTTTATCTGTGTGTAAGAGAGCATTCGAGTATGTGTGCTCCTGTGCATGCCCAGGGGTGGCAATCAGGAATCATCCTGGATTGCTCTACCTCCTTATTGCTTTCTCTGGGGTTTTCTGATACTTCCTTTCAGGGCTGGACATGCAAGCCGCTGGCATATCTGCCCAACATTTGCTTCACATGGGATCCGAGATCTGAACTCAGGCACGTTTGCTTGCAGGGCAAAGATCTGAACCACGGAGTCATCTCTCCAGCCCTGATTTTAGTTCACATTTTACAGGGATAAAGTCTGCTGTGGTGGGCCTCTTCCTTCTTCAGTGTATGTTTAGCACATACTATATCATATCATAGAGAAATACAGTGAATAGGATTTCACAAATGGGCGTGGCAGTGGGAACTGCTCATTCTGCGATGTCAGGTATGTGAGGTAGCTGGTCACTTTACAACCAGGTGGAAAGAGAAGGAAACGTATTTTTACTCAGTCCTGCTCCACATATGGACAGTGCTACCCACGTTCAGGGTAGATCTGTCCACCTGAGCTAAGATTCCCTAGAAACATTCCTACAAACATGCTCAACATTTTTTTCTCCAATGTGATTCAAAAAAAAAATCTCATCAAGTTAAGAATCAAGATTTACCATCACAACTTTTCCTCTGATCAATTTAAGACCCCAATATATCATTTTCAATGCATAACCTTACAATTGTGATCCCCAAAAGTTCATGGTGATCTACGATACAAAACACATTCAATAAAATTTAACTTTTAAAATCTTTCTCCATTTTCTTTTGGTTTTTGTCTTCCTTTTTTCTTTCTTCTTTCCTTCCTTCATTTGTTTCTTTCTTTTATTTTTTTTTTTTGAGATGAGGTCTCATGTAACTCAGGTTGGCTTCAAACTTTCTACATAACTAAAGTTGTCTAACTATGATTCCCCTGTTTCTTCTTCAAATGTGTTTGGAATATGAACATGGGCCACCCATAATTGGATTTACAAATCTTCCTCGTGATGGAAAAATCTCAGGAATCAAACTAACATTACTTGGCGAATGTCAGAAAGTGTGGAAGGTCACATATTGTCTCCCCACTGCCTGCTGTATGTGAAGTTAAACAATATGTCTGAGCATAAAATGCCATATAGAAAAGTATAATAATAATAAAAGTATAATAATAATAATATAATAATAATAAATATCTAAGCATACCTTCCACAGTTTCTTACTTGATGAGTATTAGAAACAAACTTATAGCAACAGAGATGATAGACTGGAGAGAAGTTTGACCATTGGGTTAAAGAAGACAGGAGCCAAGAACAGATCTAGCCTCTGGGACTTTATGTGAGATATCTGAACATGAGTTTTTCAGGAATAGCTCACGACCAACACAACAGAACACTTATATTGTTGGCTTCCCTTCAACATTCACTTTACCAATAGAAGGAAAATCACTGTTATCCTTTGGTCCCAAATTTATTTTTAATGCTATATCCTCTGTCATAAACGCATGAGTCTTCTCTTCTTCCTCTTCAAGGTAACAAGGTTAGCAAACAGATGCTAGGCTAGGAATGCATCGCTTCAACATGGCATATTGCCCATAGACAGGGCGTCTTCTCTTTATTCACACCTGCTCTATATTCTTTTTTTTTAATTTTTTATTATGTATTATTTATTCAATTGTGTGTGTGTGTGTGTGTGTGTGTGTGTGTATGTGTGTGTGTGTGTGTAGAACCACGGGCAAATTCAGGAACCACCATGGACCGCCTCCACCTCTTTGTTTACTCTGCCCCGGGATTCACAGGCTCCTCCCTACGAGGACTAGAAACGCAGGCTGCCCCCGCTTCTGCCCGGCATCTATACATGGGGTCTAGGATCCGAACTCAGGACCTTCCGCCTGCAAGGCAGAGGCGTAACCCCTGAGCCACCTCTCTAGCCCCATCCTGCTCTATATTCTAACTCACGGATTTCTCAGATCCCACAAAGGAGACTCCAGGCTTAGCATACCAGGTATAAGAAGCTCAGATCTAGACTCCAAAATGGGGCAGAACATGGTAACACTCTTGTGTCTCTTTTGGAAGACATTAGGTGCAAAGAGTTTATTACAAGACCCTCAAGATTCCTGGTCAGAAGCAAGCAGGAAACTTGACCCGCCCTCAGTCTCTTTGACACAGGTCCCAACACCTTCTTGGATTCTTCCTAGATCCTTCTCAGCCTAGTCCAGGCTTCTTTTGGGCATGATCTCCCCCTAGATATCTTCTCCTCTCCTCACCCTCTTTCTCCTGTCCTCTCCTCCCCTTTCCTTCCCTCCCCTTCCCTTCCCTCCCCTTCCCTTCCTTTCCCTCTTTTTCCCTCTCCTCCCTTCCCTCCTCTTTCCTTCCCTTTCCTTTCCTTCCCTCTTCTTCCCTTCCCTTTCCTTCCCTCTCCTTCCTTACCCTCCCTTCCCTTCCCTCCCCATTCCTTTCCTCCCCTTCCCTCTCCTTTTTTCTTCTCTTCTCTCCCCTCTTGTCTTCTCCTCTCCCCTCTCTTTCCCTCCCCTATTCTCCCTGCTTTCCTCCTCTCATCTCCTCTCTTCCCTTTCCCTCCCCTTCTCTTTTCTCTCTTTCTCTCATAAAATGTTATTACTTCTCTTTCTTTCCCATCTCCTCTCCTTTACTCTCCTCTCCTCTCCTCTCCTCTTCTCTCCTCTCGTTTCCTTTCCTCTTATTCCAGAATCCTTACCTATATAAAACCCCTTTCACATGTTCCTTCAGTCACGTCATTTATTCCTCCTTCCCAGGTCTCTCCATCTACTCCCGCACAGCCCTGCTCCTCAGTCTCTTGCTAAATTTCTCTCCTTGCTCATAAAAGGGAAGTACTGCCAAATCAGTCTGCTTCTTGGGGACTTGTGGTTTCCATTGCTATTAGTTTGCCAGATGGGTGTTTTCTCCAGGCCTCTCACTCTTTCAACTCAGAGAGAGATACGGAGGCCAGGGGCTGCCTTCAGACACAGGGAGCATGATTGATCGGACCCCCAGGCGCTGAGCCTGGAAATTCATCAAAGTGTTGGTGCTGAGAACAGACTTCTTCAGGAGGCCGGCTCTTCCCTTGACCGAGCCCTGGTGTTTTTATCTTCAGTTCTAGGACTATGTCCCTTTAGCACTGCATTATGTTCCCACACTTTTCAGACCAAGTGTCCTTTCCATGCTCCACTCTCTAAATAGAAGCTTTTCAGCTGCATTTCCTTTGCTGGGAGATAACACACATGCACAACTTAGGGAGACCTATTTAGCTTAGGATACCAGAGCTGATATTGTCCATCATGGCAGAGATTTCATATCACAAGGCAGGGCTGGAGAAAGAAACTGGAGGACGTTGCAGATGGCCGTTGTCATTATGGAGACAGAGAGAGCAAAAGCAAGCTGAGAGGAAGCACAGCCAGGCCACCTGAGGTCTCCAGCAAGGCTGTGCCTCATGAGGGCACGACAACCTTCCCAAAAAACATCAGCTCAAGATTCAGACCCAAGAGTCTATGTAGACGCATTCAAAACATAACAAAAGCACAAGTCACATGTCTACAGTTGCTATAACCAAGCCCCACAGGCTAGACATCTTAAACAAGAGAAATTTGCTTTCTCACTGGTCTGACACCTATCCTCTACAGTCTCTCTCCTGGTTGGAAATGACTATTTTCTCCCTGTTTCCACATGTGCTATCTCACGGTTCATGTCTGTGGCCCACCACCATCTAAAAACACGTTACATTGGATTAGCACTCATCCATTAGTACCCTTCACTCCTTTCAAGAGCACAGGTTCAGGTTCAGTCACACCCTGAGGCTTCTGGAGTCAGAACTTCAACACAGGAAATTTGGGGACATAGAACCACAACACAGGGACAATGTAATTTTAACTCTATGAGGTGTTTTCCATTGGCAAAGCACTTTCAAATTCATTACTCCATTTGTGCCTTTGGAACCTTTCCACTTGATGAAGGAACTACTGGAAATCTGAGAGAACATAAGTTCACAGTATCAAAAAGTCAGCAAGAGCCAATGTATAATTCTTTGTGTGTGTGTGTGTGTGTGTGTGTGTGTGTGTGTGTGTGTGTACGTGTGTGTGTGTGTGTGTGTGTGTGCGTGTGTGCTTGTGGTGTAGTATCAGAGGACACTGTGTGTGCCTGTGTAGGCCCATGGTTCATTTTGCGAGTTATCTTGGGTTGCTCTACTTCCTTTTTGCTTTGCTTTTCCCAAGTTCTGTCTTCCAGGGCCAGAAATGTTAGGCTCCACAATTTCTGTACTGTATTTTTTTCCTGTGGGGTCTGGGATCTGAACTCAGATCCTTCTGCTTGTAAGACAGAGACTTAGTTAACCCTTAAGCCATCTCTCCAGTGCCCTAAGAGAATTCTTTCATAGACTTCCACCATGATGGTCCTCCATAGATCCATGCCATCCCTGCAGAATGGTTTCTGTACTTTGGATTTGCATTGTGATAAACAGGGACATCATGCACAGTGTATATGTTCAGAACAAAACCAGCAGACAGACGCATAAGTCAGTCTCAAAATGGAGATGGAAAAGCACGAGAAGATCCAAGTTGACTGTCCACTTGGTTGCTGTCTGCGAAATGAACATTTGGAGTTTGGCCTCAGTTTTCTGGGACGTTGCAGAGAACCTGCTGCATGCCACAGCCCAGAAACAAGAGTGCTCAGCGAAGTCCGACACCAGTACCCACTGGCATATAGAATCCATTTCCTGCTCCTTCTCTTCTCTCAGTAAGTCACTCTGAGATACCTGGAGAGATTTATTAATCTTCATGAGGGTGGACATATTCTGTCCCCAAGTATCAGAATCATGATTAGTTATATTATCATAAACTTCTTCTTCCCTCAGTTTGGATTTGGGGATAGGAGGTAACAAATTCTGTCTATTAAGATGTAACCAGTCTCTTGGCACCTCTTCTAAAAAGACTTTGCTTTCCAATTAATCAGGAAGGGATTGATCTGTTGTGATTACTTTGCTTGCCCATCTCAATACTTTCTGCTTGAAATACAAACATACTACCATGAGATAGAACACATGAGGAAAAGTCACCATCTTATAATGGAAGATGACAAGAGAGGAGTTACTTACCTCTTTAAATGAGCCCATGGCCAGTACTGTCAGTCTTTATGCTATATGAGGAGAATGAGTGTTTGATATGATGTTTCTGTTTGGTATTTTCATTTACTTTGTGCATTTTTTGTAATCTTGCAGTCAAATGTATGTCTACAAGTAAACCTACATCCTGGGCAGTAATTCTGAATCCCTAGAAACACACAACCTGGATCTCCACATACAGATCCAGAGCTGGCTGTGGACAGAATTGGCTCTGGGCTCCTGCCATTCTTGTTTCCCCGAACGTCTTCTTGTGAGGTTGTTCCTCTTTCCGTGGCTGTGTTTTATGTTTACTGACTCAGCAGAGGTGAGACTACACCCCTTCCACCCCAATACACATCTGGTTAATCTGGTTTCCAGGTTCAAAGGTGAGGATAACAGTTCCGCCCAGGTGATGCAGGTCGGTAAGTCTCCACCCTCCTTCCATTGGAGCAACCAGACAAGCCACACAAGGTATCACCTCAGCAACTCAGCCAAGTCATAACAAAGGACCAAGAGGTAACCCTGAACATGGCGCTCTGTGTTTGTAGATGTTACAGCATTTTAGACATTTAGACATGAAACATGGGTCAGTGCCACATGTGTGCCAACAATCCCAGCAGTCAGAGCAATGCAGCTAATACACGAAACCATCCAAAACTTTATCCTCACGGAGCATGCGTGCTAGTGACAGAGATAAGTAGTAAACAACCGAGTAAATCAGATGCTCGCTAAATATACGTACAAACTGCAGATGAAAGAGAAAACGTTGAGAGTGTTGCGGCACTTTGGGAAATAATATAAGGACAAAAGAAGCAAACTGTTGAGCTACAGGGCAGGTGCAATATGGCTTCTCTGGCCCCAGCTTGGCCATATGTGGCATTAAGCTTTTTACTTCAGCGACATTCTTTGAGCTGATGCCCCAATAGGCTAAATATGAATTGAGCCTTCTAAAGACGTGAGCAAATTACATTCTTGAAGACTTCGAACTCAATTTACTTTGTAGGCCATTGTCCTCTTAGTAGGTCTTATTAGCCCCTTTATTCATCTTTATATACGAAGCAAATCATGAGCTGATGAGATGGCTCCATGGATTTAAACACTATGTGCAGATGACCCACTCGTTCTTCTACTTATTATCTATTCTTGTTTCAATGTTACTTTTAATTCATCTCATGAATGTGCCAAAAGGTGCCTGCTTCTCTTAGCACAATATAGGTCAGGCCATTTCCACCTAGTTCCACAGTCATATTCAGGGCACAGAAGAAGCCATTTGCTGGAATAGCAAGACTAGGAACTTAGTCTGACATCTGGGGTCAAGTTCTAATGCCCTGAACCAGATCTAAGGTCTGTTTCCTCCCAGCCCCCAGCATTATAAGATAGTGCCTCTTTTCAGACAGGTGGCTTGCAATGTGGAAAGCCAAGAATAATGTCTGGTAGAAAGGAGGAAATAGATCCTCATAGTTTTCTGAACCAAAGTTAAAAAAAATCAGCAAACAACCATAAAACATAGAAATCATTAGCACTATCTTCTACTGCATGCAAGAAAAATTGGGTGACAGGAAAGACAAACCCTGTGCTGACATTCACTTTTAAGAGGCAATCATTGCAGAGAACTTTAGTAAGGGAGAGGAAGAAGGGTTGGGAGATGCTCTTCAGATGCACATTTATAGGAGATATAGAAACATGCTTTATGTGGTCATTTCTTATATGGCCTCTCGATAAAGGAAAAGGACTTCCTCTTAAACAGCCATTCTCTGGAGACAGCTTTACAGGTGTAAACATCATGACTTAGAGGCCCAAAGCTTTTGCTTATCAGACCTGGTACAGGATTAGCTCGTTGGTATGGAAGGAGGTGGGAGCAGGCCACAGTACTTATCTCAACATTGTTTTTCTCCTAGACAAGGCTGGGAGCTAGGGTCTAGGCTACGAGAACCAAACCCTCTCTTCTGAAGAACTCTCTTTCACAGAACTTTCTTCCCCTGGCATCTTATTTTTAAGATCCCCTTTTTGTCAAAACATCATATGAATGAATGAATGAATGAATGAATGAATGAATGAATGAATTCTAACTCACCTTTCACATTCACAAGTGCTAAACTCCTACTTGCCTAGGTTATTGCTAAGCAAAAGAATTCAAGTTTGTCTCCTTATTTGCAATCAGTGTCTACCTTAAATTATCTCAGTAGAGAACTGAAATCAGTGCCAATAAGTTCATGATCTCTAAAGTATGGAATCGTGCTCTGTAAAAAGAGATACTGGTACCCTAATCTCCAATGTCTGTGAAAGCTACCACGTTTACGCATTTAATAAATCCAAGATGCAAGCAAAGCATTATGAGGTCATACTGAATTGACATGAATTTGATACAAGAGCTGGAATTCATTTGAGAAGAGGGACATTAAGATACGACATCAGGGGCTGGGAAGGTCATTGTATCGGTGAGGGACCCAGCAGCAAGCATGAGAACCTGGATTCTTTCCTTGAAATCTACGCTTAAAGTTAGGCATGATGTCATGTACTGGTAATTCTACTACTGGGGAAGCATAAATAGATGTGCTCCTGGTATGTGTTAAACCAACTTGGTGAGCTACAGATATCATAATACAAGGTGGACATCGCCTGAGAGATGATATCTGAGGTTTACCTCTGGTTTCCACACACGTGTGTGCACATACATGAGCACTTGCACTTAAACACATTCACACACACACACACACACACGCACACAGGTTACATGACACATGGTACATGGGTACTATGGAATGCCACCATAGAAACCAAGTCTGCAGTGATGTAGTTACAAGTTAAGGGATTCCAGGGATCACAGGGAACCATAGGGAAGCTAGAAAAGGCAGGGAGAGATCCAGCCTTGGAGCCATCAGAAAAAAGCATGTAAAGGTAGGTATTTTAGTGCAGCAATTGCTGCCAGATTTATGGCATCTTGTTACAATTGTCCCAGAAAGTTGAGCAGCCCTATTCTTTAAAAGATATCCAAATGGAAAATATGGAAGTAGTCTGAAAATGGACAGGTTGTTTTTGTGAGCCTGAAATAGTTTGGAGATGATTTGGCTCTTGTAAATATAATGCTATCATTAACAGTAAATGTAATACTATAATTAATAATAGGCTGGGGAAGATGGCTCAGTGGGTACACAAGCATGAAAGCCAGAGGTTAGATCCCCAGAACTCACATAAATGCTGGACAGGCTTAGTAGCCCATTTATAATCCCAGTGCTTGGAAACCAAGGAAAGGAGATCACTGGCACAAGCTGGCTAGCCAGACTAGCCACTATTATGAATTCTGGATACACTAAGAAAACCTATCTCAATACAAGGTGAAGAGCACTCAAGGAAGATAGTCTCAGTCAACCTTTCACTTCTGCACATATGTGCAAGCATGTGCATGCTCGTGCACACATGTATTCCCACATATATGCAATTTCACCACCAATATGCATACCCACTGCAAAAAACAAAATATAAAAATAATATAATAGTAATGACAGAGCTCCACAAGCCCAGGCATACCTAGGCCCTGGTGCTTGATGACTTACACTCTTCAGATTCCCACAGCCTTCTGGGATTTGCCCAAGGACTCACATCCCTCAATGCATCACTTCACCAAGAGGAACCAGGGTAGCATCACCACTTTCCCTTCAAGAGCATCATGAAGATCTGTGTCCTATAATATTTGTCCAAGGAACTGGAGCATCTTGGAGGACTGTCACTAGCTAAACATAAAGCATGTTATTATCCCTCCAAACCTTGGCAATTCTTTGTCACTTTCCTTTTGAAAAGAAAATTATACTTACCCAAAGCGTTTCATTACCACCTGAACTGTCTGTTCGATACAAATTTAGCAACCTAAATTTATATAACCCTACAGCCAAATGCATCTGAGTTAGAGGCCCAGGGCACCTGTAATGCTGCTGTTTTGAAAAATAAATCTTGTCATAAGGCCTCGCATGGCTGTTTAGTCTAAGTTCTAAATGACTTCTATCTAAAGAAGTCCTTCAAACTACTGTGTGGGATGGTTTTGGCTACATGTGCCTTCAATAGCTTTTGACATTTAGATCTTACAGACCTACTGAGTGATTACATCATTATCTCTCTGGACATTTCAGACTTCATTTTTTAATTAATTTTATTATTTATTTTCTAATTATTTCTTTATTGAGCTAGGCTCTGACCAGCACTGGCTGATCTTGAATTGGCTTATAGTCTAGGATAGCCTTGAACTTGTATTGCCCTGACCTTTCTCCTGAGTAATGGGATCATAGGCATGTGTCATTGTGCCCACTTGAGAGTCCTTCTCCAGGACACCAATAAAAAGTAAAGTCCATCTGGGCGAGGCTTTATTCATGCTAGGTCCTAGGTCGTACTCACAGGATTCTTGAACCAGATGTGAATTCAGACTGCACAGCTGGATACCTATGCATGTTGTGCGACTTAGATTGCTTCCTTGTTTTTCCTAATCACTAATGTCTTACAACAGGAGTCTAGATCTTGATGACATCCCTAACCCTCTGCTTGGCTCACATATTGTTTCAATTTCCTGATATGAAAAAATAGGGAAACAGTACTTGGCCAAATGATTGGTCTAAGGATTTAAGCAAATTAACTCTGCTAATAAAGGTGACTGGCCCCTGACTCACTGTATGGTCTCTAAATGTCATGAGTTAGGAAAAAAGGGAGAGTAACAAGTAGAAAAAGGTTATCTGTATTAATATTGGTTCATTGTTGTTGTTCACAGTTATAATGGTAACGGTGCTATTCTCCAAGTTACCTCAGGATCTAAGAGAAATTAGGTTAATAGAAAATAAATTTGTAGAAGTAACATTTTCTTTCTGTAAGATTATTTGAAAATGGAAAAAATTTGATCACCTGGTCAACCAGCCAACCAAGTTCTCTTCCATCCACATAAGTTTCTCAAACAGAAGACTTATGGCATTAAAAAGATGACCGACTTGAAAGTTATGGCACAGTTACAAGGATTGGCATCATCCACAGTGGTAGGAAGAACCATGATCTCTAGGAGATTCCTGTGTTTTAATTCCTAGTAGCTGTGAGTATGCCCTGCTACACAAGAAGGAAGAATTAAGGTAGTAGACAATCATGAGTCACTTCAAAACAGAAGCACTACCTTGAATGGTCCAGGTCAGCCCAAGGTCATCACTCAAATGTGTAAGAGAAAAAGTCAGCATGGTGGCTCAGAAGGTAAAAGCACTTGCCACCAAGCAAGACAACCTGAATGACCTTGAGCCTACATGGTAGGGGAGATCTGACTCCCCAAAGTTGTCCTCTAACCTTCTATACATGCACCATGACACACGTGTGAAAGCACATAATGTAAAAAATGTAAAAAAATTATTAAAGAAATAAAAATAGGCACATAAGTCAATGTCAGGGTGATATGAGTTCTTCCTTAAGAACTGCTGGCTTTGAAAGTGAAAAGGGCCATGAGCGACAGAGGGTGGGCAGCTCTAGAAGGCAGAGAACGTAGGAAATAACTGAGCCCTTCACCTCCATGAAGGAGCCCGTCCCTGCTGACTTCAAGCCCACTGCAAATCACTTTGGACTTGTGACTTCAGAGCTCTAAGAGAATCCTCATATTTAAGCCACCAAGTTTGTGACCATAGTCATGGGAAAATGACAAATCCATAAGTAGACTGAACCACATCCCAGCCACCTCCAGACCCAAGCTGTGCTCCTCTTCAGTAAGCTCAAGACTGATCATTAGAGTAGTGAACTGCAAATTAAGCAGATAGCAGGGAATCTAAGAGGAGCCAAGTAATCAACAAGACATCTGAGGGGCAGAGGTTACGGACAGGGCGCCGAGTGCTTGGCATAGATTTCCCCTCCCCTACAGGCCCATCAGGAATGTGCTTAAGAGTGCTCTTCCTGATACCCTAAGAGCTCTCTTCTCTCTCTCCCTTGGAGGATATGCAAATTCATTTCAGTGATTCCCTCCAAATAATGGACTAGAACTTCTGGAAACATCAGAAGTGGACATGTCCCTGAAGACAAATCTGAGCTATTTCCTAAGGTATTCTCACTTCATGAGAAGCTTCATCTTCTTGATTTCAGGGGACACTTGAAATACTCCCTTCATTACCCAAACTTCATTTTAGATATTAGATGGGAGACTATCTTACAAATTACCATGCAAATGCAGGTGATATTGGTATTGTCTAAAGCTTAAGTGTTATTAAGTGGCATTAGTATTGTAGCAGCAGCATGGAATTTGGGGAAGCTAAGGGGATTGTATATCATATTAATTAGCAACACTTTATGCTTTTAGTAATACTCTTAATTATTAAAATCTCTGTCTTGGGGGAAATAGCTAACACCAGGTTATAAAATAGTTACATCGTTTGACCTCCCATTCTATTTGCAGTAGTTTTGCTTTAGAAGCATGCCTATCTCAGCTTATGCTGAGAGTCCATATAGTTATTTGTGGCTTTGACTTCTAGAAAACATTTTAGAATATGAAATAAAATGGGGATAGTCTTGTGGGAAATCAGTAGAAAGTGTTTGCATAGAAGTAAACTGAACAGTAATTCCTTTATAATGAACACTCTTTCAGAACCTCTCCCTAACCTACCCACACCTTATCCCAGTGTTATTCCAAATTGCATGGTTTGACTATGATAGGACTTTTGAGATGCTCACTCACCACACTATAATAATATACTGTCTGACTAAATTAATAAATATTTGCAGAATGCTTATCTTGCACTGTTACATCAATAATATCTATTAAATTATTGCATGAAAAATTACATTGACCAGTTTTCAGTAGAGGAGGAATAATTCAAAAGCTGTGGCTAACCCAACCCACCTTCCAAAGCTATCTGTAACTAGGAATAAATGGAATAATATATTGAGCCATTTCTAGTACAGTAAAAAAACAGTGGAAGGCATTGTAGTGAACCACTAGGTTCTGAAATCAACCCTGACCTCTGCTATTTCCAGCTCTGCAATCTTGAGCAAGTTATTTGCTGCTCTGTGTCTACTTTTGTTTTATTACTTGTGACATGTGGATGTGAATTACAGCGCTTATTTTCAGAAGTTCCCATCAGAGCTGCATAGTTGTGAGCTTCATAGAAAGAGTACCTTTCATGAAGGGAGTCCTATGTGAATTACTAGAGTCAAAATGGCTAAGTTCAAGTCCCAACTAGGATATATAATCATTGGTGAGTTCGTTTGTCTCTCTGGGTCTCATTTTCTTTATCTTCACATGAACATTGTTTCATGGTTAGAACCTGTTGGTTTTCTATGACTGCAGCAAAAGACTCAAGACAGTCCACAGAATAAAGAAATGAGTTGACATTGCTCATAGTGTCAGAGGTTTGAGTCCCTGCGCAATTGCATCAGCACATCCTATCAAGAGCCATAGGGGGTCTTTCTTTATCGTTAGCCCACTCACAAACATAGTGACTGTTGCTAAAACTTGCCAGACTTTCTGAAAGCAATGTGGCAAGCACCAGCCCCACAGAGTGACACAGTACAAGAAGGACAAGTGCTTTCTTTGCCCAGGGAAAGGAGCATATGACAGAAAGCAGAGTGGCCATGGTGGGCAGACAAAATATGCTTTCTGGGAAAAGGCTAAAACAACAAAGAAGATCATGCTGAAGCTGGAGTGTGTTGAGTTCAACTGCAGATCTAAGTGAATGCTGGCAATTAAGAGATGCGAGCATTTTGAACTGGGAGATAACAAGAGAAAGGGTCAAGCAATCCAAGTCTGAGCAGATGTTACAGAGACAATAAAATAATAAGCTGACATTCATTTCAAAAAAAGGGCATAATGGAAGAGACTGCTGCTCCTATGGAAATCAAAAAGGAGAGAGAGAAGAGTGAGAGAAAGAGAGAGAGAGAGAGAGAAACCAACATCCCTTCTTTGAAGGCACACCTCCATGAAATAGCTTCCTCCAACTCAGCCCCACGTCTGCCCTTCAAGGTTCAGCATCTCCCAGCAACACTATGCTCAAACCTTTCAACAATAGGCCTTTAGGGGAGTATTTCACACCAAGCCAGAAGCGATCCCTGCCAAATTCTTCTATGACAGTCAGAGTACTCATTCCTTGACAGGACATACATCCATCTTCTCTGGAACAAGATCTAAAACATGTTTCAGATAGGGGACAGCTATGCTGTGGCTTACATGTCTTTTGGCAATTTTAAGGTTCAATAAATCTGGAAATCAGTGCGCAATGGTTGCTGGTGGGGAACGCTGCATGGAGGAGCAGTTGATACGGCCTCAGAGTGAAAGTGTGTGATCCAGTGAGCTACGGGGCGTGGTCTCCTCTGTTACTGTACTTTCATTAGTGAAAGGTGTGTAGGAAGCAAATGAGGCCCAGATAAGACAATATTGCAGATGCAGGAAAAACGCACTGAGATAAAGACGTGAGCATGCTCGTTTTCAGAGAGCAAAACTCTAATAGGGAGCATGTGGTTCAAAAGCAAGAGAGAAAATGGATGATTAATGGGGCAAGATGCCAAAAATTGTTGAAGAGATATGTAGGATCTCAAATCCACTCTCTAGGAGTCAGTGAATTTTATACTGGCAACGGGATGACTTAATTGAGCGCTCTGATTTCAAAGATGCCCACAAAAGAGATGAGCACATGTT
Organism: Typhlomys cinereus; assembly: GCA_023101885.1. Classification (NCBI taxonomy): domain Eukaryota; kingdom Metazoa; phylum Chordata; class Mammalia; order Rodentia; family Platacanthomyidae; genus Typhlomys; species Typhlomys cinereus. The sequence continues at coordinate 1,343,183 of JALPQD010000007.1, read as the reverse complement.
AAATTTGGAGCTATTTCCCAGTTGGTTTGTGTGCTTGCAGTTGCTGGAGAAATAAAAGCGAGCTGATGGAGATTGATTTCTTTCTTCTCAGGAGGCCAGGATGGCCCAGCTGCCATAATGACTCAGAGAGTCCAGTGCTCTTTGGGAACAGACTTTTGGGGGACTTTGTAGGTCTGTCATTCTTCATAAGGTTTGACCCATCCCACCGCCTCCAGGAAAACAGCAGGCAGATCTGCTGTCCTTCTAAGCTGGCATGTTTCTTAATGGATCACGTCCCCAAAGGATCTCATGGACAAGCAGTGTAATTGCGATTTTTCACTCCATGGCCGCTGCTCTTACTGCATGCCCTATCATGTCTCCTTTGTGTCAGAATTGCTCCAGGCTCCCAGGGTGGGGAGGGGCTTCCACAAATCATCTCACTCTGTCCTTCACTGTCTTCTAACAGGGAAGGAGTATATGGTCCAGTCCCCACTCACCTCTGCCTTTTCTCAACCTTTCTTGCACCTTTTGATTTTCATGTCTTGGAAAGACACGAGATTGCTTCATTCAATGATTGATTCATTCAATCAATTACCAATTCAGTCATTCATTGGTTTGTTCATTCACAAACACTGTGAAGGACATTAGGGACTCAGAGTTAAAGAAGATGTGGAGTGTTTAAGGAGCACAAGTTTTAGTATATAAATCACTCCTTCTGACAGAACTGGAGCTACCTAGATCTGAAGAACACAGGCAACTTTCTACAACATCATGCAGCCATCGCTTTCCCTTGGAAATCTTTGATATTACTCCTTCCTCCTTTCAGGTTTTTCATACCTTCCATATTGGCTGGTGAGTTTTCCAATACAAATAATAGAAAGTCAATGCAATACACCTAACTTAAATAAGGATTAAGTAGTTTAGTTCACATGATGGGAAGCTCAAGGCATGGCAGGCTTCCTTGGTGTCTGCCCAAGTCTTGTGTCTTGAGTTGTTTTTATGTTTTTCACTCAGCTCTCTTCTATTTTCTTTGTCTTTTGAGTCCTTTTTCAGTCTTGCAGAGGAAAAGGTGACCATTTATTTTCAGAGGGTAAGAATGAAAGTGGGAAACAACCCCCTAAATTTCCAACACATCTCCTTCTCACATCCCACTAGCCTGACATGAACGATGAAACCATTAGGAAACTATGGTCATGCTCAGAATACAGCCTGTTTTGATTTATTGGTTTAAACCTGGACAGCCCACACCTGTAGAAGAGCTGAGCATTAGATTGATAGAACTGGGAAAATTAGAGACAGTTACAAGAACTGAGGATGAGGGCAACCCTCCAAGTCTCATGGCAGCCCCGTAAAAGAGGAGATACAGAACACAGGATGACTGGTCATTGGCTGCTGGAGAGCACAATGTGCAGAGACATCCACTGCTGCTCTTAACCCATCACAAAAGGAAAAGACCTATCACTTATAGAAATAAAATCTCCCTAGATTCTAGGTTTTTAAGCCTGAGAGAAGCATCATCAGTGAAAGTCTAGTATACATGAAAATACCATAAGGAAACTCCGTTCTTTACATGCTAATTAAGATGAATCTAAAAGTGAACACCAAAGTCAAGAGAAGTAAGGCAACTCCCCCAAGACCACTTTCCTAAGGGAGCAACAGTGTGGAGGAGTCAATGAGGAGGAACCCAATGTGTACCGCGATGCCATCCGATAGAATGCAGAGCATAGTGAGACCCGGAGCAAATCTGCAGAACTTGGCGTTTTCATCAGGGTGGATGATGATGCTCTAAAACAAGTCACCAAAAGCCTTTCTAGAACCACACGAGTGTTGGGCATTGGAGGAACACTGCCAAGTGGCTTTCTGATACCCATGCCAGGCTCTCTTGGAGAAATTTTTCCTGTATCCACTCTTGCTGATGCATGTTAAGGGCATGGTGTGTTTACTACCCAAAAGATCCCACCTGGAAAGGAGATAAGAAGTGGGACTAGTACCTGTGTGATCATCCACAGGCCACTTATGGTGACTCCTCCCCTGTGTCTTCTCACACAAACAGACAACCACACACACCCACACAACTCATACACATTCGTTCACATTCACTTGGTATACTCAGCACTTACACAATTGTGCACATGCTCACACACTTTGTTATATCAGTCCCCTCACCATTAAGTCAAGTGAGTGTTTTGTGTCACCATCCATAGCCCCCAATTTCTTGTAAATAAAAAGAAGCTTAAAGAATTATCCTCCCAAATTGCAATGCTAAAAGAAGGTGGTCCTAGTTTTTGGTAACCAGAGAAGATAAGGCTTACATTTGAAAAAAAAAAGTGTGCACATCTGCTATGAATAAGTGTTCTGTCACATTGGAGCTACAGAGAAGGGTGCAAGTATGATTGTCAAGGAATAGGCAACTTTGTTCAAAATCTCCCACAAGCAGGCCTTGTACTAGTTGTTGCATATATAATTTCTCATATAATCTGTGATAGTTAATCTTTGTTGCAACTGCACTGGATCTGAGATTAGTGAACAGATTAGCCATCAGGTCACCTGAAGAAATTGCATTAAGATATTTCAATACAATGATCATCATACTTACAGGTGGCACCTTCCACTAGAAAACGAGATAAAAAAGGATGTATAAGAAAGAGTTCTCTCTCTCTCTCTGTCTTTCTCTCTCTCTCTCTCTCTTTCTCCTGTGCTGCAAACACATCTTCTCTGCTGCCACCATTCTTCACTTATATCAGAAACCAGCTTCTTCAACTCTCCAAAGTGACTGAAGTCCAAAGATTTTTCAAAAATCCTCAAACCTTCAGCACTGAACTGAGGTTGCTGAGATATTTAGCCCTGAACTGAGCAGCTACAGGCAGTCATTGTTGAACTCTTTAGACTTTACCTCATAAGCCAATCCAATAAATTCCATATTTTTCAATGAGTATATGTATTCAATGAATATATATATTTAATATATATTCCTTCTTTTATTTATTCTGTTTCTCTAGAAAACTCTGTCTGATGTGAATTGTGGTACAGAAATGAGGTGTTGCTGATAAATCTGATTATTTGACATTAGTCAATTATTTTTGACCTTAGTGTATTTGAATGGTTTTGTTGGAGAAATTTGGAAATAACTGAAGGTTTTAAGACTGTGGATTGCAAAAACTATTGAGCAGGGCTTAGTAGCTATTTGTAAATTAGTGATGCTAAAAGAGATGAAATGTTTGGTATTTTGGCTTATGATTGTCCAGTTTACAGTTCTTCATCCAGCTTAGCAGGAGAGCTCATACCAGAACCAAATCCCTCCATTTTATCTACCTTCACGTGGTATAGTCCCACCTACTGTGGGCTGGTCTTCATAGATTAATTAGACAATCTCCTAAGGTTTGTTTAAGGTTTGCCTTAACTATCAATTCTTCATGCTCAAAGCTCAGCCTCTAATTGTCAAGTTGACACCTGTATCTATCACACAAAGCTGATAAAAGCTGTTCCGGATTGCTCTTCTGCACAAAAGAAGAAGTGGTGGGAGGAATATGTTGAAACTACAGAGCAGATGAAAATGGTCAGTTTTTTTTTTTCCACATAAATGCAGTTCCTAACTATAAGGGACCCTTCTGAACTTTCTGGGCAAGGATACATTTGGGGATAAGCACAAACAATCAGTCAAAATCCTGAAGGTAGATCTCTAGAGATGAGGGGCATCCTGTGGACAAATGCTTGTAGGTAGGATGTGCTAACCTGCCATGTCTAGTGGAAGAGAAAGGCAGGTTGCCTGGTGTGGACATGTGGGAGAATCCAAGGAGAGTGATGGAGGCATGCAGCCCTCAGAGATGCCAGTCATGCACTAGGCTAGTGCTTCAAATCTGTCTCTACAAGCTCCTGAACACAAAGCAAGCTGTGCTTTTTTGCCTTGTGCACTGTGAACATTTTTGGCCAGATTACCTCTCAGTAGAAACTCCCAAAGGTTTCTTATCCTAGCCATTACCTTCCGCTCTCCCTAGCATATCCAACAGCGTTCTCAGCACATCTGGCCACTCTTCCATAGAGGAAGGCTTTGCACTTGCTATACTCTGGACTGTTCTGTGCATCCCTTGTTTTATATCCTCATGCAAACATTCTTCTCCTCCTCTGCTTTGCTTCCATAGTTTCTGTCTCTTCTTGGTCAAGCTGTTCCCTCCTCTGCAGACCCACTTCCCACTGAAACCAACAGAGTGAATCAATTCTGCCTACATGGTTTCTCAACTCACGTCTCCTTCACAGCTCGTCATCAGAAACAAATAGTTAGTTAATAATGTGGGTCCCAAGGCTAAAGACCTTCAGGGAGGTTGCTCTAAATATTGGCAACATGTGTCAGGGGCGGTGGTTGGAGTTTCACCTTAGGGAACTCTGAGCATGTAACTCTGGGTGGGGAGATGAAAAGAGTAAACACCCAGTAGTGTCCCCACCCCAGGACTGCGTAGTTGCAACTCAAACATGACCGCATAAGATCTGTGGTTGCATGGGTGTGTCTGTTACTCCACAGGCTGCCCTTGGATGCCCTGACCTCATAACTTTTGAATCTGACACCCTTACCCTATTTCAATTATGTCAATCTTAACAGCATTGCTTTCTCACATCTAATGCCTTTTTCTGCTGGTTACAAATTCGACTAAGGTAGATTCAGAGAGAAGTTTCCTTCCTTGAAGCAAGGAGCATGCGAAGTACAGAAAGGGGAATAGACTTCAATTTCTTGGTAGACCCAGCAGGTGAAAAACATTTCTAAGAGCCCGGAGCAGATGATGAATCTGTGATTCATAGAATAATGTCAGCACCAGTCATATGAACCTCCCTGGAAAAGAATTGTCACTGAGCTTGAACTCTGAAGACCACTGCCCAATAATTGGTTTCAGCACTCAAAGCCATGGGCTTCCAAGATTCTAAAGGAAAGATTAAGCCCCAAGGGTACAAGTGAACAGTCACCACCTATTTGTCAGAGAAAATGAGCTGCCTTCTCCCTCTTGCTGGGCACAGACACAAGTTTTCAGGAATGACCACCATCCACTCTGGCTTAGAAGGGCTTTTACTGCAACGAAATCCAGCAGCTGCCTGGGTGTTTTAATGTTTCCATCTAAACTTAATTCAGTTCAGAAGATTGTTGTTCAGTGCCAGGTATAGCACTAAGTGCTAAAGTCATAAGAACAAATGAAACTTCATCTCTGAACTCTATCATCCCCAATCCCTTATTTAAAAAAGATTTAATTCAATTTAAGAATTTTCAAGTCCAATGTATAGGGAACAGTATCTCCCACCCCCAACTCTTCTAGGTCACATGACAATTCAAGGATCATTTGCTATAGTAAGCAGGTGGTGAAACAGGTATTTCTAATTCCACCCGGGCTTCTGGACTTCAAACTATAAGGGAAAGGAACAGAGTAGGTAGAGACATCTCAGTAAATAAAAAGCTAATTAATAGAGGAACTGCTCTTGGAAGAAAATATGGACTCAGAATCTGTGTCGCCAAGCATGAAACTAAAGGAACATAGTTTTTCTTACTCTGAGGTGAGGACGAGAGCTGTGAATTACCAGTAATCACAGGGAAGCTGTCAGACCAAGTCACAAGTATAGTCTCTGTAGCCTCACTAGAAAGCAAGCTTTTCTTGAAAGTATGTTTAAATCACAAACACATTTATCAAGCTCCTATATGTATTGGATAATTTCCTAGATACAGTCACATCTGTGAACTTATTTCAGCTCCTCGACCTTATTATGAAAGAAAAAAAAACTATATGTATTGTTAGTAGTTTATCTCTGTGAGTGCAAGTGACTGCTCCATGTCATATCTTAAAGAGTTTCAATCTTAATAGGGTTTCAATTCTAGGTATCCTGGCGTTGCTGGAACACTCACTACATTTGATTTATATGATCTGCTCCCACTAAACACATCTGCATACACAAATGGAGACTAGCATGGTAATTAGCAATTCATGAAAAATCAATCTTAGAGAAATTAATCACAGCAAACATTTTGCAGATTCTCACTGCTTATTACAAGCTACCTCACACATTAAGAGTGTGGTTCAGCAGAATGGCTAAGTATTCAAGATGTAGAGGTAGGCTATTTCCACTCTGATGGAGAAGTTGCCAGTCTCCCTGGCTCTGGGTTTTCTTATTAATAAAATGGGCTGATAAACAAACACACCTGCCTCATAGGATTGTGGCAAAAACTAAATTAATTCAGATGGACAAAACAACACAAATAGTGCCTGAAATACAATTTTGACACATTAACATAAAATGATGCTACTATGTACCAAACATATCCATGTACATTGTATAGATCAATATCTCCGCTTCTTCCAACACTCTTGCAGAGAAGGCAACTTTATCTACATTTTGGGGGTGAGGATATTCATGCTCAGGAGTTTAAATCACATACTAAAAGTTTACAACTGAAGGAGATGAGGAGCACAATGCCAACTGTGAGGACCACACAAGAGGAGAGAGAAAGAACCACAATTTCAAACAGCCACACTAACACCAGTTCTCATCATCAACAGACCAAGACATTCTTTCCCCGTCATCATGCCAAGCAGGAAACCTGACCCATGTGGCCAAAAAGCAACACCACAGCTCTCTGGGAACTTCTTCACTCTGTTTCTGTCCACTAAACATTTCTTATCCCGAAGATCTCTTTTGAAAACCTGAGCATAAAAATCAGTGTTGTTTCAGCCCTTGCTGAAAAGGTATTTGCAAAGGATTTCCCAGGGGTCTCTGTTTATCTCTGATTGTTTTCTTGGAAGCCTCAGAGAGTTTGGATAATTTGACTCAGACATGCTCCTAATGTTCTTCCCCAGGATTAAACTCTAATATTTACTCTTCATTATCAATGAGAAGCAATAGGTAAACTTACTTGCCATACTCACTTGACTATCTGGTACTAGAAGCACATCAAATTCATTCATTTTAATGTGCACATTACAAATTATGGATTTATGGCTAACCGCCTTGAAATGCTTCAAGAATTTTAAGCTGGTGCTCATCAAAAATGTAGCCTTTGGAAATTGTCTTCAAACACCTGCTACCTTCTAGTTACACATCATCATCATCATCACCACCACCACCACCACCTACCTCATTTTTAAAAATTAGACAAAACTTTCCAACAGTAAAATTGACCTTTTGACATGTATAGGTGCATAAACATTGACAAATGAATCTACACACTTTTCAAACATCTACCATGGCCAATGATATTAGTCTCTTGGCCCAACTCATTGGCTTAGCAACTATTTATGTGATTTCTTTCACTTTTATTTGGCCACATGAGTGAATTTATGTTGGAAGTGATCTTTTTTGTTCCTTGTGGAAGGCTTCTAAGGTTTATTTCTATTGGATCCACTAGTTCTCAATCTTTGCTGGACTTCAGAATCTTATGCTATTTAGAAATTATTGAGATGCATAACTCCATATATCTTAAAATAATATTCATCTTGTCTAGGGTAAAAAAGAAACACTTTTTAAGCCACCTTGGTGAAATAACAACAGTGAAGATCTACTTTCCCATGGGTGTAGTAACAGTATTTTAGATTAAAAACCAAAGGTCTCATCCAGGAATGGAAAAAAAAGATTTAATCTTGGCTTTATTAAAAATGAAAACTATGCTTAAAGAAAATGATCCCAAGAGAATGAAAAGACAAACCTGAAACGAAAGAAATGTTTGCAAAAATATATTTGATTAAAAAGACATCTACCTCTCTAAAAATAAGACTTAAAACTCAAGGAGCATGAAAGAAAATGATTACAAAATGAACTATAGCTTAGTAGATATTTTGCCCAAAACATAGAGAAGGATAATTGGCATATGAAATGTTTCCCCCAAAAAATGTTATTAAAGAAAGGCAAATTTAAGGAGATACCATTTTATATCTATAAGATAAATAAATCCGGAATACTGATGACATCAACTGGAACAGCAAGAGGTCTCACCCATCGCAGTTAGAAACACAAAACAGTGCAAACACTCTAGAAGACAGTGTGGCATAGTCTTTCCATGCAAGTTGGTGCTTACCACATATTGAACAATGAAGATTAATGTTTATAGTAGGTTTATGTCTTTAGTTTTACACTAAAATTCAGAAACAACTGATATGTCATTTAGTAAATGAGTGAATAAATTGACTGTGATATCTCAGCCCTGAAAGAAAAAGCACTGTCAATCCATGAAGACGTGAATGAAACTAACATGCACTTTATTAAGAGAAAGAAGATGATCTAAAAAGGAATATATTTAAAATTCCAAGTATGTCATCATGGAAGACTCTAGATCTTGGAGACAGTAAATAAATCAGTGATAAATGGAGATAGTATGAAGAGGCAGAGAAATGAGAAAAACTTTAAGGTAATTAAAGTATACTGCATTTTACTATTCTAGTAAAACCATGTCATTTTACATTTGTTGGAAAAGGAAATACCAAATGATGCTTTTCTAGGTCTAATTGACAATGAATACCAGTATATGTTCATTGATGGCAGTGAATAGTCACTTTCGGGGAGGCATTGATAAGGGGGGAAGTTTCTGCATGTGGGAGTGGGGGAAAATCAGACATTACTATACCTACTAACAAATTTGACTGTCGCTGTAAAATTGATTCAAATAATGAAGTCTAGGTCAGTTGGTAAGATGCCTGCTCAAGAGAACAAACCTGGTGACATAAGTTCAATCCCCGAAGCCCACATGGGGAAAGAAGAGACTAACTTCTAAAAGTTGTCCTTTGACTTCTACCCATGTGCTATGGCATATGCACAGGTAAGTTCTCTCTCTCTCTCTCTCTCTCTCTCTCTCTCTCTCTGTCTCTCTCTCTACTTACCTATCTATCTCTCTGTCTCCCCTCTTCTCTCTTTCTTTCCTCTCTCCTTATATCTCTTTCTCCTTATGTATCTTTGTTGGTGGATGACTCTTTATATGTCTCTATCTCATCTTTCTCAAATAGATACAATATTTTACAAAATAAAAACAAAGGCTCTCTTTAACAAAGTCTCCGCATTTGAGACTCAGTTATTTGCTTGTCCCAAGTTCAAACTTCACCATCAACTTGAAATCCCATCTAGGAGTGAGGAATATACAGCTTTAAAAGATTTTTAAGTGACTTTCCTAGCATCACGTCAATACCAGTTGCAAAAGTAAGATTCAAACTCAAGCCTGTCTTCTTCCCTAGCCCACGCTCCTTCTCCAGCTCTGCTTCAGGCAAAGGAGAAAATTTCCCACTGTGATGCAGAAACATTCTTGTACTCAAAGGAGGCCAAGGGAAATTTTGACATTAAAAAAAAATTCACTCCTGTTATTTGGCTTGAGGTGGGTGGAAAGCGTCTAAGCAATTTTCAAAGCAAGATAACCATGTGTCATGTTTCAACAGTATAAAAATGGCTGAGCAGAAACTTACCAAACTCTCAGGCAAGCAAAAAGAAAAAAAATCACCTTTGGGCTCAAAACAAGCCTGATAAATTCTAGCCCAAAGGGTGAGTTGAAGAATACTAAAGGTCCTGAGCTACTCACTGGCTTGTAATAAAAACAACTCTGTGGTGATAACTAGTCAAAGCTGGTGTTGTTCTCCGTGCAGCCCAGTCTCAGAGGCCAGATTGGCCCAAAGAAAAATTAAAACATCCCTCCAACCTTTAGTATTAACGCATGCAGTTGACTAAGCCTATCTAGGAAGACATTACCTCGTGCTGCTTTCTGATTTCCACACAAAACAACAGTGCACCTCAAGTGATGTGCTTGCCAGAAAGAATATTGAACATTTAGAAAGAACAGTATCCTTTCAGTGGACTAGCAACCCAAGAAACTACTTTCCATTGGGCTTCGCTGAAATGAGAAATACTATCAGTTTTATCAACTTTTGAACTTCGCTCACAGATAGGTCAAGGATAGATATTGGGAACACAGTGACCTTTTTTGCATGTGGCATTATGATTATGTTTTAGTAGACTGATATCTCAGTTTTAAGAGTTGTGCGTGTGTGTGTATGTGTGTGTGTTTTCAGAGTAAATGTCAACAAATGTCTGTTTTTATAAGTGAATGGTCCCATCTTATCTGGATCATTTCTGGCTACAATATGTTTAGACATCCCACAAGACCAGTGAAATGTGTGGATTCAGCAAACACAGCAGATGTTTGGATGTGAGATGTGGCAGCCAAGGTGGGAACCTGCATACAAGCTTCACTTTGTCCTAGGACACCACTAACAAACTGGCAAAGAGAACAGTTCCCTGGGCTTCACTCCAGAGATTCATTTTGGCAGGAGCTACACATGGCATCCATGAGTTTTCCGTAACTGCCATAACATCTGTAAAACCCCTTATATGTGTATCCTTGAAGACATGCTGTCAGTAGATTCCTGAAATCAAAGAAAGTACCAAATACTCCATAAACTGTGGTTTTTCTACATATATATGTAGCTGATTAAATTTAGTTTATATATTTGACACAATAAGATATTAGCAACAGTAATAACAAGCACCATGGTACCTCGACAATTTAGTTAATCAAGATATCTACCAGGTCAGTAGCATGGATCTATGTAAGTAGCATGGATACAATAGACATATAGATTCATGTCTTGGGCAGGACAGGACTGGATGATAAGACTTAATTATGCTTCATGTTTCTCATAATGGTACAGAATTTAAAAGTCTGAATTGTTTATTTCTGCAAACTTTCTGGACGGATGTTTCTGGACTGTGGTTGAGGATAGATAGCTAAAATGCCAGGTAGCAAAATGTTCCGGAAGGGAGATACTGCTGCTCTACAGATGAAATTGCTTAAACAAGCTATTGACTCTCTCACAGTTCTGGGGTTGGAAGTCTTAGAAGATGTTCCAAGGTTGATGTCCTCTGAGGGAAGCTTCTAAACATCTCTGTCATCGCTGTCTTCAGCTCTATGACATACGCACACTGTATACTCCCTGTGTGCTAATCAAGATACATCGGCGTCAACTTGAAAGTTGAAGGCGAAGGCATCTTTGTAAAGAATTAGCAGGTCAAGCAAGTCTCGGCCAAGCCTGAAGGGGAATATCTAACTGTGAGAAGACCCAGCCCGCGGAGTGGGACCATTCCCTGAGCAATTGATAAGATGGAGGGAGATAGTTCGGTGATTGGACATACTTCAACATACTTTGGCAAACTTGCTGTCTGGCAACCGAGGTTCACCCCTACTCTCAGTAATGCTTATGGATATGATGTGGCTGGCTCTCTCGGCTCCTGGTTTTGGTATGAACTCTCCTGCCAAGCTGGTCTAAGAACTATAGCAATAATCATAAGAAAAAAAATAAAGAGGCCTTGCAGCCCTAAGTTCTTCGGTTGTGAATTTATCAACAACATACAGGCGAACTGCAGTACCCTGTGTAGACATCCATCTCTTTTTTGTAGGGGAATTGAATCAGGGACCACATCTCCAGCTGGCCATCTCCTGGATTAATGAGTTACATCTGCAATTACTCTATTTTTTGAAACAAGCATGCATTTAAATACTTGAGGTTAAAACCACTACAGAATGATTGACAGGGAGGGGACGCTATCATACTTTCATAACTTCACTGCTGCAATAAATTCATAATGCAAGCAACACTTGTGAACAAGAAATTTGTATTCCATAAGTCCAACTAGAGTCCATCACTGCAGGAGAGAAAGGAAGAAAGAAAACGAAAGAAATAGAAAAAGAGAGAAAGAAGGACTAAAAAAGAGTGCTGCTGTATGGTTGCTGATAAAAATTATGACAAAACAGTTTAAGAGAGCAAAGGAGTTTATTCTCTTATGAGAGTCTAATTACAGCTCCTTGTCCATCTTGGCAAAGGGTCGAGGGAACGGCCACACCATCTTTATGTAATGGCTGAGAGAAGGATGATCCTTACTTTCCAGACCAGCACGTCTAGCCAAGAATACACAAGGATGCCAACTTTCTCAACCAGCTTTCTGTATTTTATTCACCTATCCAGGGCCTAGTCCCATTTACCATGGGCTGGGCCTTTCACATCAGCTAGACAATCTTCTGCAGCCTCACTCAGGGCTTAACTCAATCACTAATTCTTTATAAATGTGCCCAGAGCTCAAACCCTCAACTATCAAGTTGACACATGTATCTAACTGTGATGAAAAGAATGGAAGGAAGGAAGAAGAAAGAAAGAAAGAAAGAAAGAAAGAAAGAAAGAAAGAAAGAAAGAAAGAAAGAAAGAAAGAAAGAGAGAGAGAGAGAAGAGAGAGAGAGAGGGAGGGAGGGAGGGAGGGAGGGAGGGAGGGAGGGAGGGAGGGAGGGAGGGAGGGAGGGAGGGAGAGAGGGAGGGAGGGAGGGAGGGAGGAGTGTAGATGCTGGGGTATACATGTGCACGTGTAGGTATTTCTGCCTTTCTGTGTGAGTGTGTGTGTGTATGTGTGATGTGTGGTGTGGGGTGTGTGTGTGGTGTGTGTGTGTGTGTGTGTGTGTGTGTGATGTGTGTGTGTGTGTGTGTGTGTGTGTGTGTGTGTGTGTGTGTGTGATGTGTGGTGTGGTGTGTGTGTGTGTGATGTGTGGTGTGGTATGTGTGTGTGTGTGTGTGTGTGTGTGTGTGCGCACCTTTGGAAGATGTGTGTGCCCAGGATAATTTTGGGAATCATTCTATATCCTTATTGCTTCACTCTGTGATTTCCCACTCAGGCTCTGCCTTCCAAGGCTAGAAGTTCAGGCCACCACTCTTTCTGCCCACCTTTTTTAACATGGGATCCAATATCTTAACTCAGTTCTTTCTGCTTGTGAAGCAGATGTTTAACCACTACCATCTCTCCAGCTTCCATACAAAGTTTTTGCTGCTGCAGAAACATACTAATTTAATGACAGAAAATAAAGAATTTCAATATTTTCCTACCATAATTCATAGCACATTAATATTCAATCAGTGTCTTTAGAGGTTATATCATGTTAGGAAGGTCAATTTTAAAAACTACTGTTTGAATTGCTGATCTGGAGTTTCATTAAAAAAACTATTAAATGAATTTTGACTTGGGATTAAGACATAATATCCAGCAGTTTCTGAAATGACTTTGAGCATACTTCTGCTATTTCGTTCTCCATATTTATGCATGGCAAGTCCTCAGAATTGACCATTGCAAAATCAAAACATTGATCAATTCTGAAAACTACTGAAGGATGCTCTACATCCTGCAGTGACAATTTCACCCAAGACTTTATTCTTTAAATAAAAAATAAACAAGCACATCTCCTCCTCAGTTATCAAGGTTCCTTTCATCTTTAATAAATGCTAAAATTATGTGTTGTCCTAGTTTCTCTTGTCATTATAAAATTCCCAGACAAAAGTAACTTGAAGGAGGGAGGGTTTTTTCTGCTTAGAGTTTTGGAGAGACGCCATGCATGCATGACCTTCAGGAAGCATACAGAGAACAGGAAGTGGGACCTGACTACGAAACCTCAAGGCCTGCCACCCTCAGTGACATACTTCCTCCAGGAGGTCTCTACCTCCTAAAGGTTCCACGACTTTTGCAAACAGCATCACCAGATGCGGACCAAGTGTTCAAACATATGGACCCAAACTAGGGGGAACATTTTACATTCAAACCACGACAAGGGGCTGGAGAGACAACTCAGGGTTGAAAGCCTTTCCCTCACAAGCAAAACGACCTGATTTCACATCCCAGATCACAAGTAAAACTTCCAGGTAGAAATGGTGACTGCCTTTAATTCTGACCTTGGGAGGCAAACAGAGCCCGAGAAGCCCCAGAGCAAAGCAATAAGCAGTTAGAGCATTACAGGATGATTCCTGAGGTCACCCTTGAGCCTCCATGAGCACATATACTCAAGTGCTTTCTTGTAACACGCACACACCCACATGTGCCTACTAAAAAAGAAAAATCTAAATTAATCAAAGACTCGTTTTAAAAAAGGAAGTGATTTATGGCTTATTAAAAGTGAGTGCTTCATAGTGGAAGAGGAACGACAAGATTGTAAGAGCCTGAAGTGAGAAGGTGCTGGGCTGTGTACTACCTGCTGGACCTGATACAGTTGTGATACACAAGAGATGTGTATTTACACAAGAACTGCAAAGGAACTGTCTTATCAACATTTCACCATGACAACAGGAGGAACTCAAGGAGCTCCACAGCTCTCTGAGAGACTGATGAGGACCTAACGCTGATGGGGATGTAAAGGAGGCTGTTTCCTCAGTAGCATGTCCACTGACCCAGGATGCTTGCTGGAGCATGAATCAGGCAAAAGTCATCACAGGGCAGATGAAGCACAGAGGGCCACACCGGTGAAAAGATTTGAAAACAGGAGGGATTCTGGCAGCGAGGATGCTGGATGTGTATACCTGTTTTGAAAACCGACACAGCCAGGGTCAAGTAAATATTAATCAAGTAGGAAGTAGAAAGGTTTAAGTAAGACCTGCTATAAAACTTGCATGCCAAATGCTTCACCTGTGGTCCCAATCCCAGCCCTTCACATACCATGCAAATCCACAGTTGACTCCACTTAATTTAGATATACTGCTCCATCACACACCCAGCTGACCTCTGATGTGTCCATGCCCAGCCTTTGCAAAGACAGCAGAGATGAATGAGGGTCAGAAATTGAATTGACAGGTGCAGATCTCACAAGGACGCTTGCTTGACACTCACAACACTGTGCCCCATTCTGTAGCAGAAGTATCAGAGTTCATGAGAATAATCAGACAAATGAAGAGTCAGGTTTGGTGTGGCTTCCTACCAAATCACAACAGGAAGTAATTCTGAGGGATAAGCAGAATTTGACAAAGGACGATAAACATTGTAAGACTCCCAGCGGAAAAGTGTCCTTTATCCCAGGTCATAAAAACAGGTGTAAGGTTCAAACGATGTCCCATGTGTGAAGGGAAACTGTTAAAGGACATTTCGTTCTTAGCCTTCGAATGTCTGCATATCATCCAAGTCCACTCAACTTGTCAAGTCTGACTTTCTTCTCTCGTTTTCTTTCTCGTTAATTGAGGAGTGAAGCTCTCAAGCCTTAATTTCACTCCTGTGCCCACGCTAATGACATGACTGGCAATTAGCTGATATCAAAGGCGATTCTCTTCCACACAGATCATTTCAATTGTGCTCAGGGTTAATCCCTTCATCATAGACTAAAGACGAGCTTCTTCATCCAGACCTAATGAGACTCTTGGAAGAAAGGTAACTGGACTTCAGTCCACAGTCCGAGGGACTGAATGCACTAATTGAAATGCAGTGCTGCCCAAGTTTCTTGGCTCCCAAAGATCAGCAATGCCAAGAAGTCAATGAGGCTAAAAGTTCAAATTGGCCAGTGGAGTGTGAGGCAGGAGGGTCCCCAACCAACCAAGCAGTTCTCAGTTGGAGAGACAAAATGTTTCCTGACGGCTGTGTGTAACTCATAATAATGTAATTTTATTCTTAGAAGCAATTTCCATTACTGGCCCTGTTTATTATCACATTATTTTCTCAACAGTGGCAATAAACACACTAAACTCTCCCTGCTTGCTCACATTTTTATTACTGCTCACAGTCGTCAGGGAGGGTAAGCTGTGAAGAATGGACTCATTATCCAAGCGTCCCGGTGCTCCTGGCAATGCCAGCCGTCCAGAGAGCCTAACGCGGAGGCCCAGGACGGGCTGGGAGCCTGCGGCCTGTCCAGAGAGAAACAGGCAGCGCTGTCCAAGCCCATCTGGACCAAGGCTTTCTGCCCAGAACTGGGCTCCAGGCTACTCGTAGCTCTGACCTTGTAGAAAAATATTTACGTCAATACCACAAACGAATACTTTAGCATGCTGAAGGACGGGTGCCATTCGAACTCTAAACCGTGGGTGGTCCTTCTGTGCGCTGCAAACCAAAGTAACGGGTCCTGGAGAGCATCTTACACGTGAGGGGATAATTCAGAAAGCAGAGTGTGTGGACATTAGCGCATGGGTTTAAAAACCTTTTGTTCCGGTTTTGTGTGTTCGCCCAGGTGCCCATACTGAGCCGTGACACATGTGCACTATGTTAAAAATGTTGGGGAAGCACAATTATTCATACAAGCTCCCCAAGGACAGAGAAGAGCCCCTGAAATAAAAGGATCAGCGGGCTTCGGAGTTGAAGAGTTTTGAATCCTGATCATCCCGTGTCTCCTTGGACAACTTTGGGCAATGTCTATCTCTGTCTTAAAATCTGAGGATGAAGGCGAATCACCCCTTGTCCACACGGCTAGTGGGTACAGCAAGGAAACAGTAAGGTTGAAATTAGACTAGGAGCAGCTCAGCTCTGCCCTGAGCTCTATGCAGAGCATCCAAAGTATTTACTTAGACTCGGCTCGGTGTTATCCTGGCAAACAGGAGGCTGTGACATCTACTGCTCAGGTGTGCTGTACGGATCAATGAGGTAAACAGATGCAAGTGTGTTTTGTCAATGGACAGGCACCTGGGAGGTGAAGGGTCTGTTATTTCCATACCATCTGTCATCACGGAAGAGCAGGGTCCTTTCCAGTGGATTGTCATCTTACCTAGGGGCTGCCTTAAGACCATAGGCCGGTTGGGAACGGCTTGGTGTCGCCATCGTGAGATCTCCAGATGAGTGACAGGATCTCAGAAAAAAAAAACTACAATGTGCGTGCATGCCTCTCCCTGGACCCTTTCTCTTCTAAGAAGATCTCACGGAATCTTTTTTTTAACCTTTTTTATTATCTCCGCTCATACAAATTTAATAGGTACACCGGTTCTCTCCCTCCCTCCTCCTCCCCCCACCCCTCTGCTTGCCCTCCCCTCACCTCTCCCTCCCCACCCCCCAGTGCCTCCCCTCCCCCAATCCTCGGAGAATCCTTTAATGTGCATGCCTGACTGTCCTCTGGGTCCTCCTCTCTGATAACATACAAGGACCCAGCGGCATTTCCTTGAACCCTTTCCTGTGCTCCCCTTAAGCATAGGAACACTATTTTAGCTGTCAATCCCTTGCCTCCAAGGATCTTGGTGCTTTTAGCAAATGCTAGACTTTGTGGGGACAATAGTGTGTTGGACATTGCACAGGGCATGCAAAGTCCAATTATGATTACTTTGGCCCTAACTTGTGTGGAGTATCTTGCATCATTGCTCCTCCCATCCTTGTGCTCTTACACTCTTACCGCCCCCTCTTCCGCAAATTTCCCTGAGCTTCAGGATGGGGAGAGATTATGCTGGCCTAGTTCTAGGTGGTTGATATAGAGTCTCTGAAGTTCTGGATTATGGTTTGTTGATTTTCTTTTGCAGTTTTGCTGCTCCTGCAATGCCCTTCACTCCATCCTGATGGGTATTGGATGTCACCCCCTGGCCAGAAATAAAAAAAACTGTTAAACTAGAGTCTTGTTATAAGAGTATATTCAAAGGTAGATGTAATAAAAGTAGGAAACCACAGTGAGGGAGGGGTCAATCACCCATTTGCAAAATGGTTACTTATTATCTGCCAGACTATATGCCCTCCCCTTCTGGTGAGATCACACCCCTCAGTTGTAGATGATCAGGAACGAAAAGTCTGTGAACTTAACCAGATGTTTCATTGCTTACTCGTAGTCCTTGATGGAGGCCTATTTTCTTTGCTGTTACATGGTCCCCTCTCTCCTCAAGGAATCTTTTGATGTGCCTCAAAACACTCCTACCGACTAGGAAGATGCATCCTTTCCACAAGGAAATAAAAGGCATCAGGCAGAGAGGCCACGTAAGATCCCACCTCAAGGTGACATGTAATTGGTAACTGTTCATACCCTCTGCTCAATCCAGGCTTCTAAACATACTCTAGTCTGGTTTCAACTGAGTTTTAAGAAGACATTTCCAAGCCCTGCAAAAATATGAGGTTCCTTTATACAAACATGACAGTAACAAGATATCAAAATCAAGGTTCTCCACAGAGAAACTGTGTCAGTCAGCCTGGTGTGGTACCTAGCATTATGCCCTTCCTTGCATGTTTTTGGGGGCTGTGGTATCAGGCTCAGTTTCAGGATTTGTGCTTAAAAAGGAGAAAGTGTGGTCCATCTGAGACTCAGATTGCTTCTCTACAGGGGACATCCACTTGAAGGATGTTTCTCATACCTCAGCATGCTACAGAATCTCTGTGGGGTTGAGGAAGCTTGTAGGATGCTGGGGAAATCACGCCCTGGATGTTCCAGAACATGTGTGGGCCAAAGACTTTGGAGAATGAAGCACATCCACATGATGAAATAGATGAACTAGAAGCAGGCCCCGTGAAGAGCAAAATGTGTCTCTTACCTGCCTTGCCAGCTGCACTAGACTCCCTGCCTGACCAGTGCTCTTTACCAAGCTGTTTATGAGAGTCAAACAAGAATGATAATCTATAACTGCAAGTGGCTATACAAAGGATATCTGCAAGTGGCTATACAAAGGATATCTGTTGTGACCTACCAGATAGGTGTGGGGCTCTGAGCAGAATGGGTTGGCCACACAATCCCCACACTTCTTATTGGCCCTAAAGCATAACCTAAGAGACAAGGAAAGTCATAATTCTGGAAAACCAAACACAACCATGGAGCTTTCAAGCCAATGTAATTAAGTAGCTCCTCATTCATCCAGTGGATGATTTTGACTGTGGTCATTATGATCAACTTCTTCCAGATTCAGAACTATGGGACTAGTGTCTGCTTACAGCCCACGTGAAGAGCTGTGAATACACAGAGTGTACGTGAAGGGACAAGTTAAAATCCCTGCATGTGTGCCAACTATTGATAATAAAGCACACGAAAACCAAAGGCAGCCTTTGGTGCTGGTGTGGACTCTCCTGTCAAGCTGGATTAAGAACTGCAACTGAAGTCAAAATAAAGCCTTTTGCTCCCATAAGCCATTTTGGGTCATGAATTTATCAGCACCATGCAGAATAAGTGCAGCAAGGACCGCGTCATCCTGTCTGTGCTCAGAACCATCTTAATCATGAGCTCAGCCTTGTGCCACAGCACACAGTCAGCAATGTAGCAATGCATCGATCCTGCCATAAGCATTTTTGAGCAGTGACTTTGAATGGCACTCTGGGAGGTCACCTTAGTGTTGTACTTTAATCTCTATGATGAAGGAGTAAAAGTGGAGCCCCTACTCCCCTCCCACTCGGATAGCCCTGTGATCCCGTCGTAAACTGTGTAGGAAGATTCACAAGAAAAACTGGCAATGCACCACAACGAAGCCTGGTTGGCAAGAAATTGAACTGCACAATCCAAATTTATTGGCAGAATTTGCAAATATGTTAAACATTTGAAGTTGCTGGTAACTGGGGTTTTCATTTAGGAAAAGTTTAAAACCCCAGTTGATATTTTTTCCCCACAGTAGCAGCACTGGACAGAACACTAGACTAGAGCTGCCCCACTGGGTCCTGCCAGTCCCTTCGCAACCACCCACAGGAAGCTACAGGTTTAGACCTCCACTTACTCATCAATGAAATAGAAGCAAATGTGGGGACCCACCAGTGGGTAGAGGCACCTTCAGGCAGACCTGGAGTCTGCAGGGCCATTCCTGAAACCCGAATAATAGTAAAGAACTGACTTTTTTAAAGTTGTCCTCTAACATCCACAAACACGTGTATGTTGTGATCTCTCTCTCTCTCTCTCTTTCTCTCTCTCTCTCTCCCCCCAAATATTATCTTGAAACCTCCTTTGTAATGAGCTTGTTTAAAAGTGAGCAGAAAGGGTCATAATAACTTCAGCTCTAATGAGATGCTATTTTCCAATATTCAGTTTCTCTTTCTTCCTTAAACTCAGAACTCTACTTCAGACCCAGAAAGCTGAGATCCAAAATAAACTACATTTCCCAAAATCTTTGGTAGTTTAGATTTGCTGTGTGACATAGCTCTTGTCAATAAGAGATAAGCAGTTACTGAAAATTCTACCAACGTTCTATTAATTAAGATGTGATTTTTAGTCATCTGATTTAGACACCTTTTTGTTACTTGATTCCTATTCATGAATAAAAAGTATTTACAGAACTTCAATTAATGTTGTCTTCAAGTACTTTCAAGTAGCTTATTGTCTTCTAAAGCATGTAAACCCAGAATGCAACAGCATTGTTATTGGCAAGATCACTGGTAGTCTTGCTTTATAGAATGTCAATCACTGTCTAAGTCAACTGATTTCATTAATGATCACTATCTCGGTAGTTCACTACTTCTAAGCTGATTCATTAAGAAAAATGTTTCATCAACCAATTCTAAAATCTGTAGCAGATTTGTTTCCTTTGATGATGATTTATGCTAAGCATAACTTTAACTTGAAACTCCTGTGTATTTTGAATTTCACCTGTCAGGCAGGCTACAAAAATTAACTATTTGTAAATGAAACAGTAGACTCCTCTGCTTGGTGCATTTTCACTCCTGGTGACTGTCACTTCAGCTTCATTGATTTACTGACTTGTTTTCATGATTGAGAGAAAAAAGGAGATAACAGGTATTGCAGGTATTGCAATAAGATTGGAAATATTTCACTCATTTATCTACACAGACCACACATCCACCAAATTGATGCATAGACACTCATATGCTCCTTGCACATAATCAAGTTCACATCTCCTCAGACAGACTTGCTTAGAGAGGGTAACAAATACATATTATGACATTGTAGATTATGTATAAAGAATACATTATTTTGAACTAACTGAATTAGTCTATCTCTTAGTGATACATGAATCATATTTTATATATCAAACAAATGAAATCATGATAAAGACATAACACATGAATGAAACCATGATCTTGATGAGTGAGATTAAAAATAGAGTGGTGCTCTGCTTCAAATCATAAATAATTTGTCTGTCATAAGCAATAAAGATCACACAGTACACATTAATATAAATTTTCAAGAATATGGACACACACATATGTCTGAGTGATATGTGCCCTGCATGATCAGTATGTAAATCACTTGTACAAAATCATTACTGATCATAAAGCACTGGGGTACACAATTGCCTGCTAGAAATCAAATCCATGTTCTGAGGAGGGAGAAGTGATTGGAGAGAGAGTGCCCTGCTCATTTACATCAGCCGTGAGGCTCCTGGTGAACATTTGAAGTTCAAAATGCATAAAGTGTAAGGACAAAACAGTAAAGAACATTGGTTCAAGCACAAATAATCTCCGTAAACTACTGAATGGTAAGTGGGAAAAGTATTTGCTTTCATTTTTATTTTATCTCAGCTGAACTCCTACATGAATAGGTCCTTTGTAAAATTTCTCTGGTGGCCATTTGCTATTGGAAAATTGGAGTGCAGCCACATTAATCAACTAGTCCATGACGGATCAGGGCTTTCTGTATCTTCCAATTAGCATTAATAACAGATTATTTTATGTATTATAACATTTTCAATTAGTAATTGTGGTACTCTTGTTTGAAAACGGCTATTCATTAATGAAAACAATATCACTATTAATTAATATTAGTATTAAATATATCTAATGCTTGAAATTTCAGCTAATTTGTATCATGGCTTTAATATTGGCTGGGCAATTCTCCATGTTCATAACATACAACTGGAAAACAAATTCTCTGCTTTCAACGTTCAGATCTGCCACTGACTGTCTCTGTGTTACATGCTACTCTTTGTCCATAGAGTGGGTATTAGAATTGCAGTTTCTCCTTAAGGGGCATTATTGTTTCTAACTATAATTACCTCGGGTTCACATTAATGTAGCACTACCATCGAGTACCTTTGAATACTCGCCTTGAGATGGTAAGCACAGCGACTCATTTCTGAGAGACCTTAAGGAGATCATCTTTCTGTGTACATTATCCCTATGCGTGCCCCTGGGGAGTATGCGTGTACATGCACACGTGCAGACAAAGCAGCATGCAATAGTAAATCATATTCTTTTCAATGCTCACAGTAACATTGTGGTTGGTTCGGAACTGAAAATAAATCTTCCAGTGTTCGAAACCAAAAGCCATTACCCTTCCCGGACAACCTTTAAGCAGTTTATACCCTCTACCTTCTGGCTATTCGATTATGTAAATGTCAAGGAGGAAATTTTAAATCCTCAGTCATCTCTTAATTTATCCTCCAGTACGTCTTTCACGTGGGATTCTTGCTTTAATACTAATTCTCCACATCACTTAGGGTTCTGAATTTAAAATTTGAATTTGCTAGGACCTCACTTAAAAAAAAAAAAAAAACTCTGACAAATCCCTCTGACACACTCCTTTGAATGACAGGCCATGGCTGAAGCCAGTCTTGAGGCATCCTGAAGATGTCCTCCACATCATGCTGACCTTCCTATGCACCTGCTTGCAGCTCCTCCTGTCCAGTGCCCAGCAGCGCCATCTCATTTCTGTGGAAAGGCTGGGCACTCTGGATTCTGTTCGCAAAACTCCACCCCAGTGGAACTTCTCAAGCACAGTCCTCACGCAAGTGTTCATGTGATGGTTAGGAGCATGTTATCTGCTGGAACTTTAGGTTCTGGATTGTTGGGGATGTTCGGTCTTGCTTTTTGAGATGGTGTCTACCTATGTGACTAGATATAGTCTGTAACTCATATGTACCAATCTGGCCTCAGGTTTGCACTAATGCCCACGTCTCTGCTTCCTGAGTGCTAGGCTTATAGGTAGAGTTCCCATGCCTTGCAGGTATCGTCTTTAAATAGCAATATCCGGTACATGGCTCATTATAAATGTGAATAATGACCACCTTTGACCACATATTACCCTGCACCAGTCACCATCTTAATAGCATCTCATGCAGATGCTTCCATGACTTCTATATTAGGAAAGCTAGTTTCTGAAGAACCAAAGATGAACATTTTTAAAAATCTGTTTTTGTTTGTCAATTTATTCATTGACTGATGTATTGATTTATTATGTGGGAGACAGTGTTGTTGTTACTCTGCATGATTACCTATAATTCATGACCATATAGGTTGTAGGAACAAGAGGTTCTATTTTGTCTTATGACAGTCTGGTTACAATCCTTTGTCCAGCTTGGCAAGAAAGTGTACACCAACATTAAGGGCCAAGGAAACTAGCCATGCTATAACAGGAATGCTGAGAGAGGGAAAACCCTTGCTTGTCAGACCACCATGTCTAGACAAGTATACCAAAGGATGCCAAATTCCTCAACCAGTTCCCTCCATATTCACCTGCCCAGGGACAAGCCCCACCTACGATGGTGTAGATATCCCACAGGCTTTCCTGGGGCTCAGATCAACCAGCAGTCACAACTGTGCCCCAAGTTGCAGTCTTCAGTTCCACATTGTCACTTGTATCTAATCATGTAAAGGGGGAATGTGTCTCTGTGTGTGTGTGTGTGTGTGTGTGTGTGTGTGTGTGTGTGTGTGTGTGCATGCATATGGGCACATGCCTTTCATAGCCTGAATATGGAGGTCAGAGGACAATTTTCAGAAATTGGTTCTCTCCTTCCACCCATTTAATTCCAGGGATTGAACTCATGTTGCAAGTGTTGAGTAGTAAGTACTTTTACCCACCAGACCATTGCACTGGTCCTGAGAATTTTTTTAAGAGCTTCTCATCGTCTGTCTTCCCACCAGTATATGACTTTTTGACTGTGAGTTTTACTTGCTCCATCATGTTGGGCCACACAAGTGTTGCTCCGGAAGTCAGGAGGAAGTTCTGCCATATCCAGGCAGATATCGATGTAGCTACTGTGGGGCTCTGAAATGTACAGGAGCAGCCAGTGCCATGGGTGTTCCGAGGTCTCCTCCCAGTCACGTGACACATGCCACAGACCCTGGCTAGTATCTCCTTAGTGAAAGAAAGGTAGAAATTACATATGCTGTGGTATGTTCTGGGCTTTCTGAAGCTTTTATGAAGCATGGACAGAACTCCAGGAGGTCTAATTCAGCTCATTAGTTTTTGCAAAGCCTCTATTACATGCATTTCTTTTGTGTCTGCTTTATTATTATTATTGTTGTTGTTGTTGTTATTTTAAATCAGGGTTGTTCATACCCTGTCAATGCTAGCTGTTGATACATAAATACTTTGAAAGCAGATACCCTATCTCGTTTATCTCTAGTCTTCCCATACAGCATGAAGACTTACAAAAAGAAAGAAGGTTGCCCAACTCTATGAGGCCTGAAGACATAGGTTGTGGGTTAAGAGTCACATCATCCCAAATCCCAGAGCTTCGGTGTCTGACAATTTTAGCTGTTTCAGCTTGCTTCTTAGTAAACAGTTTGATGGTAGAGCACCATCAAAAAACTTGAAGAACTCCTTGTCCCTGCCTGCCACAGCTCCTTCCTGGAATGTATAATGTAAAATAAGCAGCTTCCTGTTAACATCTTGGAGTACTCCCATTGGCCAAAACAACCGTGAACTACAGAGTACTGTAACTCCACAAACTTCTTACCCTTCTTTCATTGTTAGACTAGACCCCTTCCTCAGACAGCATTGTGAGTCATTTATTCAGGATGACCAGACTCTGTGATTCCCAGCTGGCATCTTTACTGTTCCGACACTTAGTGTGTCTCCTCATCTTTCAGATTGACAAGGGCTTACTCTAACACATAGTGTGGAGAAAAGCCCAGAACATTACTTGAGTTAACCAATTATGACTAAAATCAGCAATTGTATAGTGATTTATAATACATGAAGAACATGCAAATTCATCACTCTAATTATTTCCAAAACATTGCTGCAACAGAACTCGCCTTATTTTCTCTTGAAGACTGTGGGAATCAGGGAAGGGAACCTCGTTTGCCAAGGCTGCATAATAAATGGCAGAGCCAAGACTCCAGCCCATGTGTTGTTTTGCTGTTTTCTCTTGGTTGCTACTGTTGCTGTTGTTTTGAATTTAAATTGGATGGTCTTTTCACTCCATGATGATTTGTTTAATTAATTAGCTAATTTTGACATGGGAATGTTATTCGGGTATGCAGTGCTCAAAGAAAGACTTCTGCTTTTCCTGTCTCAAGGCGGTTCCTTCCGAGTTCTCTTTCACTTTGGAAAAATCCCACATAACTATGATTCAGAGTTATAACTGCTCCACAGCCGAGAGAAAGTGAAAGGAAACATAGAAGTCATTATCTGTGGGGAGGAATAGTCTGAAATCACCTCCATCAAGAGCAACTTGTCATTTTGGCTGAATTTCTGGGGAGATCATATGCAATTGGATAGATAGTTTCCAAGAGCATTCAAAGTTATGCCACTCCCAGCCTTTAATATATGGGAGGATGTTATCCTTTCAGTAAATCCTGACTGTGTTGGTTTCAGATGATGAATGGGTGTAATGAAAACATCTCTGAACACCCCTTGTCATCTTTACTACTTTCCCACTCAAAGAACTTCCAGCCAAGTTATTATTTTGCAGTTTAAATATCCTTGGATACTAAAGGTTCCAAAAACCCATACCTCATGCTCAAGAACAACCTCATAATTTAGACAAGCTTTTTATTAAATGTATAAAGGTGTGAAATTTATAAACCCCATAAAAACCTCCCCATTTCTGCTCCCTGCGTGTCTGGAGGGCCTCAGTCCTCTTCATACTAAGCCACTATTAATGCTGTTTTACATAATGGGCCCGTGTAAAAGGCAGCCTGGGTAATTTAAATATTTTAAGACTCCCTTTAAAAGGGGTGGTGCATCCTTTTATGTGTGCAACCAGTGACCTTCTGAGAATTAAAATAAGGGCAATCCACTCCCTTTGCTCTTACATGCAGCTTAGGAGGGAGCCCCCCAGATCTCCAGAGTGCAGATTGTAGGAGGTTATTTCTCAAAGTAATGACTTCTTCCCTCCCTTGTTAGCATGTTAACAGCACATGCCTTCAAGATCCTTGAGAGGCGTGGCCACAAGTTCACATCAAAAGGTAACTTGATGAGACATTATACTACTGACCACAGGAGTAGATGGGAAAAGAAGGTTTTTCCCTCAAATATCCCTCCTGAAAGCTGCCCTACAAGGGCCTCCCATAGATCTTTCTGGAAAGAATTGCTAGGAGTCCAAGGTCCCATGTAATTCATTAAGTGAGACAATGTGTGTGAAATCACACATTTTTTTCCAGGCACAGAGAGTTACATTCCTAATATAGCTATACACTATTACGTGAATTAAGAACAGTTTTGTTAGACTGATGGGGCGTCTTTAAATGACTGGTCTTCCATGCACTCCTGGGCTTCGTCTCTTGGTCCCCAGTTGGTGGCGCTATTTGGGAAAGTCATGGAACCTTTTGGAAGTAAAACCTTCATGATGGAAGGGGGAGGGGTTATAGTTGACCCCGCCTCCTGTTTATTCTTTGATTGGATATGCAGTATGACTAACCAACTTCATGCTCCTGCAGCCATGATTTCCCTGACATGGAGGATTACATCTCTTTGACTAAACCTGTCTTCTTCAACTTCCTTTGCTTCAGGTATTTTCTCATAGCAATGAGACAGTAACTAATTCAAATGGGAAGGTTTCGTTGTCTTTCTGTTCCCCAGAGATCCCCCTAGACGGAGGAATGTGCTTCCCCTCTCCCTAACAGGGGCCAGTGAAGAGGGAAGAGACACCAAGAATGAACGGACCTGGTCCCAGAAGACAAAACTATGAATTCCAAGTTCACTCCTACTCCTACCTAGTCCAAGTGCTGAGAACAGGGGACTGTTGAGTGCCCCTCCCTAAGCGAGGCGTCTGTAGCAAGCCCTGTGTTCACCAAGGGCCCGGGGAGCATTGCAGAAGCAGGGGAGGAAGAATGCAAGAACCAGCGGACAGAGAGCAGCGCAGTGAGGCGCTTCCCTGGACAGGACCTAACTGTTGCACTTATGAACTAATGCAGCTTTGGTCATGTGCAGAAAAGACCAGAAAAGACCTGCAGGAGATCCCACCAGCATCCAACGTGGGTGGGGGAGGGCCTCACAGGTCCCACGTGTAGCTGAAGATTCACTTCACAGCTTTGAAGGAGGATGAGTCATTTTTCTCTGGTGGTGTCGCTTGTTGGTAGGTTTCCACTGTGCCATTGGGCGACCCATCCCTGTGTGCGTGAAGGCAACGCTAGCAGGACTCAGTGAGCCGTTAGAAAGAGAGAAAGAAGTGAAAACACACCCCTAGTCTTTGAAGCATTAGGTGAAAATGATTGAGGTTAAATTGTTGCTATTTTATTGACATGATTAGGAGGCCTGTATTGTAAGTTTAAATGGCTCTCTTATAGAACAAGCATTAAGGAAAGAAAGGAAATAAAACTGGGTTATGACATAAACACTGCCTTCCTTGGAAGTCAGAACAATCCTTGCAGATGATATGTATTTTAGCAAAGTGCATCTTTTGATTTTGTTTGGACTATATTGCCTCTGAGAATTACTATGTCTTGGAAGTGATGTAGCATATGAGAAAAGGGGAAGATTTTACACAAAGTTTTTGCAACATAGGACTTGGTGGTTGCTTTACCACTGTGCCTCTGACCAAATGCACAAGGGGAGGCACACCACCTCTGGATTCTGTTGAGAAGAACGTGTAGGATCTGTTTTCCTCAACACACACTGATACCTAAGCTGCAAGCGTGTGGAATGGGTCCTGGTGTACAGGGACATGTATGCACACGCTGCATGATTATAAACATATGTGCACGTGTCTGAGAATGCAGATACCGATTTCTTCTATGTGGGGATATGAGAATTCGTGTGCGTGAGTGTACAGATCCAAGCACTGATGCACATTCTGGGGACACTGTCATATATCTTCAGTAAATATTTATAGAATAAACAAATTGTTCCATTTATCCCATGACATAAATATTAATGAAGAGTTTAGTGACAAATGAAATCCTAGTAACTGCTAATAACGATAAACAAGGGAAAACTTCCCCTGGAATACTTGTGAGAAGAGGGACTCACCCCAACATCTGGCCAGGATTGTCCCCAAGGCACCTGTTTCTCCATAGAAACAGGAGTTTGCCTTGGCTCCTCCCACTTCGGACCTGTGCTCACCCAAGTTGCTGTCCTTTGCCAGAAGCATTGGCACCCAGTCAGGAGAGGTTCCAAGCTAAAATTTTTGAATCCAAAGGAACACAAGCCTGTTCTCAGAGAGGCGAGTCCTTGTTCAAAGACAACAAGGCTTGATCCCTGCAAATAAAGGCAGGTGAATATTCCCATGGAAGAATAAGAAGATACGAATGGCAGAAGAGCAATGTGATCACTGTTATGGGACACAGAGGAATGAAGACAGACAGGGATTAGGAAGTCTGAATGAGTCAAGTCAGAAAGTTCAGAATCTTGGCTGGCAGATACTAAGAAACCCTAGGTCTTTTGTGTGCTTCCAATCCCCACTGTATCTTAGCAAGCTAAAACTACATCCTTAAAATTCCAGGGAACAGACCTAGTTGAACAGAAATACATTAAAAACACAAATTTTAAAGATAAACAAGCAAAGAAATTGAAATACACACATACATTAACATGCTCCATATTCTCATGTGTGCAGATGTTGAGGCAAGGGCAGGTATTTGGTTGAAATAGTCTGTTGTCATTGGAAACTACACAAGCCTAGCATTTGCAAACAAATATGTCAGGAAAATTTAGGACATGGTATTGTAGTTTACCTGTATGTTGTTGATCATTTCATTACCTAAAACCATAGGGGAAGAAGAAGTATTATTACAGCTTACGCCTGTTCATTATACTTACTAGTCCAGCTTGGCAGGAGAGTTCATTCCAACACCTTTTTAACTATTACTCATTGCTGAGGTAACTGGCAATACCGTATCCACAAGGATTGTTGAGAGAGGGATAAGTCCTATTTGTCAGACTGCATGTCTCTTAAGTATTAAGTATTCTCACTACGGAACCAGCTGTCTCTGTCTTACCCGCCTGCACAGGGAATGGTCCCGCGCTATAAGCTGAGTCTTTCCATGTCAATTAGACAATCTCCTGCAGGCTTGCTTAGGGCTTGTGTTAATTACAAACTCCATAGATGTGTCCAGAGCTCACCCTATGACTGTCAAGTTGACACCTATATATCTAATACATGTGGATAATGACAACAGTTGACTAATATAAGGGGGTGGTGTTTCTGAGAAAGAAGGACAAAAGACAAAACTATAGTTAAATCTTATGACACATACAAAAAATGCATTCCATTTCCATGTATTTTCTTTGGGGGTGGCATTCATTCTATTTGAGGGAACCATGACATTTTATCTAAGACAATTTTATGCATCAGGATGTATCCACCTTAGCTGTTCCTTAATTGAGGAGTTTTCAAAATGGCAAAGTCAACCGCTCTTTCTCTGAGTCACATTTCTTTTGTACTATGAAAACTTCAGTGATTCTACAAAGGGTCTAAATATAATCAAAAATGAGGGTAAAACTGTGATGTGGTTATAAATAATGTATGACTTAGCTTATATGGTTTTTCTTAGTTAACTTAAGAACCTTTATAACTATTACCCATTGCCAGAAATAGTTAGGTCCTAATGTTTCGACTTACTAAATCTTGCTATGGAATGATTTTCTACTGATTTCAAAAAGTATTGGCGATTAAGGAGCAATTCCTTAATATTATTCATATTAACAGGAAATAGTCCAGGACGTTGTCCCAATCCTAAAAATATTTTATAAAAATTATTGTAGGTCAGAGTTGGGGAAATGACTCAGTTAATGAAGTGCTTGCTCTACAAATATGAAGACCTGGATTTGGATCTGAAGCACACATATAAAGAAGCCCAGGGTGCCAGTCTGTGCCTGGAATATCAGCTCTGAGTAGCAAGAAACAAGAGGTTGTCCTAGGCCTTGCTGGAGAGCCAGTTTCCGTGATTCTGGAAGCTCCAAGTTCAGTGAAAGGTTATAGCTCAAAAAAGTAAAGTAGAAAGCACCTACAGAAGATTCCCATTGTTGACATTTGGCCTCTGTATACACACAGGCACACAAAGGGACATGTGGGGGGAACGGGAGAGGGAGAGAGAGAGAGAGAACAAAATGTTATTGTAGGAAAAGGAAAAAATATTCTAGGTGTTGGTTAATAGAGCTAAATACCATAAGGAGTTGAAAAGGATCTGCCAAGTCTCACAATCTGGGAAATAGTAGGTCTAGATTTTTTGTTGTTATTTTGGTTTAGTTGTTATTTGGGGGAATTTTTCTACAACACACAATCTGGAAAAAAGTCTCACAATCTGGGAAACAGCAAGTCTTGGATATTGTTTTTATGTTTTGTTTTCTTTTCTTTTCATAATGATTTTCGAAAGAATATGGAAAACAAGCTCAGGGTACTGAAAGCTGGAGAATGGGAGATGGGGGTAAACAAAGCTGAGAGTACACAAAGGGAACAATTTCTTTCTGGCTGTACCAGGGAGCTAAGTGTGTGGTAACACACTACCCCAAAGTGTCAGAGTGTTTCTATAACCCAGAGCTATTTCTCTCTCAGGCAACATATATGGTGCTAGTTGACATGAGAGTTTGTCGCTGCACATCCTCACCTCCAGCCTACTGAGTGTCCATCTCTACAGATCCACACTCACACATCTTCTGTGGAACAGACACACATGGTTGAGATGCTACACGAGCTACTCTCGAATAACTTCTCTTACACCAATCACAGTAGAACAGAGGAACTTTATTCAGCAATGGTTTGGGGCCGAGACCATTCTCGAAGGACTTCAGCGTCAAGTTTAGCTTCTTCTTTCATTTTCTACTAAAGCAGGGCAGAGTACAGCAAGCAAAGCAGGACTTTCCAAAAGCAAACACAAAGGTTACTAAGTGTCAGCTGGGTAGGCTGACTGCAGAGGGCCACGTGCTTGACGCTTATCAGAGCGGGTGCAGGTGGTGGGGTGACATGGTGTTTTGGGGAGCTCAGTAACTTTCCATCTCAACTTACCAGTTACTTAATAATTTATATTTTTGTACCTCAAGGACAACAAAGGTGGGATGAACACCACCAGCTGTAGCTAAGATTAAACTACCATGACTCTTCAGCTCCTCCCATGTGGCCTGCCCTGTGCATTTTGTGCCTGCATTGAAACTGTCACCCTGCTCAGTGCTGAGCATATATGCATGCATTCACTGGATTGTCTGCCACTAAATTATGCACCCTGAGGCTAAGAAGTCTGCTGATCAGTTTTGCGTAACTGCTGTCCAATAACACACAGATTGGTTCATTTTAATTCAAAGTTGCTAGGGTTTTCTCTCCTCTTTCTTTAATCCCTCACAGACTAGGTTATCCAGATCAAGAGCTAACAGATGGCACCATGGGTAATCAACAGACATCAAGTGTCTGTAATGTCAGAAAACTGTCTTCGAGTCATCATCAGGCTGAGTCTGATGGGTACACTCATGAAAGTCGTTCACCTAGTGTGTGCCACCCCAATTTCAAACCCACCTCCCACTCCACTGTTCCACTTTACATTCACAAGAGCCTCGGAGAACTATCCTGGAAACGACCTACTTGTGAAGCTAAGAATTTCAGTTCTGGTGGCGAGGTTGAAATTCTTCTCATCCTTAGATTCCTAAACTATGCTTCAGAGGAATTTAGAAATAGAGTGGGCTGACACTGGAATCATGTGAAGTTCCTCTGGGGGAACTTCTGCTGTCTGTCAAGCAATAAATCAGCTACGCAGGACACATTATCCCACACCAATCCACAAGTAAATACAGCACGTCTTTCCTGGTACTTTTGTGGGGGGAAATGTTGAATACAATGGTCTCAATGACAAATCTCTTTCACAGCTTTTCTCCAACTTTTAGATCCTGTTTCTGCTTGTCATCTGCCAATAAATTCAAGGGACATTGAATTGATTCTTTCTCATCTGTCATTAAGAGTCTCAGTTCAATCTGCTAGATTTCTCCTTTGCTGTATATGTGCCGTACTGACCTAGGTTATTTTCATGATGCTCATATGTGATTTAATATATATTATATTATATATAAATTATATAATATATAATGTGGTATTTCTGTTTCTGATCTCTGTGGAAATAAAATAGTCAGTAAACTTTTTCTTCTGGAAAACCCTACCCTAGTGATATACAGAAATGTTTAAAACTTCATCATATTTGAAATCACAGCACTCAACTGCTTTGTCGCTATGTGAGTCAACTAAGAGAACACCCCTTGGCCTCAAGCCTTGATTCACAGATGAGGGAAGTGGTCTTTAGAGAAAGGGACTAGATCAGTAATCAATACCAAGTACAAAACCAGGAATCATTCAACACATTCCTCAAATTCACTTCCAGTTGTTTTCACTCCTAAAAGATCCTAAAACATGATTCACTTGCATTTTATTACATTTTATTGGGCCACTCACTATCCAAATTGGAATGATAGATGAGAAAATTTTAGATAGAACTTAATAATAAAGGATTACTGTCTAAATATATGTTCAGAAATACAAGAAGAAAAGAATACCTGAAGAAACATTAAGCTCTCTTTTGTGACTGGCAGGAATGTATATGAAACTTGCTGTCCATACGTAGGCAGACCTGCTATTGTCTTTGTTATGCATGCTTTCAAGCTGAGGATAAAATAGTGGTATCATCAATCCAGAGAGATGGAGGGTTTACTCCAAGAGGATGCCTACTACACAAATCAAGACCTACAAATATAGCCAGTTAGAATCAGGAATAACAAGGGCAGTTCCTGGGGTGCATTAGGAAAAGGGATGAACCTACAAACCTACAAGACCTTCCTAATTCATCTACATCTTGTAAACCAGGCATCAGGCAACCCATCGTGCATCACTGAACATGAACAGGAAAACGAGCTAAAACATTCAGAGAAAAAGGAAACTATGTCTAATAATCCTGGGATTTAATCCAGATGTAGAGCTCTAGAAAGGTTATTTAAACTTGGCAAGTTTCCACTCTTTATCTGCAACTTGGAGATGATTGTACCCTGATGAAATGACCAACGAGGCGTCAGCGCCTATCAAGTGCTCAGAGATGACCAGCTGAAAATTCCCACTTGCATTCTCTAGTCCTGAGTACTGGGCTCCCGACCATTGCAACCACCCAGTGTCCCTAGACCAATGCTAGGGAGCACCCCATTTCCTAATCAACACCTTTTGGAAAGTCCCACCTCCTCTTTCCAGGGACCCAACCCTTCTTGGTCACTCCCTGCCAAACCACTAAGTCAAAAACTACAATAAATAAAACCAAGGAGAGAAGTTGAAGGCTGACTCAGCAAATCCCAACCATTCTTTTCTGGGTGCAAACGCCAGAGCAGAAATATCTGTTAGAAGGTCTTTTATTTCCCCAAACTGAACCAGCTCACCTTCTCAAGCCAGATGAAAAGGCTGATGAGAAATCAATAGCATTTGATTGTAAACCTGTCAAAACGATAGTGACGGAGGTACATTAATGGTGGCTCCCTAGGTATCGATTTCTCCCCCTTCCTTTCTCCATCATCGCCCATCACCTTCATGCTAATAACAGATTCTTTTTTTCTGAATTAATCTCCAGACAGAAGAAATCGATAGCATTTACCATGTGTAAATTTTCCCCTCTTCCCACACTGCCTAGAAGCAGAAGGCAAGTGTCTTCTGCAGGGCAGTCCAGGGAAAAAGAATAGGGTGTCGGGCTTCTAACTGGGCTGGCCAGGACTGGGCTTTCCCCAACCTGCACAGTGGCTGACACGTCAACGACTCCCAAAGTCTAGCAGGGATCACAGGGGAGGAGGCTCCAGGCAGTGGGATCCTTAGAGGCAAGGGATTAAACAGACATAATAGAGTTCCCATGCTAACGGGGAGCCCGAGAAGTGGCCCTGGGCTATGCCACTGAGGACTCAGAGGGAGGTTCGGTGCCCACATAAACAGCTGCTCCAGGGGATGGAAAGGAAGAAGGGGGAAATGCCAGGAGAGGGGCAAGGAAGGAGAAGGTCCAAGAAAGAGGGAAAGGGGCAGAGTGCAATGGGTGATTATGAGGATGGGAAGAGGGGAGGGAGAGGATGGGGGTACCTATTGAACTTGTATTGTTAGGAAAAAATAAAATGTGGGAGAAAAAAAGGTAAAAGGAAATGTGGGCTGGCAAGTGGGCAGAAAAGCTGAGGGAAAGAAGCGTGTTCCATGGGGCTCATGTGTGCGTGTAACATGGAAATGTGAGCCTCACATCACAAAGAGGCTTTCAGAGACGAAAGAGGCAAGTCAATCCAACCCAAGACTAGCTGTATTTCATGACGTGTATGTGGCTCAGTCAACACTTCCTTCCCTCAGAAGCCACAGAAGGAGGTCACAGGCTTCACGGTCTGGTGCGAGCAATAAGACGGCGGTTCTGTGTGTCATTTTCCCACTATGGTTAGAGGTCATTGCTTCCATGCCTGCCTGTTACTTTCAATAGCATATTTAAATCATACTTTAAGTGACACTGAAGAAAGATGAGAATTTATAGTAGAAATGGAGATTGCATTGTTCTTGAAAAGCATTTGGAAAACATTGAGTTTGTTCCACGCCTCATCCTGAAATTGAGATGTTTGACCCCACATCAGAAGTGGGCCTGGGGTTCAGGCTTATGGAAAGTAGCAATTACGTTACGATAGCGCTGACAATGGTCAAATGGTGACTGTAATTTATTGTACATTGACTTCTATTTTCCATCTGGAATAGGCACTTCATTCAAGTATTTCTAATTCTTCAAATGATGTTATATGGTCACCACTTTTGTAACCCTTTTAAGTCTAGGAAAATAGGAACCTGAAATGTTTGGCAGTTTATCCATGATCATGTAGTGAATGACAAAAATCCAGGGACGTCACCTTCCAAATAATTCATGTACTATCTCAGATCCAAAGTTGACCTAAAGATAGTCCTATTAGAAAACAAGACTTGATCATGCAAACAGAAAGTGAAGTCATATGGTATATTTTTGCTCATTAGATATACAACAAAAGTAGGAAGTATCAAGAAGACTTTCAAGAGAGTTTTTGATGGGAAGAAATAAGGAAAATATTTCAAATAGAGGTGGTTAGTATAAACCTGGGAAACATCTTAATAGACAAGACGCTTTTCCCACAAAGGTAAGAACTAGGTTTCAGATCCCTAGAATCCAAGTAAAAGCTGAGCAGGACAGAGCCATCTATAATCCCACACTTGGGGAACAAAACAGGAAATAACCAGAGCAAGATGGCTACTAGCTAGCTTAGCCAATTGGCCAGCTCTGGGTTCAACAGAGAGACCATGCCCTAAAGATAAAAGTGGAAAATACACCCGATATCAACTTTGGGGTGCCACACATATGTGCACATATGTACCTACACACACACAGACATACACGCCTGTGCCCACGCACATCTGAACCAACACACATATGCACATTCCTAGCATACACATATATAAACAAAAAGTAGCAATAAGGAAGCACGAGATACGGTGGATGATTAGTATAGTAGAGGGTGTAGCACAGGGTGCTGTGAATCTCCTGGACAGAGGAAATGAGGTCCAAGACAAGTACATGTCTTATCTTCAGCATGAGAATCTCTACCCATTTCATCCTGCCTTCCTATAATTCAGTAGCACAATGACTGAAAAGTCCCTGCTTCCACTTCTACCATCTGCTTTATCTCAGTGCAGCAGTCAGAAGAGTCTGGTGAAATGTATTAACTCACATTAGTCTCTGCCTCTCACATAGAGCCCAAAGCTCAGGTCAACCCCAGCTCTGACTTTATCCATGAAGCTCTCCAACTTGCCCCCTGTCCCTGCTCTGATTTGGTCTTCTAAAGATGGCTTCTATCTCGGGGTCTTTGCTTTACTTTTACCTTCTGCTTGGAGGAGTTTCCCTCAAAGTCCACTTCTTTAGTTCTCCAAATACCAGCTCTGCTCTGATTTAATAACAGCCTTACCACCCTATCAGCTACAGCGTTCTACACAGAACTCGTCTTGTTTGTTGTAATGTATTTATTGTAATGTAATGCAATGTAATGCAATGTAATGTAATATTTGTTACCTGCCTCCCCAAGCTGGACTGTTGCCTGATGAGAACAGATCTGTGTATGTCCTGTTCACTGTGCCTATAAAATTTCTTGTGTATCATAGGAACTTAAAACACAGTGTCTAAAATGACTGGATAGATGGTGTGGCTTATTTTCATAATTAAAGTATATACCTCTTGCATCACCATAAAAGCCTGTCTTTTGTCACTGTGTCCTGTGTGGTTAGACTGCGCCGAAAGACATGCTACTAGGCACTATTCACAGTCACTTCCAAAGTTCACCCATCTTATCTCCTGTTTCCTACTGTATATGTGGTACAGTAAGTACAAGAATTAGGAGCAAGGAACAACAATCTCTTCAAATTCAGATTCAATCTCTTGACAACTTTGCTAACTGGACCTTTGAACCTTTTTCCCACACCCGAGAAACCAATTCAGTAAAATGAGAAAAAAACTGTAGCTTCCTCATTGGTTTAAGAATTGAATGGTCGGCTACTTGAATGTAAAAAGCAATTTGTGAGTGAGTGCAACCCTGGACTTGGGCTTCAGATTTGATGTGCAGAATCTTTCAGGCTGCTTATTTTTTAAATTTCTTTCTTCTTCCTTGACAGTTTCATACATGCATACAATGAATTTAAGTCATTCTTTGACCCATATTGTCCTATACCATCCCCCTTTTCTGCCACTAAAAACTTCTTCTCAATAAGCCTCCCTCCTACTTTCATGTCTCTCTCTCTCTCTCTCTCTCTCTCTCTCTCTCTCTTTCTCTCTCTCTGTGTGTGTGTGTGTGTGTATGTGTGTATGTGTGTGTGTGTACATGTGTGTGTATGTCTCACTATGTTGGATAAGGGTTGCCTATATTAACGTGTGCGCACACGTACATGTGTCTGTATGTCTCACTATGCTGAATAAGGGTTGCCTATATTAACATGTGCCATGTGCCTTGGCACTCGCTAGAACATAGCCATACGTCAATTATATCACTGAAGAAGTGGCTCTGCTTCTCACAGCTGGCATTAACTTCCAAAATCCCACAGGAAGGGGTGGGCCTTCTGAACTCTTCCTCTTTGAATAATAAAAAATGCTATACAGCTACTTTTTTGATCATGCAACTGCTTTTTTAATATAACTAACGTGAGCCTGGACTTGGAAATCCAATTAAAGTCTGTACTCTACATTCCCATAGGAAGGAAATTCCAGGGCAAGTGAGACAGCTCTGCGGGTGCCTGCTTGCAAAACCTGTGGCCTGAGATTAATTCCCAAAAGTCCACATCGTGGAAGGAGACCTGACTCCTAAAAGTTGTCTTCTGATCTCCACTTAGGTATGGCATGCATGTACATACTATTTCTTTCTCTGTCTGTCACAAAAGAAAACAAAATGTTAAAAAAGAAAGGAAATTCCAGAGGAGGAGACCAAGCCAGTAAGAGACTATGCATGCAAGCACACGTGCAGGTCTCTTAAAAGTCAGCTGTAGTAACTAGTTAATGATACGTTCTCCTGAATTACCAAATTAGCCATGTTTTTATGGAGAATGACTACGTTTGGAAGCCTAGTGTTTTCATCTTCTTCCATGTTGCTGCAACAAAATAACTGACTTACAAATTGAAGAGAGAAAGGGTCTAATTGGTTCGCTGTTCTAGGCTACAGCCCATCATTGGGGGGAACTTGAAAGCAAGAACTTAAAGCAGCTGAACACATGGTCTGCACAAGAGCAGGAAGCAATGAACAGTGCAAGACAGATAGCTAAGGCTATAGTTCACTCTTTCCAACTTTATACACCCCCAACCACTTGCCCTGAGAATGGTCTCACCTTCAATGGGCCGGTTCCATTCCACATCAGTTATGCAGTCAAGATGACTCCTTCAGGTGGGCCCAAAGACCTGTGTGAATGAAGAAATCTCTCAGATGGTCAAGAGCCCTGCCTCCCAGGTATGAAGTTGATGATAGTAATCATCACACTCACTTTATCGAATGTTTACAAAGGGCGAGCCACCTCTTTGAGCTGAAGTTACCTGGATGCAAATCTTGACACATTGGGCCCATAAGTTCTGTGTGTTTGGGTTTCCATCCATGCTATTGGATGGAAGGTCATAAAGAACAAAACTAAGATTTTTCCATCTTGCAATAATGGCTGAGTAAATGCTTGAGGAAAGAAAGGACAAGAAAAGGAACGAGAAGAGGCAGAGGGAATGAGAAAAAGTAAGAGAAGGCAGGAGGAAGGGTTGATAGGGATATCAAGCCAAAATTTTAATTCAGCCCTCTTGGAAAGATAGATATCATAAAGGAATTAGATTCATTGGTAACTTGGGTTAAATGGTTAAACATGAGTGTGTTAAAGCTACAACCAAAAGAATGAAAAGCCCCCTGATGCTTATTCTTGGCAGAGATGGAAATAACATTTCCAATAGTTAGAAGACTTGTTTTAAATTGGAAGGCTTCCTTGGCACTTCATAAGATCATGAGATCTCTTCTTCTAGTTGGACATAGATCACTAACACTGAAGTGCCTACCGCACTAGTGTCTTCTCCATATAGCACTTTTGAAAATGAGACTTTCCAGCTCACTAATTCACTTATGTAAATGGAGCGTAGAAACAACCCTAAAAAACCACTCTATTGTCATCTATTAATAACTGTTTCAAAACTGGACTTTAACATAAGCTTGAAAAAGGCATTCATAGACATGCTCCTTTCTCATCCAGGTTGCTTGGAAGTTAGTAGAGGAAAAAAGGAAAGCTATCAGAGCGAGGCATGTCCTGGGCATTTCTTTTTTTTTTTATTTCCACTCATACAAACTTAACAGATACACCAGTCCCCCCTCCCTCCAACCCCCTATCCCCCTGTGCCCCCTCCCCTCCCCCTTCCCACCCCATCCCGTAGTGCCTCCCCCTCCCATCCCCGGAGCATCCTTTAATGTGCATGCCAAACTCTCCTCTGGGTCCTCCTCTCCGATGAGGTGCAAGGACCCAGTAGCATTTCCCAGAACCCTTTCTTGTGTTCCTGTTAAGCATAGGAACATTACTGTGGCTGTCAATCCCTTGCCTCCCAGGATCCTAGTGCCTTTAGCAAATACTAGACTTTGTGAGGTCAATAGTGTGTTGGATATTGCACAGGACATGTAAAGTCCAAATATGATTGCTTTGGCCCTAACTTGTGTGGAGTATCTTGCATATCATTGCTCCTCCCATCCTTGTGCTCTTATAATCTTACCACCCCCTCTTCCACAAATTTCCCTGAGCTTCAGGATGGAGAGAGATTAGGCTAGCCTAGTTCCAGGTGATTGATTTAGAGTCTCTGATGTTCTGGATTATGGTTTGTTGAATTTTTTTCAGTTTTGATGCTCCTGCAATGCCCTTGGCTCCACCCTGATGGATTGGATGTCACCCCCTGGATAGAGAAAAAGACCTGTTAAATTAGAGTCTTGTTATAAGAGTATATTCAAAGGTAGATGTAATAAAAGTAGGAAACCACGCTGAGAGAGGGGTCAATCACTCATCTGCGAAATGGTTACTTTCTATCTGCCAGACTATACGCCCTCCCTTTCTGGTAAGATCATACCCCATCAGTTGTAAATGATCAGGAAGGAAAGTCTGTGAACTTAACTAGATGTCTTATTACTTACTTGCAGTCCTTGGATGGTGGCCTATTTTCTCTGCTGTAACATGGTCCCCTCTCTCGTTACTGGTGTGGCCCTCCTTCCCCATCCCTCCTGTTCATAATCTTAGCAATTAATTACAGAGATTTATCTTTGAGTGTCTCTAAGTGGGTTTCATACTAGGAGCCACCTATTAGACATACGGCGCTTAATTTTCTGTGTCTGGGATACTTCACTCAACATAATTGTTTCTAATCCCATCCATTTCCTGGCAAATTCCATTAATTCATCATTTTTGATGGCTAAGTTGTACTCCATTGTATAGATGTACCACATTTTCCTTATCCACTCATCAACTGTTGGACATTTGGGTTGATTCCATGACTTTGCTATTGTAAACAGTGCTGCTATGAACATGGTCGTGCTTGTGCTATCGAGATTAAGAATAGTTAAAGACGTCATCATTCACTGTGAAGGCAGGGCTATAACAGACAGGTCATAATGGTTATCATTCAGTATATGAGCAGGGGCTAATCAATTTTTGGATGACCTTCCTGAAAGCCACTGACAGACTGGGGTTTCTCCCTATGACACATTCAAGAGACCTTTCTAAGGGAGACTTCATAAAGGAGTGTTTTCATTAAAGCCTACTGTAGCAACCAAAACTTGACATTGTGCAAATATGTTCACCTTCCCCATCCTCCGGAATGCAGAGAAAAAAAATGAGAGCGTCATCAATGATAGTGACTGAAAATTCCCTCTTGTAACTGTCGAGTCGCACAGCATTCTGTGCCTTGTAGGATGAAATGCTAAGTCCGTCCTCCTGGACCCCAGAGACTTTACCTGCTCAGTCTGTTTCCTCAGGTTCATGACGTCATGTGCTGTCCCTGACACCTGACTCCTTCTAAAAATGCCTCTGATCGTGGTGAGCATTTCATCAAAATGTTCATCTGCCTTGTATACTTTCCAAGCCAAAGCCAAATATTTTCCATAGTGCTGGGAGAGTGGAATTAGCCTCCACACTCCTGTTATTTCCCATCATTCCATTTCTCTTAGAAGACACGCTTCTTAAAGTTCCTTAAAGAGGAACTCTTCTTAACTCATCAGTCACTAAACAGAACTTATCCTTAAAACCATGCATTCCATATTCATTCTGACAATGAAGCAGAAAAATGACTTTGAATGAACTTCAAGTCAGTCCACTGTGACTGAATTTATTGCCAAACAAAGTCCCAACTGAACTATTCAATCTAAGTAGGTGTTGCTGTCTCAAAAGGAATTCTCTCAATTTCCAGACCTTTGCTCTTCTCGCAGGGCCTAAGCAAGGTGTATGTTGACAGAAACATTTCAATGCATTAGAAATCTTAATTTCTGAGAACTGTTAGACTAATCGATTACCTTATTGTCATTCATTGTTTAGCCAATGCATGTAAGCTCAGACATTTTATAGTGACAAATAAAAGTACAATGATCCTGTGCTAAGACAGAGACTCCTGCTCCTCTTCTAACTACAGCACCTTATGTAGTCTCTTCTCAGCTTCACTGATTCATGGAGCCTTTTGCCCACGAGAGATTAAGCTGTATGAAGGAGAAGAGAATTTTTATTCATCTTTGTGTCTACAGTTTTGTGTCTGAGTACACAGCAGGTATCAGCAAATGTTTAAAGAATATAAAAGTGAAGCTAGAATCTGGGCCTAATAGAGGAAGTATAATTTGTTTGCCACAGTAAAGAAATAAAGAGCAGCTCCTGCCTGGCATGGCTGAAGCTGCCAGGTAGAGATTGTCTTGCTCTCTTGCCATGAAATGACTTAAAAAATAGACAATGTGGAGAACTTGATCTAAGATCATAAAGCCAGGAAATAGCAGCACTGGGATCTAAAACCAGTGCTCTTGGGGAAAAAAGGACACAGACTTCGAAACTCTGCCACACTCCCCATTTACTATAAATTTCTCTTTGATTTTAGACAAACTATTACTTTAAATAAGTCCCATTTTCTGCATGGGTAGTATGAGAGGTTTTGGACGAGCTGTTCTCTAATTTCTCCTCCAGTTCTCATATTATACAGTCCTATCAACCGTAATTAAGGAACATTTGCTTCTAAGCCAGCCTCTGTGACAAGAGATAAAATAGTTACCCATTTATGGATTCTTCTCATACCAGCCAAAGAGCCTGTTTTGCAATGTAAAAGCTTGATGCTTCTTTGTGAAATCCTTTAGAACTCTTTCACAAAAGTCCAAGAAGGGCAGGCAATGATTTTTCTTGCTCACCCCTAAAAGCCAGTTGGTGTGATAGAAACAAAGACAGCTCAACAGAATAGGAAATTACATCTAAGCCACTTCCATTTCCATGAAGGCAGACACTTCTCCGGAAGAAAAAAAAAATCCATGCCTTGTATCTAAGACCTTTGAGAGGCTTATCTCTACTGTGCAGTTGTCTAGACAAACCTGTCAGAGGAGAGTAAAAATGCAGCCATCTCCACCAATGCCCTTGATGAACGAGGAAGTAACTGGCTGAGTAACTCCACAGAAATATAGATCAAGCATTCTACCATGTGCAGAACAAGAAGAGAAGGCAGAATGTGTAGGAACAGAGAAGGAAGGATGCATTGAAAAACGGGACCTGGAAGCGGTTGAGTCCAAGAAATGTCTGATTTTATGAACTGGAAAATACTCCAACTGAACAGTTGGAATATTTTCCTCCAGCTTGGGAGGAGGGTACAGGACAGGACATCAGCAAGAGAATTCTACCACATCCTTCCCAAGAGAGAGACACCTGTTGACTTAGCCTGGAAATTCATCTTTGCCACACAGACAGAACTTAGAGAGCCACGGTGTCACCTCCAATCTGAGAAGCTCAAAATTGCATTATAAGGGCTCTGAAATTGAACTGTCATCTGAATGGTGGCAGAAAAAAAGATCAAAAGCTACATGCTCAAGGTAACTACATTTATTAATTAGGGTTCTTAATTAGGAACACAACTGATATAATAAATTTATGTGTATAAAAAGGAAATTTATTAGACTGACTTACAAGATAAAATCTGAATAGTTCAATTGTGTTTAATGTCAAGTTGACAAAGGGTAGATATGAGCATCAATTTGACAATTTAGCTTCAACTCCTAGGCACATTTGTAAACGATTAGTAGTTAAGTCCAAAGCCATCCTGCAGGAGTTTGTCTAATTGATGGGGAAGGCTCAGCCACAGTGGAGGAGACTATTACCTATACAGATGCATAAGATAGAAGGACCTGGTTAAGAAAATTGACATTTTTTTGTATACTGGACCCGTTATGCTGGTTTGGCGAGCGAGACCTGTTCATCTCTCAACAGTCCTGTGGATACAGTGTGGCCATTTCCCTTAGCTCCTGATAAGTGGTATAACTTCTCCTATCAAGCTGAGCAAAGAACTATAACCAATAATTATAAGAAATGAAGAATCTCAGATGTATAAAGACACATGCTGCATGTTCTCTATTAGGTAGATTCTAGCACTGAACTTCCCAAAGGGAAAATTCTATAATATCCACAAATTACAAAAGAACACATTAGTATTGAGAAATGAGGAATGTCTCAAAAGAATGTAAACAAAAGAATAGACACAAATAGGTGAATAAGGCAGTTACAGAAGGAAAGTCTCCAAGCATAGAAAGAAATGGCATAGGACTTAATAAGGAGTGAGGGAGCAAAGAGGAGAAAAACGCAAAAGGCTGGGCAGGAAAATGATCAATGGCCTCATCCAGCCATAAGCCCTGCAAGTTACAAAAACTCCAGTGAAAAGAATTCAGAGGAGCAATAGTGGTATGTAAGGCCCAAAGGTAACCAACTACTCTCTGAATGGTTTCCAACATCTGCCTTATTGTCAGGGAACACATGTCTGGTACTTAAAACTATCCTAGCAACAGTGAAAGGGAAGAAAACAGACACTAGACAGGAATAGATATCTTAGTTTTAACTATAAATACTTGATAGTAAACTACCATCTAAACATTTCTTTTTTATTGTAAATGCACTTCATTTATTTTATTTTTTATTCACTCATACAAACTTAATAGGTACCACAGTCCCCTCCCTCCCTTTACTCCCTTCCCAGTCCCTCTTGCTCCCTCCCCCCTTTTCCCTTTCCTTTTACCCTCTCCCTCCTTTTTTCCCAGTGACCCCTCTTCTCCCCCTCCCAATCCCTGGAGCATCCTTTAGTGTGAATGTCAAATTTCCCTCTGCATCCTCCACTGTAATGAGGTGTAAGGAGTCAGTAACATTGCCTAGAGCCCTTTCTTGTGCTCCTTTCTTGTGCTCCCCTAGTATGGGAACACTATTGTGACTTGCCTGTAAGGATCCTAGTGGCTGTGATCCATGCTAGACTTGGGGGGGGGGTCATTGATATGTCAGTCATTGCTCAAGTCATGCAAAGTCCTATTAAGGTTATTTCAGCCCTAAATTGTGTGGAGTATCTTGCTTTTCATTGCTCCTCCCCATCTTTATGCTCTTACAATCTTACCTCCCCCTCTTCCAAAAATTTCCTTGAGCTTTAGGATGGGGAGAGATTGGCTGGTCTGGCTCCAGGTGATTAATGTAGAGTCTCTGATCTTCTGAATTATGGTTTGTTGTTTTTTCAGTTTTGCTGTTCCGGCATCACCCCTGGCTCCATCCTGATGGGTATTGGATGTCACCTCTTAGCCAGAGATAAAAGGCTGCTAAAATGGAGTCTTACTATAAGAGTAGATTCAAAAGTAGATTGAATAAGAGTAGGAGACTGCTGTGAGGGAGGAGGGGATCAGTCTCCCATTTGCAGAATGGTTACCATCTATCTTCCAGACTCTGTGTCCTCCCTAACTGGTGAGATCAAACCTCCTCAGTTTCAAGTGACCAGGAAGGAAAGTGAGTGAGCTTAAACAGATGTCTCACTACTTATTTGCAAGTACTTGATTGTGACCTGTTTTCTCGACTGTAGCATGATCCCCTCTCTCCTTGATTCTGGGGAGGGGCTCCTTCCCCTTCTGTCCTGTTTATAATCTTTGAAATTACTGTAGGTATTACAGAGATTTGTCTTTGAGTGTGTCTCTAAGTGGGTTTGGTACTAGGATCCACCTATTAGGGAATACATACAACACTTAATTTTCTGTGTCTGGGATACTTCACTCAATATAATTGTTTCTAATTCCATCCATTTCCTGGCAAATTTCATTAAGTCATCATTTTTTCATTGTATAAATGTACCACATTTTCCTTATCTACTCATCAACTGTTGGGCATTTGGGTTGATTCCGTGATTTTGATAATGTAAATAATGCTGCTATAAACATGGTCATGCTTGTGCCATTGAGGTGAATTTTTGCTTTATGGGGGATTATTCCCAGAAGTGGAATAGCAGGGTCATATGGCATTTCAGTCTTTAACTTTTTTAAGAATTGCCAGAAGGTTCACCAGAGTGGTTGTATAAGCCTGCATTCCCACCAGCAATGTAGGAGAGTTCCCCTCTCTCCACATCCTCTCCAGCATTTGGTGTTGTTTGTATTGTGGATTTTTGCCATCCTGACTACCATCTAAACATTTCTT
Source organism: Typhlomys cinereus (assembly GCA_023101885.1). Lineage (NCBI taxonomy): Eukaryota > Metazoa > Chordata > Mammalia > Rodentia > Platacanthomyidae > Typhlomys > Typhlomys cinereus. The sequence goes on along the minus strand of JALPQD010000007.1, from coordinate 1,298,292 downwards.
AATATGCTCTAAGATAAGAAAAGTTCTCATCACTCAGCCAAGATGTAGCCTATAATATCAATGAGACAGTAAACCCCAACTGGCCAGAATGAAAAGAATTGGAAACCCTGGAATGTATAGTCCTAATCAGACCATAAAAATTTCTCCCCTTCCCAAGGTTAAGGGAACCTTGTGGAAGAAGGGTCATTACTATTGTAAGAGCCTAATCATGGGGAAGTATACTGACAACCAAGACATTTCAATTATAACAGGGCTGCTACATCTTGAAGCTGATTTCAATAAGATCTACTACCACCAGATCTACACGATGGATGACATAACATTTCTATGTCTTGGGACACAGCTGGGTTGATGAAGGGATGGAAAGCTGAGAAAGGAAAGTGATAGAAAGAGAGGGGGTTGGATGAAATATACAATTCATTTTTTTGCTTATGAAAAACTCTTGAAGAAAAAATAATTAATAAAAAAGAGAGAATAAATCTTTTATTCTCCCTTAAGCCACTTGGTTGCGAATTTATCAGTAACATAAAGACTAACAGCCACAGAATGTGGTATCAGGAGTGGGATGTTGATGATAAATCTAGTTATATAGCTCTTTTGGAATATAAATGGTTTTTTAGAAAAGTATGAAAATGATTGAAGATTTTGAGAAAGTGGATAACAAGAACCACTGAGTAAGGTTTAGTGGGTTGTTTGTAAAACAGTAATGCAGAGAGAGCTGTGAATTGTCTGACCCGAGATTTTAATGAAGGGAACAAGGACATTGTGAAAGTTAAAGCAGTTAAAGATGAAGGATTATTTTGCATGGTAGAGGAGAGCTGCTCTAGCAGATTTGAAGTTTTGGATAAGGAAAGGACAAACAAAAGAGAAGCCATTGTTATTGGAGAAATAAATGTCATTAGAGGAAAACCTAGTGCTTTGCACTGGGATGGTGGAAGAAATGAGTACCACCACATGGAGATTTTGTGTTTTGAAAATCAAGACACTGTTGGAGAAGAAAATCTAAGTTGAAACTGTTTCTTGCTCTTCGAAAATTTTAGCTACTTATAAAAGGGTTTATACAACATGAGTGCACAGGCTGTGGTTAGAATGAGCTAAGCTACATTTCGACCTTGCTGCAGAACCTGGTAGCACTGTCCAGCTGGTGCTAGTTTGATGCAAGATTGAAGGGTTTATGGAGAATGGCTGAAACGTTTCACCGAGTGATGGTTTTGGATTTTCTTTAAAGCAAGGTGAGAAGGCAACACAGGAGATTGGAAGATATCAGAACTATGGGGCATGTTCTGTGGAAAGCTACAAGTACAGACTGAAGAAAAGTTGCTTGTGAAACTTTGAGCTTTAAAGAAGGACTGAGATTTTCCAGAATCTTTAAGCCACACTGACTACATGATAAGCAAAACAGATGGACATTGAATTATATTATATAGAATTTGCTTTGTCAAACATTGGTCTTTTAATTTTGTTTTTTTTTTCTTTAACATTTTTTATTATTATTTCTGCTCATACAAACTTAATAGGTACACCGGTTCCCTCCCTCCCTCCCTCCTCCTCCCCCCGACCCCTTGCTCCCCCTCTTCTCACCCCTCCCTTCCCATCCCCCAGTGCCTCCCCCCCAATCCCCGGAGAATCCTTTAATGTGCATGCCAGACTCTCCTCTGGGCCCTCCTCTCCGATGACGTACAAGGACCCAGTGGCATTTCCCTGAACCCTATCCTGTGTTCCCCTTAAGCATAGGATCCTTGCCTTCAAGGATCTTGGTGCCTTTAGCAAATGCTAGACTTTGGGAGGTCAATAGTGTGTTGGACATTGTGCAGGGCATGCAAAGTCCAATTATGATTGCTTCGGCCCTAACTTATGTGGAGTATCTTGCATATCATTGCTCCTCCCAATTTTGAATTGACATTTTATTATTTTATTCTAATGCTTCCATTTTAATATTTATTCTGTGTTGAAGATTTTATTTTGTTTTGATTTGATAGGACCTTACATTTAAGAGATTTGGGGCTTTAAAAATGCCATAACTGAACATTCAATGACTGAAATTTTAAAATTACACTATGAGAACTTAATCTAAGACCTTTTATTTTAATACATTTTTATTATTATTTCAGCTCATACAAACTTAATAGGTACACCAGTTCCAATCTAAGACTTTAAAAGTTAATAAAATTGGATGTTTTATATAATTAGATAAATATAACACTGTAAAGGCTAAGGATGGAAAGGTTACAGTTTAAAAATCATGTGTTTTTAGTCAGGTTGACAGAGGGTGGAATATCATAGTTAAATACAGTGAAAACCTGACAATTGAAGGTTCCAACTCTGAGCCCATTTTCAAGTAAATAGTAATTCTAAGGAAATCTGAGGAGATTACCTAATTGATGTGGAAGCCTCATTCCACAGTGGGTAATACTAACCCCTGGGAAAGTGAATAATATGGAGGCTGCTGGCTCATAAAATTATCATTCTTCAACATACTGAGACAGACACGCAGTCTAAAAAATGATATTTGTCCCTCTTGAGAAATAGATGTGGTGCGGCCAATTCCCTTTGCTTCTGGTGTTTGTATGAAATCTCCTACCAAGCTGGACAAGGAACTGTGGCTTAAAGATTCTGGAAAATCTCAGTCCTTCTTTAAAGCTCAAAGTTTCACAAGCAACTTTTATCCAATAAACATAAGGGACTTATCTCCATCATTCCCCCTTAAGCCATTTGGTCATGAATTTATCAGGCACATACAGAGTAACCACAACACTACAAATAAAAATTTTAAACAGGATTCAATGACCAAGTGAACAGAATAGTAGACAAAATTGAATATTAATCTATCATTCCAAAAAATTCACAACTCAAAAAAGAAAATACATTGACTGACATCCATCCAAATGTATCAGCTGCTGAAATTACCTAGGAAATACTTTAAAACAAGGCTAAGGACTGAATTTTTGCCCATCAAAATTATGCAGATGCTTTAACCTACAGTGCCACCATATATTTGGAAACAAGAACTTTAGGAAAATAATAATGGCCAAATAATTTCAACGGGTAGAATCTGGATCTGATAGAATTAGTGAAATACTCTAAACAGCTCTAGCTCTCCCCCTCTGCTTGTGAAGCAATGCAAGAAGGAAGGCATTTGTAAACGAGGAAAAGAGGTTTTTCAGAAGCCAGCTTGAATATTTATCTTATATTCCCCACCCTCTCAAACTGTTATTAAATATATTTCTGTTGTTTAAACTACCCAGTACATGGTATTGCACTATAGCAACCCTAGTAGACTGAAATAAGCAATCATCATTAACATGTTTTTGGACATCTATTAAAAGTACTCTTGGAACAAATATGAAAAATGTAAATTCCAACAGAAATAAGATCATGAAAATCATCAGATGGAAATTGTAAATGGATATACAAAGACCTAAAGTGTAAAGATTAGATGAGCTCCATGTTAGAATGCCAATGACGGAACATAGCAATTTCAGTAAACTTCTGAGCAGAACACTAGAATTAAGAAACTATGAGCAACAGAAATGAAGAACGTAGATTGAGAAACACACAGTAGCAAACAGTGGAGGAATACCTGAGCAATAAGAAAAGCCCAAAAGTGCACTAAGATAAAAAGATTCTTGTGGTGGCATTAGAGCCAATAATGAAATTGGATGTGCTATTTAAAGTATTCACAAACAAAGCCCTAGGTTTCCCTAGAGGATTTCACAAAACTTTGAAAGAATATTTCAAACAAGTTTTGCCTTCTAGAAAATAGCGCAGGGAGGGATACTCATTTTACAAAGCAAGGTTTGTCCCATTAGGAAACAATGAAAGAGCAAAAATCAAAACACAAAGAACTGTGGACCATCATCTCTCACAAGCATGGACGCAAAAATCCTCAGCAAAATGTTAACAAATCAAATCTAACAAGAGTTACACACATAGCCAGATATGTGATCACTGTGGTCCTGGAATCCATGTGGTTCAGTTCTCAAATCCCTCAGTATCCTGTCTGCACTGGTGAACACACAAACTAAACAGTTGCTAAAATCAAAAGTATGCCCCCTAAGGGTAAATGGACAAAGTCTCCAAGGAATATTTCTGTTTTATTTCTTCCTAAAATTGGCATGAAGTTTTAGAATTATTTCAAAACATGGTGAATAAAAACTGGACAAGGCACAGCTAACTATTGTCTGGCAAAAGCTCAGTCTGGCTCTAATAGTGAAAACAAAACTGGTTGCAGACAATGCAGTCAAGTTAAACGTCCTCTTTGGCAGCATCTTTTATGTCATCAGTCAGAAATACTACTTTCTCTTTTAAATCCCCAAAACATCACCCTCCCCTGCAAATATCTCCTGCAACACTAATTACATGGTTTATAATTAGTATTCTTGCTTATAAATCATGTAAATGTATCTCTATGGGTTTTTAATTCAGAATTCCTGGGTTATAATCTGACTACATTAACCAGCTAAACAATCTTGGGACAAATTTAATAACCTATCTAGGCTTCTATTCTTTCACCAAAATTAAATAAATAAAATCTGAGAATAATGAAGAGGCCTATTTCAAGAACTTGGTGTTAAGATAAAAGAAGACAATTCCTTTAGAGAACTTAGATCAATATCTATAATCTGTTAAATATTGAGCATATTTGAGGTTCAATTATATTACAGATATTCCTCTGTTTAATTATAGTTATTGAATTACTTTGACTTTATTTTGCAATGTATGGTTCATTCATTTATTATAAGCCTAGGAATATTCATTGCTGTACAACAGAGTCAATAAATGTTTATTAATTCATAAATAAATGTTTGTTTATTCATATGTATGAATTTATGGAAAGTACTGGCTAAAACTTTCTTGTAATACATTTCACATATTTACAGCATATAATTTATAATATATAATATATTATAATATATTAATATAACAATAATATAATATGAGTTACCTATGTCCTTGAACCAATCACAACAATCAGGACAATGAACAAATACTTATATTAGGCATTATGCTTCTGACTTTACTGCAAATTTTTCTTCTGCATCTCTGGGAACTGACAATCATATGTTGGTCTGAATATACACGACTCCACTTTTGCTAAACATTTACATCCTTGAAACAATATACACTTATTTGTTTTTAGTATCATTCATACAGGATCAATATTTTGATCTATACTCATTGTTGGTTCATTTTTATTGCTAAGTATCATTCCATTTAATGTATACGTATATTAAATAGTTCTTGCAAATAATTTATTCAGTCTGTGGCTTGATTTTCATTTCCTTAGCCATGTTTATCAAAAGCCAGAATTGGTTCATTTAATTTAGATGAGATATGGCTTAATAAAGGTTTCTATGAACCATTTTTGTGCTACATTTTCCTGGAGATGTGAAGAAAAATCTTTCACCCCACATAGGATCCAATGGAAGACCAAAGAAATGATTCCATCCAGTTTAGCTTATTGAACCAATAAGTTTTGTGGAGTTACTTATAGGAGCATACATGAGGGGTTACTTATAAGCGCATCTGTGTTAATGATTGGTGTATAGGTACTTTTCTCTTTGGTGTGGCAAAATTTTGATAAAAGCAACTTGAAATGGAAAGGGGTTTATTTTGGCTCAGGATGTGAGTCTACAGTGAGTCCGTCCATGCTGGCAAGGGTAACATGGTAGATGCAGTAACACAAAGAATGTACACACATTGCATTGGCAGTCAGGGATCAGAGAGAGATGAATGTCGATGCTCAACTCACTTTCTTAGAGACTCATTGTGGGTCTTCTCTTCTCTCCTCCATCAATTCTCTTTGGAAATTCCCTTAAACACAGCTCCAAGAGATGTGTCTCCAAGGTTACTTGGAATCCCATCAAGTGGCCAATCAACATGAACCACCTCAAAGTGCTCTTTGTCTCTAGTTCTTTTTCCTAGTCACTCTAGTTTGCTATCCAAATATTTCCAACCTTACCAAAAGTTGTGAGCATTTATTTCCTCTTCAGTTTTCTGGAACAGTTTGTGAGACTGACATTACTTTTTTTTCCCTTAAAACATTTGGTAGAATTCCCCAGTGAACGCATCTGTGCATAGTTTTATTTTTTGTTATGTAGAAAGGTTCTCAGCTGAAGTTTATTTTTAAAAACACGTTAGCAGATTTATCTACTTAAGTGAATTTGATGGCTAGTGTATTGAAAGCTACCACCTACTCATGCTACTAGTTAAAATTATTGGCATAATGTTAGCAATAATGTCCTTGAATTTTCAGCTTCAATAATCAATATTCAACTAATTCCAGAATCCATAATATCATCACATTTTTATTCTTGACATCAGTAATTTGTATCCTTTATTTCCCATCAGTAAGATTTGTCAATTTTATAGTGCCCTCACAGAGAATTTTATAGTTTAAGGGTATTTTTTAAATTTTTTGTTTTGATTCTTATTTTTCTGCTTATTGCTTCATTTGTTCTCTCACTTCTTAATTCCTAAAGAAGAAAGTTCATTATTTTTAAATACTTCTTAGTTCAAAAATACCCATTTACAGGTATATACCAATTTCTGATTTACAGGTATATACCAATTTCTGATCCACTTATTAACTTTGGATATTATAGAGAGAATTTTGATAGCATCAATGTTCAATGCATTTAGTTCAAAATAGTTTCTATTTTCTCCTTTGATCTTTTTCTGTATGCTATTAGAAATTTGATATTTAGCTTCTAAATTGAGAAACTTCTGGTTATCATGTTATAATTGGTTTTTCATTGAATTAAGTCATTCCAACTTTTTCATAACTAAATATAGGATCTATCTCAGAGACAGTTTCATTTTCACATAAAGGAAGTGTATCTTATCTGTTGTTGATCATTTGTTCTAAAATTTAAGTAATCTATATCCTTACCAATTCTCCATTTGCTCACTCAATTGCTGAGTGAGCAAAATATACTAAAATTTCTCATTATGGTCCTGTGTTTGTCCTTTGCAGTGTGTTAGACTCTGATTTTATATTTTAAAGCATTTTATTGAGGATGTATCTTCTTGATAAATCAACAAGCCCCTCATTAAGAAATTACACTTTATTCCTTGTAATATTCTTCATCATGAAGACTAAATCAATGATAATATAGATATGCAAGTTATATTTTTGTTTAGTATTAACTCGTGGAATCTTACTGTATTTTTTTTGTCTTTGTATTTAACATGTGTATCTTACAGTCACTATCTAAGCCATGCTTTTTTAAAACATTTTTTATTATTATTTCTGCTCATACAAACTTAATAGGTACACCGGTTCCCTCCCTCCCTCCTCCTCCACCCCCCCGCATCTCCTGCTCCCCCTCCCCTCACCCCTCCCTCCCTATCCCCCAGTGCCTCTCCCCCCCAATCCCCGGAGAATCCTTTAATGTGCATGCCAGACTCTCCTCTGGGCCCTCCTCTCCGATGACATACAAGGACCCCGTGGCATTTCCCTGAACCCTATCCTGTGTTCCCCTTAAGCATAGGAATACTACTGTGGCTGTCAATCCCTTGCCTCCAAGGATCTTGATGCCTTTAGCAAATGCTAGACTTTATGGGGTCAATAGTGTGTTGGACATTGTGCAGGTCATGCAAAGTCCAATTATGATTGCTTCGGCCCTAACTTATGTGGAGTATCTTGCATATCATTGCTCCTCCCATCCTTGTGCTCTTACAATCTTACTGCCCCCTCTTCCGTGAATTTCCCTGAGCTTCAGGATGGGGAGAGATTAGGCTGGCTAGGCCATGCTTTTTTTCAAGCTTTTAATGTCAGCTTTTAAATGGAATGTAGAAGTTTAATGCTTCTATTTATTTTTTTCATTCATTCTCCCACCTTTCAGTTTCTGAAGGAAGAAATTAAGTTCATTGGTATGAGTGAGGACCATCCAAGTTTGTATGTTCTTCACTGATGTGAATGGATATATACTGCCCACCTTGGAAATTATTTAGGTCAAGTCTCATTAATTCTGGGTTTCTATTTTCACTTCTTTACTGTCTTTTATTTTGTCTGGGTATCTTTATAGTTCTATAAAATAGCCTTTGTTTCCCTATAGACTAAATAGTTTTATTGTACTATTTGGTGGTTGCCTTAATGTATACAGGATGTATCTATCACATATAGTCAGATCACTTTCTTGTAATTTGTGAGCATCCTTTTTCTCCTTTTCCTACATTCTACTTGCACATCTTTGTAAGTTCCATATTCTATTGCTATTTGTTTTTGACAGCTATTTTACCTAAACAGATATAAATTATGTGGAAACGCTGCTTGTATTTAGACATGCCTAGTTACTTTTTCTGCTCACGGTCCACTTGCCATTTCTAGTGCTCTTCATTCTTCTTTGCAGAAGAGGAACTTCCCTGGTATCTTTTTTCTTGCTCTTCTTTTTCTTGCTCTAGAAGAGCCACCTTAAACATTCCTCAGAGTGAGGTGCTGCAAACAATGAATTATTACAGTTTTTAAAGGGCTGAAAAGGTATGTTATTTCTCTTTTTGAAAGCTATTTGCACTGGGCACAGAATTCTGTGGGGACTCTTTTCTTTCTTTCAGTAGTTCCACCACACACTGTTTATGAAAATAAGTCTCCTGTAACCATTAACCTTTCTCCATATGAAACTCTCCCACTGCTGACTAGCTTTTCAAAATATTCTCTTTGACACTGATTTTCAGTAACTTGATTCTAATTTCCTTTCATTTTTCATTTTGGGGATATTTTCTTTTGAATTAGATTTCTTGTTGTTTCATTTCTATGTTTTTTTTGTAAGAACCAGAATCTTACCATATAAACCAAACTCTCAACTTCACTGGATAGCACAGGATACACCCAACCCTCCATTCTTCTGCTTCTGCTTCCAAAGTGCTGGGGTTATAGGCATGTGTCAGTGTTCAGGATTTGTCCTACTTTTTCTGTTCCCCACTTCTTATTCTTAGGAACTCCAATTGCATACATATCTGGTTGCTCCATGTTGGTCTATAGCTCTACCCATTTTTTGTTCCATCTTCAATCTTTGCATCATTTGGGGTTTGTTCCTAGTGACATGACTTCAAAGTTGTCAGTCTGTTCTTCTGTGATGTTTAAGGCACTCAGAATCCTATTTCGTGTATTTTTAACTTCAGAATAGTGGCTTTTTCCTTTAGAGACTCTTTTGCATCTTTATTTTTGTACCTTTCATGTCTCTAACATTATTCAATTTTCACTTTCACTTCTTATACAAAGGGCGAATTAATTTTCATTGACTATCTTTTTCTCATTATAGATAATATCTTTTATCCTTTTGCATGCTGGGTATTGAATTTTAGAAAATGTGTATGTTGTTATGTAGGATGAAGTTTTTTATGGCATTCCAGTAAATATTTCAGAGTCTTGCTCTGGTCATAGCTTTTTAAGTTGTAAGGCTCTGTTTAAGCTATGTAAGTTATACTTGTAGCAATATTGAGCTTGGGAATGTATTAATCTTGAACAGGAACTCTTGCTGCATGAAGTGTCTTGATTTTAAAGCTGTAAATAATGCTATCATACTGTAATAAACATGTGACCTCAACAATCTTTAAAAGAACTATTGTATTCACAGACACAGGTTGTAACTGATCCTAGCAGTTACAATGCTACCAACATGAGAAACCAGGAGAACTGGCCACACCATATCCCCGGCAATAGTAGAGGGTAAAAACCAATGCTGGTTTTACCTAAAAATGTTAACAAGTCCTCTCCATTTAGTCCACCTGCCTGGAGAATGGTCCCACCTGATATATGCTCGGACTTCCTCATCAGTCATATAGTTAAGACAGAGTCCTACAGATTTACTCAAAACTTGCCTTATGTCCAGAGACCCCACATCTCAAGGGTCAGTCGATAGCCAAAACTTTCTGTCACAGCAAACATTATTCCTAGCCCTGCAGGAGCTGCAAGTGTTTTCCCCTGTGATCTGTTCAGAAGCTTTTCTATGGTTCTCAAAGTTTTCTCACACTTCTGTGCTGATTTATGGCTCGATCCTCGAGCAGAGCCCTGTGTAGGTGTTAGAGGTTCTCTCTGTGCAATTCTAGCCTCTCTCAGCTATTGTCTCCAGTTATCTGGGCCTTCAAGTCTTAAAACTCCTTCCCAGTACTTGAAGGATGTCAGACTGTTTACTGAGCTGTTTTGAGTTTCTCCTGAAACTTTTCCTCAGGAAGCTAAAACAAGCTGACAGTTCTCCACATCAGTCTCTCATCCTTCAGAAATCATATTTTCCAGTCTGATGCTCAATAAATAGGAATATCATTAATCATATATTTCATCTGTTTTTGAATAACTATAGATGAGAGAATTCCTCTGGCCTTTTATATTCTATCTAACTCTGACATAAAATAATCCCAGTGTCTATATTGTCATCTTCATTACTAATGGACTTTGAATTTATAACTCATCTATTCACTCCAAACACATTTCAGATTCTAAAATCAATACACGTGGCACACTTGAGGATATGCACAGTGCAAAGAGGGAAAGATCTGAATGATACGATGAACACATGCCCAGTGAAAAACAAATGATAATAGTCACTGCCTTTTGTTTCTGTGTTCATTTCTCAGCTTGGCTGGTATCACTTTTTATTCTTCATTGGTAGTTTTGCTATTCAAAATTATCCCCATACACATTAATTGTTTTAGTTTCTTTACACAATGCTGCATCAAAATCTGAGCTAAGCAACTTGGGGGGCTTAATTCCAGCTCAAGGTTCACGGGGTTACAGTCCACGATGGCAGGAGAGTCACTGGATCAGGAATCGACAGAACTGGCCACATCATATTCACAACAGAAGCAGAAAGCAACAGATGAATGCAGGAATGCTCACTTGCTTACTTATGTTCAAATTACTCTCCTTATCTTTCTACAGTCCCAGATTATCTGCCCTACAGAATGGTTCTGCCCACAATGGCCTAAGGCATCCCCTATCAATGATGCAATCAAGACAGTCTCCTACAGACAGACCTTAGAGAGTGACACTCAGGTGGGCCTTCTGGACTACAAGTTGGCAGTCAAAACACAGCAGTGGTGAGGTTCTGTCTCATGTTCCTGTCACAATGAGATTTTAATGCACATTATGAAAACAATATACACGTTAGATAAGTTTCCATCAGTCATGAGGATGGTGCTGAGCTATGAGTTCTATGGTGATGAATTAGCACATTATTCTGTATGGTGTCATATGCAGAAATACCAATAAACAAAAAGTTAATAATCAATTAGTTGACCAAACATAGAAGTCACCCAAAAGCCTTACCTTATATTCATCCCAGAGGTACTGCTCTGTATTTGCTAGCTTGGCTACCATGGCGGTTTCATGGATTGTAGACTACAGCTACCAGAAATAATGAGAATGGATTCTATTTTAGCAGCACTGTAAAGGAGATCAATATCCACGCTCTCACAGAGTCTCGCCATAGTGTGTTCATTCTGGTAAAGGGAAGAAGGAATTCAGTCCAGGTAGACATAATTGTGTTAGTGTCAAGGACTTGGAAGGTTAAGTAACAAGAAAGAATAGCCTGAACGGTGTTCAGAATTATGAATTCACTGCCAGTGTTACAAGTCCCCTGAATAGAATGACCTTGTCCACTAGAGGAGAGAAGTGACTCCCTAGAGTTTCCCACAAAGTTCTTTTGCTGGAAATGCAAACTTCTTCAGGTTCCATGGGGTCCATGCATTCAATAAAGATACACTCCAGCTTCATATTCCAGAGGCTGCACATGGATCAGAGGTTGGGGCACAGAAAAGCTTGATTCGTCCCTTCACGGGATGACAGTGAAATTTGGAGGGCAAGAGGGGGCGCAAAGGAGCAAAGTCAGTGCAGCGTGGTAAGTGAACAGGGAAGATGCACACAGACTGCTGCAAAGGTACAAAGTTTTGGGGAAGGGAATGGGCAAGATACTACAGATTTCTGTCTTTGAGGCATAAAATATATGAAGAAGTTAAACTAGCATTTTACAGGGGAATTGCAGTTGCAGAAGCAACAGGCGAAGACCCAGAGGAGACCCAAGAACCAATGACATAAGGAGAAAGAAGCAAGACTTTACACGTAAACGAACAAGAGCCATGAAAGAATGTCCAGCACAAAAGTGATAGACAATATTTGCAGTTTTAAGTTGTTCTTAATACCATATTCACATGGATTTGATGGGGAAAAACTTGGAGGCACAAAAAAGGTGAACTGAGTAGGTGCTGTGGCCAACGACAGGTGAGATGGGAGGGACCTGAATAAGCTCCACACAAGCTTTCGCAGTTCCCATCTTCCACCAGCACTGGAGCTCTTCACCGCACCCCACGTATGTCTTATCTTTCATGCATCTTTACGCTGCTGTACCAGTTTACTTTTGCTTGCAGTTTTGCTTCCTTACTTTGCGTTTATTCAGCTTCACTTTCAAGCTTCGGCCCACATCCACAGTGTCCTGCTGCCCTTAATCTTTAAGTTGATAGTTTCTCATTATTATAACTTCTTTCCAACTACATAAATACTTGTTAATCAACTAAGGACTCAAGTAGGTTCTACCTGAGGGTCAAAAATTATGCCTTGTATACACCCAGTGTGAATAAACACAGACACTGACTCAATAGTTCGAATAGGCAGCTCTGAAACTTCAGAGCTCAGAATCTCCTGGCGAGCTTCATAAAACAAAGATGGGTAGATGGTCCACAGAGCTCCCCTTCAATAACTGTAATATATAATATGGGACATGAGATTCTCATTACCAGCAAATTCCCATCTGATGCAAAGGCTGGTGGGAATAGATGTATATATAATTCCTTGTAACAACACCATTTATGAGTTAAGAATTGAAGATGTGCATGTAAAAGATGTTGAAACTGTAAAATTGTATGTACTGTTTAAAGTTTGAAGAAACGTCCTATGTGCATAAAACAAACAAAATCAGAGGCGTAGACAGGGAGAACAGGACAGGATTAACCCTCATGTATGACCCCTGTTGACCCTTGCATTGTAACACCTGTAGCAGTCACTTGGCATGTTTGCTAAGAAATGTCTGACAAAACAACCTGAGAGGACAAGAGGCTTATTCTCTTTTATGACAGTCCAGTTACATTCCTTGTCCATTTTGACAGAAGAGTCCACATCATCACCACGGGACCGAGGGAACTGGCCACGCCATATCCACATAGTAGCTGAGAGAGGGACGATCCTTCCTTGCCTGACTGGCACACTTGTACCTAACTAGGACTCCATCCCTTGTCAGCTTGACACAAAAACACATCCATTGAAAAATGTAATCTTCAGTCTTTTTCCTCAAAGGTGTTAAATATATCTAATGATATTAATACATTTAACTTTATAGCTCTAAAACTCTAAAAATTCTCATAGGCAAATTTTAGAATGTTTTGGCATTAAAAGCTCAGTTACAACATTTTAAAATTCCAAAGTCTCTTAACCATAAGAATTTATCAAATCAAAGATAAATACTTAAAGACAGATGAAATATCAAAATGAAAGCATTATGATCTAATAAGAAAAATACCAAATTATGACCAAAGTCTAGCTAGTCAAATACTGCATCCTATCTTTCAATGTCCATCTTTTGTTGCTCATCATATAGTCACAGTGGCTAAAAGATTCTGGGCAATCCCAGTCCCTCTTTACAATTCAAAGTTGTACATGTCACATTTCTTTAGATCAGGTTGAATCTCCACTTGCAGCCATCCTCAGCATACATCCCATGGTCTGGAAGTTCCAACGATACTCTGGGTTTGCCTCTACAGTTAAAGTTCCACCTTTCTTTGCAGTCTCTCCAAATCTGCCACTTGGTGATAAGCTTCAGTCTCTCTCCATAAACCCTTCAATCTTGCATTAAAACCAGTACCGCCTGAGTAATGCTGACAGATTCTGCACAAATGTCAAAATTTAGCTTAATCCAGTTGAACCACAGCTGTGCTGACCTTTTTTAAATTTCGATTCATATTTATTATTTTATGAGTAGCAAGAAAACAAGCAACTCAAAATGTGATAAAGTATCATCTACGTTAACTACACATGTACATACATATTACTTTTTTCAGTTTTGCTTTGTTTATTTATTATTTGTGTGTGCTGACTCTGCCCTTTTCTTTTTTTAATTTTGAAGACTGTATTCACATTTTAGCATTTTAGAAAATCACTATGATTTCTTGACAATTTTGAACTTTCTCAGATTCTAAAATTTGCAAAATTATAAGCTCTTTTGTGTAAAAACATATGAACATCATAGATCAATGAAATAGCATGTATTACTACTACCAAAATGAATATAGCATTTGTTGACATTTTGTTATGCATATTATATAAAACAGGAAAATACTAACTGTATAGTAACTACTTAATTATACACAATTTTTATTACACATTTTATTTTTGCCTAATCACACAAGCTCAATCGGTACCCCCTTCTTCACCCTCCCCCTTCCCCTCTTCATTGCACTCTGCCCCCTTCCCCCTCCCTCTCACCCCTCCCTCCCTCTCCCTTTCCCAGCACCTACCGCTTCTTCCCTCCCATCCCCCAGAGCATCCATTTATGTGGGCACTGAACCTCCATATGAATCCTTTACCCTAGTGAGGGTTTCGGACTCAGTGGCATAACTTGGGGCCCCTTCTTGGGCTGCCCACTAGCATGGGAACTCTATTATGACTGTTTTACCTCTTTCTGCCCTTTTCATGGTAGTCAAAGATTTCAAAGGGCAAGGAACATCTTCAGGTTGGGCTTTCAGCCCCTAAAGGAATCCAAGCTTTCAAACCATGTAATCTCCATATGGTGGTATCCACTTCTTCCACCATCCCAGTCACATTCCTTCAATGATGCTAATTTCTCCAACAGCAGCCACTGCTCTGCTGTCTACCCTTTTCTCATCTAAAGTTTCAAGGCTGCCAAAATAGCTCTCCTCTAACAAGCAAACCAATCAAGTTTCTTTAAATTCAATGTTGCCAGAGTTCTTGTTCCTTCGATCACAATCTGGGTCCAAACATTTTACAACTTTCTCAGCATCACTGTCTTCCAAACAGCCAAGAAATTAACAGTATTTTCAACACACAATTTCAATGTCTTCAAGCATTGCCACATTCCTCCTCAAAAAAAAACATTGAAAATCCACAAAGTCCATAGAGCCAGATTTATCAGCAACATCTCCACTTCTCTGGTACCAAATTATGCCATAGCCTGCATGGTTGCTGATAAACTCATGACAAAACAGATTAAGGGGTCAAGGGGTTTATTCTCCCTTAAAGCAGTCTGATAATAGTTTCTTGTCTAAATATGCAGGAATCCACATCATTACCAAGGGGCTGAGGGAACTGACCATACCATATGCACATAATGGCTGAGAGGACAGTCCTTACTTGCCAGCATGTCTATCCAAGTTTACAAAAGGATGACAAATTTATCAACCAATTCCCCCCATCTTATTCACCTCCCAGGAACTAGACTCCCTATCATGGACTGGGTTTCCTCCATTAACTAGGCAATCTTCTGCAGGTTTGCTCTGGGCTTAACTACTATATTCCACAAATGTGCCCAGAAGAACTCTTAGCCATCAGGTTGACACCTGTATCTAACAATGATATCACCTTCTGGTAGCAATGCTTTTATGTTTCTAAAACTGGGTTATATGTTTCAAATAAAGTCAAACTTTTACCATGTGAGAAAAATGTATAAGGCATTCATTCATGTATTTCTGGAATCATGTCCCCAAGTAATGATGGATTTGATAGAGTCAGATGCTAATGAAAAGCACATATAGGGTTCTTCAATCTAATTCTCTTCCTGCTTCTCTCTCTCTTTATCTCTCTCTCTCTCTCTCGGGCTTCACATGAGGTAGATATTACCCTGAGGTAATTACCAAGTGTATTAGTTAGGGTTCTCTAGAGTCACAGAATTCACAGAACGAATATATATATATATATATAATATATATAGGAAATTTATTGAGTTGGCTTACAGATATGGCTGAGGTAGTCCAGTGAAGGCCGTCAGTAGCCAAGGTAGTTCCAACGATGGCTGCCAACAGCTAGCTGCTCAGTTTGGTAGTCAAGTAGGTGATGGCTGAAGGCTGGAGAACTCCTAGAGTCTTAGTCTAGTGGAAGGTCGAAGGAACCAGGGCGGCCAGGAAGGAAGAACGATTCCTAGCACAGCTGCAAGAAGGGATCCGTTCTCCTTGGTGGCTCCTTTTTATATGATGCAGTATTGGGAGAATCCTTTGAGAGCTTTGGAGTTCTGATAGGATCTAGGGCGTGTACTATCCTTTCAAGAAGTCTCAGTTGATCCTTTCCAGAGGTGGTCTCAGCCCAGCTTAGTCAATACCCTGTGTGTCAAGTTGACACCCAGGCTTAACTATCACACCAAGCTTATAATCATCCTTTCTGGAATTCAGAGAGAATTCAGAATGGGGCTGCAGAGATGCTTAGTTGTTTAAGTGTTAGCTTCGAAAGCCTAAGGATCTGAGTGTGATCTCCAGCACCCACGTGTAAAGGTCAACAAAGCTGGACTTAGCAGCATACACCTGTTATCCCCGGTGTTGGGGAGGTGGAGACAGGACGCTCCACAGGACTCAATGACCAGACAGCTGACCGGATCTGCAAACTCCAGTTTCAGTGAGAGATGGTCTTGAAAAGTAAGGTGGAGAACAATAGAGGAAAACACGTGATGCTGCTAGCCTCTGTCTTCCATATGTGCACACACATTGCCCCCCTACATGTGCTCGCGCGCGCGCACACACACACACACACACACACACACACACACACACACTAAATAAAATTCAAAAGGTACATTAACAAATAAAAGAGCACATTTCATGACTGAGGAATTCAAACAATTGTATTTGGACTCATGAAGGTGGAAAGCCTCAGGGCCACTCACTTACTAGGCACAAGTAAATCAGGGAACCGTGTAAATCATTGGCTTCTATTAGTGGGGGGTTTTTTGTTATTGTTTTCTGTAGAGAAGCTGTGAAGTTATCAGAAGACTACAATGAAAACAAATGAAAATGTGATGCAGAACTTCACAAAAATAAATGAACTGAGTAGAACAAGTAACCCTTGGGAGATCTGACAACTAATGGAAAATGAAATAGAAGAGATTTTACAAAGAAAATCAGTTTGGTTGATGCAATGGGATGATCAGCACTCACTCACACGGCAGAAGACAAAGCAAAGCAGAAGAGAGCTGGTCAAGTCAACGCCTTGGAGAAATCCACCCCTTCCTCTCAGAAGTTTTTTTTTAATTTTTATTATTATTATTATTTATTCAATTGTGCATGTGTGTGTGTATGTATGTGCACGCATGTGTGTGTATGTCTGTGTATGTGTAGAACCACGGACGAATACGGGAACCACCATGGATGCCTCCACCTCCTTCTTGTTTACTCTGCCCCGGGATTCACAGGCTCCGCCCTACCAGGACCAGAAGCACAGGCCGCCCCCGCTTCTGCCTGGCGTCTATACGTGGGATCTGGGATCTGAACTCAGGACCTTCCGCCTGCAAGGCAGAGGCTTAACCCCTGAGCCACCTCTCCAGTCCCCTATAGAAAAAGGACCAAAGGGAGGCAACTGACAGACAGAATTGTTATGACATGCTAAATGTTCAGGAGTGAGAAAAACAGCACTCTGACAGGCTTTTTAGTAGGCTTTTGAAGTAGCCACTAGCAAGAAATCAGGAATTCTACTCATTTTATTAAATGGGAGTAAAACAACACATCTTAATACATGTAAGAGACATTGCCTCATTTTCTATAGTCACCCTGTTTGTTATCAAGTGGTTCTTTAGCTCCACAAAGTATTAGATGAGCACAAGACAGTTGAATTGTAGGCATGATTAATTCATTGGACTGGTTGCTGGCTGGTAGGAGGCTCATTCATTTATCTAGTTGGCTTTCCCAAAGAATGGGAGCCTGGTTATGAAAAGAGCACTTTTTTCTAGCACCCTGAACACTTCTCAGTTTGCTCACGTGTCATCTTCCATAGTAGACCTCCTCAGGGATCCAGTTTTTGCTGGCTTATCAAATCTCCACGGAAGTACATGTAACATAATAGATGCTGCTGTTTAATGTATCACAGGAAAGGGTTAAAAAAGAATGAGAAAGTAGGCAGAAGACTGCTTAGAAATTCCAAATATATTCCCATGATCTTTATTTTCTGAGGCCCAAAAGAAAGAACAGTAGACCTGGACTCTCTTTCTAAATTTCAGAAGCTAGCATGTCCATTTGTGCATAAGCAAACTTGGAGATGACTTGCTCAGGCATGAGCGGTGATTTATCTGGGAGGCTTTAGGAGTGCTCATTGATGATTTGATCCATTCACAATAGTGCTGTTAAAGTATTGGCTTGAATTTAATTCAAGCTTCCAACTACTGGAGATGCTGGAGATGAGTTCATATAATTCCAGGATAAACTGAGGTTTTCCTGTGTTGGGCAGGATTGCTCCAAGTTCAGTCCGGTTCCTGACACCAGCTCTGTTGTTGATCAAAGGAAGACTAGTGGCACAATGTCTGGAGGATTATTCAACAATGAATTATACCTGAATTTACTTCTAATTTCAAAAGAAGTCACTAAGACTCCTTTCTCAGCTCTGACCTAAGATCTCTCACTTACTTCCTTCTTCCTCATTTCCAACTGTGTGTGCGTGCAACTGTGTATGTTTGTGTGTGCACGTGTGCGTGTGCGTGTGTGTGTGTGTGTTGGTATTATTCAAATCATCATTCTAATTTTGCCCTTTGTAATGCAATAATCTAAGAATATACAAATCTGGAAAATCCACAGATAGCCTCAAAGCCAAACAAGTGGAAATCTTAGTTTATCATATGCACACATAAACATCGTTCTATATCACTAATCTTACACATCACAGTAAATATAAATATATCAGGAAAAAAATTAATATCATTGAGTCACATTGCATTTTTACCGCACACTGCCACTTTTCGCCCAGTCTGTTGTTAATTTCTTCCTTTTTGAATATTCACGTAAGTAAACCGTCAGACAATTAGTCTCCGTACACTCTTGATCTTTTCAATGTCCCTTTCTTCCTCTCAGTTATAGTCAAATTGTTCTTCAAACTAAAACCCTACTACTGAAAGTGAAGTCTAAATACATTGAGGTTTAAGGGGTTTCTTGAGATTAACATCCTCCTGCCTCAACTCTACCTTACCTTATACTGCCCTAAACCTCCCTCTCTGCATAACTTTACTGGTCCAGACTTACAAACATATTCTTATTTCATCAACAAGAAAGAAGCTTCTGCCCTTAGCTGACTCTCAGTTCCAACCCATTTCCAGAATTGCATCTTGGAATAAACCACATTCAACCCTCAACTGGGTATTAACACCCTATTTCTCTCCAATTCTTGAGTTCCCATAGTTCTCTCACAATGCCTTGTGCATTTCGTCTGGTGTCCATCTTTCCCACATGCCCATGCACTCCTGGACCACATAGGTCATGCTACATGCATCTCTGAATCCATCAAGAATAGTATCTTGGTTTTCCAGAAACTCATCATTATTATAAATAGACCTCTTGCAGATGTGTGGAGCCAGTCAGAGCTGCCAAAGTTTACGAGTGCAAAAAAAAAAAAAAAAAAAAAACTTATCCTGCAAACACATTCCCACACCTGAACGAAACAGAAAAAGCCACAGGGACAATTCCGTCTGACTGGGGTCCATAAACTGAAGGTGATTCCTTGAATAATTACCTTCTCCCTTGAGGACCAAAGAGATGATTTGCTCTGGATGGAAAATGTTTGTCATTTATCCTTTTCATGAGGTCGCCTTTCACACAGTTGAGACATGGTGCTTCTTCAAATCCTTTATTAGTGTTCCTGCCTTATCATTTTATCTCATACTCTCAGGAACGAGTTTCTCTACCTTGCAGCCAGGCATTTTACTGCATCACTTCAGGAGTCACCATTACTCTGCACTTGAACCTTTCTCTAGCTTCTGCCCAGAAACCTAGTTTCCCTCTAAGATCTGCTTCGAGAATTTTTATCTCTGAGATGCCCTCTCACTATTTTATAATAAACTTTCAATTCAGTGTGTGTATTCACCAAATATTAGTCATGCATTGGGCTGACTCTCTTTCTTTCTTCTGTATGATACCCTAAGAGCTTTGAGGTAAAGACAAGATCCCATTCACGTTCAGATTCCAATTGCTTTATGTTGTGGGAAGCTGTAGTAAGTATGTTTAAATAAATTAGCAAATGAACTCATGGGAAAAAAAAATAATTTCATGGAAGAAGAAAAGCAAAAAAATTACTGCTACATGTCAATGTTGGACAAATGAACCAAGCAACAATTCACATCAATTGTTATATATATATATGTGTGTGTGTGTGTGTGTGTGTGTGTGTGTGTGTGTGTATGTATGTATGTATGTATTCTTGCATCTTGTGTTAAATTGATTCTCTGAGGTTAGAATTGTGAAATAATGGGAATGATGAAAGCAAAAGTTAGAGTTGTAAACCAGAATCCCCACTTTGTGGCTATGACTAGGAGCAAAGGGTGCATCCTGATTTCTCATCTGGTGGAATAAATGAGCACAGCAATGTTCTCTGGGATCTGTCTCACTGTACACATCCCCACACCCTCAAGCCCACTGCCCCTTCCACACTGTGCTGGTCCCACCCACACAACCTCCATGTCCCACCGTCAGCGCTTGGCCGTCCCTTCCCGCACACACCTCCACTCGTCACCCCAGTTGTCTCTGCACCATCTGCCTGGTCGGGTGTACCTCGGAACACGCTCGCCCCTGTCCATCAGCTCCCTGTAGGACATGGCGTCTCTAGAACCACCTCCTACCCTGCGCCCAGTGAGCTGTCTTCTCACCCTCCTTCAGAAAACTCTTCAAGTCGCTTTCCTCCCGGGCATTCGGATTGATTTGGAGCTAGTCTTTGTACGTGTGAAGGTGTGTGGGGGTGTGCAACTTGTAATTATAGCAAACACCATTCGTAGCTCCCAAGCCTTCAAATTCTTTCAACACCCTCATGTCACTTAGTTTGTCAAGTAATAAAATGAGTAAATATTATTTTTTACCTTTGTGTGCATGCTCACGTGTCTGAGTATAAGCACACATGTGCCATAGAACAGCTATGGTGGGATCCAAGCTGTGAGCATCTGAGGGTGTTTGGGAGCTACCTTATCGAATCGGCAGCTTTATGGCAGAGAGATGCATTCCAACAGGCAAGGTCCTACTTATTTTCAGAGAGTAACAGAGAGCTTACCTCCTCTTGTTACAGCATACGAGAACTGATACTGACATATAAATCCCTGATTTTAATCTCTTAACTTTTAGATACTAATATCCATCTCCTCCCTCTATATTTGTGTTTACCTTTCTTCTCAGCTTAAAAGTGTCTCCCCAACCTCCTTCTAGCCCCAAATTTACTGAATCATGCAGTTCTTTCTCCAAGTTACAACCCAGCCCTTACCTCTTCTTAGAGTCTCCCAAGAAAGCATTCTATCATAAAACAATCTAAAACAGGAACTTTATCTAAATAAAGCAAAGCGACTAGTAGTAGAACTTGAGCAAAAATTCTGTAATACTATCTTATTGGAGAAAATCTGGAATTTTGAAGCATGTCATCCTAGCAAGGTGCACATTCTAACACACTGGCTGTGTAGCATTTGTCAAATTGAACTAGAGCAACAAGCTTGGCCACTTGTCAATTAAAGATATGCCCTCTGGTCATCTTGTCCTACTGTTGCCCTCAAGGAACGATAAAGTCTGTTTTACTAGGCGGTGGCTTCTGTCATTAATTTCTCATGAAATTCTATTTCTCTGGGTCATATCGTTGACATTTCCAGTGCTGTAAAAGCATATGGAAGGTGAGGACCATTGGCATGGATGCTCTTAGCCCTCCCTGGACACTCTGAAGTGTTTGATGAATGGGGCAGAACATTAGTTGAGAAAACTGCATATTAATAATACGTGGCATCCAATTTTGCATACATTCCAGACCTTCTGAGATCCTGAACCTCCAATTAGTCAAATATAACCCAATCCAGTCTACCATTTGATTGGTTCATTTTATCAGAGAGTCAAGAAAACACACTTCATCGGCATCTCTTTCATCGTGAACCCTCCGTCTCTAGCTCTGGCTCTAGTCTCATATGGGTGCCACAGCCCTGCAGACTCCTCTTCGTGGTTTTCAGGATAGAAAGTCCTGCAGTGGGTCCTGGGCACTCTGCGAAACACCGAACCATCATTTTATCAACTGATGAAAAATAACGTGACATAATCCTTTGTTTCTTTGTCCACTTTCTCTTATCACATGATGTGGCCTCTCTGTAAAAACTCCAACGTAGGGAGCAACTTGAGCAGGCAAAGGATTTCTCACTGATGAATTTTATTATAAATACAAGGTGGGGCCAAGTGGTTCTGAGTGGCACTGCTTGCAGTAATGAAGTGGGGATTCGAACTTGTGGTCAAGCAACAGCACCGGTGCCTTCAGCTCCCATGGGACTGTGTAGTATCACTACTGAATCAGCAACACAAACACGCATTGCACATAGGTTGTTCTTTTTCAGACCAAATATGCTTTTATGCCTGTCAAAATAATCTATAGGGACCTAATTTAAGCAAAGTATGTTCTCCAATATGCATTAATGAGTCATTAAGAATGGTTTGCAATTAGCCAATCAATTTTTTATACCTAAATCCTTGCTCTTCGATTGCTTCAGATTGCTTGAAAGTGTTCTCTCAAGCATTTTAAACATCCTTGGCTGTAGTCTTGTTCATACTATTCATTTGTAAAAGTTACAAGGAACTTGTTTTACTTGACTAAAGTTTTCATTTCCCAATACTTGTAACCAAATTAATAAGAATTATACTTGGCTTTTCATGTCTTCTTTAAGAGCAGAAAAGGATCTACTGGATCATTTAGTCTGACCCATTCAGTTTATAATGAGGAAGCAGATAAGATGTATTAAAAGCAGCTTTTATGCAGATGGTACAGTGAGGTGTTGGCAAAGCCAGGCCTGAAATACAGTACTAGCTTTCTACAGCAAGCTGGGGGCCTATTGTGTATCCTACTACAGCTCTCGGAGGTTTTAAACTTTTCCATATGACTCCTTTATTTTTCCTAAATTAAGCGCAAACTGAAGCAACACTGGAATTTTTAAAGAGGGTTGAAAAGCAGCAAGCCTCAGTCATAAATTCATGGGCATTAAAAAATAAGGTAGACGGGGCCAGTGAGATGACTCAACAGACAGAATAAGATGCTTGTGTACAAACCTGGAGACTTGAGTTCAATCCCTGGAGTCCACAAGATCGCAGGGGAGGATGGATTTCTGAAAGTTGTCTTCTGACCTCCGCATATGCACCACGACACACATGTATCTGTTCTCTTTCTCTCTCTTTCTCTCTCGCTCTCAAATAAATAAAATAAATTTTTAAAATGCAGTAGATTCCTTTCTTTTCTTACTACATGACATGCATGATTTTCATAAAGCTTAGTCAATATATGTCATAGTTAGGCACGGATGTCAACTTGACAGTGGAGGGTTTGAGCTCTGGACACATTTGTAGAGAGTTGATGGTTGAGTTAAGCCCAGAGCAAACCTGCAAGAAATTGTCTAGCTGATGGGGAAGGCCTAGCCATGGTGGGTGGGACTAGGCTCTGGAATAAATCACGGAGAGCAGGTTGAGAAAGTGGCATCCTTGTGTACACTTGGCCAGACATGCTGGTCTGGCAAGTAAGGATTGTCCATCTTTCAGCCGTTATGTGGTCATGGTGTGGCCAGTTCCCTTGGCCCTGGTGTTGGTGTGTGCTGTCCCATCAAGCTGGACTGAGAACTATAACCAGATTGTCAGTAAGGAAATAAACCCCTTGTTCCCTTAAACTGTTTGATGATCATTTATCAGCAACCATGCAGGTGGACTACAACAGAATTTGGTACCCAGAAAGTGGGGTGTTGCTGATGAATCTGATTATGTGGATTTTGTGGCTTTTGAACAAATCTGCTGGACAAATTGGAAATGCTTGAGAATTTTCACTTTGCGGATCTACAAATATCATTCTTCAGAGTTTAGTGGGCCAATTGCTGAGAGAGATTGTTTGGGCCCAATTTGTGATGAGGGGAACAAGGACTTTGGTGAAGATGAATTTAAAGATGATGGACTAGCTTGCTTGACAGAAGAGAGCTATGTTGGCAGCCTTAAAGGTTTGGATGTGCAAAGGGCAGGCAGCAGAATATCTGCTGCTATTAGAGAAATGAGTGAAGGAAAACCTAGTGACTTGCACTGGGACAGTGGAAGACATGAAAACCACCGTATGACAAGTTTGTGGTTTGGAAACTCAAATTCCTTCAGGGGCTGAAAGCCCAAGTTAAAGCCGTTTCTTGCTCTTTGGATGTTTGGCTGCCTGAAAGAGGTTTTTCCAGCATCAGCCCATAAAACTTGGTACAGCTGTGGCTCATGTGGACTAAGCTACATTTCAAACTCGCTTCAGAGTCTGGCAGTGTTCCCCAGGTGGTACTGGTTTTGGTGAACAGTTTGAGGGGTTCATGGAAAGCAGCAAAAGCTTGGCACCAAATGGAAGGCAGAGAGTTCCTGCGAAAGAAGGTGAAGCTTATAGCTGCAGAGGCGAACCCAGAGTGTTAGAGATGCCAGAACCGTGGGATGTAGGCTGAGGACTGCTGCAAGTAGAGATTCAGCTTGGTTCAAATGAACTCTGCTTTTACAATTTCAAGCTGCAAACAGGGACTGGGAATTCCTGAAAATCTTTGAACCACCGTGATTACATGATGAGCAACAGAAGATGGACATTGAAGTACAGGATGCAGTAATTTGCTGGACTTTGATCTTAATTTAAATGTTTTCTTATTGTATCAAGATCTTTCTGTTTTAGTGTTTTATTTGTTTTAAAGTATTTAACTTATTCTGATTTAATACACTTTTAAAGTTAAAAAAAAACTTTGAACTTTTAAAATGTTGGAACTGAAGTTTTAATGAGAGAACATTTTAAACTTGTCCATGAAATGTATTTAAATTTTTAAGATAACTTTTAACAAGGATTGAAGGTTACAGTTTAAAAGTGCTATGTTTTTGTGTCAAGTTGACAAGGGGTGGAGTGCCATAGTTAGACATAGTTAGACACAGGTGTCAACTTGACAGTGGAGGGTTTGAGCTCTGGGCACATTTGTAGAGAGTTGATGGTTGTGTTAAACCCAGAGTGAACCTGCAGGAGATTGTCTAGCCTGATGGGGAAGATCCAGCCCATGGTGGGTGGGATTAGGCTCTGGAATAAATCACAAAGAGCTGGTTGATAGAGTTGGCATCTTTCTCTACACTTAGCCAGACATGCTCGTCTGGCAAGTAAGGATTGTCCATCTCTCAGCTGTTATGTGGCAATGGTGTGGCCAGTTCCCTCGGCCCTGGTGTTGGTGCTGCTCTCCCTTCAAGCTAGACTGAGAATCGTAACCAGACTGTCGTAAGGAAATAAACCCCTTGTTCCCCTAAGCTGTTTGATGGTCATTTATCAGCAACCATGCAGGTGGACTGCAACAATATATCAACCATCTCTCTTCATAGTTTCAAATGGGAATCTCACATTGTCTTAAATAGCTTTGAAAAAGAAGAAACTTCAGCACTTGCCAGGATGCCATGAAATCAAAGGGAAGGCCCAGCTGTTACTATACCTATGGAATGGGGACTTACTAGTGAAAATACTTGGGTCTAAAGCTGGATGAGTGAAGAGAAACGCACATATCAATGGGATGGTCTGAAGAGCCGTAACTTGATCTACCTCAGAGGCCTGAGCCCCTACGGGAGTAGACAAGCTAGGAGTGAACCCAGGGCTCCATAGAAGCACACAGATAGAAGGATAAGTGGAAATGGGAGAGAAGGCTGAAGGGAAGGAAGGGGATGGGAGGGAGGAAGGAGAGGGGTAAGCTAGGATGAATATTCAATATCCTTATAAAAGTAGAAAAATTTTAAATATTTTAAAAAAGGGAAGGTCCAGCTTCTGATCCAGAGCGAAGGAAACCAGGCTGTGTTGGCACAGGCCCCGTGACATCCAGCCAGCCAGTCCTTGACCTTGAGTTGCCTCAAGCAGGAGCAGCGAGGACCTGGCGCTGCTGAGGTCTGGGGAAATCAGCCACTGTGACAAGTAGGCACTTTGTAGGCAGCATCTCCCCACACCCACAGCACCGTGTCTCAGATGACCAAACTAAGTCGCAGAAGCTACAAACTTTGCCCAACTCTCACATGTACTAAAAAATCAGCGATGGAACCGGATTCCCATAGAGGTCTCTTTATTTCAGTGTGTATGTGCGCTCTTCCCTCGAGGTAATGTAGAGGTGTCACAGGTCATTGTGACTTGCAAGGAAGTCAACAGCCCACTGACAAAGAAAGAGCACATTGTGGATCTGATGTCAATGAATGCAGATAAATGGATGAATGAGTGTAAAGTCAAGTCCAATGGAAATGAAGTGATTGAGCGGTTTCTATCATTTCTTCAATGTCTGCACTAAGTATAAAATATAGAAGGAACAAGCAATCAAAGCCAAGAAGTCTCAACCCTTGATATCAAATTAGGTCCCTAGGTCATCCAGGAAGACATCCTTCGGGAGCTTTGGAAATGCAGAATTTCAGTCCCATCCAGCCCTGCTCAACCAGAGTCTGCTTGCTAACAAGTCTCCCAGGATGTACAGTCCAGAAATGTCTAGCAACACTGATCTCAGCTAAGCAGAGGACAGCAGGGGCCTGTGGAATTCCATCAGGAGAGAGAGAGAGCTGGGAGGTGGAGGGATGAGAGGAGACTCGGAGGCAGTGCCGTGGGACTGATGGTCTGTGAGGGGGGTGGAAATATTTAGAATCCTCCTAGATAGTAAGCAATAAGGGAAACCTACAGATGGACGATCAGAGTAGAAAGTCCAGCATTTCAGGGGCAAGAAGAAAACCCAAGGAAAAAGGAAAGGAAAGCTTGGCGTTTTTCATTCTGGTGTTCTGGCAGTGTTCTAAGTTCAGCTATTCCCACATGGAATATTTCAATTTGCAGAAAGAAAATTTGTTAAGTGTGTACATGTGCATCTGGGAAATATGGATGCTTGTGAGAGTAGAAGATAGCTGGACTCTCCTACGCAACTGTGCTGCAAAACAAACCTGGCCCGCATCATGACTCCACCCGAGATGAGAGCCTGGCCCATGAGGCAGCAGGCTGAGCTCTGGCTCACCTGCAAGCGCAGCTCTCAGGACGATGCTTGTATATTTCACAGGCTCTCTGGATGGGAAGGAGTTTGGCAGGGACTCATTCTGTTGATGTGGTTTTTCCATACCAAATTGGAAGTATAAGGTCACTGGTTCCCTGAGGGTTAACTTATCTTGATTCTTTTCTCTAGACAAAGCAAATTTCCTCCAGAAGGGAGTTGGCTCCCTGGGGCCCTAGTAATTTGCTAAGATCATTACCTAAATGCTAACTCTCCTAAAATCCAACAGGGTAGATGCCGTAGGAGTGCATCTTGCCATTTTGAATCCACGGCAAGTATTTCCAGAGGTCGACCTTGTGTCAGGGCTCTACAGACCACTGTGGATTCAAGGATGAAAACGAATGGTAATTATATTGAAACGATGTCTATTAATAGTTGACCTTGTGAATAGCAATTAAAATCCTGTTAGAAGTTTGCTAATGGGACAAAGGTGGGTGTAGACAGAGTTTAGACAAAGTAAATCTCAGTCGCCCCAGATTGTGTTTAATGAGACTGGGTCAAAGGTGAAGAATTAGCCTGGGTGCCAGTAGGTGTTTGTCATGTGGACATTTGAAGGGACTGGGGAGACCCATGCAGAGAGAGCATTCTGCACAAAGCAGGAGAGTTGTGAGTGATCAGGAAGTGTTGGGGCTGCAAAGGTTACAGCTGACATTCTGGAAGTCACAAGATTGGAATTCAAATAGGCTTTGCAACTTTCTGCTCACACGTCCTCAGAAGATGTGATATAGGAAATGCTTGTTAGGAATGGATAAGAGGAAATGGGAGGGGGAATTTGTTACACAGCAATAGATGGCTGATACACCATGAAACAAATGGAGCTTCTTTATGGCTTTCCTTGACCCTTTCCAAGCACTCAAAGGAGGGAAGGGCAAGCAATGATTTGCAAGGTTATTGGTCTACATTACTATATAAACACAAAATGCTAGATTTTTGTGATGTTTTATGTATTCATATTTTAAAATTTAGAATTGTTCTGTTGTTATTCATTCTAAATAGGCAATGATTTGCACAGTGAAATCAATAAATATATCCATACCCAACACATACGTGATTATAGAAGACATAATGTCTGAGAGTGAGAGGCTATATTTAGTGGTACATATGTGATATCCTGCATGTGAACATGATATCATGAGAAGAATTAAACTCTAGTTTGTGGAAACAATGAGCCTAAAGACTTGCCATTGGTCTCTGCTCTAAAGTTGTCTTTCTGTTCCTAAGGCAGCTCCATGCAGAACTCCTCCCTCACCAACTCTCCGAGGATTCAAGCTTCCCAGATGCTGTATGAGTTCTCTGTGTTTTGGAAGCTTCACTAGGAAGGTGCCTCACGTGTCATCAGAGGTGTTCATCATCATCTTCCTGGTCTTCTCTTGGATCCCTGATGCTCACCTGCTGGTCTCACTCTCAAAGTAAGACCTTCTTTGTCCCTCTGACACCCCTTCAAGTCTAATGAAATCTCTGTTTCCTGCTACTTTTCTCCTGGAGAGACCTCCCCTTTCCATTGCAGCAAAGAACACATTCAAACTCAGTGTAAATATATGCCCCAGTGTAAACTTAGCATTTCCTGGACTGGAGTTCACATTGCATGCAGGACTGAACACCAGGAAATGTTAGGTGAGAAAAGACCAGAGACTGATGTATCTCCAGTATACATGCTCACTCAAATGTATCTACTCAACAGGCTGCTAAAACTAAGATCTACAGTAATTTGAAGACAGAAAATCCCATGAAAGAATCCTATTACCGTAAAGTAAGAATGGGATAGTGCTATAAATTTTCAAAAATTCATCATATCCCAGCCCTCAAGAAGAGAAACAGGATGATCATCAGTTTAAAGTCAACCTGGGGCTCCGTAGAGTCCCAAACCAGGCCAGGGACACAAAGCAATACCCAAAATCAAAACCAAATGAGCAAACAAGTAAACAAACAAAAAGAATCATCCTAACATTGATATATTTTGTGAGTAATCTACAGTAAGGATCTCTTCAAGATCCCTATCCCAATTATTTGAGACACAGAAACAAATATTTTTTGGTGAATGAATGTATGAAAAACTATACACACATCTGTGATGGTCATTATTGTGACCTTGATGGTATCTGGAGCCCTGTAAGCCATTTGAAAAATGCTCTAGATCTTATTCTGGGTTCCCCAAGCAGCATTTAAAGGGGGATATGATAAAATTCTGCTAACGTATATAAAAGGTCATTGTCATAACTATATAAATATTAAAATGAATTCTCCAAAGCAAGAATGGAAAGATGGTGAGTTGGGAGGGTTATTGGCATCAACCAGATGAGGGACGTTGGTGGTTACTGAGGCAGTGGTGGTACAAAGGAAAGAAGTAGGTGGATTGAACCAGTCAGGGTTATGCAGGAGACAAAGGCAAGAACCCCAGATATTGCATAGGCTTATGGGTTTAGTTGAAACAAAGCAGTATGCATAAGGCAATGAATCTATGGACAGTAATGTATTGGTTGGTTACCTTCCTCATCTCTGTGACAGAATACTTGACAGAAACAACCTAAGGGTGGGAGGTTTTGATTTGGCTCAGAGTTCAGGAAATACAGCCTTCATAGCAAGGTAGCTCTGGTGGCTGGATCATGAGGCTGCTTGTTTGCATACTAGCAGATCAAGAAGCAGAAAGCCCAGACCAGAACAAGGTATGACCCCAAAGCTATCAGCTAGGTCTCATGTCCAAAAAGTTTCACAACTTACCAAAACAGTGCAGCAGCTGGAGACCACCATCCAAACGTTTGAATTTGAGGAACATTTCACATTCAAACCAAAACAGGTTTAAGTAAGATTGGGCTTCTGTTTGTTTATTTTTCTGGGAAAGGCAAATACTGGTAGTTAAATGATATATAAGTCATGCAACTAATGATTTCTGGTTAGTTGCCAGATATGAATACTGTTTCTTTTTTCCCACAGTCAGAAGTTAAAGGCATCTGAGGGAGGCAGAAGCATATGTTAGAAATGTGTCAAGGAAAGGATGAAAGTAAAGAATGGAGTTGGGGTGAGAGGATGATGTCACAGGAGGAAAGGCTTCAAGACCAAAAACAAGAAATGAGACAATTCACATACTAAGGTCTGCTTGAGCTGCTTTCTAATACTAGCTAACACCTATCTGTCATGGACAATAATTCTTCCAGGTTCTGTCTGATGAATGTGGGTACCTCGTAAAGAAGAAAACATTGCACAAGGTGGCTAAGAGGTCAACTCCCAGATTGCTATGCTGCTTTTTCACTATTTTTCAATCTTGATGGTTAAAATAACCACATTTATACAATTTTATAGAAGGCAGAACTGAGAAAAATGGGCAAAGTGCACTTTTGAGATCTCACAGCTCTTTGGTGTTAAGTGCCTTTATCTTCCCAGCACATTATGTTAATTACGGTGGTTCAGAACTGCCTGACCTTTTCCACACTGGGCCACATGCAAACATGCAGAAGCTGAAAGGATAGTAGTGTAAATGACACAGACACTTGTAGCAACTCACTTAAGGATCTATTTATCTCTGATCTGTGTAGAGCACACAAACACTGCGGGGTAGAACATCTGGGCATTTCTTCCAGAAAACTCTAGAATCTTTTGGAAAACATATGAAATACAGAATCCCAGTCCTTGTCCAAGACAATCAGTTACAGTATTATCAGTTATAAGTGTAAGAAAAGGACTGAGCAATAAAATAGATGCTTAGAGATGGGTCAGACTGATGTGTTTATTGAGTGGCTCACCTATGACTTCTGGAACCCACACTTTCATTCTTCTACAATGCCATTCTGAGTGTTTCAGTTGTGTGAAGTCTTACTGGTCCATCTCCAAACAGTGCTGCAACAATTCCAGGCACTAAAATGCTTCTATATCCCGCAACACTCAGCAGCAGAAGGGGCTAATTTTTCTTGTCTCTTCCTGGAAAGTAGAACCTTTTCAGAAGGTTCAAAGAAGCAGACACAGTTTCACATAATCAGCTTCATGTAATGAACTTAATCAGCCTCATGTCATTAATCACATGGATTGCGAGCCTACCCCTCAACAAATCAAGGATGATTACCCTGTTGGTCTATGCGATTCATGATCAATTCTTGAGACACCACCCAGACAAAACTGGCAGCTGCTAATGAGGAAGAGTGACATTATTAGATGTCCTATAAGCCAAATAAAAATCTTTCAGAAGCCCAAATTCTACTGTAGGAAGACCAGTCACACTTGAGAATTATAGCCCTCAGTTTGGGATGACTACTAGCCACATTTGTTGTCTATCTGCAGGTTAACAGGGCACAGAGCTCGTGGTCTAAGTCAGTGAGTAGAGAATAGGTCTGCTGGGATAAGGAGGAGCCCCTTCCATGTCCTCCTTACAGTGGGGAGCAGGGCTTGTTTTTTCTTGACTGATGAACAAAGAAAAATCTAACTTGTAATTCCCCAATTTTTCTCTCCTCATTGTACCCAAAATGTGTTGGTAAACATCTAATGTCCAGTTTCTTAATTTGCAGACTGTCCATTGCTGTGATGTAAATATCCCTACCATAGGTAACATTAAGGTGCAGATCTAACCACTATGCATGGAGCGGGGAGGTGGTACTACTAGTCAACTCTCACAGGGACTGGGACATCTCCAATGTATCTCCAGCCCTCATGGAAGTACCATATAATGAACATGGTAGAGCAAAATATTGCAGCCAAACTGTCCTGAAACTACACTTTGTTCCATGTGGGTGAAATTGCCAAGATTTTGTAAAAACAACAAGTTCTAAACATATACTCTGGTGATTATATTTTAAGCATGGTACTTTAAAGTCTCCATTACAGAACCCCAGCCTTACATGAAATAGCATTTCATTTGAGAACTAATAATGAGCAGAAACCTCATATGGTTCAGGTAACACAGCGATCATTACTATAATTTATTACTCATTAACGAAAGAGAAAATTTCATATGAAGAAAGTAAAATTCAAAAATGGCTAAGTAAAGAATTAATCATTTTTATAAATAATGTCAAGGAAAACTATTATACCTTTGGGTTTCATTGAAGACTCTATTCTGATATTGCTTAATAATATAGATAAACCTTGAGCAATGCAGTTTTTCTTCTGGCATGTGGGCTGACATGAAGGCAGTTGGCACAGCCTAGTGGTTAAAAGTAAGTCTTATGCCAGCTCTGTCTTGTACAGAGTCTCAGCTCTGCACCTACTAGTAATATAATACCAGCTCGGATCTTTAACTTCTTTTAGAGTACTCATGTACTCTAAAGTACATAAAGACAATAGCAATGCACACAGAGAATAGTAAAGACAATAGATAATTGAATAGCTACATAAGGATAGTAGCACACTTGTGTGAGGGAAATCACACAAGTCTAACCTCACATAGCCCTCAGCACAGGCATGTTCCACAGTGGATGGCATGACACACACCATCATGTAGACACACATGGTGACCAGAAGCCTGTCTCCAGCCATTCACTGACTTATCATAGCTACCCTACCCTTTTCATAATGAAAGAAACAAAGAGACACTGGTCAATTCATCTCTATCAAGTCTAGAACAAGGGATGCTAATGTATGACATTTTTATGGCAGTAGCTACTTTTATGTAGTTTTTTTTTATTTCTTCTCCCCTCCCACTCGTATCCCCCATACTATTCACAGAGAGGTCTTCGCTCCCCATTCCCACCACTCATGGTGTAGTAAGTCACTCATCGGGACTGACAGGAGAAGTGTCTGGACTAAACAGCAAAAGGAGAGGTTGTTCCCTGTGTTTGCCAGAATGGGGTGTTCTGGTGGTTTTCTTGATAGGAGTGAGTTGTTGTTGCTGCTGTTCTTGTTGTTTTGTCTTTTTTATGTATGTTCCTTTCTGATAAAGACAAGGCTGTGGGAGGCCTGGAAAGAAAGGGAAGATTACTTTGGGTAGCAGAGGATAAGAATCTTGCATGGGAGAGGCAGAAAAGTCTCCATCCTGAAGACGCATGGCCTGAGGAAAAGCTGACTACAAGCTGTGCTTCACCAGCTAGGACCCATCTGCCTACCTTCTCCTGCCATTCTCGCCATCTGCAGATAGTGGTCCTCAGAGGCGCCAGCCCCACAAGCCTGCCTGAGGAAAGGTGGATGGGAAACTCCTCTATGATACCATCTCCTCCATCACAGAGAGACTGGCAAAGCACGGGGAAAGGGCCACATTAGTCACGTTAGTCATAACACCACTGTCACACACAGACCGAAACACATGTTCCTATCAGCAGCCTCAACCTTAGTGCTGCTAACATCTTGTCTGGACCATCCTTTGGTGTCAGGAGCAATTGCAAACAGGGCTAGAATATTTGAGATTCTTACTGTGATCATC
This sequence comes from Typhlomys cinereus, assembly GCA_023101885.1. Lineage (NCBI taxonomy): Eukaryota > Metazoa > Chordata > Mammalia > Rodentia > Platacanthomyidae > Typhlomys > Typhlomys cinereus. The sequence continues at coordinate 1,264,743 of JALPQD010000007.1, read as the reverse complement.
AAAGCAGCTTCCAGATATTTCAAGTGCTCAACTGGAGGGCAGAATTGCCCCATGATGGAAAACACTTTTCTATAGATAAGGTTATTGGATAACTATGATATTGGTGCACAGAAGAAACTGAAAGTCGGTTGTGGTATAGGGTCTAGGACTCATGGATGCTCTCTGTTGCTTGAAGTTTATTGCATTGTCTTGTTTTGTGACTTCAAAGTTTAGCTCTAAGTCAAATTGTACATATCTTTGAAAATTTTGTAAATGTATCAACATTGTAATGGGCATCATAATTCTCAATATTGAAGCCAACAAAATAACTAAGGTGGTACATGCTACAAAACTTGGAGACCAAGATCAGTCCCTGAAAGCTGACGTGGCAGTGTTACCATAACACAAAAGCCAGTTTATGCCTCTGGTTTGGCGACTTTCCCTGTATTATCACAATAAGAGATCAAATTGACGGTGAAATAGAGAAAAATGAAATTTATTCAACATGACTTCATTGGGGAGAGAGAATCCAATGTCTGAATCCATGTTTTGATGTGGGATTTGGTTTTATAGGTGCAATACCTATGCAGTTCTGTTATAGGTGTGGTTCTTTCTACTCTGCTGCAAAGTAGACTGAAGAGTTGTTAAAGCTGTATGAAATCTCTTTTAGGAAACAAATTCCTCCTCTGATTGGTACCAGTGCCTCTCTCAAATCTTTGTGTGAAATTTCTGGCAAAGTGTCAATTCTCAGGGTCCATTCTTCTCACAGTCTGAACAATCAAAATGATGGGGAAAGTCACTTCTGTCAGGTGGAATTTCCCCACTTTCTGCTTTACCGACATGGAAGGAGAGAATTTATTTCTGCCCTCAGTTCCTGCTGCACCATGGAATTCATATGTTCTCTCTCTCTCTCACTCTCACTCTCACTCTCTCTCTCTTTCTGCCTTTGTTAGTCTCTCTTCTTTCCTTTCAAAATAAATGATGAATAAAATATTTTAAAAACTGATTCTCAATGTTACTACTCTGGGATGAGTTTTCCATTGAATATACAGAAAGCTCACACTTAAAGGTCAGACCCACTGCAAGGAGACCAAATGCCCTGCTGTGCACATCAAGTGCACTGGCATATGGTAGCTTTCCATTTGTAGGGGTCCACATGACACGACATTACTCTGAAACAATGGTTAGTAGATCAGAGCAATCGCACAAGCTGCGTGATCAACATCAAACAAGTTTCTTGGTTTCTCCAAGATTCAACTTTCTTCTCTATAAACCATTCCAACTGGTGATCTTGTCGTGAGAACTAGAGAGATGGTAGGTAAATCTATGACAGAGAAAGGGAGATGGCTCAGTCGGTCACGAGAATATGAGATTGAGCCCCAAAACCAAAAGAAAACAATTCGACAAAAGTAGGGCCTGTGGCATGCATTTTTAATCCCAATGCTGGGGAGCTTGAGACAGGAGGATCCTTGGTACTCCCTGGCCAGTCCTCCTAATCTAATTGGTGAGTTTCAGGCAAAACATTGTCTTCTTCTTCCCTAAATAAATAACTAAAAGCTAAGATCTTTATATGTTTGTTTTAATTTTTAAAATAAGAAAGATTCTTAGCCTGAGAGTCAAGAGACTGAATTCTTGCCCTGACCTTAATTAGTAATGACAATGGGAATGTATGAATGAGTCATTCCACTGACACTTTTTCACTGTGTGTTGTTTGACAAATTGAACAGCACGATGTTCAGTATTTTTTCTAAATAGCTTGTTCTTTGAATTTTTGAAATGATGATGATCATCTACTGTTCATCTTGGACCTTTGTTCTTTGAATGCATATATAGAAGTACTATCTGTGGCAGTATTAAGCAGCATTTTTCTCTAAAACATTTCACTGAATTGCCACAGAGTTTAAATTAGATCTGTAGAAATCAATAACACATCACCAAATATATATATTGGCTACCATGGCTTGATTATTACTCTGCATGACAAATAACTTTGATTTAAATATGCATGATTTTATAGCCAGTTCAAGAATGTGGTCTTTCCATCATGCATTGAATAAAAAATAATCAATGGAAAATAACACCTCCTATCAAGTTCTAGTGTGATTGAATGTTGAAAAGCTTAACTGCAGACACAGCAGAGTTGCTTTAAAAATCACAAAGCTTAAATATGTAAATACTGAGCAACCAACCCTTTGCTGGAGAAGGTCTTGCATTTCTGTCTCTGAACCTGTGTGAGTGACATTATTCCACTGTGATTGCTCTGTCTGCATTCAAGCCCCAATGCAAATGGGAGATGATGTCCCTAGAATCTTCTCACAAGAAGTATCACTTCCTGCCTCTGAATGCAATCAGTCAAGAATATCTATCTATTACTTGATTATTAAGTCCCTACTCTCCTGTGTTCTCTGGAGTTAATGACAACGGAGCTTATTGCAAAATACCATGAAGGTGCACGTAAGATACTGTGAGAGCACCTGGCACACTGATATACTAAGACAAGGTTACAAAGGTAAATGTAGGAAATGGTACCAAGATGGATAAGAAGAAAGCGAGACAGTTGAGATCACAAATTTGTTCTTCAGTTATTGCATCTCCAATAAAGAAAACAACATTTCAGAATCCTGGACCAGAAGTAAACATAACCAATAAGCCCACAGCGAAATGTTAAGGGTTTGTGTAAGCTGACATTAACCAGTCTAAATCTAAGGAGAAGGTAGTATTATCACAGTATTTTTGGATACAAGACAGACAATGATAAGAGCATTGAATAAAAGGAAGCAAAACCAGAGAAAAAGCATGTTGAGGTCTGAGGTGACCATAAGAAGTCATCTCAAGACATAAAGGGGCAAAATGAACAGAACAGTTTTGGATGTGGTGTTAAGAGAATATGACTCTACAACAACATCTCGAATCTTAAAAGACTAAGGAGATGATCAGAATTTGAAGGAAAGCTCAACTGAATTTCAGGTATGTCGAATGTGAGGTGCCCATCAAATATTCAGACTTGTAAGTGAGATGCTTATTTATAATACATTACAGCACAGTACCACGTCTTTATGTCTAATGCCCTTGTGAAATACAAGCACACATACAAAAAGTATATAGAAATGAAAATGCATGAGGTTTGGAGAGATGGTTCAGCCCGTAAACATCCAGCCATGGACCTGAAGCATGAGGACCTGATTGTACATCCTAAGCAACCATGTGAGGGAGAAAATGGCATCTGCAACCCAGTACTAGGGGGAAGCGGGGGGGGGGGGCAGAAGGATCCCTTGAGCTTATTGACCCATTAGTCTAACCAATCAATGAGCTTCAATGGGACTCCCTGTTTAAAACGAGTAAGATAGAGAGTGAATGAGGAAGATGTCCGAGGTCAACCTCTGTCCTCCACATTTTGCACACATATATATGTCCATATGAACACATGAAGATGTACACACCACACACAAAAACATAATAAATAAATATACTCTTAATGAATCACTGTAGATGGAATATTCTTGCAAATGCCACCCTTCTCAAGAAATATAACATTTCTAAATTACAGAAGATATTCAACCTAATCAAAACTTAACAAACTAGTATTTCTATGACTTGCTAATCATTTCCTTGTCTCCTAATTTTATACATTCTTTCAACACCCTATCTTATATTGATTTTATGTGAATGGAATTATTTATATTTATTTATATGAATGGAATTACTTATATTGATTTTATATGAATGCAATTACATGGGGTGCATTCTTTTGTGCCCATGCCTTGTCTTCAAGACATTTGCATAATGAAAGCTTTGGACAGTTCCCTTGTTTTCACAGGAATATGGTAGCTGTGTATATTGTTAGTGGACAATAAAGATTCTTCACATTCGTCATTATGAATCAAGATGTTCTAAGCACGCACTTATCTGGTTGACCTTCCTGTCAGATAAGAAGCTTGGGATAAAACTGCTAGGTCAAGAGATTGAGTGGTATTCCTTCCTTGAGTAGAAAAGGTTAAAATACTTTTAAAATCACTATCCCAGTGTACACATCTAGCAGCCATAAATAAAATTCCAGTTTTGTGGCAACTGTACCAGCCCTCAATAATGACTGCTTTTCTAATTTGTATTTCTGGTACAACCTCACTGATCATTAATAAAGCTGAGCGACTTTCCACGTAGGTGTCAATCATTTCAGTTCCCTGTAGATCAATGTCAGTTCTGATGTTGGCCATTTCTTGCCCACTGCACAATTATAATAAAGATGGGGATGTCTTTTTCACATTGATAAACAGGAAATATTCACATTTTGTGAATCACAGTTCACTGTCGACTACATGTATTCTTACTCTACAAATTGCATTTTATTTTATTTTTACTTCTTTTTTTAAAATCCTTACTCTGTGTCAGCTTCAGAAAACACAAGGAATATAACATTTTCACCCACTCTTAGCAGATCCTATTTCCCTCCTTTTTCCAATGCGAATCACTTTCTTCAAAACCAGTCTCCCTCCTGCTTTCATGACCTTCTTGTGTGGCCCTCTGAGTTTGCATCTAAGTTGCCTGTTCTGGTATGTGCCTGGACACTTGCTTGAGCAGGAATCATGTATCAGTATATCAGTAGTTATACCATTGAAAAAAAGTGGATCCAGTGCTGGAGAG